>CAEKDK010000003.1:17037500-18237500 GCA_903112645.1 Prunus armeniaca | reverse complement strand
GGTAAGCTTTAATATTCTCAATTAAATAAGATAAATAGAAAGAGACATAGGGATACTGGTTTGAACACAGCATCGTTCTAATAGTACTGAGAGAAAAGAGAAGAAGAGAGCCTTGGAGTCAGCAAAATCCTCTATTGCAGAGTAAAAGGAAAGAAGGGTCTAAATTAAAAACTTGGACTTCTCTTTGGACGTCAGTGGTTCACTGAAAAAGAACGTCTCCTTTATAAGAATACCAGTCCCTCAAAACAAATAAGGGAAGGACTCCCCTTTGTGGTTAGGCCTCTATTTTTATTTGTATGGAAACCTTGTGGTTTTAAGGTATAGAAAAAGGCAAGATTGTAATTTCATAAATATTATCGTTAGCACGTATGAAATTTTAAAAAATAAATAAAAATACATGCCCCGCCGAAAGAACAAGAAGACATGGGGTTCCATGTAAATAGGCCTAAACAAGGGAACTGATCTGAACTTGACCCGATAAAGCAACCAGAAGCAAAGGTGATCTCTGTAGTGCATGCCTTTCAAAGCAAGCTTTTTCGCATCATCTCAAAATAAAAACGCAGAATTAAGTTTCTAAACAATTTCCAATATTGCAGCATTAAAACGAATACATCAAAAACAACAACAATCAGCAGATTCTGTTGAATAACTTTCAATTCCTTTGCATTGGGACTTAGAAAAAAGAACACAAATTTGTCATAAAAAAAACAGAGATCGGACTGAAAAAAAGAGTGATAATTGATCAAGTGAACGATCCAAAACTTAGATATCCGTTAGAAAATCATAAACGGAAGAGTGCATTTTCTCGTTCTGTTATTTCATTTCTCAGTAAACAAACAAACAAAATTCAAAGATTTTACACTTACAGAAAACCAAATCAAGTAAAGAAAAAAGTCACAATCTTTTGAAGTCTGTACGTATTGGATCCTTCCCCTCCGAACTTTCTCGGCAACCAAACACGCATTAAGCTTTAAGATTCAGAATCACAAGCAGTCTTACCTCTATTACGCCGGACGAACTGAACTCACTCCTTCTCTCCTTGGCAAGCCAAACACAACAACCTCAAGTCCTTCTCTCCTTGGCAAGCCAAACACAACAACCTCAAGTCCTCACAACAACCTCAAGTCCTCATCAAGACCAAAACGCAGCGTCTGAGTTCAACCGGAAAGCACGAAAAGCAATATAAAAAGGCTCTCCAGACAAAGCAGGGGCCTATAAAGTCGCAGGCCGGTGAAGACAGTGGCTGGTGCTAAAATGCGCCTGCTGTGTAGAGAAAGCGACGGAAAATGTTGGTTAAAAGACGCGAGTCGCTGTCAGTCGGCTAGGGAAACGAATCAAACGAAGCAACGTTAGTGATGACGATGTTACTAACAGTCGCTTCGGTTATGGTTTTCGATTTAATGGATAATTAAAATAAGTAATTTTGGAATTAATGAGGAAATTAAAAGTTGAATCTGTGTTAGAAACGGAAAAGAGAAGGAGAGTTTTTTTGTAATCGCTGGGGCCAATGGGATTTTGGTTGTCGGCATGTGGGAAGGTGAATCGAGTGTCTCTTTATGTTGGCAGCCGAAAAGGTGGGGCCCTCGTCCGTATATTTCAAACGGCTACTTATTTCTGTGCTTCTTGACTGTTGGGATGTGGACACGCGGGCCATGAATGGGATCTGAGTTCTAAAGCGAAGCACTAATATTGGACTTATTTGCTCTTGCTAGGTTTACTTTACTGGCATGAAAAAGAAAGAAGAAGAAAACAGTGTCCAAAAGTACGAAGAAAATTATGGGATTGGTTAGGTTCTTTGTTTTAAGGTATTTCTTTCTTTTCATGGCTCTTCCAGGGATATGTTACTATTTCAAGGCTAGAGCTAAGGTATGTTGTTTTGTGTCATTTATTATGAGCGCGTGATTTTATTACAATTGTTGATTTGTGTTGGACTAATGATGAAGTGTACCTGTCTTATTTCTCCGCCCACTTTATCTTTTCACTCACCATGTAAATTTTTAAAAAAACACAGTCCTATCTTTCCACCCACGATTATTTCTAAAATACCCTTTAATTATTAATTCAAAGCAACTTCTCTCAAAAACCCAACTTATATCCCTTTTAACCCCCTTTCTTTCATCCAAGCTGATTGTGGTTCTTTCCAGAGTTCATCCCTCTTTCTCATCCTAGAGGCAGCATGGGCTTTGTGATGAGTTGGGTTGTGTGCGGTAGAAGAGGGGATTTGGGTAATTTTTTTTTAAGGTCTTCTTTAATTTCTTATTTATTTATTTCAATACATATGTGGTTGAAGAACATGAAGTTAACGCATGGGTTCGAATGCTTATGGTCCTCAGGCTCCTGTCATATTGATCTCCCTCAATGAAATAATACCAATCGCTTGTTGTTTGAAGCAAATAGACGAAAATTAAACAACTTCATGACATAGAAATTCATGAAGGGAAAATTTATTTTGCCCAAATTTATTTTGCAGAGAAAATTATTGTACCTTTGAGAGAAATCAGATTTATGATGGAAAAATAGTAAAACTTTGGGAAGCTTCTAAAAAACAAAGAGATGGCTAGATGAGGAAGAAGAAGTTGTGTGCAATATGCGGGTCAAGATTTTAAGTTAAAAAAACACTCTGTATTGTGAGATTAATCCAATGGCTGGTATAAAATGGTTGCTCGCACTTAGGTGAGAGAGATTGGTTTTGTCCCTAAGTTCTTAAAAGTCATTTTACAAATGAGTAAATTTGTCTTTAAAATGTTTAAGATAAGGTGAGTGGGTAAATAGGACAGAGGGGTGGAAATAGTAGCACTCATGAAATATTGATGTAACATTTGAATTGAGGTTTGCTATTTGACGAGATATTCAATCATTCACACTGATGGCGGTAGAGGGTTGTAGCACTGCACTCAAATACAACTCACATTGAGAACGTGGGAGCTCTAGGTGTAAAGCTTGGCACTCCCATGATTTAAGGACTTTGAACTTCAATTGTAAAGTTGTATTTCTAGTGAAAAGCACTGCATTCATCTTGCATTGTCTACTTCCACATTCCAACGTGTTTAATACTAGCCGCGCAAAAAAAGAATAAATTTTTTAGTGCGACAGTAATGTGGTATGCTGATTGTGAGCATTGATATATTGAATTGGTAGCTTGTAGGTTAAAACATTACTCATGCTGGTATGGATATTGTTGACTTGAACTTGAAACATTAGCTTGTAGGTGGAAACGTATTGGTAAAGTTATGTAAACAGGAACATGGGGGAACGTTAATGTAAAGTTAACAGCATTGTCGCATTAGCCAACATATCACGATTCACAACCTTTATTAACGCAAATGATACACTCACAGTGAATGACAGACATCTTTCTCATTTTTTTTTTTTTTTTCTCATGTCCAACATAAACATTAGATCCATTTTCATATGGATAAAAGATACAGTTGAATAATCATATAATACAATCAGATCTTGGCTCTCCTTCCTTTTATTCCTTTATCTCAGGTCAATACATAGCAGCAATTATATTTTACAAGGGCACAATTCAAACACACAAGCAGGCTTTGACAATGCAGGGAAACTGGGAACTCATGCCTGGCTTTAATTCTTCTGATGCACAGCAACCCGGTGGATGTCCATGTCCTTCAACATGACAGAACGCCCACATGAATCACACGGGGCAGTTCTCGACCCGCATGCACTCTCGTGCTCAGACAATCCTCTCAATCTGTCCCGCACATCTAAAGCAGAACTTCCTGCGTGAACCATGTCCCCACAGAACCGACACGCAATAAGGCGCAGGGGGCAAACTGAGGCTTGGTGTTGCACCTGCAAACATGGAGAGAAAATTTCAGCCTTTTCAAGTTCATAGACTAATGATTCGATTTAAAATTTTACCAATGAAATGAAAATGTAATGATGCAGAAAGGAAAGGGGCAGAAAAATATAGCCTACCATCTCTTCCTTCTCAAGCACAATTCCACAGGGGCAGTGAAGCGGCTCATGGAAAACTGTCATGTGCTTTTCCATTTCTCCCTGGTGAAAAGCTTGCCCACATTTCTGACAATGCACATGATTCTTGGCCTCCTCAACCCTAAGAACAACTCCACAACCAGCGTGCTGACAAACAACATTATGCCTGCTACAATAGGCTTCATGAAGTCCTATAGTCCGACTGGGTATATAACGTTTACAATTCTTACACTCTACAGTATCCATCTCCATTGATGACGAGGAAGACACAGCCTGCTGACCTACCTTCCGATTACTGTCATCTTGAACATTCACAGATACTTGGTACTTAGTTGTTCCCTTAAAACCATAAATACCAACACTGTAAGTTCCTGCTTCCAAGCTCTTATCTTTAGAGCTAAGGATCAATACCTTCGAACCAATGTCATGAGATGACCATTCATGCTGGTGCCTTGTTGGGAATATGAGAGGATGCTTAGAAATATAAATATCAGTATCCCCAGAATTTGGCTCTGCGTCTATTCTCACCTCAACTTTCGCATCTCCTGAAGCAATTTTCTCCCAAATATTATTATCTATTGAGAACTTGTAATACGTGTAGTTCCCTTCATCAACCATTCCAGATTCTGATGTTCCAAATGTAAGTGGTTTTAGGACATTCTCATGAGTCTTTTCTGAAGCTGTATCAGCACCAACTATGTCAACTTCAATATCTGTTTCTAGAACAGATACACTTGAGGAGGGTTTTAATTCAAGGACCTGTAACTTATATACCAGCTCCCCATAGTTGACTATAAATATATCATCTTCAGAAAGGGTTGCATGCTGACGAAGGCTTGTTTCAAGGATGGCCTTGTGATTGGGCAAGTCTGAAAAACCTGCCCTAAGAGGTTGAAGTTTTGCATAAGTCCCTTTAGACAGCCAGACATAGCGAACTTCTATCAGAGGAATACTTGGTGTCTCTGCTGGAAATAAATTCTGCCAAACATGAGGGGGGAGGCCAACAAAACCTTCCTCTGCAGTGAACTCCAAAACACCTGAATGGGTGCTCCTACCCTTCTCCTTATCAGCATCAATCATTTCTGAAGAAGCCTCTTGATGAACTGACGACAATTTAAAGTATAAAGGTCCCTGATCAAAAGCACCTTGTTCTTGCAATTCATTGAAGCAGGAAGATGGCAGCTTGATCTTATCTCCACTACCCTGAAAAGGTACAGCTTCCAATACACGGTAAAACATGATGCCTCGTCCGACCAGTAGACTTTCTTGCATTTGTTGATCAACCTGAGGAAATAGGCGTTAGGAAATAGGCATTTCTTGCAACTAATCAACTGAAAGAACTTGAACTTTCCCTTCAATTGATTGCATATCACATTAAGTCCCAAAGGTTGGCAAGCCCAATTACCAAGATAAAGCAAGGTTTTTTTTATATATTTTTCATGAAAGTATATATTAAGGGGAGTATGTCAATAACGATATGGTGACTAAAATAGAAATTTACTATGCGATACATATTTGGGTAAGTTTAGGCCATACCTAGGAATAAATCAATAATCATTGTGATTTTCCCAGGCACATTGTAAGCATAGCTATTCAATTATATGTTTGAAAGTTTACAGGGATTCATAAAAAAAAAAAAAGGACTTTCTATGAATAAAGTCATAAACTTTCAAAGAGCTACGCAGTTTTCTATGAATAAAGTCATCAACTTTCAAAGAACTGAGCAATCTCAGATACTCTTTCCAATCATTGAAACAATCAAACATATAAAACAAGCTTAAGATCAAGCAAATACCAATTCAACAATCAAAGTGATCGGAAGAATAATGGGGTTTTAGAAACGAACCTTAAGCTGGGCTTGGGCGGCATCGAAGAGGCGTCTGGATCTCTCAGCATCAATGGCTTCTCTTTGCTTCTTAGCTTCATCTTTACCCTTTCTCTCCCTTTCCAATTTCTTCCTCGCCGTCTCTTTCCTCTCCTTCTGCTCCTTGTCCAGCTTCTCTCTCGCTCTCCTCAGCTCAAAATCCATCTCTCTCGCTCTCTCTTTGCTTTTCTGGTTTGTATGGCTTTGCTCGTATTCGGAAGGTTTTTGTTCTCAAAAATCAGAGTCCCAGTTCGTGTTGGTTAAGAAGAACACACAGAATAGGAAAAGAAATTGGTTTTCCTCTTATGTTGGAATTGTGTATTTTGTTGGTTCCACGAATTTTCTTTCACATGGATTTATTCCAGAAGGATCTGGGCCCTTCCTTTTGGAAGGCCATTTGACTACTTCATGGACCACCAAGCCCAAAGCATAATATTTATATATATAAAAAAACCCAAAACCAATTTCAATTGCTCTTATGTTCTTTTATTTTACTTTTTATTTTAGGCTTTTTCAGGTGATGATGGTAAGGTTCGTTTAGGCTCATGGGTTGTTTTAGGTTTTTTGTTATGTTAGGTTTGTGGATTTTATTTGAGCTTATGATTAATTATGATTAGAGATAATTATATTTTTGGTCACTAGGATTAGAGTCGAATTTAATTTTGGTCACCAAAATTTCAATTTCTGATTTTGGTTATTGCATTTGCAATTGTTAGCAGATCAAGTCAAATGTTTCAATTTCATAAGTTTCATTAATTTAAAATTATTAAATATTAAATTAAATATAATTACTCTAAACCCTTGAAAAACACAAACGCTCGCGACAGAGAACAACCCCAATCTCCTTGGCGTCATCTGCACAAGTCCAAGGTTCACGAGAATTGGGGGTTTCGAATTTGTTTACTAAAATATACAAAGATTTAGGGTTTTCAACTTTGATTTTGGTGAAAAATCGATTGATTCTGAGGTTTTCAATTTATATATTGGTGAGGAATCAAGAGAAGATGGCATGGAGACGAAGAGAACTTGCTCTTTAGATTAAAGAGCGCTTAGATTAATGAGACAATAAGAAGCTTGTTTCTTCTCCTGGTGGTTGAGCAATGGTGCTTTTTATTAATAAATACTATAGCTGAATGGTGCTTTTTATTAATAAATAGTATAGCCGCGCGGCTATACCGTTGGTAATAAAAGGACGCCTACGCCATATACGGATTTTTAAAAAAATAAAAATAAATAGTATAGCCGGCCGGCTATACTGGGGGTTTTTAAAAAAAAATAATTTTTTTAAAATTTAAAAAATGAAGTGTGTAGTTGCATTGGGATACTTTTCTTATAAATAAAATAAAATTTCTTTTGATTTTTGTTTATCGATAAAAGTAGTTTAGAGCATTATATTTTACTATTAGGCCATTAACCAAGTCTCTATTGTCCCCTTTTGATTTTTAAAATCAAACATACAATACACCTATTGTAGACGTACGTACATATTTTTCATCTTTAATACACATATTTTTTACAAAATTTTCAATAATACACACAAAATTCACTTATTATACACATAATTTTCACATATTATTGAATAAAAATAATATATATTTAAATATTTAAATAAATTATACTACAAATGTGCTAAAAAATTTCAGAATAAAACACGTATATATTTTATTCGTATTTTTCTCTTTCCGTATTTTACTAACTATGAAAGATTTTGGGAAGCTATGACTATTTCTTAGTTGTAAGAAAAATAGAAGATGGTGATTTTACAATCTCTTTGCAAACTAGAACAACAATTGCAAAAAAAATTTTATGAGTATAATAGTAGAGAGTCGGTAGTATTGACTCAATATAAAAAAAGTGAAAAGGCATAATCTTTTTCTTTTTTTTTGGTTCAAATAAGGCTTCATATATCTAGCGCCTGGAAAATAGAAGCCCAATAACTTGGTAATATAATAAGAAGGAAAAAATAAAAAATAAAAAATAAAAAATTTGGGTGAGGTCTGTCAGACAACCGTATGACCACCCCAGCCAGCTTGATCAGCGACTGAGAACGATCCTCGACTGCCACAATGAACGATCCTCGTATAGAGCAAATCCTGGTTCACTGAACGCGGCTATTAAAAGAGAGTCTCTCTTTTGTATATTTCCGATGTGGGAGTTTTTTGCGTTTTGAATATACTTTTGAACCATTTGGGTGTTGTTTTTAGTTCAACCATGAAGTAGATCTTCCTTTCTGTCGAACAAGGCCATTATAATTTATAAAGGATTCTCAGCTAAATTAAGCTGCAACAAAAGGCACAGACAAGCATTTGGACCCCAATATTGTTGTCAGGTTCAAACTTTTTGAAGCTGATATAAACATAAGAAACAGCTATCTGTATCAAAATTATGACTAATGCACTTGTTGTAATAGTGTAGTTAAGTTTATGTCAAATAGGTCTTGAAAATTTTTGGACAGAAACTTGTCATGTCTTTGGTTGTATTAATGCTACTTTATTTTGTTAGGCTTAGATGAAGCCACATAGTCACTCTTATATGTGTGGCGTTCCTAGTTTTGGCTGTGTGATATAATCAGCCAGCCTTGACTTCTCATATAGCAAGTGTGCTCAAGAAGCTAGAGAGAACAAATTTTCTCCCATATCACATTTCTGGATTTTCTAGCTTGAGATTGATCTCACAGATCACATGAAGATATCTAAAAATCCAACAACTTCAACAATCAAGCCTATAAGAATTTAGGCCGTGTTTGGTACGCATCACTAGACTGAATTGACTTAAATAACACTAAAAACCCATAATTAGTAAGAAAGAGGGGGTCTAACTTAAACGAGATTATATAGTCCATCAATGAAAAAGACCTTTTCACACGCTCTTTTAACATAGCGACGTTGAAAAGTGGTTCGCAAAATAGCGAACTCGCTAAATAGAACATGCGAGTCCGAACTACACCAATTTCTTCTTCTTCTTCACCTAGAACTGGATTTTCTGGATTTGTGTTTTCAGTAAACCATATTGACAACAAAAATCATACCTAATTAAACACCCATCACCACCCAACTCACTGCAAAACCCAGAAACTAGACGTCTCCACCTCCCCTGCACAACCACAACATCCCCTACACAACTGACTGTGAGCAATCCAATAGGACCCCATCATCATCATAATCATCCCCATCTTGTTCGTTTTGTTGATGTGGGTCAGAATCTAATGGCCTTAATTAGGGGCAAAGTGGGGTGATAGGGAGGAGAAGAGGCATGATTGTATGTGTGGATAGCATGGCGTGAGCTGTGTGGTTTGGGGAGGTAGGCAAATGGATTTGAGGAGGATCTTAGGTGGTGAGGGGACGGGGGAGAGGAAGAAGAGAAGATATTTGTGGTTTTCTCAAATATTTTATTATTTTATAATTAATTAATTAATTAAGCTTCAATTTTATTTATTAATTGTTTATTTCTACTATGATGTTATTATCTAGTTTTTTTTTTAATAGAATTCCATTATTGTTTCAATTATTATTTTAGAACATAAATTAACAAAAATACACTTGAAAATAGCTTACATATTATTATTCTAAAAAAATATATCAGAAAGCGTTTTAAAAATGTAAGAATTCTTAATTAAATTTAAATATTACAATATTATTTTTTAGTCCAACGCATCACAGAATGTACGTAGGTACTTAATTCAACTTAATCCAAATCAAGACGGTTCCAAGACAATTGGAGGCTACACATTAAGATTTTTCATTTCAGGTAGTTCCTCAGATTGACAATTTGCCTCTTGGTCTTGGTCTTGGGCATTTTCTTTTTCCTCACCTAATACTTTCCAAATGTTGTCCAATGCATCTTTTGCTGCTCTGTTTTGTGCAACTTCCTTTTTAAGACTGTAAGTACCTCTTCCAACAATCTCATTGTTTATGAAAACCTCCACCGTGTGGCTTTCCTCCCACAAATCTACAAACCGAAGTTTTAGATTGTTCTTTTGGCATATTTCATAAAGCTGTGTAACAGGATGCGTCTTTATCGTCGCCGGATTTATTATCGGCTCCAACAAATCCTTAAACGCCTAGTTTTTGAAAAAAAAAGACAAACATTCTAGTGAGAATGGTTTAACAACAAACATTTGAAACAAATATGAGGACATGGGAATGCAGACCTCCCACACAGTGTCAATTGAGTTACAGTCCATGAAAACTGCTCCTATTGTTGATTCAACAATGTCTGCAAGGTTCTTTGGAGCATCTATGAGACCATTGGAATGCAGTGGATAATGCGAAATCGCTCGGGTGAATTCTCGAATCTGAAAATTTTCAACACAACTGTTGATGATAACAAATCCAAAATTTTGAAGTTTTGTTCCTTTGAAAGAAAACAATTAGGTTCACATCAAACAATTAATGTGCAGGGTTGGCAATAGCCGTCAAATTAACAAGCAAAAAATTTCAAAGTATCTAGCAAATTCTAGAACCCAAAAACATATAGATACATATAAGATTGTGACTTGTGGTTTTTTGAGACTCCCACGCCTTAAAGTCATGCCGTATAAGCCAATATAATGCAGATTAAGACAAGAAACCTAATCGTTGAAGATATTAAATATATTAATCACGGCAATTAAATTGACTAAACAAACACATCAGAATTCAAATGAAAATTGTCAACAACTACATGTAATCTAATTCAACTTTCCTGGTTGATACCTACAAATGCACGGTTAGCACTTATCAAAATTGACGTTGATTATCATCAAAATCCATGCCCAATAGAAAATATAGGATCCAAGAGTTTTATGCTTTTACTGCCCTATCATCACTTACTTGTTCTTCAAGCAAGGGTTTCTTGTGCCGCAGGTAGCGGTGCAACCCGTGTTTGATAGCCACACGTGCAAGCTTCTCGGTATCGACATTGGCCGCCCGGAGCCGGGTCAGCCTGCCCGGTGGCAAGTCCGGGTACAAATTGTATTGTTCTCTGCTGAACAACAAATTGAGCACAGCGTCCCCAACATACTCCAAACGCTCATAAGAAGAGGCAGAGCGCTCTGTGGACAGAAAAGAAGAATGTGTAAAAGCTTCTTTTAACAAAACCTTGTTGTTGAAGCTATAGCCTATGATCTTCTCCACTTCTTCAAGATTTGGCTGAGCCTCCTCATCAGTCAACGTCGTTGACTTTTCAGCCTCTGAAGACAAGACTTCGTTCATAAGAAGTGTTTGATATTCTTCTGCTTGTGCTCCCATGGTTGGCATGAACAACGGGTCATGAGAGGAGATATATATACAGATTAGATTATGAAGCGTGGAGATTTGCTGCAAAGCACTTGGTTTATATACATAAATGGGCGGCACGCCTTTGTTTTTGTGATATAATTTGGAATTAATTAACAAAATTTGGCAATTAGATTTGGAATATATTAATACTAGGATTAGGAGGCTGCGAGCTAACAAGGAAATATCATAGGCGGCTTTGGCAATATATGTCGGTTATTGGTGATGAAGATATGCGGCCGCTTGTTTGCTTCTGATTTTTGGAAAGTATTGATGTGAAAATAAGATGGAAGAAGAGAAAAAGGGTTTCGCTGGACGGCAAAAGAGGAAAACTGAATTTTGACTCATTTGGTTACAATGGATTATCTTCTCACAAAGGAGATATTGATTACTTAAGGATATCCAACATCTTAAAAGTTGTGATTTCTCTTCAAGGGAAAAATGTTTCTCTATCGATGTTGTTATCTCGTTTTCTTAAGGTCATCTCGTAAGTTGAAATAAATTTCAGTGCTTAGTTACGTTAGTTATATTTATAAATAATCGGCACGTACACTATTTTTTTATTCTCCTACCATATACAAATGTGTGATCGCATGAAGTTTGTTGCTGAAGCGGTTAACATTGTTTATTCCTCTAAATATCGCTTGTATAAAATAAAAACATTACATGAGACCCACATTTATGATAGGAGGGAGAAGACAATCTTGAATTATGAAAATCATTTTTGTCTTTAACTAGTAGTATCTTAGATAACATGATTCTCGAATATAATGCCTCCCCTAGTGTATGAGACTTTATTTTTGGAGTAGGTGAATCGCATTAATTGCTTTTGGTCACCAAACCTTGAATTATGACATTATCACAAGCTGGAATTTGTATATTGCCAAGTTGCCAAGCTGGGATATTTTTCTTTTCTTCTCCAAATGGATTTGGGATTTAGGATCTTAGATTTATGTCTGGTTGTGGATACCATGCCAGCAAGTCAGCTTACCAATTCTAGTAGAGCACATCACAGTTGGAAATTAAATGGCTAAATCATACAAAATGGCCCTGAACTATATTCATTGGTCACCAGGGAAAGAGTTTGAGCAGTGAAAGTAGACAAAAGGGGCATCTAGAATGGCCATTTGGCTAAGGCCATGGGTCAAAAAATCTAAGTGCAGTCTTGTGGCTCAAGAAATAGATTGAATAAAGAAAACGAAGAATCTAGAAATGACATCACATACTTTTCAAACTCTCGAGTCAAGTCGTAACCATCATGATTCATGTTGCATGGAGCCAAAGAACAAGATTATTTTCAAACTGTTTCTATAGGGAAATCAAAGCCATCATTATGCATGTTGCTTCTAGTAAATAAAAGATTTCGATAATGAAAATCAATCATCTTTTGCTCTCAACTTTTGCATTGAGCATCATTAATAGTTTCTTTAACAACTTTGGAATGCTAAAATAGGAGAGTCACATCATCAAAAGTTTCTCCAACAGCCTTGTCAAACTCAGTCAATTAAAAGTGCAACATCTTTCTTTCTCTTTAGGACTAGTAAGTTGACTTTAGCTCTTCAAAACATTTAATTTTTAAAAAAAAAAAAAAAAAAAAAAAAAAATATTAAAAATATTAAAAACTTGTATAAATAAATAGACATTCTTCACATGTTTTCGTATTTTTCATTCTTTTCCATAACATTACATTAATTGAATTGAAAAGTCTGTTCTGGAATAAATTATCAAAGTAACAAATAAACCTTTTCAAATTGCCCCGTAGGACAACAAACTATAATTTGAAGATTAGTTTACTACAACCATTGGAGAAAACCAATCGCCAATCACTAACCCCAGTCCCAATCAAATCATTATCGGAGGCTTAGCATTTCAAGATGCACAGACATTTTCTTCGAACCCCCAAAAAAGAAGAGGGAATCAAACCCTGAAGAACCAAGCTCTGGGAGGCAGGGCTGCCTCTAAACTGTTCGATCCCCCTTTTTTTTTACCTGTTGGGGCCTGCGTGTCCTTGTGGATTTTGTTTGTAGTTGTACTCTTTTCGTATCCAAAGAAAAAAAAAAACCTGAAGAACAGCAATTAACAAGTAGAAGATTTCTCACCATCTAATGGCTTTCATATTTTTCTTTTGCAGGCAAACCATTTTCACAAGGAAAACCAGTAAATCCATATGCTCTGTTTTTCTTTTTGGTTTTATTACCACCATAATACGCTTCCTTTTTTGGAATTAATGCAAAGAATTCATGTTTTCGCATGAGAATGGACAGATTTGTATATGAAAAAATAAGATGGTTTTCTTCTTGCTCTTGCCACTTGCACTAAAAACTTAACTTCCCAAGGGCAAGATTTGAAGGAACTTTTATATCTTCATTTGATACATTAAGTGACATATATACAATTTACAAAAGAATCCCACGATGCTCAATTATACATGCATGTACAATGTCTATGATATCTCATATTCGGTGTGTTCACAACAAAAGAAACTTCCTAATCCTAAACACAAGCAACATTGCACTTCTAGATTTCTACCTTCCCGACATCAGATTGACCAGAGCTTGATTTTCATAGAAGGATCCAACATCCCAATCCTCAGTTGAGGATGAGAGCGTCATCAACGCAACCACGATAGATCGCATACTTGGACGCAGGTCTTTATTCTCATGTGTGCATGCTTTGGCAAGTTGGGCCATCTGCACCAGAAAATCACCATAAGTCATTTTCACACTGATATCTAGAGATAAATTATAATGTTTTTTTCCCCCTTCTGAGAAATTATTTCACCTTGCGCACTGAGTCAAGTGGATAGTTGTCTCCAAGACGAGGGTCAACCAATTTCCGGAGGTCTTCTTTAGGATCGGGTTGATTAAGAACCTCCTCAAACTGTAAAAAGTAAAATTACAATAAAAATATGCTCATGTGCTTTTGTGCAATGCCAGATAGAAACCCAGCATAAACTTGGTAAGAGCTAGGTTGGCTTATTTAAGTAAAGAGATGGCAAGAAAACTAACCAAACCAACAAGGCCTCTTGATTCAGAGCCAGAACTATCTGCCCTCACAACAGCTTCCTTGGCGGAGATCAATTCGTAAATGACAACTCCAAATGCATAAACATCTACTTTGGGAGAAACTTCGCCATACTGAGCGTATCTGTACGCAAAAATATTAGGAGTAAACCCATATTTGCAGAGACTATAGCATGCTTAAGTTTGCCTTTTTCCCCCATCTTAGAAGGAATTTATTGCATCAACATACAGCCCAACATCGGATACGAAACACATCTAAATACCGACTTTCAAGGGAAACAAATTGGGCTGGAAGAACAGAACCATTCTCGCTATTCCAGCAGGATTCTATATTCCTAGATGTAAATGAATATCTCAGCACCTAAAGACCTCTTGCATCTCTGACAGAAGCTGGAGGGGCAAACTAAAGACCTCTAATGACATTTGACAAAGTAGCAATCAGCCACTCTGGATATTTATCTTACAATATTCAGGCCCCTTCAGCCATCGGCTTACAGGTCAGGGGATGATGGCAGGAAAAAAAAAAGACAATCAGAATAGCCACTCATTGAGCTTACGATAGGTCATTCCAGCAGATTTGGTCCCCCAAAATTTCAACAAAGGCAATCTGTTCAGGATAAAAATTTGCTAGAGATGTAGCAGATAAAGAGTTAAAAGAAAATAGAAAAAATATCTTACTCTGGCGGCATATATCCAAATGTTCCCACAAGACGTGTGGGGAGTGATGTACTTCCAACCTCAGTCAGTTTAGTTAATCCAAAATCTGCAACCTGCAATAAAAGAGAAATTTCATTGCAACAATGCGAACAAGCTTTCAAAAGTTCATAGTGGAAATACAGGCACTAAAGTAACCTTGGCATGGAAATTCCTGTCTATCAGTATATTGGCTGATTTTATATCCCGGTGGATATAAACAGGAACAGTATGCTCATGAATGTATTCAAGACCTCTTGCTGAATCTAGGGCAATCTGCACTCTATTAGACCACGGTAGCGGGTCCCTCCCTGGAAAAAAAAATTAAACGGTATTATTACCATTGTCCTGCATACAGAAGCACTAAGAAGCACTTAAATCCCCATCATGCACAGCCTAACCTGAACCACGTAGATGTTGGCTTAAGTTTCCGTTCTCAATGTATTCATAGACTAGGAAAAGAGAGCCCTCAACGCAATAACCAATCAAGCGCACCTGCATTTATTGTCTAGAAGATTAGAGATAATCACACATCTTAGAGATCCGTTATGCAACGGCTACAAGTACTGTAGTACTAGTATAACCTCACAACTAGATTAAATGGACAACTAACTAAAAATTCTTCTCAGAGAACATTAAATTTATTCATAATAGTATTTCTATAAATGCAAAATCAGAGTTAAGTATAAGTAACAAAACACATTGCATTGCCGCAATTATATACTAACACACTTATAACATCCTTTTTCTTAGTCCAGCTGTCTTTCCAGTATTTACATCAAATAAATTTCTCAGATCACATACTTAACCTCTGATTTCTGAGCTACTAGGCCATACTTGCAACCTGATAAGAGTTTGTTGGTTTACCTAGCCTGAACCACTAGTCCCAAAAACCTAAAGTTGTCATATTGTGATGTGGAATCAAACTTATATTGGGATATCAGAAATAAAAGGATTCTAGGAGATTCTTTTCAAAATGTATCAAAAAATAGACACATACAAAAGCTCTTCTAGTAAATTCCAGCAATTCTTTAAAAAATATGCTAAACAAATATGTGGATTAAAATTGCTAAGTGAAGAGAAAGCATCAATTACTTCATAATTCTTCTGCAAGATTCATGTACATTGTCATTGTTTGGAAAGATAAGTTCATTACCAGATTCAAATGATGTACACGAGTCAAAACATTTAATTCGGCAAGAAATTCTTTTGATGCTTGCATATCCATCTTCTTGATTGCAGCTTTCTGCAAAGAGAGAGTTATAGGGATTGGACTTCTAGGAGAAGAAATAAACAATTACAGCTAATGCTCGCACATTAGCTCATAAATAGTACTAGCGAATTAGCAAAGTAGAATAGATGCTAATGTGCATTAAGGCACAGTTTCACAACTCCCTGGATCAGGAAATTGGAGTAGGAATGTTGTAAAGGGAAACACTTTCATCTTTAATCTAAGCAAATGAAAAAACATTGTCTGACACTCTGAGCTAGTTTTCACTCATTTGATAAATCTCTCTTCCAACTTACGCGTTCAATTCCCTTCGACTAGAAAATTCAGAGCAAAGTAGATTATAGTCACAGGAAAGTAGTTTTATGTATTCAGCTATGTCCTTTATGAAGTAGCTCTCAAAAACATGCTAGTTATTTGATTATATATCAAAACTTTCACTTTCTTCAACCTAAAAGAATTACATAATGGTCCTAGTCCCCATAAGATTTCCATCCAACTAAAGGATAAAAACACCATGAAACTTGAGAAAATTTTCTTTTACAGTCCACTATGATACTTGAGAATATTAAGGGAAACAAACCTCGCCTCTCAGCTCTGCATAGTAAACGGCTCCGAAACCTCCTTGTCCAATCTTATTAGCCAGACTGAAGTTATCAGTAGCCCTGGAAAGTTCTTCATATGAGAACTCCACTGATTTGTCCACGGAAATGCCTGTTGGGCCTCGACCAGCACCATTTGATTCTTCAGGCTTATCTGTGATAATCCCAAGGGCTAGACCAAGAAGAAAAAATCAATGAAGTCATGTCAAATATCCATTTGGTGTCAAAACCATGGAGTGTATGAGGGCAAGAACTAGTAAAATAAAATAAGTTATATGCAATTACATGCACAAAAATGATGCTAGACAAAGAAAAGTTTCCAGTTTGTTCAACAAAAATGAACCACTAATAAGACTAAATGAATGCTAAATGAGAAGGATGACATCATAAATTATGGGGCTTAGTCAGCTACTCTAACTGGTGTTTCTGCAAAGAGTCAGAGTTAAAAGATACTTGATCAATCCAAAAAGATATTTGAAGAATTCTTCCATTCACAAGTATCTACAAATTAAGGTACAAGGAGAGGAGTAGGTACATACAAAGCCCATTCTGAGAAGACTGATCATCAGATGCGGCTAAGAGCAATCTTGCATCCACCTTTTTCTTTCGGTAATAATATGCACCACCACCCAATATCAGCGCTCCAGCAATTACTGCCACAATTATGCCAGCAATGGCTACACCTGCTAGTCCTGCTTATACAAAAGAAAAATATGAGATCCAGGTAGCATTGAGTTTCTAAACAAACCCTCTCACATTTTCATATGAACATGAAACCAATTTTTGGAGAAGGTCATAACACCTGGGCTGCAAAATGGACAGAAAGAAATAAAACTCAGAAATCTTAACAATTTTCAGAAGACAGAGAGGAAAACAAGATGTAATAATAATTCAGTTAACATGTTGAAATAGTTGAAGCTACCTTGACTCCAGAGGCCGATAGCTTCCGTTTTCATCTGCAAGATAAAAAAAAACAAGAACTTGATATTTTAGCCCTCTACAAAACTATATTGAAATTGGAGTAATGCTTCATAGTTCCCCAAAAACTTGATATCCAATTAACTATTCATATTTATTACATATGGGCCACCCTGAAACAACTCAATGTTTTCACTAGCATTTGGACACATGCATCAATGAATCATGGACATTGGATTAATAATACAAAGAGCATGATAATTAAGCTAAAAACCTTATCATTAATGACTATCTTACAACAAGACAGTTATTGTTTTATTGTTCTCTTGACCAGTTCAAAAAATCAGCCAAGATGCCCACCCAGTCCATAGCCACAGGAAAGGCATTACATCACCTAGCAATTTACCAAACATTATTGACAGAGGGAAACAAACTTACGAATAACAATTTAGGATGTTTCTTTGACATTACAAAGAACTGATTATCTGGTCTGTTCCTGTAACCTGAAAAACTCTGTAAAAATCACACTCTCTTTCTCAAGTCCACCCCAAATTTTTTCCTGTTGGATTTCAATAAAGGAGACTCTTCTAATCAATTAAATTGTATGCAACCTTTCCTTCTGATGGCATCATTCTACTGCACTCATTAACATTGCAATATGAATCAAGGCATCCTAATTTATTAATAAAATTCAAACACACGCATTCCTAAAGCTTCTACCAAATTATATAACACGATATTCAATTTTTAAACAACCAAATGCCTTTCATTTTAACAACTTTGGAAATTCTGTTAGATACTTCACGTGTCTGCATCAAAACACAAAAAAGCTCGATACATTAGTTCCAATTAGGGCATCCTATTAAAATTCTTAGAATTATAAAACATTTCTTTTTCAATTTTTATTTTTTATTTTAGTTCTTTTAAAATGGGTTCAAAAAATGAAAAATCTCTATTTGACAGGGCTTCTTCCTATACCTATGAATTTCGTTGGACCCAGAAATGATACATTGGAAGAATCTTTTGTGTCTTCCAATATCAATAGGTTGATTGTTTCGCTCCTATATCTTCCAAAAGCACCCATAACCCCATAGCATGTTGCCGATGGAAGCAGAACCCCGTATGAGAATCTCCTAATTGTTCCTAGTTATATCGCGAATAGCTTTGTATTGGCTAAATTCGCAAGTTGGGGATAAGCGGACTCGAACCGCTGACATCCGCCACAGGGTAGAAAAAGTTGCATTTGTGATAAATTCATACCAATCCACAATGGTTTCTATTTTTATGTAAAAGGTTTATAGACGAACTTAAGAATTTAGATAGTATATCCAAATCCATTCCTTCATCGAGAACAAAAACTCGTACCTTTGCCCGGAATATACACGAGACCACTCCCTTGGCTAAAATTCACACCAGGGTTATACCTCTGCAGCAAAGTCTGATCCAGCTGCTCAGCCTGCGCAATCGAAGCCAAAGTGTCCCCTGGCCTAAGTGGGTACGTGATAAACAGACCATAGTCCTTAGAAACCGCTTTATCCCCACATGAACAATTCACAGACACATTTAACTTGGCATTCGTATTGGGTATATTAGTTGGAGGATAGCTATTGAACCATGTCATGGCCTCCACCGTCGTCAGATTCGCATAGTAAGTCTGCGCAACCTTCTCGTACGTGTCCCCGGAAATGACATCGTACTCGAACATATGGCCAAGAAATTTTCCATTTACGCATTCACAATTGAAAGGAATATTGATCTTTGTACCAGCTATAACACTGTCTGCGTTGGGCACCGTGCCTTTGTTGTAGTTAACGATTGTCACTTCGTTCGTCTCCATTAAATCACTGATTAATGTGAGATTGGAGCCCGACCATACGAAGTAATTAGCTAAAGCCAAATCGCAGCTTTTGCTGCACTGGGATTTCACTGTAAAACAAAGCGAGAGGAGCACCAAGAACCCCAACCCAATTCGAAATCTCATCTGGTCGATCCAAAAATAAAAACCCAAGTCAAAGAAAACCAAATTCGAGAACTGGGTTTCTGGTTTCAGATCGAAAAATAACAGGAACAGAGAGAAAGATGAATGCTTTTTGAGGGGGGGTTTTGGACCGTTGACTGATACTTGGATTATTTTTCTGTGTCTGTGATGATGCCTTGCTGGGCTTTTTGTACTTTTGATTGGATTAGCAGCTGGGAATGATTAAGCATATATTTTTGTAAATAAATTAATAATTAGTGTTTCGTTGTCGTACTTAGCGTCTGTGACCGCCTAACAGTCAAAAAGAAAACCTTCCCGCGGTTTTGAGTTGATTGTTTCTGGAGAGAGTGACTCAGTCAGTGAAAGTAGAGAGGAACACTCTCCACCGAGTTTACTGCGACGGCTGTCCAATAAGAGCTTCCTACGACATTCTGGGCCTTGTCGTTTACTAAAGAATCCTCAATAACATTGTCGCACAATTCTAGATCTTTCAGTTTTCATTTCAAGGTTAACTTTTTATATTATTAGATTTCAAAAACCAGCCATGTTTTTCCCTTTACCATATAAAACATTCACTCACTCGTCAAAAGTGCGTAGATGCTAGGTAAGTGGTGAATCTATGAATTTAAACTAGGATAAATTACTTAAATGGTCTTCAAACTTATACCTGATTTACATTTTGGTCCCTCAACTAAATTATTCGTTCAAATAGTCCATTAACTCTATATTATTCGCTCCAATGGTCCTATTGTCTAAATTTCTGTTAGATTAAACCTAATTTTAAGGTAAATAAATAATGATCAATTTGCCCTCATATTTAACGAAAATATTGACAGAATGTAACGATAGGACCAATGGAGCGAATAATATAGAGTTAATGGACTATTTGAACGAATAATTTAATTGAGGGACCAAAATGTAAATTGAGTATAAGTTTGAGGACCATTTGAGTAATTTACCCTTTAAACTATTGATTAATTGGATTCTTAGTTATACGTGTGTGCAGTATATTTTTTATATGTCGATTACATTACATATAATATTCCTCTTATAATAAGGTCATTTTGTAGGTTATAACAATTTTTTGTTTCTATTTTTATACAAGTGATACTGGGAACGGAAATCAAATTTATAAATGCTCTTAATCATTTGAACTAAGCTAATCAAATTTAGTCATATCAACCTTTTTCGCTATTGAAAAAGCTGAAGTCTTTCATAGAAAGAAACAGTTAGTTAATATGAGATGCCAAGGAATATTCAAAATTATCAATCTATCCACCAAAGTTAATACATCTTTTGATGACTCCCTCGACATGTCTAAAGCATTCATGTGACTTGTTTGCATCAATGAATTACTAAATAACTACGAAACAAATTGTTGGAGTTGATACTAAGGTTTTTGGAAGTATGATTTTTCGCTTAGGTTTAATTAAGGTTGAATATGACAAGTGGAGTGTACTTATTAAAATTATATTTGTTTCAAAATACAATATATTTTTTTGGTCATTTAACAGCACTTTAAAATAACTACATTATACAACTTTCAGCCACAAATTGTATTTAAATATACATAGTTAAATTGCGTATGCAACTCAAATACCGAAATGGGTCCTAAGAGTGACCTTTGGTTAAAGTTTTGAGCACCTTATTTGTTGGAATTTTGGGTTGAGGAGGACCATAGGTTAAAAAATTGTGGGGTTTATGCCGTATTGTCAAACTTGAGAGGCGCTCTGTGGCTGGAGGTCAATTTTAGGAGCCCACCAGTGAAGACTAGGCTTCAAACTTAATAATAATTTGTGGCAAAACTAGACCGCAACCAAGTGGTGAGACAGGTGTACCAGAAAAGGTCCAGCCTACCAATCAACTCCGCCTGCACAATTTTTTCATTTGCTACCAATCTTTAAGTAACAAATTTGGTATTTACCAAGTAATAATGCACATAAATATTACACTACATAAAAAAAAGATAATATTATTTTTTAAAATGTTTGAGAGTTTTTCTAAACGTGCGAGAAATTACAGTTTGTCACACTGTTATTGACTGAAATGTAAAAGTTCATACTTACATTTTTAGTAAGTGAAATACCAACGGAACAGTTGGTGGATAAGGTGGATGTTGGTAGTGGAACTAGTTGTACAGCAGCAAAATAGTCCAATTTGGCTCGGCTCGGCTCAAGTGAGCCAAACGCAAATAGCCTTTCCAAGACCGGCGTCCACGTTGACCGTTGACCGTTGACCCATACTGATAAATTGATAACGAAACGAAACGAAAATTAGAATTTCAATCAAGTCAAATAGGCCGAACAGGCTGCTCATTTGTTATGTACAAAGGGACTACTTATGGGCCCGGATCGGAAAAGCAACATGGGCTCGGCGTCTCGGACCCAATAGTGAGTTTGAAAATTTGGTGGATTTTTTCCCACCAAATTCAAATTGTGCCTCAATGAGATTTCTTCTTTTTTCTTCTTTTGTCTGTCTGTATGATACTTTCTCAATGAAACTTGCATTTGACTCATTATTTCCATGAAAACTGATTCGAAGAGAAATTATTGAACATATATAATCGATGCGTTATGATGCAATGGGTTGGATCAATACTAGAACCGAATATAACGTATTGAGAATATCTCACATCGAATAATGGAAGCGCTCATTCTAATATGATATCATAATAGATTATCCATGTAGCAATAGCTCGGAAAGTTATTCTTTCACTTAAGATCTGTTGGCACCCATTGAGAAACTATGAAATAGATGTTGGTAATGCAGTGGCTAGTAGTGTCTGCCATTATATGAAAATAAGATTGACCTTATTTTATATATGGGAACTAAGGGCCCGTTCGGTAATGTTTTTAGAGCATGTTTTCTGTTTTTGTTTCCTGTTTTTCACAAATACACGTTTGGTGCATTGTTTTCGTTTTCCCTCACAAAAAGGTTTTCATCCCTCACAAAACGTTTTTTGAAAACAAATCTGACTTTGTGAACAAAAGTTGAAAACGAAAAAAAGTTGTTTTCAATGATTTCGTTTTCAGTGTTTTCTGAAGACACAAGAATGCATCCCATCAACAACTCTAGCTCTCTCTTGACAACTAATAAACCTACCAACATGAACAACACCCATCTTCTCCAATCCAAAATAACACAAATATGCAAACTAAGAAAAAAAAATACATACGAAGAAGAAAAGAAAAGAAAAACAAAGACAGGAAGAAGAACCATTGCATACCCAGCTCAACCAGCATCATCACCCAATCAAACCACCACAACCATTAATTAGTGGAGAGAGAGAGAGAGAGAGAGAGAGAGAGAGAGAGAGAGAGAGAGAGAGAGAGAGAGAGAGAGAGAGAGAGAGAGAGAGAGTGTGTGTGTGTGTGTGTGTGTGTGTGTGGGATTCATGTCATGGAAGAAAGGAGGAGTGGGTGCAGCCTGGGAAGGAAAGGAAGAAGAAAAGGGGAAGAAAGAAGGAAACAGGAAGAAAAAGAGAAACAGACTTGCAAAGGGAAAGAAGAAGAAAAGAGGAGGAAAGAGAGAAAAAGAGAAAAAGAAAGAAAAAATAAAGGAGATAAGATAGTTTTTGTGCATTAATTTTTTTCATTGTTTATAATAATTTTAGCCTCTAAAATTATCATAATTAAAATATAAAAAAATTAGAACTGAAATTAGCAATACACCTGAAAAACAATTGTACTATCAGATACGTTTTCATTGTTTTTGTTTTCTAATTAATCTACCAGACGCATTTTCATTTCTTGAAAATGTAAATTTGTTTTCTTGTTTTCATTCTCTGAAAATACTCTCAGAAAACATTCTTTGAAAACGTTACTAGACGGGCCCTAAATGTTTTACCATTTCTCACCATTTTATGAAACGAAAAATTTCCTGGATCCAGCTAGTGTCCTAAACCTACAGCAGAGGATTTGTAAACTGGTTGACTACTAATTAACAAACCCTCAACCTGATCTATATTTTATTAAAAAAAACTTAAGAAATCAGAAAAGGTGGTGGAAGTGGGTTCCCTTTGTGGTGGTCTCTATGGCATTCATATTGGAAGAATGTATCAGTATTATTATTATAAGAGCCATTCCAGCGAGGAGCCCAAGCCTCGGGCTGGGAGGGGGGGGCGGCTGCTCGAAAATCTAGTTCTAGCGAAGAGCCCAAGCCCTGGCTGAGAGTGGGTCATTGCGCGGTTTTAAATTTTTTTACCATTGGCGCGTAAAAATTTAAACTCGCATGCACTAACGTCAGCCCTGCGCAAGCTCCAATGGGTAGAAGACAGGTGTCAAGGCATAGGCGCTCCGATCTACTTCTCCTCCTCCAATCCAACGGCTGGCATTTTTTTGGCAATAAAATTACGAAAAAAAATCGAAACTTTTTTAAAAAAATACCAAAAAATTCTGATTTTTTATTTTATTTTATATCAATACCTATCAATACCCTTCACTTTCAACACCAATCCTCATACATTTTCTTCTACTTCTACTATTATTCACTCTTTACTCAACATTTTCCTCTCTTTCAAATTGTATTTTTATTTCTTATCTTTATGGCTTCTTCTATCGAAACCGAAGGGGCGTGGAGCACCATGGAAGATGTTTCCTTGTCTGAGGCTTGGCTCCAAGTTTGTCATTGTCCCGTGTCAGGCAATAAGATGAATTTTTTCATATGTGGAAAAAAATTCATGCCGAATTTTGTGAAAAAATTCCGGGGTTGACTCGTACGGAAATGGCATTATCTAGTATGTGGAAAATTCTCAACAAAGAGTTGGCAAAATAGAGAGATGCCTTGGCAAAAACGATGGACGACCATAGAAGCGGGGAAAATCTTAGTAACGAGGTAAGTATTTTGTAATTTTCATTTTATTAAGTGTAATGTCCTAATATATATATATATATATATATTAATGTTTATTGCATTTTCAATATTTTGTTAATATTTCTTGCATTTTCAATATTTTGTTAATATTTCTTGCATTTTTAATATTTTGTTAAGATGTGGTGTGAGAACTATAAGCTGAGCCTCTGGTTTTATAGAAAATTTTGGCCAGATAGAGATGCCACGTGGCTTGATTTGATTGGATGAAAATCTTATCTGAATTTTGAAATATGAAATTTATCTTAAATTTGAATTTTAACCCAAATTTATCTGACTTTTGAATTTTGAAATTCATCCGAAATTTGAACCCAAAAATCTTATCCGGAAATTTTATCCGATTATGAATAGTCTTGACACGTAGGAACCCAAAAATATTATCCAAATTAATTATTGAGATAAAAAAAAGTTGTGAAAAAAATAAAAAAATGAATAGTAATTGCCCTTTGCCATAGCAACAGATTGAAACACACAATACTATTTGTAAGGTCAACCACTATTCACGTGAATAGTTGCTGCCCTAGCTCCCCCTTGTCATGGCAAATGGAAAATAGGTGGAGTTGTGCTAAGGGAGGGACAAAGTCACCCAAGTGAATTTGACTTTGAGAAAAAATTAGTAAAAGATGCCTTTATAGTCTCTTGGATTTGATGCCAGACCCAACCTTATTACACAACAACATCTCGACTTTTTCCATATTTTCTCAATGCTAAATTTGATGCCACAACACCCCCATAAAAACCTCACTTAAAATAACATATAAACACTACATTTCCTTTTGTTCTTCCTATTTTCGGTCAAGAAATTCCTTTTGTTATGTGCTTATGCAACCAAACCCTAATTACATATTGTTGAGTTTAAAGGCCACAAACATGTGTCAGTGCCATATATATATATATATATATATATATATATATAAGAAGGGGTTAATTACATAAAAGTACTTAATCTTTGAAAGTTGTTTCAAATGTGTGATTTTTGTTGAAATAATGTGCAATTTGTAACTTCTTTGCTGAAATGTGTGATCCATATGTTAGCCTAAGGATCACATATTTCCACAAAAGCTACTTCGTTTTGCTGGATTTTCTTCCCTAGACTTCTTGACACTTGAAGATCAACTTGATATTTATATTCATCATATGAGTACAAGGAGCAATTTTTCTCAAGTGCAAAATATTAGTAGCCTTGCAAGAAAAATGGTGGAGAACATGTTGCATAGAACATTTAATTATATGTCTATTTGCTTGTGACATTAGCCTTAACTTTACTAGTTGCAACTGCTTCAATGAAGAGAGCATTTTCTGTTATGAATATTGTGAAATGTCTACTTCGCAATCGAATGGGAGATCAATGGTTGAGTCATAGCTTACTTGTTTATATTGAGAAAGATTTGTTTGTTTGTATTGATAATAAAACTATAATGCTACGTTTTCAGAATATGAAAACTATTGTGGACAATTGTAGTTTGTAATGTGGTTTTTTCTATTAATTATAAATTATAATATTATCATTTCATTTTTGTGGGTCTATTTTGTATAATTTTTTTAAAAAAACTTTTACACGTTGACCCCCGAAAGGAAATTCCTATATCCGCCACCGATCCCATGTTATTTTGTCTGAGAGGCAATTATAAATGCTCTTGACATTTCATATTTTAAGGAAGAGAGTTAAGAACATGACAAGTGGACAACATGCATTGCTTACCTGTTGAGGTGGGCTCAATTCAGTTCAGTCCGATTTTCCCCTTGAATTAGAACTGAAATCGAAACTTACACACGGTCTGATGTTGTTCCGTTTTTATAGTGTCTAGAATTCTCACTAAGAGCTTCCTACGACATTCTCGTCCTTGTCGTTTATTAAAGAATTCTCACTAACATTGCCGTACAATTATGGACCTTGCTGTTTTTAAGGTAACTTAAAAAAAAAAAAAAAAAAATACAAATCTACTACTACTACAAGGGGGAAGGAGATTTCTCACACACACTATTTAGTTTGCTATAAATACCCCCTCACATGTAATTCATTATGGAGATTTTTTTTTGAGTTATTGAGTTAAAGTTTATTTTCCACCAGTGATTGGAATTTTGGTGTGAAGCCAAAGCTTCTTTATCCATCTATTTTCTGTTTTTTCATTGTTTTTGCTTCTGCTAATCTACCTAAATCCACATTTCACCCATATCCTACATCAATATCTCATATTGGGTATGTTCACAATAAAAGAAACTTCCTAATGCTAAACACCACATTGCACTTGTGGATTCTGACTTCCCGACATCAGATTGACGCTTGACGATTGACTTTCTCTTTCACAGAAGGATCCAACATCCCAATCCGCAGTTGAGGGTGAGAGCGCTTGATTTTCATATAAGGATCCAACATCCCAATCCTCCGTTGAGGATGAGAGCGTCATCAAGGCGACCACAATAGATTGCATACTTGGACGCAGTTCTTTGTTCTCATGCGTACATGCTTTGGCAAGTTGAGCCATCTGCACCAGAGAATCACCATAACTATTTTTACACTAATATAATATCTAGAGACAGATTATAATGTTTTGTTCTTCTGAGAAATTATTTCACCTTGCGCACTGAGTCAAGAGGATAGTTGTCTCCAAGACCAGGGTCAACCAATTTCCAGAGGTCTTCTTTAGGATCGGGTTGATTAAGGACCTCCTCGAACTGTAAAAAGAAAAATTACAAAAAAAGTATGCTAATGTGCTTTCGTGCATTGCCAGATAGAAACCCAACCAACATAAACTTGATAAGAGCTAAAGAGATGGCAAGAATACTAACCAAACCAACAAGGCCTCTTGATTCAGAGCCAGAACTATCTGCCCTTACAACAGCTTCCTTGGCAGAGATCAATTCATAAATGACAACTCCGAAAGCATAAACATCTACTTTTGGAGAAACTTCGCCACATTGAGCATATCTGTATGCAAGCATGTTAGGAGTTAAAACCCATATTTACACAGACTATAGCAGAACTTAAGTTTTCCTTTTCGCTCCTCTTAAGAGGAGTTTACTGCATGAGCTTACCGCATAACATCAAATAGGAAACACATCAAAATACCCTCTTGTAAGGGAAACGAATTGGGCAGGAAGAACAGAACCCTTCCTACTATTCCAGCAGGATTCCCAGATATAAATAAATATCGCAGCACCTAAAGACCAATCTCTGACAAAAGCTGGCAGGGGCAAACTAAAGACCTCTAATGACAATCGACAAAGTAGCACTCAGTCCCAGAGGATCACTCTGGATATTTATGTGAATTTAGATATGTCTACTATAAAAGTGCACAATATTTAGGCCCCTTCAGCCATCGGCTTACAGGTCAGGGGATGATGGCAGGCAAAAGAATCAGAATGGCTCCTTCCAGCAGATTTGTTTCCCCCAAAATGCAACAAAGGCAATCTGTTCTTGCTAAAAATTTGCTAGAGATGTAGCAAATAATGTGACAGAAAAATAGAAAAAATATCTTACTCCGGTGGCATGTATCCAAATGTTCCCACAAGACGTGTGGGGAGTGATGTACTTCCAACCTCAATCAGTTTAGCTAATCCAAAATCTGCAACCTGAAATAAAAGAGGAAATCTCATTGCAACAATGTGAACAAGCTTTGAAAAGTTCGTAATGGAAATAGAGGCACTAAAGTAACCTTGGCATGGAAATTCTTGTCTATCAATATATTGGCTGATTTTATATCCCGGTGGATATAAACAGGAACGGTATGCTCATGAATGTATTCAAGACCTCTTGCTGAATCCAGGGCAATCTGCACTCTATTACACCACGGTAGCGGGTCTCTCCCTGGAAAAATAAAAATAAACGGTATTATTACCATTCTCCTGCATACAGAAGCACTTCAATCCCCATCATGCACAGCCCAACCTGAACCACGCAGATGTTGGCTTAAGTTTCCATTCTCAATGTATTCATAGACTAGGAAAAGAGAGCCCTCAACACAATAACCAATCAAGCGCACCTACATTGATTGTGTAGAAGATTAGAGATAAATCACACGTCTTAGAGATCCGTTATGCAACGGCTACAAGTACTGTAGTACTAGTATAACCTCACAACTAGATTAAATGGATAACTAACTCGTAAAAATTATTGTCAGAGAGCATTAAATTTATTCATAATAGTATTTCTATAAATGCAAAATCAGAGTTAGGTACAAGTAACAAAACACATTGCATTGCAGAATTTATATACTAAAACACTTATCTTAATACATCCTTTTGCTTAGTTCAAGTATCTTTCTAGTACTTACATCTCTGATCATATACTTAACCTCTGATTCCTGAGCCACTAGGACATGCTTGCAACCTGATAAGAGTTTGTTGGTTTATCTAGTCTCAACCACTAGTCCCAAAAACTTAAGTTGTTATGATGTGATGTGAAATTCAACTTACATTGGGAGATTGGAAATAAAAGGATTATAGGAGATTCTTTTTAAAATATATAAAAAATAGACACATACGAAATTTCTTCAAGTTATTTCCAGCAATTCTTTCAAAAATATGCTAAGCAACTATGTGGATTAAAATTGCTAATGAAAAGGAAACATCAATTACTTGGTAATTATTTTGCAAGATTCATGTACATTGTCATTTTTTGGAAAGATAAGGTCATTACCAGATTAGAATGATGTACACGAGTTAAAACATTTAATTCGGCAAGAAATTCTTTTGATGCTTGCGTATCCATCTTCTTGATTGCAGCTTTCTGCAAAGAGAGAGTGAAATAAAAAATTACAACATAAACAAAACATGGTCTACAGATGATAATTTAGAAAAGTAAGAGGAGAGAGGAATTGATGAAATGCACAATGGTTTTATCATTGTACATTGACGTCAATATATACAAGTC
Organism: Prunus armeniaca; assembly: GCA_903112645.1. Taxonomy (NCBI): domain Eukaryota; kingdom Viridiplantae; phylum Streptophyta; class Magnoliopsida; order Rosales; family Rosaceae; genus Prunus; species Prunus armeniaca. The sequence continues at coordinate 18,208,240 of CAEKDK010000003.1, read as the reverse complement.
TTACTAATTACATGGGTACCAAAAAGGGAATGTAAATATACATATTGCTGTCAAATAAAATTACATGAGGGATTGGAGGGTTTGAATAGGCAACAATCATGTAGCAGCAGATTCAGTGGATGGTTGACTTGCAGGATTGGCTTGATGAGCGGATGACTGAAAAATTCCCTTTGACTAGAAAATTCAGAGCAGAGTATATTATAGTCACAGAAAGTAGTTTTATTCATTCAGCTATGACTTTTGTGAAGTAGTTCTTGTCGTGGACCTTATACTTCGATAATTTGAAAAAGGAATACATAATAGTCCTAGTCACCATAAGATTCTAATTCATGCAGCTGGACTAAAAAATAAATCAATGCTTCATTTGGTTGAATAATGCAAAGAGGAGAGAGGGGAAGGATGGAAATCATGGAAACTTTTCCTTTATGTGTTTGGTTGACCATGGAGAAAGGAGAGAAGAAAAAGCAAACCATGGAAATCATGGAAACTTTCTCCATTTCATTGCAGACGGAAATGTTTTATTTGGGCAAAAAATAAATAAAGGTTTCCCTTCCCTTCCCTCCATCCTACGTCCATTTCCATCCAACTAAATGAGAAAAACACCATCCAACTTGAGAAAATTTTCTTTTACAGTCCACGTATGATACTCGAAAATATTAAAGGAAACAAACCTCGCCTCTCAGCTCTGCATAGTAAACAGCTCCGAAACCTCCTTGTCCAATCTTATTAGCCAGACTGAAGTTATCAGTAGCCCTGGCAAGTTCTTCATATGAGTACTCCACTGATTTGTGCACTTTAATGCCTGTTAAGACACGAGCAGCACCATTTGATTCTTCAGGCTTATCTGTGGTAATCCCAAAAAGAAAAAATCAATCAAGTCATGTCCAATATCCATTTGCTGCCAAAACCATGGAGCGTATGAGGGCAACAACTAGTAAAATAGAATGAACTTTCAGTTCCACGAGCAAAGTAGCACAATACGTAGTAGATATAGGTCAGTGGAATTGATATTAGACAAAGAAAAGTTTCCAATTTGTTCAACAAAAAATGAACCACTAACAAGACTAAATGAATGCTACTCTAACTGGTGTTTCTGCAAAGAGTCAAAGTTAAAAAAGATACTTGATGAAGCCAAAAAGATCTTTGAAGGACACTTCCATTCACAAATATCTAGAGAATATATACAAGGAGAGGAGTAGGTAACATACAACGCCAGTTCTTTCGGTAAAATCCAAAACATGCACCACCAGCCAACAACAGAACTCCAGCAATTACTGCCACGATTATGCCAGCAATGGCTCCACCTGCTAGTCCTATTTATACAAAAGAAAAATATGAGCTCCAAGTAGCATTGAGCTTTCTGACCAAACCCTCGCACGTTGGCATATGAACATGAAACCAATTTTTGGAGAAGACCATACCTTTTGAGCTGCAAAATGGATAGAAAGATCAAACTCAGAAATATTAACAATTTTCAGTTAACATGTAGAGGTGTTGAAGCTACCTTGACTTCAGAGGCCGATAGCTTCCATTTGGATCTGCAAGATAAAAAAGAAACAAGAACTTATGTGAGGGAAGTTGATATTCTAGCCCTCTACAAAACTATATTGAAATTGGAGTAATGCAATTAACTATTCGTGACACTGTATTTATTACCATTTGGGCCACGGGCCACCCTGAAAAAACTCAATGTTTTCACTAGCATTTTGACACATGCATCAATGAATCATGGATAATGGATTAATGATACAAAGTGGATGATAATTAAGCTAAAAACCTTGTCACTAATGACTATCTTACAACTAAACTGTTAATGTTTTATTGTAATCTTGACCAGTTCAACACATCAGCCAAGATGCCCACCTGGTCCATATCCACAGGAAAGGCATTATACCAACTAGCACTTTACCAAACATTATTCACGGGTGGTGCTAGAGTCACCAAGTTTGGGCACCAACTCTCTAATAGAGGTGGGGCCCGCCAATACACCGGGATCCACACTCTATTAGAGAGTTGGTATCCAAGTTGATGCCTCTAGCATTTTCCATTATTCAAAGTGGGAAACAAAGAAACTATCTGGTTTGTACCGGTAACCTGAAAAACTCTGTAAAAATCACACTATATTTCTTAAGTCCACCCCAAATTTTTTCCTGTTGGATTTCGGTTTGGCAATTGACATTTTCCTTTTTCCTAAATTTCTGGCTATCACTTCCTAAGAGGAGACCTTTCTAATCAATTGTACGCAACCTTTTCCTTTTGATGGCATCAACCTAAAGGAGGGAAGGGATTGCCGTGAGTGGGGTGGGTCATGGGTGGCTGGTGATAGGTTTGTGGTTTTTCCTCTATTGATTTTTATATAATAATAAAAAAGTCATTTGAACTTTTAGAAACAAAATAATAATTAGAGTTGACAGTGTTAGTGCTGTACTCATGAACATTGCAATATGAGTCAAGGCATCTTAATTTAGTAATAAAATTCAAACACATGCATTCCTAAAACGTCTATTCAAATGTCTGAATCAAAACTCTACAGTTCAAAACACAGGCAAGAGCCTTTCTCATCGAGAACAAAAACTCGTACCTTTGCCTGGAATATACACGAAACCACTCCCTTGGCTAAAATTCACACCAGGGTTATACCTCTGCAACAAAGTCTCATCCAGCTGCACATTCTGCGCAATCGAAGCCAAAGTCTCCCCCGGCCGAAGTGGGTACGTGATAAACAGACCATAGTCCTCAGAAACCGCGCTATTCCCGCATGAACAATTCACAGACACGTTTAATTGGGAATGGGGTATATAAGTTGGAGAATAGCTATTGAACCATTCCATGGCCTCAACCGTCGTCAAATTCGAAAAGTAAGTCTCCGCAACCGTGTGGTACGTGTCCCCTGAATTGACATCGTAATCGAACATATAGCCAAGAAAGTTACCATTTACACATTCACATGAGAAAGGAATATTGATCCTACCAACTTGAACACTGTCTCTGTTGGGCACCACGTCTTTGTTGTAGCTACCGATGGTCAAAGCGCTCGTCTCCATAACCCGGGCGATGAATGAGAGATTGCTGCCCGGCCATACGAAGTAAGAAGCTAAAGCCAAATCGCAGCTTCTGATGCACTGGGATTTCACTGTGAAACAAAGCGAGAGGAGCACCAAGAACCCCAACCCAATTCGAAATCTCATCTGGTCAATCCAAAAAAACAAAACCCAAGTCACAGAAAACCAAATTCGAGAACTGGGTTTCTGGTTTCCGATCGAAGTTGAATAGGAACAGAGAGAAAGATGAATGCTTTTTTTGGGGGTGGTTTTGGACCGTTGACTGATAGTTTTGATTTTTTTTTTCTGCGTCTATGATTAGATGCCTGGCCGGGTTTTTTGAACTTTTGATCTGCTGGGAATGATGAGGCAGATAATTTTTAAATAAATTAATAAATTAATAAATTCTGGAATAATTAGTGTTTCGTTGTCGTACTTGGCGTCTGTGATCGCCTGACAGTAAAGTGAAAACCTTCCCGCGGTTTTGAGTTGATTGTTTCTGGAGAAAGGTTGCATGAACACCCAAATTAAATTTCAGCTACTGGATGCAAGGTGCTGAAGAGATTGATGACCTTTTAAGTCATGCAGGGGTCTGCTTTCTCGTCGTACCATTAAGTAGTTCTTTTGTTTGCATTCCTCATAAGTTATTTTGTTAGTTTACCATATGAAAGCAAGAACATCTCATTGTTTTCTCTCAGTGAAAAAGTGATTGCATCTTTTTTGTCCCTTTTGAAGGTATGGAGGAGACAATTGGGTACGCAGGTCCTAAGTCAACACAGAAGTCCGATGTCTATGCTATACAGAATGAGATAATAAGGAAAAATGATAAAAGTTTCAGCTTATGGGCCTCCTAAATATTGAACTTCGATTTCGCCCTACACACAATCTCAATGTGTCATCAGAGTTCGAATTTGAGACCATTAGTTTGTAAGTCAATATCAATGCTTTTTAAAATCGGATACCACTAGTCTCGAAGTCAATACCACTTTTGCACGTGGGTACCTGAACTTACGAAAAACATACAAATTTGTCACTTCGTTAGTTAGATCGTTAGTCAATCTGTTAAATGATGATGTAGCCTTCTCGTGTGGCTTTTTTTTGCTGATGTGGAAAAAATTAATAAAAAATTTCTTTATTTTTAAATGAATTAAACATGTTAAAACCAAATATATTTGTAAAAAAGTAAAAAAAACAGAAACAAAAACCATCAAGCCAAACCCAGAAAACACCGACCCATCTCATCTTCCCCAACCCCCATCCCAACCTCCCCCACCCCAAAAAGGGTCACACTCAACCCAGACAACACCCAACTCCTGAAATTACATAACATTTGAGGTATAGAAAAGAATCTATATTGGCAAGAAAGAAAATGAGATAAAACATAACATTTGATTGTTTCTTAAGGGAGGCAGAAGCTATTTTCACAGGTTCATGTTTCATTGAGGAAGAGAGACAAATTGCAACCCCAAAGCTATTTCCCAACATTCCTATATGAAGCCCAGAAAAATAATCTCCATTCAAAGGGAGCTGTTTGATCTCAACGACTCCTTTATAGGGAGCTGCCACGCGTCCCACGAATTTCCACTGGAGTGGCCAACGATTGTAGGCGCTAGGCTGAGAGGGAAATGCAGTCCACATGATGCACTTGACTTGAGTGGAGCCCAGCGCCTACAAATTAATTTTTTGGGCTTGTCCAATATAGATCCCTACATTTTTTATTTTCTAGATATATACCCATCACTCTATAAATCTATGTGTAAAACCCAATTTCAAATTTAAATGACCAGTAGGACATAAGAGGTCGTAGTATTTCTATGTTTTTACATCGTTGCCACTAAACTTCATATTTTATTTATAATTTATTTCAAGCATTTCATTAACTGCCATAATTGTAATTAATATATTCCCTATTAATAGCATATCAATCACCCCATTTCTTTTAGTTGTCATTCCCTCTCACATCTCGCCCCCTAAAATTACAAAATATATATATATATATATATTACATATCCAATAATGTACGTATGAAAAATATAATATAAATATATACATATAAAATATAGGTATATTATTTACCCCAAAAAAAAAGTCAGTTACTTTGTAATTGCGTATATTTTTCATAATTAAAAATAGGTACACAATAATTTATATAAAATATAGGTACATTATTTACCCACATGTAAATTATTTTACAATATACCTGTAAATGTGTATAGGTACATTATTTGGAGAGGAAAGATAGGTACATTATTAGAGGAAAAAAATAGGTAAGTTATTTGGAGAGAGAAAATAGATTCATTTAAAAAAAATTACTTTTAATAAAACAAATAATAGGTACTTTATTCAGAAAAAAAAGGCTATATTATTTATAGAAAAAAATAGGTACATTATTTAGATAAATAATAGGTACTTTATTCGTAGTAGGTATATTATTCAAATGGTAGGTACATCGGATGACATATAATACCTAAATCCTAATTGTAAGTACATTAAAATTAATGTAGGTATATTGGATGTTGTATAATGTAGGTATATTGGAATAGATAATTATGTAAACTTTTCATACTAGGTAAATTATATTTTTCATAAAACAAATAGGGACATTATTTTTTCAACATAATTAGTATGTACAGTTTTGTTCATAAACAATTATAAAGTGGATTATTAGTCATGTATAATTCATAAAAAGAAAATAACATAAACATTTTATTAAACAAACCGATTACCCAAATTTGAATTTATTGTTAAATTTTTTTAAAAATGTTCCAAAATTAATTCCTACCTCTATTACAATCATTTGGAGATCTTTCCAAATTCAACATCTGTCATTATATACAATCCAATTAAAAACTGTTTCCATATCGATTCCTACATTAATATACAAAATGCAATAATGGCTTAGTTGGGGGTATTTTTGGAATTTGAAAAGTACAATAAATCAGATTTTATGCTTAATTAGGTAACTTACTGAGTTGGATCCTATTCATGGGTTTTTACTTATACAAATTGGGTATTATTTATAGGAACAAAAAGTGAAGGGTTTTAGGTATGGCAAATTGAATTTGAAGGGTGTAAGCCAAATTTACTATAATTTTTTTTGGACCAACAAATTTGTAGGTGATGGACTTCACTCAGGTCATACGCGGCTGCATTTCCCTCTAGCTGCTCTCTACTCATGCATTCTCAAACCCATTTAGTTGTAAATCCAAATTTTAAAGTAATTATTTGAGTTTTGCCTTAACTCAAACTCTTTTTACCCTCAACCCATTATACTCAAATTTTAAATCCACAACTTTATTAAATTGTTTAAAATATAGTTATAAAAAAAAAAAAAAAAAAAAAAAAAAAAAAAAAAAATCAACATAACTTTCTTTTCTTTTAATATTTTTAAATAACCCTATAATTTAATTTTTTTGAACAATTTAACCTAAAAAAATTGAAATTCTACAAATATAATTTTATTTGATAAATAGGTGGGTATTTATAATGTTTGGAGTGAGTTTTGGGGTTGGATATGATTTAGATTAATTTATAATATTATTTTGACCGTTGGATTTAAAAGTCAGCGGTTGAATTTTTTTTTTTCCATTAAAATAGCTTGGATTTAATTTGGATTGTTGATTTGGGTTACTGTTTGAATTTTAAAAAAAGGCAATGTTACACTAATGCACGACACCTGGCACAACAGCATTTGCAACACAGCAGCTGCGGGCCCTCCTTACATATGGGCTCCACCAAAAAATAAAATTTCCAATCCATGCATTTTCAAATTTTAGCTCATTATTTTTCTTTGGTTGGGAGAGAAATTGGGCTAAAATTTAGGATTTTTTGAATTTGCCCTACTGGGTTGGAGATGGCCTCATATTGGAGGAGTTTTTCTTGACTAAAAGTGAAATTTTAAGTTTTGACCTCATGGGTTGGAGATGACCTTACAACTTTTTGATTTGTTTCTTAAGAATATTTTCCAAGAATTTTTGTGATTGAAATTTCATTTTGTTTGATGTGAGATAGTTGGATGGATGCGTGACAGCCGGGAGATCGGTGGATATTAATGTGTGTGTTTTGTAGTTGAACTACTTTCACAGAATAGACAAATTTGGCTTGGCTCAGCTCGGCTCAAAATGGCATGGGGTGAGTGAACGAGCCAAACACAAATAGCCCTTCCAAGACCGGCGTGGGCGTTGACCCGTTGACCCACACTGTTGACGAAACGAGTATCTCAATCAAGCCAAATGGGCCGTACAGGCTGCTCATTTGTTGTGGTTGTAAATTTCGACTTTTTACGGTCCAAACCCAAAGGGACTACTTCTGGACTCGGATCTGAAAAGCAACATGGGCTCGAACCCAAGAGTGAGTTTGAAAATTTGGTGGAATTTTCTTCCAAGTGGCCCGGATATTAAACCCTAGGCTATAGCTTTGGCCCAATTTGACTTTAGCTCTGCGTATATAAAAACTAGGCCCAAACAGAAATATATATAATCGATGCGTTCTGATGAAATGGGTTGGACCAATACTAAAACCGAATATGTATAACTAACGCAAAAGGGAAAACTACCGAATATAACTTGTTGAGAATTTCTCACATCGAATAATGAAAGCTCACACTCTAACATGATATCATAATAGCTTATCCATGTATTAGCAACCTGAAAATTTTTTAAAAACTTAAGAAAAGAGAAAGGGTGGTGGAAGTGGGTTTGACCTATTGTGGTGGTCTCTATGGCATTCATATTGGAAGTGATTCTGACTTTTAGACAATATTAGTAAGGGAGGGACAAAGTCACTCGAGTGAATTTGACTTTGAGACAAAATTAGTAAAAGATGCCTTTATAGTCTCTTGGATTTGATGCCATACCCAACCTTATTACACAACAACATCTCGACTTTTTCCATATTTCTCAGTGAAAGATTTGATGCCACACCCCCACCACCCCCTTAAAAACCCAACCTCACTTAAAATAACATATAAACACTACATTTCCTTTTCTTCTTCCTCTTTTTGGTCAAGAAATTCCTTTTGTTTTATGCTTATGCTCCTAATTACATCGTTGAGTTTGAAGGCCACAAACATTTGTGAGTAGCACGTTATTTTTCTGTGACATTTATTTTTTATTTTTTTATTTTAAAGACATTTCCTATTAAGAGGGGTGATAATATTCTAAATTCATACACACAACACGAATGCTAGAACTCGAACCCGAAACTTTGATTGAGAAAGCAATTACTTCATACCACTACACTCGTAGGTTATGTGCAGTGACATTTCAAATTTAAGGAAGAGAATCATGGACAATTGGACAACATGCATTCCTTACTTGAGTTTTTGTGTGTGTATTTTTGGTCCATCGTGATTAGCAATTAGGATTAGAAGAACCCATCACCTTAATTTGTTCCAATCAAGTTGGTGGGAAATTCCAATCAAGTTGTTAGTTTAGTGGGTTGCATAAATGGAGGGGCCGTCGAAGTTTTGATGCCACATTGGGAATTTTTGATGCTCATTAGGCCAAAATCATTACTTTTTTCTTCATCCTTCATTTCATGTCAAAGTTTCCACTAATCATTCAATTCCATCAACTTCATTCATAGTTTTCAATATGAACTGGGGAAAAGTTCTTGAGATGGTGGATGTGATGTGAAACCGGTGGTCAGGTTTCTGGGTGGTTGGTGAGAGCCTGACTGAGATATGTGATGATGGAAATAGATTTCAATTGTTTTCTTACTATGTTTAGAAGGTTTATGAATAAATAAATAAATTATGATTGATTGTTAATTGTTTTCATGATAACACCATTAATTATAACATGTTATATTATCCTGCTTCAAATTATAATTTCATCCAACTTCGGATGCATTGCTTATATTTTTGTGTGTTACTATATTGTTTTCATGAATAGTTTGATTGAGTATTCCGGAATCATAAGCATTCGGATTTTTTTGACATCTTTTCGGAAACAAATGGAAAAAAAGAAGTGAAAATATACACTTGCTAACTAACCTTTAGTTTATGAATTTGTGTCTATTTAGTTGGAGGAGGTCTTAGATTCAACTCACATGAATGTCGATGATAATATATTATCTTGTGGCTGTGTGGCCCTTGTATCTTGTTCAAATTCTATTACTTTTGTATAAATTTATAATATAAAAAACATTATATGCTGCTCAGCAAATTCTTTGACGGCAAAACCTCGAGGGGGATATATATATGTTGGGTTTTTGCCTTAATTACATAATAATAAAATTCAGTGGCCCATTTGATGGTAATTAATAAATTAGCCTCTAAGCATACACTGAAAATGATAGGTGACAATAAACTGAACTGAGTGATTTATTTATTTATTTATTTTTATAAAGAAATTATGGAATTGCATTTATAATTTAGGGCTCCTCTACTAATGATCACACAAGATCGAAGAAACTCTGGTATAGACATCCTAACTAAGAGTGCAAACTCAGAACAACAAAAAATAGTTAAAGTTTGAAAAAAAAACCAAGTCATAACAAAACAAATAAAACTCTGCGACTTATTTCAAACATGATAAAACCGTAAAAAGGATGATGATAGAGATCCGACACCAAAACGCAGGTAGAGATCCGACGCCAAGACGCATCCGTCTGTGATAAGTAGAGAAAAATCGTTACAAAAAAATAAAAACAAATAGGGGAAACTTTTTATCTCTGAAAATTAGAGAAAAGAGGAAAAGCGGGAAGGGAGAAGGGGAGAGGAGAGGAAGAACAGTGACTTCCTCCCCCCTCAAAGTAAAAACGATTGTATAGTGTTTTTTGGGAGAGAGGAGGCTAGAGCTAGGGTTGTCTCTCTTAGCTCACTTATAAGCTTACATTATTTAGAAGTGAGTGATTTCTAAACATAAAAATAAAAATTAGAAAAACAAAATGATGTCGAATTCATCAAGGAGAGAGATAGAGGAGAGAAGTATTGAATGATTTCGACCAAAAACAAAAGGAAAGGAGTATTGAATGATTTATCAGAGGGCAGGTGGGTGCACCATGCAAAATTTAAACGGCCAAGATTGTGAGAAGTAAAGTCTAGGCATCATCAATGCTTGCGATCATCATCACATTAATGTATACAGTATATGTATGGTGTTGTCCCAGAAAAATAAAATAAAGTCGGTGCTGCTGTCAATAATCTAAATATATTTTGCTAATGAACACAACTTTGAAAGTGAAAATCTATGTGGGCGGACCCCCCGGAAAATCTGTGCTACCACCCATACCCATATTATAATATAAATATATAATAGGGTTAGGTTTGAAATATATATATATATATATATAAATTCACCTCAAATCTGAATGCCGTACAAGCTGGAAAAAGTCATGCCTTGACCTCCTCTCTGCGTTCGTCGTCTCTTATTAAACTTCCATCATGTTTCTGTAGTTATGATGATGAATTCTTAGATTTGCCTCTTTATTGTTAGGTGTTGATCGATCCATCCATCTTTGATTTATTGTTCAAAGATTTCATCAACTAAAAATAATCATGCAGATTTCTCAAGGTCAAATGTTCTTTTTTTTTCCTTGTTATAATTACGGTTGACTCATTCCTATAGGTCTTGGATCTGCTTCAAGGGCCATTGCTATGGTTTGAAAGCATGTATTTTTAGTTCCTTGTGAGAAATCTTACCTGCAAAAGGAAAGGGAATGGGAGTAGAATTTTTGGGTCTAGGTCTAGCTAGCTAAGGAGGACCAAAATATCAGACTTATGGTAAAGGAATTTGATGAGGAAAGTAGAAAACTTTTGCCGCCCGTGCACCTAAAAGGTTCATATTTTGTAGTTGATTAACTATGACTTTTTTTTTTGGCCACCCACTAGTGTAGGAGTAATTGCTCCCCAGAATAGGTTCTGGGTTTGAGTATTAGCATTCGTGTATTATATATGAGTTTAGTATGTTATTATCTCTCTTAATAGAAAAGATTTTTTAAAACAAAAGTAATTTCTGCTTTTTCGTTTTTATATTACAGAAATATTATGTAGCATTCAAAGTTACATGATTTGGGATATGAATATTCCACGAACTTTAAAAGAGAAAAAAAAAGACCCACTTATGGTTGAAACTTATATAGAATTGGCTTAAACATAACCTACTACACCAAAAAAAAAAGGTTAATTGCCTTGGCTTGGATTGAACCTTATGCTCTTGAGACCAAAAATCATTCTTCCAGAAAGCTTCTATTGGGGGAACTGTTTATTGGAAATTGTCAAGCTCACGTGTTGTCTCTCCATTGAAGCAGCACTAAAATGTCAACTTTCAGAACCCTCCCCAAGAGACATTTCATCTCATCAGCAATAAAACGTAGTTAATTATGTTGATCATTAGTAAATGATGCGATACATTTAAGTAAGTTATAATAGACGCGTGGTTTCATGTATGCACCTCATATTCTGCCATAACATAGATTAATCAAAAGAGTCGGCATTGTACCTCTGACTTTTTAGTTGAATTTATTATATTTTTCAGCATGATCCTCACACTCTCGTGTAATATTACAAACTACGGTACACTCAACTTGTAGTATATAAATTTATTCTCCAACATATCACGTATGAATTAATAACGTCACACAATAGTATTTTAGTTAGTTTTTGTACATTTTTCAAGTATTAAATTTGAATTTTTAGTTTTAAATTTCAATATGAAATCAGCGAAGACATTTTGGTTGAAAGCGGCAGCAAACCCCTCCAAGATTTTCACATACAAGTTTGTGTAGGCTTCAATATATGTCACCATCCAATTGAATTATAACCCCACCACCGCCCCCCAACCGTCATTTGTAGCACACAGGGATCCCATAATTGTTCCTGATCATCACCAGATCGACGGTGGAGGTTCTGCGTGTGATTCACTTACATGTATTCTAACAAAAACTTCAAATTGTTTGCACAAAAAACATCAAAAACAACAGCTACATGAAAAATGGACCAACCACATGTCCATATATATAATGACCACCTAGGCTTTTCACCTTGCCTTTTCATCTCTGCATCACTCTCACACATTCTTCTTCTTCTTCAAACTCACAAAATGAATCGCTTTCAACTTTGCCTCCTTTTCACTCTGCTCCTCTTCTTTGCTCCGACCAACAATCGTGCCATTCGAACAAGCTTCCCGAGCCCTGCACCTGCAAGAAGCCAGCAAGTTTTCAGGCCATCTGTTAGTGCCCCTTCTACCCGCCAGGCCAGAGTCTTTGACTCTGAGAAGCGAAGGGTGCCCACAGGATCAAACCCTTTGCACAACAAGCGATGATCTCTCGAACTTCTGAAGAGTTTCAATGTCAGATATCTATCTAGCTAGCTATCTTGTTTAATTAATTTATATTACATATATATGGTTCAAGATATCTTTTTTCTCTATCTGCTAGTCAATTCATTTAACATAAATATAGTTGGAGAACTTCTATATATATATAATACACTACATATATGATGACCATATATATATATATGTATAGAGCTTGAATTTTGAAGCTCCATTTGTAGAGAGATGTTGTACAGAAGGTGATTTTCAAGAGCTTTGAAGAAAACCCATGTAAGAGTTTAGAATCTAGACTCATATAGTCATGTGTTTGTTTGACTATTATTTTTCTTTCTAGGCTTTTGTAATTTTCTTATGAATTAGGTTCATACAGACCGCTACAAAGGATTAATTACAATTTTTTCTTTTGCCTTGTTCTGGCTCTATACATATATAATCAGATAATCTTTGTTTCTTTCTCTGGCCTTAGCTCTATAAACAATCTTATATTTGCATTTTGGGAACTTAAATGGATGCAGAGGAAGCAATTGGTTTCATGAATCTGATGCATGTGAAGCATTTGGCTTTACAGTTCTTCCATCTTTGAAACTGCAGACTGCAGTCACTTTCACACACCTCACAACCAAGAATCCAATTGCCCATCTCATTTAACTTCCGGGTTTTTCTTGGTAATTGCACCAGAACAAAAATAAGGCTTCATATGAAGCATTAGCAAAATGTCACAGCATATATATATATATATATATATATATGTTTGTATGTATATACTCATGATCACCATTCGAAATTGAGCATGTCCAGAGCACTGGTTTGGTTGAGTTTGGTGAATGAGGCCTAGTTGCTCATCACTCTCTGTAACATTATAGTGACCAATAATTGAGGTACACATATGATATAAAAACTGGCATGGCCTTGCTTGCTCTAATTGAGTGCCTGCTCGGCTGTTGAGCTTTTAGAACCCAAATTTGAATGCAAAGCGTAAATACCCATTACTCCATACAACCACCATACAATTAAGAAGAGGATGGCCCTTGTGCAGATATAGAATATATGTTGACCTGATTAGGGTCCACAACCTCCATAACTCAGGTGCACCAAATGCAGCAGGGTTTGTAAATTACAATCAATTTACATCCTCTGAAATCTGAGAGAGACAGAGAGAATTAAATTGTAATTTAGGGCTTGTTTGTGAATGTTTTAGTACGAAGCACTTCTGTTTATAAGTATTTTTTTAGAAACGCTTTTATTGGAAGACTGTAAGTGCTTTGAAAATGGTGCTTCTCTAAAAAGCGCTTTTGATTGTCAAGAATAGCGTTTAGCCATTTCAAAAGTACTTTCAAACATGCCTTTAATTATGTCGTAAAGATATAATTAACCATGAAATGGAAGTAGAAATCTTAATCCTACTGCAGATTAATTGCAGAGAAAATGAGATGTGGGGTTCTGGAGGTGGGTGTGGTCCATAGAGTGTAAGTGATCCAACTGGCTACGCATAAGGCATCCCACCAGCCTTTTGATGTACTGTTCCTATATGTGCGCGTGTAAAATTTGCACTTATTTATTAGTTGAACAAATTATTACGTAGTTGAAAAAATTAGCCTAACATGATGGATATCAAGTCAATGGAAAAAAATGCAGCAAATGCTTACCCCACACACCAACTCAGAAGTCTAAGATGAATGTGTGTTTTTCCTTTTTGTGCGTTAAAAAAGCGTATTTGTCATCTGGAAATCAAAGTTATATGGTAAATAACTCAACAATTGAGTATGAAAAAGTTGTATGGTTTATGTGGCTGTTTGTGAAGATAATATTTGGGTTGATGTCAAATGAAAATGTGATTCAAGATTTATGCGTCACGGGCACACGCACGATTGATGCTAGCATTTTTCGTTGAGATATTACAAGTTAGTAGTAACTTACAAAATACAAGTAAATGACATAATGTGACATTAATCACTACATTATTGTTTGACAACTTGGTTTTTTGATAAGATTCGTATTAGATAATAATCATTTTGTTTTGTTGAAATAATGACGATGGATGTGGAGTTATTCTACTCTTAATTTATAATAATAATAACACAAAAGAAACTTCATCGCCAAGTAAGAAATTAGAGGACACATTTGCTTATCTGCTTGCTGTGCAAGGAGAAAGAATGCTCTAATCTGGTCAAAGGGAGGATAGAAATTCTAGTTTATTTCAAAAGTAGCCGCTACACTTGACCAAGGCCACAAAACTCTACATTAGTGATGACAAAAAGTTTTATCACTCTCCTTAAATTTTGTTCTCTTTCATTCTTTAGCTTTTCTCACATATTTAAATCAAGATGATTGGTTCAATTTCTTCTTTTCCCACTTCATTTATGTCCTTAAATTAATTTGACTCCAATACCATATAATACTATACATGATTTTTTTATTCAGAGAACCTCAACGGTAGAAGGGAATGTTATATATTTTTTGTTCTATGTGCTATAGAATTTCTATCCCTCAAAAAATTTATAGGGGAGCTACTGAAATGCAAATATATATGCTACACAAAGTTCATAACTTTCCTTTTTGGTCAAACGTATCTCATACTGCCAAAACATTTATTCTCAAACTCAAATTCAACTCTGTTCTTTTGGATTAAAATGTCTAATAACAATGGAGATTCATGACTTGTAGACTTAACTTTGATCCTCATGCAAACAAAATATAAATTTTAAAAAATGACTTCATACTTGATTGACAAGGCACAGACCAAAATATATATACAGAATTGTACTAAGCTGGCATAGATAGATACTAAGCTGAGAAATCTAGTCACTGTTCAGCCACATAGCAACAAGCTCACACTTTTTCAATTAGCTTTATCTTATACAGGGAAAAGGAAGAAATGAGCTTTCTCGCGGGAAGACTAGCCGGGAAAGAGGCAGCATATTTTTTCCAGGAATCCAAACAGGCGGTGGGCCGTCTTGCATCCCAGAAAACCCCAACCCAGAAGAAGCTCCCATCGCCGCCTTCTGAAGCTTACTCGGCTACTGAGCGGGAAGCCCAAGCTGACGTGCTTCCCGAGGTGCTGAGGAACTCTTTGCCCTCCAAGATTTTCCACCAACCCTCTGAAATGATGTCGTCCCTAGACACAGGCTCCAAATGGGTTCTTCAATCTGATCCCAAGGGTGGCTATTTTGTCTCTGCTGAGGCTCTTAACCCTCTAAGGGCTTATCTTTCACTGCCGCAGGTCACTTTTGGCCCCAGAAGGTCAGTTATTTTTCGTTATCTTCTCCTTTTGTCTTCTTAATTGTTCAATTTTGAGTTTGGTTGGTTGCTAGAAAATGTGGACTGAGAAATTGATGATTCTAGGACTCGTTTGGTGGAATTGGCTTTCTGGGTAATGCTCAAAATTGTTCAATGTTTTGTGAATTTGCAAAATTTTGAAGCTTTATGATGAATATTCATGTAGAAATTGAATACCAAGTACTGTCTGGGAGGAGTGCATATGAAGGAGCTAATCAGTATATATATAGGGAGTTGAAATTAAGATGAATTTGCTTTGGTGCATTGCTCTATCTTTTATAATGTATCACATTGTTGAATGCAGGTGGCAACTGCCCGAATCAGAAAGCTCGGTGTCAGCCTCAACGGCTAATGAACTGCGCCGAGACAGGCACACCACCCCCATTAATCCGGAAAAGTTGAAGGCTGCAACTGAAGGGCTTACACAAAGTAGGTCCAATATTCTCTTTTATTCATATCATAATGCCTGAACTAGATGTCTATGTTAACATGATCACTAATAAAAAAGGGTTGATTGAGTTAAGGCGTAATGAATAACGATCAGTCGAAGAAAATATCTGAAGAAAGGAAAGAAGGTCTCTTGCTGAAGAAAATATCTTATTTCTGATGCATCATTATACTACTCAACCTCATTTCACATATAATTGGTCTTACTAATTAACAACCTTTTACGCATCTACAACGCGCCCTCAATTTGTTCTTCTTTGGATAATATCTGGGGAACCTCTTGTTGTTATCAATTTTTGACATTGTGCTTGCATTCCTGCGTTTCAGTTCTTGTCTCGGTACCCTGAAAGACAATTCTAAACCCATATTTTCCTAATTCTGTAAAAATCAGGAGATTTGCTTGTTTTCTGTGAACAATGTCCTGATGTGCAGTGTCTTCTGCTTCTCTGTAGTTGGAAAGGCATTCGCTGTTGCAACAGCAGTGGTATTTGGTGGTGCGACCTTGCTATTTGGAATGGCTGTCTCAAAATTACAGTTACAGAATGTAAGTACAGATATTTTAAGTCTTGTTCACCCTAATTTTCCAATTACTGTGTAGTATCCTTTTTCTGTGATATGTTGATGAAAGTTACAAAGACAGTCTTACTATGTGGTGACAATTTAACCTTAACTTGCAATTTGTATTAACAGAGTGAAGATATCCGAACAAAAGGGAGAGACCTTGTCGAGCCAAAGTTATATATGATTCAGGAGCAACTGGCTCCCTTGAGAGCGGGGGTATGTCTTAACTATTGAATGAGATTGCCTTCTCTTTCCTGCATGAATTTTCATTTGCACATGAACTAACTTACTGCTGCTAAATCCAGGTCGAAAAAACGTCGAGGAAATGGCGCTTGGAAAGGGAAGAAAATATACAAGAGAAGCCTATTATTAAGGCGCTTTCTAAAATGTTGGGTGCAAAGACATCCAATTGACATTATCATTACTTATTTTCTGGGTTATAATCTTTGTAAATAGTTCTAACTGACATTGTGAATGGCCGTGGCCACGATGTTTGGAGGGTGGCTGGGCTGGCGGAGAAAGTAAAAATGATAGGAATAGTGCTGTATGAATAAAGATGCCTTCCCTTGAGGGCATGATGTTGTATAAGTGATACTAGTTGCCTGTGTATACTTGTTTTGGGAAGCCCTGTTTTTTTTTCTTGGATTTTAATAAAAACCTCTCTCCAATACACAAGAAGATGAATGTTTATTCAAAGAAACTGTAATTTGATGTGAATATAAGCATGGTTCCAATTACATTGTCTCAGTCCCCTGATGTTTCTTTTTCCCCTTTTTTATTTTTATTTTTTAACATTCCTTTTTCTATTATCTTCTCCGTTCAAAAACCCTTGGTCCTTTCTGGCCGGTGAACCGTCCCAAATTGAACTTTTATGAGGGAAGCCAGGTACCTATCCAAACGCAGCTGCTCCCTGTTTCCAGTACCTCATGACTTATAATCTAAGCCAGCGCCGTATTTCCAAGCCTCAAGACGTCGCTTCCACTCATACTTCTCCTTGGATGGAAGTGTGCTTAAGAAAGGCCTTGAGAAATATGCAAACAGTGACAGTGAGATATATATTACATTATGTTAACATATTGACCATGATCGTCGAAAATTATTTACCTTACTACAGGGTCAGCAAAAGATGAGAGAAACGTATAGTATCCCAGCATGAAAAAATGTCCAGACCAGTCAAGAAGCACAGGAATTCCTACCTGAAACACAACAAAAAATTAAACACTTTGTTGGTCTGAAAATTAGACTCAATGGATAAATTACAGAAAAATGAAAAACAAGATTCTTAACTCTCTTATTTTTTAGTCAGAACAGGAATAATTAACTCAGTGATTACCTGCTTGAATATTGATGGAATAATTTGAGGTTTAGTTAACATGACAAGGCCTAATGTCTTGGCAAGAGGTCCAAACTGCACAACATCCTGTCACAATACATGCTTCTATAGTTAAAAATTTGAAACCAAGCCTGCCATTACAGACATATAGTTCAGCCAATTGATCAACTCACATAAAATCAAATGAACAAATAATAAAACAAGAAAATTACCTGAAGAAATGGTCTTAGCACTGGATCGCCGAGCCTCTGAAGAAAACATATTAATTTATTAGGAAACATGTAAAGATGGTAATGCATGGGAAGCAAAATCAACAAAAACAGAAAGACAAATACATAGTCCTACCTGCATACTTTGGAAATTCGCATAAAGAAGCTCATTAATAAAATCTGGTGACACATTAGACTGTTGCTTTGCTGACATTGCTCTTTGAAACAACCATGAAGCGCTTAAGTTGGGCTGCGCTACATGGATTTCAAATCTCAATTCAAATTCAGATATTCATGAAGAAAAAAAGAGACAAAAAGCCAGGGTTATCCTTTGGCCAGGGATCAGAAAGTCACCAACCATGTAAGGATTCAGCAGGGACAAGCTGTACGAATCAAGAAGATTGTCTCTCATTGCTTCATATATTCCTTTTCACCCATGCAAAAAGATAGATCCTGCTAAGTTTCATCCTCGTACTAACATTTGCACAGGTTATCAATGTTTGGACACAAACTAAAGAGAGTTCATCTGATTTTTCTTCCTCAATGTTAAGATAAGAGTTCCATCTGTGCTTTGGAGTCATTAATTACATACCAGTTGACAGTCTCTTGAGGTGCCTAGTCAAGCTTCCGAAACCACCAAATGAAACAGGTGATTGTATTCCACTAGCATCACCAAACTGCAGAGAAGGATTTTATCACACCATCATTTTGGTATTCTACCATAATTTAGAGGTGGCTTTGTAAGTGTATAATTTATAACACCTGTAAAACACGATTAAAAGCTGCCGGCAGCGGGCTGTCAAGTTCACCATCCCCAGTTAAGAATTGAAGGGTGTCAGATAGAAAGAAAATAACTATACACTGTATTTAACTTGCAAAAGGTATGAGAATATTTTGCATTCATGGAATAGTGATGACAGTCTTTTCTGTGATCAGATTTTGGATTGTGTTGCAAGTTAAATTACAGATTTACCAGCTTCTTATCAAGTCAAATTTCAATTAGCATACCTTCTCCTCAATGGCTCACATTTGATAACCTTAAAATACTTCTAGCAACATAAATAGACTCTCATTGCAGTTCAAGCAATACTTGCATCATTACCTGTCACAATATGTAGGGAAAATGCCATATAGAACCCTCTGTATCTCCAAGTCATCAAGAGAGACCCCCTGCATATTGGGCATTTGTGAATGGTTAAGAGTTGAGCTCTAAGGCAAAATCCAAGTAACATCCGAACATTTATCAACTGGAACTTTTACTAACCTGATATTCTGGCATCAGTTTCCAGTACTCTTCTAACAATTCTTCCAATTTCGGCGATTGGGGTTGAGGAGCAAGATAAGTGAACATATAAGTTGTACGATCTGCAGGACCTGAACCAGCTGGAAATGCCTGCGAAATGTTCAGAAAAAGGTTGATTCTGTAAAATTAAAAAAGGGAAGAAAAAAAAATATCATTTCGACGTTACCAGCAAACTACAAAATCCAAGTTACCTCCCAAAACAATTGAGCTTCTGAGGCCCCAACCTTCTTTACCAATGAACTACTATATATAACATCACTTGTAGAGTTATCCTTAAATCCACGAGCACAGGATCCAACAACAAGGCAAACACCATCTGGTTTCCTTCCGGATCTTATCTGTCGATTGAACCAATACTGAGTGTGAATTTCAGGCCAGATGGGGTTATGCATTAATTTGCTACCTAAGTTCAACAATGATCAATAGACACAAGATTGAATTTGTGAGGTTACTCTTAACATCTTCAAATCCTAAGGATTAGTTGCTCATTTAAAAAATGCAAGCAACACATACAAACACACACAATACTGTAAGCCAAAATGTGTACTTGTACAGCAACCAATTATGCAGAAAATAAAAAAAAACCACCTGTTTTACAATGGGAGAGAAATTCCCCATTGCATCAATGACGAGGCGAGATGACAAAATGTTTCCCTCATTGAGTTGTAAGACCTAACGAAAAGTAAGAGGAATTCATGTTAGTCAAATGATATAAAATTGTTTTCTGTGGCTATACTATTGTCAAAATACATTCACCTCTCAAACAATAGTACAAAATCTGTGACAATTCTTATATTTTCTAACATGTTAACTATCATAAGTCAGATAGTCTTTTAAGAACCATAATTGGACTTTATTTTAAAAGACATCTTTTTCAAGCATACAAACATAATATAAGAGGAACCCTTAGTTGTACAACTCGTAAAAAGGCACAAGAATGAACTGCTTAGAAATTATTAGAAACTCACAGCCGCATCTTCATAAATGGAAATGCTGGACACACTGTTGCCTTCAAATATGACTCCACCCAGAGCAATGAAACGATTCTTCACAACCTCTATAAGCTTTGCTGGTCTGTGGTTATACAAAAGTGTGATTCAGGGTAAACAATTAGAGTTGCAATGAAATTACAATAGCCAAACAATTACAGTTGCAAACCATCATTCATTTCCTGTCATTACTCATGAATCATGATCCTATCAGGCTATCAGTCCCTCTACTAGTTGGGGAGAGGAAAAGATAAACCAGAAGATTTGTTTTCTGATAACAAAATAAATGCAACCAATAAGAAGAAAAGATAACTCACGAAACACCAAGATTAAGAATGTCTTCAACCCAGATATCACCCTTGCCCTCAAAGCCGCATCTGTTCTGTGCAGTTCATGACATGTCAAACGAAATGGTTGAAGTAGGTAGCTTGCTAGTATTTTGCATGACTATGCAACTAAAAAAGAAACTTCTGAGCATGAAAATTCCTTTGCAGCAAAATACTATGTTTGGTATTACATGCAAATAGAGCTGTGAATATGTGGTTTATTATGCATTTATGAAAAGTAGTTGGGTTAAATAACTTCTAGCATACTAATTACAAAATAAGCACTTTTTATGATAGGTAGGGAAGAGGCCCCCTTAAGTGAAAAAGATAAGTACACCTAACTATTAAAATGAACTTATTTGATCTTTAAAACTATTACAAATGTACTGTAGTCAAAGAACTTACAGGATTGAATTTAGCTGCAGTGACTAGTTCAATGTCATCTTCTACCAGAACTCCGATTTCTACAAGTTCCAAGAGCTCTTTCCTTGAGATATTCCATTCTTGTTCCCTCTGATCATTGATGATCAAACTATCATAGGCACACTTACTAGAAAAATTCTATAATTAAACAATTCTTACTCTTAAAGAAACTTCACAGAACAGTTTCTTACCCCCTTGAGTACATTTCTCTCAACAATGCCTACCCGAAGACCTTTTGCACACAAGGCTGTAGCTATGAAGATTCCCAGAGTTCCACCACAAATTAACACATCAAATATATCTACTGCTTTGTCAGCCAGATCAGAATTGCTAAAAAAACCAGGAACACTCGAAACCACTTTCTTTGGTTCCTCCACAACTACAAAGAGACATGTCAAAATAACCAAACTTTTCAAGAACTTTTCATACATTAATCACAATCCCATTACAGATAATCAATGAAATAGTGTGCACAGCACCTGTTTGAGCAGAACAAATACTAGACCAAAGTTGGTCTAACCTCTTCAAGGCACTATATGAGTATGCCCCACCAGCACCACCAACTTCCCCACTCACTGATAAACTCTCCATTATCCTCTGCAAAAAATTATTAACTTAAAACACTCATTAACTCAGTTGACATATACAATGATGCAATTCAACCCTTCAAAAACAAGAAGAAGATGAAGAATAGATGAACAACAAATAAATGAAATGTGGGAAATTAAAGAAAAGGGTACCTGGGTTCTTGAGGGAGGGGCCTGTGTTTGCAAGCAGAGGCATCTGCCAGCTCTTGCTCTTCTCTGAGACAGTGGGCTCTGCTTTGGGCCCTGAAACAACCCATTAATGAGTTGAACGTGAAGCAACGCCATCACTTGTAAAATTATGGATACAAAGTGATTCTCACTTCTTCATACATACGTCTTAACATTCTCACATTGTTTCTCAGCCCCAAATCTATCCGTCCCCCAGGACTGGACACGTTAACAAATAACGACCAAAACTCACTTATTTTCCATTTTCAGAAAAATAAAATAAAATAAAATAGAAAGGTAACTGAATATCCAGTTCCCGGTAAAAAGTTAACTGCGGCTGAGGAAAATAGGTCACGGGTGCGTGAGTTAATCAAAAAGCCCTTGTAATGTAAATAATTGGTATTGGATAAACCTTGGACAATGGGGTTTTAGTTTCAGAGCTGCCGCTGCTCAGTCTCACTCTTCTCCTCCACTTGAAGGTTCCATTTAACAGGTAAACACCCACAAATCTCTTCTTCTGCTTTACATGAGAAATTTTGTTTCTTAGGTTATCCTTGGTTTCTGGGATTATCTTTTCCTGTTCATTTGTGGTGGTAAGGAATTGAAAATCTTGAATTGAAATATCTATATATGCTCTGTTTTGGGTTCCACGAAATGGAAAACCTTTGACCCAATAAAACCCAGATAATCTTGCTTGTTCTCTTGGCTGGAGGTTTTTCGTTTCCTGGGTGTCTCATAGTTGTGGAGGAAAAATCATTCTTAGAATCTAAGTTATATTTGTCTGAAATGTAGGATTAGGGTATCAGGGGATTAGTCCAAATATCTGTTCTCCTAATGTTTTCAAAATTTGGTGATTGAAAAATGTAAATGTTGTAATGAACTGTCTAGATGTGGAAGGAGCTCTTAGAACTTTTGCACTTAGTAAGCTGCAACAGGACCATTTTCTATAAATATGATGTGGAAAAATAGCATTTTTTGTTTATTTGTACTGACTTTGCCTTTGGGATTTGGCTACCCAGAGTGAATATCTTAAATTCAGAGATCATGATGTTGGTTTTTCTTTTGTGGTGATGAATTATGCAACGCCTCATTGTTTTCAATTCCTAGCAGGCAATCAAGGCAGAATAACACATTGTTATAAACATGGCAAGTGTGATCATGGCCTCAACCTTCAGCTCAATCTCAGTCAACAGAACCGGCGGAGATTGCAATAAGTGGAGTAGTACTAACAGGCAACGTCGTGGTATGAAATTAAAGGCAATGCGGATAGAGAAACCTCTGGAGGAATTGTACCAAGTGA
This sequence comes from Prunus armeniaca, assembly GCA_903112645.1. Taxonomy (NCBI): domain Eukaryota; kingdom Viridiplantae; phylum Streptophyta; class Magnoliopsida; order Rosales; family Rosaceae; genus Prunus; species Prunus armeniaca. The sequence continues at coordinate 18,184,999 of CAEKDK010000003.1, read as the reverse complement.
GAGTGGAACGAAAGGTGTCACCGGAGAGACTAGCAGAGCTTGGAGTTTCAAGATGGTCAATGTGGAAGACTGGAAAGTGCAAGCTACCATGGGACTGGCAGGTGGACCAACTGGTTTACATTGAGGAAGGAGAGGTGAGAGTTGTGCCTGAAGGAAGCAAGCAATATATGCGATTTGTTGCCGGAGATCTTGTTCGTTACCCTAAGTGGTTGGAGGCTGACCTCTTCTTTAATGGTCCATACCAAGAGCGTTACAGATTCCGAGCCTATGGAGATGATTAATAGACTTTGAGTATGTACTTCGACAGTGACATGTATGCCCTTTTAGCTTGTTTGCCTGTTATGAGCTTTACCATGTCAAATGCTAGGGTGAACACTAGTTTGTCAAATCCTAGCCTGCATGTCGAACTTTCAAGTATTTACCTGTATCGTATTTGAGTTCTAATTCGTATATACTGCAAAATGAATGTGCTTCTGCATCAAGTTCATAACAAGCTTAAACAAGATTTTGGCAAGACCCATCTTCTGGAAATTCCTGATGCTCAAAGCAATTAATCATGTGCTGGAAATCCATGAACGGTGTTGACCGAAGTATTCTATAAAAAGACCCTTGCCGTAGAACTTTACTGCTGTCTTTAGGCACCTAAGCCATTTGTGTCTTGTTCAAGAGGCATATGGAGACTAGCCAAGGACAAGGTCAGGTCGCAAATCTCCTCCATACCCCTTGAAGAGAAGGGTAATAAAGGAGTAAAGACTTGCGACTAGAAAGCATAAATCACAGCAACAAAGATCCGATTTGGAATAGTTTTTTATTAAACAACAAAATCCACCATTTCTGGCATACATTATGAAGATCCAAAAGAAGTATCAAGGTTGCGGCTCCAGGTACAGTCCATTAGCCTGGACAGTTGATCAAGCCTAAGGATTACAACAAATATCCCAGAGAGATAATACATTGCTTGGGTTGAAACAGATTCAGAAAAATGTATTTAACTTTTCGCACCATTATACAACAAATATTATCAGGAGTAATAATAACCACTCATCCTATAATAACGAATCCTTTATATTACACACATCTCAGTACAAAAGGAAGAGTGACCCGGGAGAAATTGCAAAGTCCACAACCACCCCCCACCTCCGCGTTTATCAGCATACAGAGTTACAAGAAGCCGGAGAGAAATGAGGCTGGGTCCCACCCACTTTTGTTCAATTACGGCTGATTAGGGTAAACTGTATCTGCAAATTGCACGGGGTCTCATCTCAACTACCTGAAGTAGCCCGTGGTTTTGGGTTAGTAGCAATGGCAACGGAGGAGGCAAATCTTGAGACAAGCACAGCCTCGTTGCCCAAAGCCTTGGAGGTAGCCACATCTTCTAAACGCTTCCAGGTTGATTCACGTTTGTCCTGTGTTTCTTTCTCTTTAGATTCATCTTCTTGGAAACTGAGCAAGCACTCATCAAAGAGTTCTTGGTCGATATCTGCGAATATCTTTTTCACATTCAATGTCAAACTCTGAACAGCTTGGTTCCAATGACTCCGTGTGTTTTTTTCCAAAGCTGGGAAGATTATTGGCAGAATCACTTGACGATTCTGTGTAATCAAAGTTCTTATGTGATCGTTGTTCCACAAAAACAAGGCACGCTCAGCTACCTGCCAGTAGAAAAGAAGTTAAGACATCTCATTAAGTAACACTAAAATAATAATCCAAAACTCAGATCATAGTTATAAAACCATACTTTGACCAAAAAACAAAAATTATAAAACCATACATACACACGATCTTGCACCATAAAACCATCTTCTCAGTTACGAAACGCTCAAGAGCATTGCATCTGAGTAAGAAAGGGTGCTTAAGTCAGAAATTCCCACATGAGGAACATTGAATCTGCATATCATGCTTGCATCTGAAAAGCAGAAATGCTTATCACCATCTGCCTCCCAAATTGTATACTAGCAAAACTCACCAACTAATGACACCTATAAGACTATCTTCATATAAACTGGCCTTAGGTGCAAATGCAACTTCGACAACTATTACATCAACACATCAACCCGGATTCCAATGAACCACAATCTTGAAGTATCCCGACAGTTCTGAACAAGGGAATATTTTCACTCAACCAAGCAGCACAGATAAATATGCAAAGAAGCATCTTGTGAATAAGGAGACAAAAGGTTAATTTCACATGAAAAAAAGTGGAATATTTACAGATTTGTTAGAGACAAAAATCCCAACAAAACATCAAAAGCCTCAAGCTTTAACATATCCAATACATCTCACAAAACCAACTGGGTCTCAAGTTGAAAAAGCAGAGAATCTAGAAAACTCATCATTATGGAAAACGATTCATTGGAAGAAAGATAATGAAAATTGATAAATATCAGAAATATTAATAAATTATTGAAACATCGTGTCCATGTGCATCCACAGATAACACATGGTAGAAACAAGAAAGCCAGTAAAAGATAAATATATCGTTTGAATAGTACCTGAAAATGTGAGCTGTTGAGGCAGTGACCAATTTGACGGAATAGAGGGACCATACAGCGCTGAAATTCTGATGCCTGGGTAGCTTCCAGAACTTCTTCTAGTTCACCAAGGAACATAACTTCCTTCGAACTATTAGTTATGGGCCAATACTTCAGCAGTCCTCGAATCACAGTATCAGCCAGCTTGGCATCTTTCTCCACAAACTGACTGATGCAATATGAAAGTTGCTGATGGTACATAGATACACACTTGGGCTTATGAAGGGGAATCAAGGCACGGACAAGGAACAGCTTGTGCTCTTCCTTCAAAGGCAACGCGAAACCATTGATTATGCTGCCTAAAATTTCAAGCAATTCTGCAATCCCATTGTGCTTCTCAGTCTCAAAAATGAACCAAAAGAAGATATGGTTGATGGCTTTCCTAATGAATGGTCGATGCACCATGAACTTCCCATAAATACGGTGGAGGATTGTCTTTAAGTATTCTCTCTCTCTTTGGTCCTCAGAGTCAAACAAATCAAGTAGTCTCAACACAAACGAATGGTCAATGTATCTTTTAGCAAGCTTGGCATCCGTCTCTGGCGAAGCCACAAATCTCAATAGAAATTCATACACAATCTGAAGATGAGGCCAAGCTGGTTCCATCATTTGGTCCTCTTCGTCTTGGTCGTACATTTCAGGAAGCTTGTTATCAGGATTAGAAGATGAAAATGTACGAAACAAATTGGCTGCCACCATCTTTGTAATCTCCTGCATTGCCATCTCATTGAACTTTGAAGTTACGGATGAAATGTAATCAACAAGTTCAAGCAAAGTTTGCCGCTTGATGTCCTTCTCCTTCAGATTCTTCGAGGGATCATTAAAATCAAACACAACACAGCACATATTCAATTTCTTAACAAAATGATTCTGCCTTTCTGAACTGGGAACATCCCTGAAGCTCGGCAAAGCCTCGTAGGCTCCAGAAGACAACAAAGGACCCAATTGGGCAGCAATGGGAGCTGATTTCTTCGAGTGGTTGGATTTAGTCGAGCTCGATGAGTGTGGGGCAAGAGTTCCATTGCTCGAGCGTGAAGCGCCTGAACCCAAGTTGGAAGATTTTGATGAAGACGAAGTAGATTTTGAGCTGTGAAATGAATTGGGCCCATTCCCATTGGCCCCTCCGTCATTATACGCATCGTTTTGCGATGATTTTGAGGGTTTCCGAGGTATTTTACCCAATATCTGTTTGATCATATCTACAAAAACCTTGACCCCAAACTCTTTCTAGCTCGGAAACTAATTCAAATCATTGGCATTCTCAAAATCAAATAATACAAGCCATACGAGGTGACAATTTATCAACAGAAATGAAAACCCTATCAGATGAACATGCCCTAGATGATTCTTCTGAGCACAAAATTCTCATAACTTTTTACAAAGAATTTAAATTGAATAACAAATAGTGGGTTCCGAAGAAATTGAAGATATACACAAGAGAAATTGACTTACATTGACTACATGAGCAAAGGGATCCGAGAAAGTGCGAGAAAGAAAACGAGAGAAAATGAGAAGTAAGACCTAAAAAAAGCCTGAGCTGGAAGTCTGGAACTCGGGTCTTCAACTGATAAACCCTAATTAAATCTAATTGCGCACTTAATTTGAAGAGAGAGAGGCAAAAGCCTAAAGCAAAAAAGAATCAAAATTTGAATTAATTAAACAAAAAAGCGAAATGTCTGTTATAAATACAGGAGTATACCCTCTACATGTCTCTGCAATCTAAAAGCTCTTTGTAGAAGACTGTAACTTTGCTTTTATCGTTGTTTCGATTCGATGGAGAAAACGAAAATGGAAGGGAAACAAGGGAAATGGGAATGGGTGGCTCATTGTGTTGCCATTTACACAAACACCCTTTAAACAGTATGGTCTTTGTTCATCTTTATTTATCTCTACAAAATAAAATTTGGATTTTTTTAAAAAAATCTTCTTGTTAATAAAAATGAAAAAACATTGACAATAATGTTAAAGACATACAGTCTATTTGGATGAAAAATAAAATTAAGGATTTAGATATAAAATTTTTTATATTATGCATATGTGAGTTAGGCCAGTTGGTTAGGACAGTGAGTCCACCCTACTTGCACCTAAGTTCGAGTCTCCCTCTCGATTGCACCCGAGTTCAATTGTCCCTCCTCGTAGATCAAATTAATTTAGAGTAGTTTACAATGTTGCTTCTATAAAAAAAATGTTTTATTATTATTTTTTTTTCTTCTTTTTTTTTTTTTTTTTTTTTTTTTTTTTTTTTTTTTTGTTTTAAAAATTCATTATAACTTTTATTAATTCACATATAAATTATATATATATTTATTATATATAGATGATCCTTCTTTAAAGAAAATGGGTAGCCACCCCATTCATTTTAGGCTTAATTTGAGGTAGAGAAGGGCTTGTTGGGGGAGGGAATGAGATGCACAGATACATTGATAAAAGAAGGTAAAGACTCATATATAGATATGCACAAATCGTGTATAGAATGAAATAGGATTGGTTTAATCCACCCAATGGCTGAAATTGTCACGAGTATAACTGTAAAAGGTAAATTGCTTTGTTAATGATAGAAGCTGCAAACGTGCACAAGTTAGGGAACCTCTGCCACAGATTTTATATGGCATGGAGTTAGAGAACCTCTGCCACAGATTTTACACACACTTATCAACTTTATGTTGAATAAAATGGAATTTACTTCCATCCCTTTTTCCTTTGTAAGGATGCAATTTAGGCCTTAGGCTATAAGGAAGGTTAGGAATAAGATTTTAAATTTTTTAATGTTATCAATTTATTTTCTTTTTCACATGCCACACCATTATTATTATTTTTTTAATACAAACGATAGTCTAAACTACAGAAAATAGAGATTTCTCACACACAAAAAACTAAAATGCCATGGAAATTCGAACATGAGACATCTTGTTTGCAAGTCAAAGCCTATTTTCTTTTTCAAATAAATATGTGGAGATCCATTGGAAGTGCAAAAGAACATGTTAGGTCTAACAAATTAATACAGTCAAAAGGGTCACTACAAAGTTGGCACCCGGGACCACTCTGAAACATTTAAAACCAAACACACCCTATTATGAAGAGATGTACAATGAACAAAATTTTAGAATAAATAGAAATGTAGATTAAATAGTCTGGCTGGCCACCAAGATAGGAGATCCAATCATCAACTTGGAATATGGTAGAGCCATCCATAGCATCAGATCAAGATGCCCTCTTAGACATCTCATCTGTTTTCTGAGAACAGTCAATACTTGAGGTCCAATATCAGCAAATCAAACCACATAACCAGAGAGAGAGAGAGAGATAGAGAGGTGTAGAGAGAGTCAGCAATACACAAATGATGTAAACATGTACCATGGTAGCATGGCTTAATTAAAATGACAATAGAGCTTTGTACTAAGAGCAAGATGTAACTCAACAAGAATCCGGGACATGATTCTTCAAAATCTGAGACATGCACAAATAACATACATCGGTTAACCATCATACGGTCGACAAAACCTGCTGTTATGATAATGACAATTCAAGATGATCTTCCGACAGGTGGTACAGTTGCACATTCACAGGTCTCTGTTGGTAGTAGATCTTGGGGGAAAATGGCATGAAAATTGGCTGGACCTCAGCAGGCTGATAGAATAGAACACAGTTCCACCAGCCCGTAAGATCAACCAGTGGCAAATGATGTGTTTACAAAGACAAAGGCGGGAGCAAACCCATCGGCTAAGCCAAATGGGTGTTCTAGTTACTCCTGAAACTGCACCCGCCATGCCTCGGGTTGCACACACAGAACTCTATTCCAAAGCTGCATCTCTGGATCTTGATCCACAGATGCAGCTCTATCAAGAGCTGCCAAAGAAAACCTGCTTCCCCTACTTTTTCTCATCCCCAAAAACAGAAAGACAATGAAACAAGGGGGAAAAAGGGCTAAAAAAAACTAAATCAGTTGCCATTGCATGCATACTAAGTAATGCCAGCAATAAACACATCACAACAAATCCAAGGTTCCTCCTACATCTTTGGTTTGGTGTGTTCTCATGTTTTCTGTGCTTAAATATGATTTTAATGTCTTGCAAGGACAACACAGATCTCAAAGTCATTGCCTAGGTCTAGCACACATACAAACATTGATAAAACTTAAAAAAGCCTTTGGATTGTGCAAGCACAGTATCTTCTCTGCACTGTACATTTCCACAACACACAACACTGGAGCTAATGCCAAAGAAGTTGGATACCTCCTCGCTAAGCATCCCAATCAATAGGTCATCTCTTCCTGCGCTTTGGCTCCACCTAGAATACAATTTAAAACATAACACCGTCATGGTTAATCAGCCATGGTCCTTCATTGAAGCAAGGAAACCTATAGAAAATTACATCAGAAACAGTCAAAACGTAATGCTCTGGTTAAGATTTCACAGAACAATATTATGCAGTTTTAACAGCATTACCTAAAATTCATTCCAATAACCAGCGCGATATCATCATGACTATAAATAGGACCTCTCTTTCTCTCAAAACTTCAATTTTTCTTTATCCACTATTTATTCCATAGATTAGTCATAAAGTCATCCAACAATGTCGAGCAAGGAAGTCCAAGTATTTTAGGTAAAGCCAACATCTCCAACATCCACACATGTAGAACTCAAGGTTCTGTAAACTAATTTCCAAATGAGCTTGGTTAGAAGATTGACGGTAACTCCTTTCCTAGTTTACAAAAAAGGTAGAAGCCTCATTTTTCCAATTTTAAATCGCCATCAATTGAGGAATAAACACTGACTACGAATTTAAGTCATTAAAATTCTCTATAATTCATCTTCTCCTTTTTTTCCTAAATTTTTTTTCAATTGATTATGGCCAGTGATGCAACCTTCAAGCTTAAGAGGTGGGGCAAGGGTTATTCTATATCAAGAATGTCTTGGAATCATAAGAACAAAACACACAGAATTCTCACCTTAGCCTCAACAGATGGTGATACTGGGAATGTATTCAAGGATCTTTTGGCATCATCATCAGATGAGCAGTCAGAACACAAGAAGTGCTCCAACTTTTTTGCATCTTCAATGGTCATACCCATACAAGAGGGATGAAACCTGCAAAAGATGAACGCAAAAAAGGAAGCGTGTCTGTTATTACCATTTATACAATCTTTAATTGTTAGTTTCAAATGAAATCACCAACAAATAATTATGTTGCCAAGGCAAAGGCATGGCCACATTTTATTTTATTTTTTAAAAATACCCACCATTACATAGATTGTGGACCTTAATGGGACTGTCAAAAAGAAATTATTCCACTATTTTCAAGAGTTTTAACAGCAACCAATCACTATTTTGTTCACAATTTGGTCCATCTGATCCTAAATTAATTAAGTAATATGATGGGCTTTGACAAAAGTAACATAAGAAAAGCTTAACGTAGAAAAAGAAAATCATAAAGCACCAATTCAAATTTCCAATCCAATTTCTCTTGATATTGATATTTTTATCAATATTTCCATAAAGAGTTCCCTAATTTCAAACTTTCAATATATCCACTACAATCAGTATTTAAAACCTTTCCTTACATCAAGCTCTCAAGAACCCGCCAAACAATCATCAAACTTAATAAACCAAAAGAAGACTGTGCAAGAGACGCACACTATGTTAAGAATAAGCAAACATTTATAGCCTTAAATTCTGCAAATTGATGATTAGAGATTATTGGAAAGGGAGGTAGAAAAGGAAATCAGATGAGCCCCCACTCACAATACAGCTCACTATTGTTCGTAAAGGAAAAAAGAGAAATAACTAACTTCCAAGTGTTGAGTGCTACTGAGAATGAACCAGTGCATAGGTTCTGAAACCCACATATGGTCAATAAGACCTGAATATTTGCTGTTAATTAAATCTCGTCGTGAAACATTCCACATGTTTCACCAACTCCAATAAGATAAATGTGAAGCTCAATGTGTTTGCCATCAAGAGGATCTGAAATTTGGACAAACATCTTATCTCATAATCTGCAAAACCTCAGTAGCAAATGAATTTAACGATCATCACCTTCTACAAATGGAATCATGGCACGAGCAGTCACAATTTCCATTTTCTATTCTACACGCTGCTAATTATGAAAGCTTATAAAACGATAATTGCCAAAGCACTCGATGATTAATGGAAAAAAGTGCATACAAACTTTGAAATGGATGAATAATACCAAGCATAAAAGAAACGAATGGTGTGCATTTACCAGTCCTTGCATCCCTCACACTGCACCATAAGGTCATCCGGATTGTATGGCATCTCACATTTACAATACCTTCATCACAAAAAGCAAAGTAACATAATTTCAAAATCCAACATCACCAATCAAATATACATGTGTGTTTTTCTGTGAGCAGGAAAATAGACAACCAAAGCCAAAAGAACACATTGCTTACACAGCCACGCGGTCTGGTGTGAACCCTCCCGTGGAAGCCTTGTACTCAAACCTACAGAAGTAATCCTCGGCTCCCACATTCTCAAGCTTAGTGTAGTTCTTGAAGGAGTGCACCGTACACTTCCCTTCTATAGTGTGTGCACTCTGCACATCATAGTGGTCTGATAGAAACAGCTCCTTGGCTCCATGGAACTGTCTTCGCCCTCCGATGGACTCCTCAGGTCGATAATACCATCGAACCCGAACCTTCACGTTGTTGCGGTGGTCCGCTTCGATCTTCTCCACGCGTGCCACATATGGAGGCTTATCGGAGTCCGATGGTCGCATTAACACACAATCACCAGCTATGGCAAGCACAAATTCAATCGAAAATCAATGCCACGCATAGCAGAGAAACATGAACCGTATAAAATGTTTATAAAAAAAATGGAGTCTTCAGCACCAAAAAATTGAAAAAAATAAGATTAGTTATGGGTTTTCCGAGCTTAAAATTGAAATTTTGAATCTGGGTTTTACAAATAACTTGTCTATATATGTAAAGATTGAAATTTTGGGTTTCTCAGAGCTAGATTTAATAAATATCAGACAATCTTGGGTTTTCAGAAGCTGAAACTGGAAACTAAATTCTGGGTTTTTTAGATAGAGAGAGATAAAGATGTACTTCGAACGACTTTGGTGGTGCCCTTGATGGTGTAAGAGTCCAGGTCCTTTTTTCCAGGTTTGGTCTTGGCCATGAATGTTGTGCAGCTCGAAGTTTTGCGATTTCAGAAAGGCAGACAGAGACAGAGACCAATAAGCTGATTTTAGGGAAAATGTGAGCCAAATGAGGCGAGATTGTTGTATAAAGTAAAGAGTTTAACTTAGGGTTTTGTCGATTAGATTGAGGGCTTTAGATGGTAAGGGTTTAATGAAGTAAAAGGAAACCCTAGACGTGGAAGGTTTGAACAAACTGGGAAAGAGTGGAAGAGAAGAGTGCTCGGAGAGAGCGATAGAGAGAGAGAGAGCTTTTGCTTGGGCGGATGCGACTTGCGAGGATGAACAGAATGTATGGCATATCATCATGTATCATCTCCATCATCATCAACATCATCATCCATTCTTGCATACATTCATGCGCAATTATAATACTAAAATAAATGTGTTTTTCTTTTCTTTTTCTCTTTTGAGTTTATTCTTTTTTTTTCTTTTATATTTATTTTGTAAATTCATTTCTTTATTAAGAAAATATGTGGAATATGAATTTGGAGCTTTTTCAACATTCAGTTGGAAATTGATTACATATTTAATGGTTTCTTATTTTGTATTTAGGTAACTCTCTAGTTTCATTATTTAATGTGACATATATAGTACTCTTCCTAGTTAAAGCATAAAAATTTAATAAATTCAAAACTAGAATTCAAAGTTCAATGCTTAAGAGCAATTCCGTCTGACCCTTAGCAACAAGGGCTGGCCTGGGTAGGAGGTGGGGCCTATGAAACCAGGCCAGCCCTCAGCCGAGATGAGCCCGAGATCAAGGCCGGGTTTGCTGACATCAGCAACAAAATTTCTTTTTAACAAAATCTTTAAAAAATATAAAAAATTTCAGATTTAAAAAAAAAATAAATACTTAGTCATAGTTTTCACTTCCCACACCAACTCTATACAAATTTATTTCCTCATATCTCATGTGAATAGTTGTTATCATGGCAATGGGTGAAAACACTACAATCTTTTGCAATGGCAGCTACTATTCATGTGAATAGTAACTGCCTTAACCCCCTCTTGCCATGACAAAGGGCAAACAGGTGGAAGTGCTCTAAGAGTTAAGTAGAAAGCTACTTCTTACTTACACCTGTTATCATGAGTTGTATAGATACAAGGTTACCAATCTATGACTTTTGACCAAACAAGCCATAATATTTTATTAGAACAATTAAAAATGTATACAGAGAGTCATCTCGATTAGTAATATGACAGACATGGGTAAAGCTTCCCAGTTACTAGAGTCAGCTCTAGGGCTGAAACAATCTGGAGAAAAAAATCGCAAAGAACTTATCTAAAAACCCTTATCTAATGTCTAAGTTGTCCTATATCAAGTCAGTTACATTAAGTATATCAAGTCGGTTACATTAAGAATAAAACCTAGCTGCTAACCGGCATAACTCTCTTAGAGAAACTAGACCACTCAACAAATTCAACAATTTTTTGGGAATTACAAGAGAATACCAGACAACTCATAGAGTTTCTGGACTTTAATAACAAACTACACCAAATATAAGAAACCAAACAACACCGACTAAAGGAGCAGCAACACTTTTCTCTACAAAATGATGCACAACCATAGCTATCCAGATCCATAACAGAGACAACCATAATTGCCAATAGGAGAGAAGAGCATCATGGTATGCCAAGGCACGGGAGAACATCGAAAATCCGACGGGGAATAAATTCCTAGATCTGAAGCTTCTCGTTCTAACTCTCATCCACCCTCTGCCACATGTCTTGGTGTGAAAATAGATGGGATTATAGCCAGCCACAACCAAGTCTGCAAAAAAAAGAAAATTTTTTGAAAAAATAAAAGGAGCAAAAGGAAAGCAGGGCAAGGAGGAAGGGGAGGGAGATGGGAAGCCACCGACCCCAAGGGGCCCAGCGACTCCGAGGGTTTCTTCGCTTCTCGCTTATCGCTTGTCGGCTCCGAGGGAAAGTTATTATTTTGTTATCTATGTTTATATTAATAGTTTTTCCTCTTATTCTTATTATCTTTTCGGCCAATTTATTTTATTATTTACTCTTATGCAAACTTTTATCCTTCAATACGATAAAACGTTAAAGGTGAAAGAACTCAATCAACTAAACTATATATGTTCCACTGACAACAACCTATTATTTCGTTAAATAAAAATATAACCACATTTCATACATGCATGTAAATATGACAACACATTTTTTTTTGGGTTAGTTGCATATTTACATAGCTTTAAACAAACTCATTTTTGAATTCGAGATATGTTATTTGGAAGGAAAATACTTGACTCCTTAAAACTGAGGAGGAGTTTCTCCTCAAAGTAAATGAGATTTTGACATTTCAATTTCATTTAACTTTTTCTTTTTCTAAAAGTCTTTTAATTTTCTTTGTTTAAAAAAAATTTGGCAAGTTTCCATTTACTTTGAGAATAAGCTTCTTAATTTTTAGGTAAGGAGCCGAGCTTTTTGGAATATGGTAGGTTTATTGCTATACTCAATTGACATTTTAAATTTGTATAAGAGGTATGACCCCTACCATTATTAATAATATTTTGTGTTAATAGGCGAATATGGTATTAAGAGTGAAATTTGAGTTTACATAAATAAAGGTTGCGATAAGAATTGGTGCCCCTATCATTATTGATGATAGATGAATTTAGTATGTATCGTGCCATTCTAAACCATCATCATCATCATCATAATGTAACCAACTTCTTGTATTAGATTTTTCACATCAATAATATTCTATCGCTTATCATAAATAAATAGAAATAGGTCGCTAAATTAATTTATAGGTCAACTTTGCCTTAATTAATAGGAAGACTAAGTTATAAGTAAGGCCTAATTTGAAGAACTAGCTTCAATAATTTACATATCTTATCCGATTTAGATACAGAACTGAAATACAAAGCATGTAAGCAAAGTGGTAACAAAGTCAAACCAACACGTTAGTCTGTCATTTTCGTTAGCTTTTTAACACTCGTGTTTGGTTGTCTCAAATGTCTAAATTTTATTTATTTATTAATGTCACAATTTAATTTCAACATTATCATCAATTATTATCTCCCAACACAAACAAGATATTTTAATTAATATTTAAATTTTCCCAAATTAACGTTAATAACCGAACTAAAAAGGAAATAAATAAAAAAACATAGCGGACAAGGTGGTGTGAAATATCACGTGTGATATCGTAGAAAGAGAAGACAGCTTGTTTCAATGTCTTTTGTGTGTGCTTTGTTCCCGTTGTGCAAATGCTGGCATACCACTGGACCAAAACCATGCTTGGCCAAGCTAAAATTCTAAATGATGCTAAAGAAATCAAGGTGCTGAAAATATACCAAAACCACATGCTTCTGCTAAAAGCACTTTGGAGAAGCTAGGGGTAGGTAGGACCAAATTAGAAGTCTCTGCCCGCCTAATCAAATTAAGAGTGGTCTCAAAATGTCAAGAAGTTAAAGAGATGTAAATTAACTTGGGTACACCAAATTCTTAACATATATATACATGCATTTAAGCCAAGTGATAATATCAAAGGAGGGTAGATGCGCTGTTCATGGGGAAGGTGAGATTGTTGTCCATGTAGAAGTGGGGATGATGATGAGGATGAGTTGGATCCATCACAGCAAATTGAATATCCTCTGAAGGCTTCCAATGGCGTTTTCCTCTGATTGATGAACCAGTTATTTATCTGCTTCAGATCCAGACCAGTAGACTCTGCCAGTGTTAGCTTCTGAGCTTCCTGCATATACAAATTACAATCGACCCTTCATAATATATCGTGTAACATTCTCTTGTCAGACTTATGTTATGTAACGAAAATATAGATTGAGTACAACATATCGCATAACGTTCTCTTGTAAGACTTAGGTTATCATATAGATACTTATTTTGTCAGATTTGAAGTACAGTTTGGCAAGACAATGGACGAAAACAAAGATTAGTATAGACTGAGTATAAGGTGTACCGATGGATAGGGCCACTTGTAGTGTCTGCTCCACCAGTCAAGCAACTGATGCCGGGCTTCCTTCGGCAACTTTCCATTCTTTTTCTTCTTCATAAACTCCTGCTTGAGGCTGCCCAGATATCCAGTGTATTTGTGCAAAAGCTTAGCTTTGATTTCCCTATCTTCAGCTCGAGGGTCTATGCAACTCTCATTCTTGGTGGCATCAACCTCTTCTGGAGACCCACTTCTCCCAACAATATTATCATCACTACTAGCTGACAGATCACGCATGACAAAAAATCAGTGCAGAACAAAATTACTATAGATGAAAATATAAATATGTACAGTATATGGTAATTATTAAGTACTAAATCAAGCCTAATGAGGATGCCATTGTTTAATTAGTGGCTATATATACCCAAGTTAAGAAGAAAATGAATAACCCTAATCACAGTAAAATCTTCTAAAAGACTTGATCTACCATAATTACCTCAAGCAGTCTTCCTGCTAAACTTTACAAGCAAACACCAAACTCAAGTTTTGAATTTCAATTGCTACAGTTTTGAAATAAGCTTAGAAAGAAAGAGAAGAGAATCAGATCAGGACCGTTTGAATTTATTTGATCAGATCCATTGTAAAACAGTTCAAGTTGCAGCTGAAGATGCAGGAAAGAAACATTAGAGGAATTACATATATAGATATAAGAAGGTGATGTTGATGACAACCAGAATCTGAGGAAGAATGAACTGTGAGAGCTTGGAGCTGGGAGTCGATTTTGGAGAGGAAAAGCATGGCTTCTTTGAAGGGTTTTGTGAGCTCTTCCTCGTACTTAGTCAGCATTTCGCAGTAGGCCTCCATGAACTGGTCCAGCGCTGGGTCTGGATCTCCTCCTCCTAAACATGCTGCCTCAGAATTGTGAACAGCAGCACTGCAGGCCTGCTCTAACCTAGCCACCACTTCAGGAGGTGCCCCAACCTAATTAATTAATTAAAAATTCCCAAACAACATCAGACAACAAGGACATGCAGACAGAAAACAAACCAAAACCTACGAAAAATGAAAAATAATATATATTCCTTTCATGGACCACATAACTCTCTCAAACCCTTTTGTAAACTGGGTATGTCTCTGGGTCACAGAGAGAGAGAGAGAGAGAGAGATTGAAGATCATGGGGTCTGAAAATGAATTAAACTAGTGTTCACCTTTTGGCAACTGACATAGGAGGCCAAGAGACGAGGGAAGAGAGGATGAGCCATAATCTTGGCTTTCATTCTATCGCTGCAACTAACCATCATCTCCTGATCAGTCGTCTGATGATCACTTTGCAAGTTTGGATGGCCGCAACCCAACATCAAAGGTAGAGAAAGAAACTGTGCCTTACTACTCCCAGTTCTACTAGTGTTGTTCCCAAACCCCATCATCAGACCACTATAAGTAACACCACTATTATTATTACAATTGGTTCCTCCTCTCTCCATCTCTCTCTCTCTCTCTCTCAGAGTGGCCTGGAAGTGGAACTTCTCTCTTTCTTTCTTTCTCAGCAGCGGAATTGCCACCCGGTTTTTAAGCTAAAACTCCACATGTGACAGTCTTTATGTGTACAGAAAAGCAAGGAAAGAAGGAAGCAAGCCTCCCCTCTAAATTACACACACGGACAAAGACACAGTGGAGGTCTGTCAGAAATTTACATGACTGATATGTATATCTGTAAAGGGTTGATAGATTTAGACCTCCCTCGGAAATGGCTACTTTTCTTTTCCTCCTTTCTGTACAGAAACAGTACTCTCTCTCTCTCTCTCTCTCTAGACTCTAGTATAATTTCACAATTACATAGAGTGTATTGAAAAAAGAGAGAGTTATAGTTCTTAAAAAATGAACAGAAGGGTGCACGCGGAGTTGACGTGTACCTCTGCTCAGAATGGAGAAACCTGAGAACCTTTCCTTCCCGATGAGATTAATAATCAAAACTAATTATACTTTGTGATATTATTATTTTCATCTACATATCTATCTCCTCGTTTATTGTACTGCCACTGGTGCTGCGCTGCAGACTGACTGCGTTTGAGACTGCCTTTTTCTCTTCAGTCCTCAGTGGGAACTTGGAAGAAGAGAATAATTAAAAAGAGAAAAAAGGTCCTTAATTCATGTGTTCTGTTTTATAGTTAAAACTGTGAATCTAAATGATTAACTTGATTAATAATAGTTCACAAATGCACAAGCAAAACAAACATTTTTTCTTTTAGTTCTCTCAATGGAGAGAGCATGGTAATTTATGACAATTTAGGAAAAAAACTTTTTTTATAACGGAAATGATACTGTTTTGTTATTTTCGACCAATAACATAATCACACATGAAATCATTAGTTCACATGCTATTGTGCTATTAGTCTGAAATAGCAAAAAACATTATTCCCGTTCTATGTTCGAATGAATGTAGAAAGATTAATGGCCGGCCTATGGTGTTTGGTCCAACTATCTGCTGCCCTCGTGGCCTACTCTGCTGTGCTTATGATTGATGGTAAATGATCAAGATGTCAACCGTCCATCTTGGTGATCGATGGTATTTCATAATCTATCCGACCATTTTAATATTCTCTGGTGATTTTGGATTGTCCAATACTCCCCTGGCCCTGTATCTATATGTATCTCTCTCTTTCTCTGTCTTTAATTAATTTCAGTTCAGCCTTAATCTCCTGCCCATGACTTAATTATCTTCTCTCTAAGTAGAAATAATCCACTAATAATAAGCTAAGATTAAGATCACAGTCACACGTTTATATGCATTTGTTGTGACATGCGTTCTTGGGGAGACCAAGTCGGTATGCACAATATCGTCAGGAGCAGTCATATCGTATGGGTCTAATTCATAATAATTTTAAGAACAAAAAGAAGTGGGCTTTGGGGAGCTGTGGAGAGGAGAGGAGAGAGGAAGGAAAAGAGAAAGGTGATGAGAAAGTTAGTGGGACACTCCAAACGTCCCTTCCATTTCTCTCTGGCTCCAATCTTCTCTCTAGTAACTTTTTGATTCTTGCATTTCATGCCCGCTGTGAAGTTAAATATTACGATATGGAGATGGCAATCTTGCAAACAAGGCCTAGCTAAGCAAAGACCTTCCTGGCATACACAAAGAACCCTCGTACGTACCCCAATGAGAGCAAGCAGCATATAATGTACTTTTCCTTACACTGTTGAGAGAAAAAAAGAATGAAGAACTTACTGGGAGAGTGGTATTTTGTGTTTGTATGTGTTTTTATACTGAAATTCAATGTTGTACCAAAAGAAACAAGAAGTTGAAAAGAAAATATTATCGCAAATGTGGATTATATTAGTTAGCAAGACACCCTTACAATCGAGTTTGAATTCCCCTTTTATGTAGATTATAGTAGTTTAAAATATAACATTGTCAAAAGAAGAAAAACAAATATTGTCATCCACAATCTCATATTTTGAAAAGAAAAATAGATTTTGTTTCCAAATAGTATAGATGCATGCCCAAAATTCCACTTATAATTGGCATGTTTACTTACTAAGAATGGGTGTTGAAATGATCCTAATTCTTACTTTTCATGTGTTTACTAACATATAGGTATCAAAATGATTCCAATCTTTGACTTCCCTTGCGTTTATTAACATATAAGGAATCAAAATTTATATGAATTCCACGTTAAAATCCGTAATAAAATTCTCTCAAAATCAGGAATTG
Organism: Prunus armeniaca; assembly: GCA_903112645.1. Taxonomy (NCBI): domain Eukaryota; kingdom Viridiplantae; phylum Streptophyta; class Magnoliopsida; order Rosales; family Rosaceae; genus Prunus; species Prunus armeniaca. The sequence continues at coordinate 18,167,684 of CAEKDK010000003.1, read as the reverse complement.
GATCATCTAGGAGGGAGTAATTGATCCGATTTCAATTCCTTAAGGAATATTCATTATTATACCCAATATAGGAGTCCTAATTATAAAAATTTTAAATTTTTTTTTTTAAAAAAAAACCCCCTTATAATAAATGAATTTTAGAAACACACTAAATACTCATTTACAACATAACAAAAAGATTTTTAACTTCTTTCAAATTACAAAACTGCCATTGATTTCTTAAAACAAACTCAACCCCAAAACCTCATAAAAAAATCTAAAACACTCAATAAGGCATCAAAGTAATTTAATAATAAAAATTAAATTCAATAAGGCCAGTTGTCATTTTTTGGGTTTTTTTTTTCGGTTTATTTATAGAAATTAAATGATGTATGATTTATCTATATTATTAATACTAAGAATGAGTATATCACTAAATCCTTAATTCCCATATCTAAGTTACCCGATCCATTTAATCATCATGTTAACCCCTTCTAAACGGTGCATAAACTGCGGATGCGGGTTGCAAGGTGTCACACATTTCGTGAAATGTCAAAATATGATGTTTGTAGTGCCTTATTTTTGTGCGCCTGACACCATGACAATGGGTTTCGGCCAACCATTATTGTTAACCATCAAATCAGTAGAAGAAAATACAAGAGTGACAACAAAATAGACAGCATTAAATGAAAGGCATCTCATCAAATGAAAACTCTACTTTGTATGCTTTGCAAAAACTGATAAGTCATTGCATCAAAAAGCATAAACCGGTTGTTGAATGGTTTCATAGCTAATTTTTCAAATTCCTTACATATAACATAAACTCATCACAGAAAAATAGATCTGTGCTTAGGACACATGTACTTGAATATGGCTCCGGAATTGATGGGTGCAACTGCCTAGAGTTTTTGGATAATAACAGAATTGGCTATACCAGCCTGCTCTATTGTCTGGTCCAGATCAGAGAGCTGTTTCGGAGGGAACCCCATCGTCTGCAATCGGTAACTTCTTGCCCCATCAGGTCTTGATGCATCAATAAAAGCATGGATGTCTCTAATTGTATGGTGGTAGTTGAAGCGAGATACCATACGCGTACCATCTGCTAACCTTAGCTGAATAGAGGTTGATGGTAATGACTGATCCACAGTTAAGCCCATAGAGGGCAATGGAGCAGCTCTTAGGGGAAGATCAGCAGCAATTGACTCAGAGGTAGCTGCAGCAGAGGTAGAGCTGCTCTCACCTAAAGTTCTTCCAACACCCTGAAAAGCAACATGCCGCTTCACTGGTTCCTGGAACAAAACTAGAAAACATCAGAAAGAATGAACCAGATGCATATTAATAACATATATACAAGTAGGAGAGAACTAAGCACAAACAGGGTATTCTTCCTCCCGCCTCATAAGATTAACATGAACAGCAGTCCTCCTATTGGCTGGCTCAAGTTCTTTTGGGCACTCAGACTTCTTGATGCTCTGCAATCATAATAATGAAACATTATCAGGACTTAGAAGAGAGATCAAACTAGAAAAAAAATACAAAAGCAAGTAAAATGAAAACCTATAATTGCAACAAAAGGCGAAAGGAGAGCAACTAATCAGAACTTAAGAAATTTGTACACATAACAATTAATTGCAATATTTTGAAAGGTTCATTTGGGACAACCTCTAGTTTGGCTACCAACTGTGCTATTTTTCAACAAGCTTATCAAAATAATGAGATCAAAACTTGTGGAAGTAAATTTGAGAAAGAAGTTTACTCATCCCGAAACCCCGGTCACGTGACAGTGGCACATGCCTCGAGAATCCCGAGAATACAACGCCCAATCGCCAGAGTGTCATACTCCGAAGTATTTCCAAAACACATTAAGCCATTTTCAGTTGATTTGAAACAGGTTGGATTAGAGTTTTGTTTAGATTTACTCTATATACTAAAAAAAATCAAGTTCATATCAATGCACTAGGAAAAGAAGCTGGTAGACTCATACAAGCGACCAAACCAATTTTTCTTTTTCAGAAAGAATCATAAAATTCGGGAATAATTAAACCCATTATAGAGAAGCTTCATTAAAACTTACTTCCAAGAAAGGTGCATTTTCAGGATCATCCAGCCTCCGCAACGGACCATCATCTACAGAAAACCCATTCCTCCAGAAAGTAATGGTGTGAATAACAACTTCAGGTGGCTGAGGTGCAGCAGTTGGAACAGTCTCCCCTGAAAGCAGTCTAGCTGTTCCAGTAAAACTTTTTGAGCTTGAAGAAGGTTGATGGGGATCTATAGGTCCCTGGGCAGCCGCTAACTGTCTAGCTTGACTGAAAATTGAATCCACATCACTGCCTTTGGTAGGGTCTTGGACAAGCATTCCGCTGGAACCAACAATGACAAATTCAAACTAACATATATTAAATGAACAATTGCAAAGAATAAAACGTGGTAGCAGGTCAACAAAAGCAAGAATGTTGAACCAACTTGACAATGATTGGAATACATTTTAAGACAACTCCTTAACCACAAAACATTGATTCTCGGTAAGACTACCTACAATCGGGTCCCTATGAGGCTAATTTCTCTAGGACGTTCTTCAGGCCGAGAATAATCTTCGTAGTTCAGATGCATTCCTATTTTCTTTTGTTATGGACAAACGACAACAATTGGAATTTTCTTTATTTTACTGACCACCATTTTTCTCAGGGACCAAACATAATTTTCAGCTTATCTGTTTTGGTTGCAAAGAAAACGAATTTTCAGCACACAAACACAAAGCATTACATTCCACATTCCGCATTTTGTCGGTTCCCGAACATGGGGTTAGAGCAACTAACAATCCTTATTCCTTATTAGGGAAAAAAACCAGTGATTTTCCTCGACATTCTCAGGAACCAAACAAGAACTCGCAAAAGATAGTACCTTTTCTCGCCACCAGTGTAGTACTCCTGGGGCTCATCCGAATCACTGCCGGACCCACCCTTTGCCGGCTGATTCAGATCGGAAAGCGTGCGTATGCCACGTGGACGGCTCGCAGAAGGCGGCTTGGTATCAGCTTTGTCTTGGGCCCCACTAGAGGCGGCGCGCTTCGATCGAAGCTGGTAGGGAGCGCGAGAGGGAGTCGGAGACGGCGAGCGAGAGCGCGGCGGCGACTGTGAAGGAGAGTAGTTGGGCGAGTGTGAGGGCGATGGCGAGAGCGAGTGGGAGGCCGGGATTGGAAACGAGCCGGGGTTGGGGGGCTCGTCGACGGAGATGGCGACCGTGTTGTTGTCCAAGAATGTCGAAACGGCGGCATCGAGGTCCCAGTTGTGGCTTTCAAGGAAGAAGAGGGCTTCTTGTTTGGAGGCGGAGGTGATCTCGCAGAAGGAGTTGATTACGGCGTCGTTTTGGGGATTGGATTCTTGAGCTTCGGTTTCCATGGCTTTCCACTCTTGATCGGATTCTTTGATTGCTCTCCAAGACTTCGGAGTGCAGAGTCTGATGTGAGAGAGAGAAGGCATTTGTTTTGTGCTCCATGTTTTATATCTGTTCCTCGCTTCGCTTAACGAGTGAAACGACGCCGTGTTGCTTCGCATGTCTGTTTTCGGTCGCAGAAGTGATTAACGGCATGTCGTTCCACATGCATTATTTCATATATAAAAGAAAAACAATTTAATTAACTTCATAAATTATATTACTTAAATTTTCATTTTAAAATAATCTTTTTTTGGAGTTGAGCCGCTCGGCTATACTGTTAAATGGAGTAAGGCCGAACGGCTATACTCTCTTTTAAAACATTCTGTTCATACCTATGGAGCAACGCCGCGTGGCTATCCTCTCTGTTAAAATATTCTTATGGCGTACAGCCGACCGGCTATACGTTTAAAATATTATTTTTATGGCGTATCGCCGATCGGCTATACCTAAAATAATCTTTTTAAATATTATAGCCGTTCGGCTATACTCTCTGTTGAAATATTCTGTTCTCAGTGTATAGCCGAACGGCTATACTGTTAAAACGTGATGTTAGTAGGGTATAGCCGCACGGCTGTACTGTTAAAATATTCTTTTATGGCGTCCATCCGAACGGCTATACTCTCTTTTAAAATATTCTGTTCATGCCTTTGGAGGACCCCCGCGTGGCTATCCTCTCTGTTAAAATATTCTTTCTATGGAGTATAGCCGGCCGGCTATACATTTAAAATATTCTTTTTATGAAATATCACCACGCAGCTATATCTAAAAATAATCTTTTTAAATAGTATAGCGGCTCGGCTTCATGGGGTATAGCCGCACGGCTATACGGTTAAAACGTGAGGGTATAGCCGCCCTTCGATATTGTTAAAATATTCGATTTATAGAGTATAGCCGATCGGCTGTACGTTTAAAATATTCTTTTATAAAATATAGCCGTTCGGCTATACTCTCTTTTAAAATATTCTGTTTTTTGGTGGGTTTTTTTTTTGGGTCGGATTCTGTTTATGGTTTAACCACAAGAATTTAGAATATTTGAAGTAGCACAAAAGCCCTGGTCCCTTACAAACAAATAATTTCATACATTCTTAGAGATATATGTATTCTCATAATGCGGCTCATTTCATTTGATCCTTGGCGTGAATTAACATAACTTGGTAAGAATTGTACTTCGACTAGATTCTTCAAGCACTTTATAAAATTTAATTCCACCTGCAAACAGAAAACTCAGATGTTGGGGAACTCCTAGAAGGCATTTTATAATCAAGAAGAAGCATATAATGATGAAGAACGTGAAACGGAGTTTGCTTTGTGTGTGTGCATACACACATTTTAAGTTACAATTTTTAACCTACATAGTTGTTACTCTAAGGGGAAAAGAAAACTACTGGCTTTGAATGTTTAAAGACAGTCTAAAATAGGCCTCCTTTTATGCGGCACTTGTATATGCATGTGAGCAAGCAGTAAGAGATGGATCTTGAAAGGAAACTTTAATTTCATTTTACTGAGGTGGCCGCCAATCTGGTTGCTGTAGTTTCTAAAACAGTTATATACTAGGATGTGGGGAAACAATGATCTCAGCTACATGCTTGGAAAAATCATTGCAACTGCAACTGTAATTCAAAGTACAGTTAAGATGTTTTAAGATGACTGAACCCTGACTGAGTTCCTCTTAAAATTATGTTTTCATTAGACATGGCATAAAGCATATGAACCATCTCTGGAATAATCAGTCAAAACAATTCTAAGTAAATTTCATTATTAAATAGATGGATTGATTGACCAACAAGTAAAATAAATTACCACATGAGTTCATGTATATCGACTGTTAGCATCTCCACTGTCGGAAAGGCGAGGAACCACAACATGTCCACCTCGAACTCTTTCCAGAGCATAAGTAACCCTCAATGGCCGACCCAGCAATGCCTGCAAGCAGAACAGAACTACATCAATCAGAAGATGTTCTTAGACAACAAATTTTGGTAAATGACAATTATAACTTCTGCATCACCTTTCCATCCATGGCATCTCTTGCAACCTGGGCATCATCTTCCTTGGTGAAATTAACAAATCCAAAGCCTCTAGACCTTCCTGAGTCTCTATCATACACTATCTTCACTACAATACAAATGCGCAGCTGATTTAGATTATAGAATCGATTCTGTCATTTATTATATAAAAAATTCAACTTTGCAATGCGTAACTTCTAACTCATTGAAAAATAATTGCTAGTGATCACTTGGACCTTTCATCGAACACATAGATGACTGATGAAGAACATGTAAATTGGGTAGCCAAGTTAGTTCATAAAGCAGGAAACTTTACCTTCAGTGACCTCCCCGAAGGAAGAGAAAGCGTCTTTCAAGGACTTCTCGTCCATCGACCATGACAAGCCTGCAAGACCCAAAAGTCATATCACCATAGAAACACACCAAAACGAAATTTACACAACTTCCAACGGGTATGAGAGTAGGAAGAGACCTCCAACGAAGAGCTTATTGTTTGGGCCAGTAGAGGAGGAAGAGGGTGGTGAACAGAAGAACCGCCAACGTAAATTTGGGTTATGGGTTGTTGTTGTTGTCGATGGTCGTCTAGCAAGGAATGTCAACAAAGTGTTGTTCCTCATTGCTCACTAGCTTCTCTGCCTCTGACTAGTTCCTTCTTTTTGCGCACCTTTGAGCTTCTGGGTTTGGCATTCTGCGTAAATGGTGTTTAAACCCAAAGCATCGGACTTGGACCCACAAATTTGGGTTTGGGGGCCTCGCTAAATTCAGGTCCATATAACTCAATTGATTGGGCTCTTTTGTCCCAAAATAGTACTTGAATGGGCATACATGAATTAAGCCAATTAACCAAGGCAATGAGCCTCATTATACCCGAGTTCGATCCACGTCCCTGAATCACTCTATCAAAAAGAAAAAGGTACTTTGATGGACTCTAATTAATGAAAAACAATGTCTTTTTGATAGTGAGTAGTTTCTAAGCTTCTGTTGGAAAAAGGTACTTCGATGGACTCTAATTAATGAAAAACAATGTCTTTTTGATAGTGAGTAGTTTCTAAGCTTCTGTTGTTGAGATGATTATGTAACGATAAAAAACTTTGCAAATAGGCCTATCCATTTTGGGCCCAAGCTTGAAAATGTTGCTCGATTTAATCTGAACAATATTTACAGTCAACTTTATTACTCTTCTTACTAATGAGGAGGACTGGAAAGTGAACTATCTGTTCTTTTATAAGCCAGGTACAGTTAGGCAACAAAAAGAGTTAAAAGCTAGACATGAGGAAAAAGAAAAGAAACCTATTAAGCAACTACAAGTCAAATGGATCCGAGTTCCAGTTGATACACGTTGGCTGAAGTGATTGTGGTTTGATAAAACTGAAAATTGACATTGATTTTCCTTCTTCCTATGCTTGTGCTCCGAGTTCCAGCAGAAGAGTGTTGTTGATGGCATTCGCTGCTGGGCCAAGAAATTGAATCGGACCTGATCAAAAGTGAAAATGGAGTAATTCAGAAACCCGGCATTTTATATTCCATAAACCTCCATGTCTAAGGCACAATCCATACTACTGAAATAGGAGCCAAGCTGGGATATGGCAAAATAAGAAGGGTTATGACAAACCTGGATTAACATAACGATTTTTAAGCGCCCACTCGTCACGAAAAGATGCAAATTTTTTGAATGGAGCGCCTGAAATTCCACCAGGAAAGAAATTAAGAAAGTGTTAAGCAGTGCACCATGTTACTACTGCAGATAATTGCTGGCAGGAGGCATCTTCAATTTATAGAGGCAATAAGATGATGAAAAGTTCAGAAAAATGTTTACCTTCAAGTTCCACCATTGCTTTCTTAATCACAGGCTTGAACTTCCCTGCAAAATTAAAACTCTCAAATTTTAAATATGCTTGATTTGGTTCATGATAAAGGAATTTCTATGATCTTAACTCAAAATGCTTCAGTATCATGATGTGTCACTGAACATATTGGTGGTTCAGATCTTGGGGGAAGAGTCCAGTAATAAACATTATATAAAAACATAACAGGTTTCGGAGGGAGTATTTAGCCTAAATTGAATGGTGAAAAGGCGAGTAGCGATGTACCATGTCTCCGTTCCACATCCATTAAAGAAGTCAGTGCTGTTCCCCCAACTGTCCATTGCTCCACTGGAGCAGCCAAATTTCCCACCTGCATACACAATTTAAATTAGGCAAACACTTTGGAGTTTTTTTTAAAAGAAGGCAAACACTTTGGAGTTACAAATACAAAAAGAAACTAACTTGATTAACTAAGAAAAATGAAAGAATAAATAGTTGATGCTAAAACAATTATAACTTACAGAGGAAATCAACCCAGTCTTTCCAGAATGGAGGAGGGCTCCGGCACCAAAACCCAATGCATAGCAGTAGTTTGCATCAAAGTTCGTAGGCAAACCGCATCTACCCTCATAACTACAAAGTAAAAATTAAGTATCAAATAATATCTGATGCCAGGAACAAAACATATGGCAAAATGATCACACGGTCTCTTCTATGGACCATTATAAAAAATGAGAACTGAAGGAACCAGAGGCACAAATATTTTGGTACCCGAAGAAGTGGGTCTTTCCTAAGAAGTCCCGCTTATATTTACCCTCCTGCTTCCGCTTGTCCAGTTCAGTTTCTACCATCTGAAGGAGCATCTTTTCTGTCTCTATTTTGGCAACCTAAATTCTTAACATTGTGTAAGACTTAACAAAATGCAATATTCCAACAAAGTCCAACAGATATGGGGGAAAGATATGACAATAAATAGAATAAACCTGCACATTCCCATGTGGATCTCTTTCAAGCAGTAGTTGCTCCTGAATTGTTGGAGGCAAAAACTCGAAAAGCTCATGAGATTGGCTCTGGAGTTTCTTTTTCCACACCCCTGCTTCATCAACAACATCATGAGCTAATATTTCGTTAAGCTCTGCAATTAGTTGCTGCACCTGCAAGTTTTATGGCAACGCCAAAAGAGGAAAAAAACTATAACAAATTCCCAGCTGTCAAAATTATGAGAATAAAGCAAGTTATATCATCTCATATTATTCAAAATGATACCTCCGGAATGAAATCAATCAGGCCCTCTGGTATAAGTATGACACCGTAATTAAATCCAAGTTCTGAGCGTTTGCACATTATATCAGTTATATAGTCTGTTACACTCTTGAGTGTCTGCTTCTTGGCAGCAACCTGCCATGAAGTGAAACGAAAAATTGTCAAGTCACAACAGTATAAGATATATAGAAACTAAAGGCTTATCCCTACGTTCTTCTAATTATAAAATGGATGTATGGAAATGAAACCTAAAAAATTATCGGTACCCCCTCAAAACTTCACGATATTTTCTTCCATATCTCACTAGGGGTGAAGAAAAATTTGAGGACCCAGAAAAAATATCAGCAGGCACATTTCTAGATCATAAGTCACCACCTCTCAGTTTGCATTCAATTAACCAACATGTCAACAGAGAGCCAATAATTTGGAGCAAAATTTGAGAAGTGGTATATAAAAAATAAATAAATAAAAAAAAGAGATTACTTGGCCTATCAAAAAGTTGGAAGTTGGCTAGTATCATTTTCAATTATATTGTAGCTAATTGGCAGAAAGAAAAGGATATCAGAAAATACTTCTTCCCCAATAATTGTAATGTTTGGATGAGTCTCCAGAGCACACTCCAAGGTTATATGAGAAGCTGCACGCCCCATAAGCCTTACAACTGCAGAAGACAATTAGGAGAACAATCAAGAATAAACATTTATGGTATGAGTTCATAATTCATATGCATGGCAAGGGGGTAAACACATCAAACCACAAAAATCAGGTTGTGCAACAGAAGTGGCACTCCTATAATTGATAAATAAATAAAAAATAGAGAAAACCAGATTCTATATACTAGCTATAGTTTAGGTAAAGATAGATACTTTTATTATTATTTCTCCCCCAACTTAACAAATGGTTACTAATAAAGTAGGACTTAAAAATCACAAATTTCAGGATTGGCTTGGAGAACCTGCTAGCTTTCCGATACGATGAACTTGAAGTAGGTCACTTCAATGTTGAATTTCAAGTACTGTTTGCTAATACTCACCCTTAATCTATAAAAATAAATATGCAATGTGTTTCCTAAAATTTAAAATAAAATAAAATAAAAAGTAATGTGAAAACCCATGATAATTTTGTAAAATATTTGCTCATGAAAACAACATACAAATAAAGCATGACGTAGTCTGAACTATATTCTTTTGCAACCAGAGCACTTACAATGGTAGTATTTCCCAGTTGAACGGGCATCTGTCATTACATTACCAATCATTTCTGAATATAGCTGCATGTTAATTCACACACACAATTGTGAAAAATATTGCACTGAGATAACAAAAAGGATACATTGTAGAGCATAAAGTTGGTTGTATCACAACGTCAAATGATAACATAAGAAGTACCTTGCATGCAGTGTCAAATCCAAAACTGACGGGCACTTCTTTGCTTTTCAGATCACCATCAATGGTTTTTGGACATCCAATTACCCGTGTCTTGATATTTTTACCCCTAAAAAATTAATAGCATAAGAGATATATCTGGATGATTATATGAGTGTAAATACTAACGCATATGAACATGATCTCTAAAGAAACTAAGGAAATGCAGAAATGCATAGGCATAGCAGATCATTAACTTGAGGAGGGATAACTTGTACCTGAAATATTCAGCTAGAAGGCAAGCATTAGTATTTGAGTCATCCCCACCAATGACCACAAGCCCATCCAAATCAAGCGTCTTTGCTGTTTCTTCTGCTTGCTTAAACTGGAAGGCATACAACCAAACTTCATTAACGTATATCTAAAATCTTATCCAGGAGAAGAAAATCTATACAGAAATGAATTTGATAAGCAAGTGATCAATTTTGCAAGAACAATTAAGTAACCTGTTCAGGAGTTTCGATCTTGTCTCTGCCGCTAGCAATCATGTCAAAGCCACCCTGTTAAAAGAGTCTGTGAGAAACAAATTTCTGAAAGTGAACTTGTCAAACATGCTGCAAATTTAATGGAAAGCAAACTAGATCAAAGTCTTTTACAAAGAACATACTATACAAGAGCAATCTACTTGGCCAAATATTTCTTACCACACAAGAAAGGAAAGAGTGCAGAAGATTAATTGATAATCACAATACAGAAACAAAGACTACCTGATTTCTGTAAGGATACACAAATTCCGCAGACAATTCAACATATTTACCCTTCATGATACCTGCCGGACCACCCTTAAATCCATACACTGTACTTCCACTAGTGTGGTGCTGTAAGTAATCTAACCACAAATACGGGAAAAAATAAATTACTGGAATTATTTATTGCAACGTTTTAACAGAAGTTAAAAGTTGTCTAAAGCAAAGCAAGAGCCTGACCAAAAATCCCAGAAATGACATTGTGTCCACCAGGAGCCTGTCCTCCAGAGAGAACCACTCCAATCTTCAAACTTATATCCTTTGAAAGTACTGAAGAACCACCTGGATTTAGCACTGCTGAGGGCTGTCCAAATAGGTTAGGAAACAACTTGGCTATCTCTTCTGCAATTACATTGAACAAAATCATATTTAAAAAACAATATGGAAATCCAATTATCACATATAGATCAAGTCAAATTTCAGAAGAACAGTCCATGAACTATGATATATGACTTAGAGGGAATTTAAAAAATCTCCCATATATGATATATCCCATTTTTAGAAAAAGTTCAGAACTTCGTATCAGTTTGGTTTTGGAAGATTGGCTGCATTAATTAACAAGTATTTTTTAGCAATTGTAGCAATTGGGTCTTCAGGATGAAACTTGACAGACATAAATAACATGTAAACCAACCAGACAGTCGCCGATCATATACATAAGCCAAACGTACATACATGCACAGTGCCCAAATAACATAGACAACAGGGCATAGCTTGTGTAATAAGTGATAAATGATGTGCATAAACAGTTGATAAAACATTAAAGAGGGACCTGGGTTTCCAGCAGCAGAGCTTTTAGGGCCATCGACGACGCTGAAGGAGCTTTTGAGAACAGAAGGGAGAGGAAGCGAAACGTCGAGACGACTGGCCTGGACCTCGCTGTACGAAGAGGTCAAGCGACCAGGCACCGCCTTGAGGTTGACAGAGGACGAGGACATGATCGCCTTCAAACTGAGAGAGACTCTGAGAATGAAGAAACAGATAGATGGGTTTTGGAGCGGTGCTGGTTTTGGCTTTTGGCTTGTGAAGCGGAAAGTTGGTTTATGGATAATGGAATCAAGGATATAGCTTAAGTATGTAGTCAAGTTTTTATTATTATTTTAGTACCCAAAGAATAAGACTAATGAAAAAAATAATGTTGTGATTAATGACACTGGTAAACTGTTTGTTTTATCAATCTAACATCATTTTTAAGTCCTTAAGTGAGCGGTACTATAGGATAGAAAAGCCGATTAACGTCTGATTGATGCAGGAAATTCAAGCAAAGCTTCAGTCATCTATAAGCTGAACTTATTGAGGAACTTGTTACTACTAATCTAAAAACACAAATTCTATTTGTGCATTTGGGAATGGTTGGCAACCTCCAACGAAAGGGATGGCCTCTGTTTTGGTTTTAAATATCTGCCTTTAAAATTTAAAAGAAAAAAAAAAATATTGCATTGGGTTGGAAATATGTTGGGCTTGGTGGGTATAGACCCAAACAAAAAGGCCCCCAGTACCAGTTACGCATTCAGAGCAAAGGAGCTAAATCAACTTCACCACTCAGTCTTCTTCTACACAAGGAAGGCGCTATCCCTCGCCGCCGTCATCACAGGTAACAACTCCGTCGAAAGACACAGTTGAGGTCATCTCTCTCTGTATGTATACATATGTATTTTCTCTCTGTTTCTTCCTTATTTTGAGTTTGTTTATCTGCTCTTTTTTCTATGCTCTCGGTTTTTTTTTAATTTAGTTATAGTTCGTCCATTGCGGGTAGACGTTGAATCTAACGTTTGAAAAATCTGATTTTGGGTGATATGAAGATGAAAAGGTTTGTTCTTGAGAAGATTGAGCTTAGGCGACAACGGGCTTAGTTTCCTTCCACCTTTAGGAGTAAGTGATCAGAGAATAGGATAAATTAATAATTTCAGTGGAAAGCATTAGCTTTTTAAAACTGGGTACTAATCCAAGTTCATGAAAATTCAGCTTAGTCTCCATTTTTCTTTTTTTCATGGATCGTTGCATGATGTGGTGGCTTTGGTTGAACCGTGAAGTGGGTTGTGGTAAAATGAAGAGAAATTAGTGTTTCAAGGTCACTGAGCTTGGTTTACAAGTGGGTCCTTATTCTGCTCTCTCTTTTTTTTCAAAGATTTATCAACAAATGTTCGGAAATGCTAGAAAGAGGGGACGATAAATAAATGGATTCTAATGTAATCGAGGCAGATAATTTGCATTAGCCAGTTTTTAATATTTTGATGTTTATCTTTGCAATGTTGCCTTAATAGTGCTTGAAACCCTTTAAGCAAAGTTTTACCATTTTCTAGTAAACTGGAAATCTTCAATAGATAAATAGTAAGCTATGTTTAACGGCACGATAGAACTTTGGCCCTGTTTTTGCATAGACTTTCTGTCTTCCCAATTTCTTATGATTATCTTCTTTTTGGACTTTTCTTCATTCTAATGCAGCCATGTATTAGTAAATTTTAGATATATTGAAGTTATGGCTTAGGCACCACTTTGGGATGTGTAGGTTGGAGAAGAAATGAATGCTTTCAAGGCTTTTAAAGCCAGTGTCCCAATTGCATGGAGCCCTAATCTATATATAACTTTGGTAAGGGGAATCCCAGGAACCAGGAGACTTCACAGGCGTACTTTAGAGGCATTACGTCTCCGCAAGTGTAACCGAACTGTTATGCGATGGAACACTCCTACAGTTAGGGGAATGCTCCAACAGGTTTGATATAAGCTCACAGTGGATGCATTCATGGATTAAGGCAGCTCTCCTGTCTGTAATTGATAATGTTACCATGTTATGTTTTCACACAGGTTAAGAGATTGGTCGTGATTGAGACAGAAGAGATGTATAAGGCCCGCAAACAAAATTTGGAAAACCACCGAGCTCTACGTCCCCCTTTGGTCATAAATCACCTACCTGCTTCTGCAAGTGGTTCTTCTTCATAGCCTATGTAATTGTTTAGAGGTCAGCTTTCAGCTTCTTAGATGCGTGCCTTTTGATTGAGGAGACTAATTTTCCTATAGTGTATTTCTTATAAGCAGCCAAAGCTGGATCCAGTTCTTTATCAATTTCTATGTTTGGCTTTGTACCTCCAAATTTGCGGTGGTTCTGAATTAGTGAATTCATACTGAAGCAAGTACTATTGCAATTAAGCAAGGCTTCTATTTGCATATGCTGCACAGTGGATGGTTTGATTTGATGAATGGCTGATTTTCAGACATGCGTCATGGATGTTGTGCTGCTTTTTTTTCTTTTTTCTTTTTTTTTAATAAATAAAAATCTATTATCACATTGCATTCTAGATCACACTGTATTTAAGTTTTAGACTGAGACTGCAGACCAGAAAAGGATTAAATTTCTAATAGGGATAAATAAGCATGATACAAATTATCTTCTTTTTCCTTTTTCTTTTCTAGTTGTTTAGAACCTGCATTGCACAAGATCCTTTTGGAAGCATACGTTCTAGGGTCCTTCCTTTGCCTCAATTCTTATTATCTCTGCCATCTCTTCAACTCTTAGGCCATTTGAGTTCTTTTGCTCCTTTTTGACACAATCGTTAGGGCTACTTTGCTGCTGGCCTTTGTACTGGTGTCTCTTTGCAAAGACAAGAAACACTAAGAAATTTAAAGCTCCAAGCACTGCGAGCAGCAAGTAGAAGTAATCCACCCTTCCCTTGTTCAAGTTACTCCTCAGCCAGCTCTTCTTAGTCACTTTGTCCACCACAGTCACCAACAGAGTGCTAACAAAGAACCCCATTGAGATGGTGCTTAAGAAAAGCCCTGTGCTCATGGACTTCATCCTGTCCGGTGCCTCTCTGATGAAAAATTCAAGTTGTCCAACATAGACAAAAGCTTCTCCAGCACCCACTAGGAAGTATTGTAGGACAAGCCAGAAAGCACTTATTTTGGTATTTTGGTGAACAGCGAATTCCCTTCTTTGTTTCTCTACTATTGCTGCAGCAATCATAGCAGCCATTGATAAAACGAGTCCAATTCCAATCCTCTGAAGGCTTGTTATTCCTTGGGCATTGTTGGTGAGTTTTCGAGCAAGGGGGACAATGAGTTTCTCGTTTAAGGAAGTAAACAGGAGGATGGTGATGAAGAGAAAGGCTGAGAAGGAACCCGAAGGGATATCAAAGGAGCCTATTTTTCGGTTCATGAAGGTGGCTTGTTCAATGGTGAAGGTAGTCATTTGAGAGTAGACTGTCCAAAAGAGGATACATGTCGACCAGACTGGCATTAGCTTGAAAACCAGTTTCACCTCTTCAACTTGGTTCACTGTGGATACTATCCATGGGTTGCTTCTGTTTCCTTCAGCAGAAGCATATTCATCTAGGATTGCAGCTTTGTCTAGACACCTAACCATTCACATGCATAGGGAAACAAAACCTTTGTCAATGGCAGTGAAGAACCTTAATGAGAAAGTGATGGTTTTAGTTGGATTTGATGCATGATAGTACATGGTTTATGACTTTCTACATAGATCTTAGATACATTAGATGATTTACATAAACTTACTTGAGCCTCTGTGTGTGGGGGATCTTGGCTTCTTGGTATTCATTCAAAAGGCTTGGATGAGCAGGATAAGGATAAGCCCTCTTCTTCCAAGCCAAAAATATCACCCTCCATATGACACTTAAAGGGCTGCCTTGAGGCTTATGGAATCTATAAAACGGTGTCCCGGAGAGCAACACAACAAGTGCGATGATCATCCCCCCTGCCGATATTCCATAACCCAACCCCCTGCCGACATTATCTTGTACATACACCAGCACAATAACAGCAAACAGAGAGCCAATGCTAATGCCAAAGTAGAACCTGTTGAAGAAGAAGATCATGGACTTCTCTTCCCTGGGGTCTCTGCCATCAAATTGATCAGACCCAAAGCCTGAGACATTGGATTTTATACCACCACCGCCTAGTGCTGTAGTATATAAAGCAGCATAGAGCAGAGCTAATTGCTTTCCATTGGCCTCAATACATTCATGATGTTGCCTTCTGTAGTCATCACATGGAGGTGGTCTCATGCTAGGAATGGATGTTGCCAATGTCAACAAAATTATCCCCTAAAGCAAGAAAAATCAGTTTTTCTTTTCTTTTCAAAATACTACAGAATTGGACTGGTGAACCAAATTGACTGAAAACTTACCAGACCAGTTATTGTTGCAGAAAGGGCGACAGTCAAGTACCTTCCCAGTTTAGCATCTGCTAGAAACCCACCAAGGAGGCCAAGGAGGTTCAAAGTGCCCATGAAATTGGTCACTATGGTTGCAGATTTTGCAGAAGGTATATGCAAATTTCCAACCAAGTAAGTTACTAGATTCATAGATATGCCCATCACACAGATCCTCTCAGCCAGTTCAATTCCTGCAGCATGGTGATCATTTAGTCAACATTAAACATGGGATTAAGAAGAGAAAGTTTGAGAGGAAGTTAGAATAAAGCACCCAAAATAAGCCCTGCAGCAAGCCATCCACCAGTTTTGGACTTGTCCACAGGATTCCCTCTAAAATCCACCACAGCTCCATCACTTGCACCTTCTTTCTCACCATCCCTTGATATCAAAACCTGTTGGGAAGTAGGGAAAAAATTTGTTTAAAAAAAATCCGAAGGAGGAACCTCATTGAAATTTCAAGTTTCTGGTATGATATTTGAGTTGTTTGAGTTAGCGTGTAGCTACCATCTTTCAGCACAGAAGAGAGAGAGAGAGAGAGAGAGAGAGAGATCTTTCAGCACAGAAGAGAGAGAGAGAGAGAGAGAGAGAGAGAGTGATTTTTCGCCTTTAGGATTTGCAGCAGATAAGTAGTAGCATGACAGTGCATGTATGATTGGGTTTATATTTAGCACTGTAAGGACTCTGTTTAACTGGCTTTGTCATCGTCTCCACAATTTCTAGTGGTTAGGAGTAGCTGAGCTACAGCACATTTTTGAAGCATGTGAACACTTTCAACATGCGTACGTATGTTTTGTGGTTTCTATGCTTGCAACCCAAAAATGGAAAGTGACACTCCTGTCCTTCCTTCCACTCCATCATTGCGAAATTGAGAGTTGAGAAATTCAAAACAAAAGCAGCTAAAGCTATATGACACACCTAAAAGCAGTATATTTTTGTATGGGACTTATCCACATGCTAAGGCTACATTTTGTCGCAAGGAATATCAAATGGTCCACACTTCGTATGTTTTCATGTAATCACTCATAAACTATACGTATCAAGTAAATTCGGATATTTTCAAGTCGACAAGAATTCAAAAATAATTGTACTTTTAACGTTTCTCTGAGGATTTGACAGTTGAATTCTGTTGGTGAACTGGTATAAACTACTCTTTTTCACAATTTGGTATATTAGTATATTACGTGCTTGATTTGAATCCTTTTGCCTTTGCTAGGGTTCCAATCTTCTTGACACTCGATCGGTCATAATGTCACATCTTGGAATCTGGGATGATCAATAAAACAAAAGCACCTCAATAATAATTTAAACTTTACAATCTTAGAGATATAACGAAAAAGATTGAGCTACTTTTTTGGACCGGCCAAAATCGTGTACAGGTGTAGTGTCTTTTTTCTCCAGGTCATGTGACACTAACGACTCATACCATTTCCTTCTTAGACATAGATAATGGAGGGGTCCGATTTACTAATTAGCATTTAGCAATCGGACTCAGTAGTGTCTTACTGTTTATGGTGTCATTGAAGAGACCTTAGTGCTCCATAGGAGGGCCTCTCTAATATCAGAGGACATCAAACATTGAATATATTAAGTTCAAAGACAATATCGGTGCAATATAAGAGCCGAATCATGTAATTTAGGATTGAAGATAATCCGAACATAGTTTAAATTTATGTTCATGTATCAGCTTGAGAATTGGGTGGATTCCATTTGGACATTAGGTGAACTTTTGGCAAAATTTGGCAGACAACTACTAATTGGGAATTTTGGGTTTTTGATTAAACATCTGTTGAGGGAAAGAGATGTGGTGGGAAGAAGAGCTTATCATAATTTAAAGCCTGTGGTGGGTGTCTATCAATGGCGGATCCACCATGGGGTCAATGGGGTCAGACGACCCCACGGCAGATCTGGAGTTTAGTGGTAGGTACTGGTTTTTGCCCTTGGCAGCCATGGAAGTGACCCCATGGAGAAGAAGAAGAAGCTTCGGTGGTGGCAGCCGGAGCACGAAGAAGAGAGAGGAAAAAGAATTAAAAAAGAGAGAGGGGAAAAAGGAAGAAGGAAAAAGAATAAAGTAAGAGGAAGACGGGAGGAGAGAGAGAGAGAGAGAGAGAGGAAAAAAGAATAAAAAAGAGAGGGAGTGATTAAAAAGAGAGAGAGGGGGAAATATTATAAAAAAGAGAGAGGGGAAATATAATAAATATCTTTTCCTTTTTTCTTTTCATCTTTGTTTCCTTTCAATCCATTCCAAATATTTCAACAATATTATCAATAATTCCATCATTTTCTCTATTTCAAATGTCGTATAATAAAATAGCAACAAGGGCTTATAATTTATCAAAAAATAAAAGTCACTCATGTGGGTTACCTCTAGTTTTTAGTTCATACAATCTATTGTTCAAGCTTAAAAATCTACAAAAACCAACCAAAATCCACAAACACTCACCAAATTTTCTTAATATATTTGTACTTAAGGTAAATTTAGCCCGCTCGATTTGCAATTCCTGGGTCCGTACCTGTCCACCACCATTATCTCATCCCTTGACACTGCAGCCAAGAGTGCTAGCTGCCGTTCACCACCAACCGTCTCCGTCTCCGTCGCCGCCACTATTTTTGTGACCCCACGAGTTGCAATTCCTGCATCCGCCACTGGTGTCTATGATTTCCTGATAAACATGAAATTCATATACGTTGCTCCATATCCATGGTCTAAAATTGAGAGGCTGCCTATGACTTAGCACAAAGGGAGAATCGCATAATGAAGGACAATAAGGCGTGAATCGTAGGGCTATTCTTTCTTTGCAATCTTGGACTATCCAATCCCAATAAAAAGAAACTTTGGCCCACTTCAATTTCATAATCAATGAAGAGGTCAGATAGAGACAACTGGAAGACGAATTCCGCCGTGTATTTTTTTTGTTTTTGTTTTTATTTTTGTTTTTAATGTATAACCGACATTCTCAACCATTCTAAATTACTCTAATCTATGAAAATGGAAATTCAAACAATTCGAACTTTGGGAATTTGAATTTTATACTTCCCTTCCCGTTTATAGTCTTACTTATTGAAGAATAAAAGTCTCATATTAAAAACTTGACTAAATAAACATATAATAAATGATTTAACTACTAATATCACCGATATTTTTTGTAATAAAACCTCACAACTATTTAACTTTGTAGATGATTAAGTTAAGTAATGAGCCGCTTTTTTGTAATAAAACCTCACAACTATTTAACTTTGTAGATGATTAAGTTAAGTAATGAGCCGCTGACCCGTCCATTTGAAATTTAATATTACTTGCACGGATAGGTTGATGATCGTTATTCATGCATGATTGGTTTCTGCAGTGGGCCTTTATACTTTATTTTTTTTTATTTTACATGACTAAATTATAAATAAAATAAATAATAATAATAATAATAATACATAAATAAATAAAATAAAATAAAAAGCTAAAGTAAGAAAAGAATGTGGAGCTTTATACTTGAAAGGTAATACTATAAACACTTGCAACAATGAAGGGTACAAAATGGGCTAGAACACCTCAGTTCAGCCACCATTACAAAGCCAAAAAAAGGGCTTATAACAAATAAACCCAGCACTCTGTTTCCCCAAACCATATTGTATATCTAATAAGAAGCAACCAAACCCATATTTTGATCCATCGTTTGGACCTCTACCTCTGAAAACTTAGCAAAAACCCCAACCAATGGAGCTGTATTATATGTACAGGCCTCAGTCTGCATATAATTGTCCCTTTGGTCCACAAACTTATCTTGACAATCAGGCCCTCCAACCAAAGCCCCAACCAGAACATTTGGGTTGGGCTCATCCCTGCCATACCAATTGTCATACCCTTGGGTGCACCCAATGAACCCCTTGTTCTCTCTATACGACTCAACAGAGGCTCCTCTGTGGTGCACCCTTTGAGGGTATTTTGGACCATACCCCACCAAGTAGCTCATGTTCATTGGGTTGGCGCCCAAAATGTAATCAGTCTGTGATTTTGCAAAATCAAAAACTTCCTCATGGCCCACCATTCCTCCATGGCAGCTGAGCTTCTGGTTTGAGCTTTTGAGGAAATCAGAATACACTGTTAGGAGGAAAGCAGCTGTTGAAACATACTGCATGTTGTTCCATTGCCTTATGTACAACAGGCCTGCTGGTGTGCGCTCCACATTTTTGGTGTCATTGTTTTTGTTTAGGCATGAGCAGATGTAGTGCTCTGCTTTTGATCTGTACAGCTCTAGAATGTGAGAGTGTTGCTTGTGTTTTTCTTCAATCAGCAACTGCAGATGAAACATTGAACTTGCTTAAGGAAAAAAAAACACGATTAGCTCCTAAATATCAGGGTCTATTACTATGAAAATCCGAAATTAATGGAGTGAGTTTCAAAGGGTCCCAGGGACAAAATATGCATGGATGATGTAACAACCCATTTGAATCATGGTTCTAGACCATTGCATGTGACCCATGTGTTACATTATTTTTCAGTTTATAACTATCTTCTCTGCAAAGAGAGGGTTCCAACCGACAAAATCACTATTTTATTAAACTGACTTAACGCACGTCTCCATCTCTAATTTGAGCCTTTTTGATATGATGTGTCTTTTGATAATCAAACCGGAGAGGCTGTGCCTCGTCTAACAGACGGAGAGCCTTAAATGAAAGAACCGTATCCACTCAGTTTCACAAGTGGGCCAGCCACATGCAACGATTTGGG
Organism: Prunus armeniaca; assembly: GCA_903112645.1. Taxonomy (NCBI): domain Eukaryota; kingdom Viridiplantae; phylum Streptophyta; class Magnoliopsida; order Rosales; family Rosaceae; genus Prunus; species Prunus armeniaca. The sequence continues at coordinate 18,147,133 of CAEKDK010000003.1, read as the reverse complement.
CCCCATGAGGAAGGTTGAAGACAAGAACTGATTAGATCAGCGATCTTTACTACCATGATGACATCTACTAATCTGAATGCAGGGTAGTCGTCTCTACTCGGGGATCGTGGGATGACCTATGTACGTTCTGTAACCGCTTAGGCTTTGCCACGTGGCACGCCTTTCCACAGAACTTCCATGCAAAGCATCATTTTTCGCACATGGCTCTGTGCAGAAGATTATTTCCTTTGATTTTGTTCCTGTTAAATCCTCGCTATGTGCCTTAATTCCATGGACGAACTTTATAAAGTAAAAGCGTGATGTAAAGCTTCTTTTATTATTTCATGTTTGAATGGTGGAAAAGCCAAATCCCAAATTGATTTGAGAGGGTAAAATGTAGGCAACTATGACCTAGACAACAACACTCAATTTGAAAATTTGAAAAGCCAAAAAAATCAAAACTGGCAAGCAACTGTGATCAATTCTAACACTAGATATAAGTTACGATATAGTTACTGATCACATTGTTTATCACATTATTCTCGAATTTTTAAATATATCTAATGTGTGGGACCCACCAAAAATAGTAGACGCCGCACTAATTTTGTGGAAAACTAGAATACACCTCATTTTCATGGATTTTAAAATAAAAATAAAAATATGATTCGTAAATATGATACAGAACTGGAAACTTTACTTACCTTAGAGGCAACGAGTTGAAGACCAGCGTACTTAACGTCCCAACTGAACTCTGTTATTGCCCAGCCAATGCCACCAAAGCTATGAGCCTTGCTAATAACATACTTCAAATACTTCTCATTGTCGGTGGCCTTGTATAGCCACAAAGCTGCCCACAACAACTCGTCCTTGAACCCACTCACCGACGCGTAGTAGCTCTTCACTACTCCCAAGCTCCCATCATACTTGTCCCTATACTTGTCCCCAAACTCAAACAACTACACAACACCAAACCAAAAAAAAATCTACTTAAGCATTTAAAACCTCACTTAGTACACTATTATTTTAACCTAATTAATTGAACCAACTAGCTAGCTGAAAATTTTAAATTAGAGTACCTGTTGGGCATGGTGTAGGAGTAAGTGGGCATAATGTGGGTTAGTCTTCTTGAACACTAGGGCTGCTGCGGCCATTGCCGCCGCAGTCTCCCCGGCGAGATCCGACCCGGGATGAGTCTCGTCAATCTTGTAGGCTTGCCTTGATGTTGTCATGTCCTCCGGCCGTTGCCAACAGTAATGATCAGTGTCGCCATCACCCACCTAGGCATGTCACAACAATTGAATAATTAATTACATGTGCCCAAATTTAACTAATTAATTCAATGTGTTCAGATAGGTAATTAAAGCGAAGTAGCAAAAATTAATAATTAGATGTACCTCAGCCCATAACACGTTGGGACTGGTGTGAGCCTTGATGAAGTAATCGGTGCCCCACTTGATTGCCTCCATTGCATGCTCCAACTCACCGGCGGCGGCAATTTGTTGCCGGAATTCAATGACACTCCAAGAGAGCATCGTCACTGTAAATGCCATTGGCAGCCCAAACTTGACGTGGTCACCTGCATCATAATACCCTCCTACCAAGTCCACCTACACAAAATACATATAATTAACCAGCCATAAATTAACACTTACCCTCTACCCTCATTCACACTTAATTTTTTAAGTAGGAAGTTAATGAGCGGTTGAAATGACAATTTTGGGCATGCATACCCCTTGCTCTAGGCCATCTGTGAGGCCGGAATGGTCACGCCAGGTGACCCTCTGGTTGTAGGGCAGGCGGCCGGAGCGCTGTGATTCGAAGTAGAGGAGGCTCTTTGTGAGGGCATCTGTGTAATTGAAGGCTTGGGAGGTGGTGGAAATGTTGAGGGTAATGAGTAGAAGAAGAAGAAGATACAATTGTACAACAAAAGTGTTTGATTTTTTTGAAGCTCCACAATGGTGCGGCTTCGTCTTCTTCTCCATTGTATCTATCTCTCTCCCTCCCTCTCCTCTCCTAAAGAACCTTTTGTTGTGAAAGAGTGAAAGGGAAATGGGAAATCTTTATCTCTCTCTCTCTCTCTCTGCTCTCTCTTCCAGAACTACTTTGTTTGTGTGATAGGTGTCCTGTGCATGTGGACTTTCACATGAGATGAGAGTGGCTTTTTAGTCCAGCACAACACAAAGCGTGATTTTTGCAACGGTTTGACACTCTTTTTGTACTACATACAAAATACAAAGAAGAGGCATGGATTGTGGAAGGCTTTATGTAATGAGTAATAGCACTCAAGCATTCAACTTATTATCAAGATTTGTTAGATCTCGATTGATGTGACAGTATTTCATTTGTTCATTTTCAATTTCATTTGAAGTAATTACATTATTATCTTAACTTTTTAGATCAAAATTGATTGATGTGACAGTATTTCATTTGTTCATTTTCAATTTCATTTGAAGTAATTACATTATTATTTTAATTTTTTATATCAAAATTGATGTGATAATATTTCATTTGTTCGTATTTGATTTCATTCTTTTGTTGTTAAAATATATATATATTTTTTTCTTTAAAAATATCTGATTTCATACTAAGTATAGTATATATGGTACATCCAATGTACCAGGGTAATGTTTGTTTTCCCTTACATTTTATTTTGAAGGACTACATAAACTAAAAATCGAGCTAATAGACAACAAATTCATGAACAATTACTCCAAATTGGCATATTATTGTTGTGGAATTTTGACAGATAGGTAGAGAACCATTGGGTTAAGTAGCCCGACACATGATTGAATACTCATAAAAGCATGTTAGAGTGGTTCAAAGGCCAATGAATTTTCTAAAGATGGCTTGGATCAGAGGATTAGAGTGTGTAAGATCCATACATTGATGCATAAATTGTTTGGTGTAAAATACTGGTGATGCAGGACCATGGGGTATAGCTTAGAAGTTTCTTTCCAAGTATATAATTCTGGGTTCTGGACATCTTGGTCTCTGGGAGAAGGGAAGGTGCCAAGTTGTCTTCATAAATGCTTTGGGCCGGGTTCTCAATGCTGTCTTGTAAATAACTATATCTTCATCATCACGTAGGTTGACAAACAATTTAGTTTCGACTTCGGATTAATAATCTGACAACATAACAAATTAAATCATTTCATTAAGAAAAATAATATATTTCTACAAAGGCAGGAACATGGATTTTGTTATTGATTACAGCAATCAATCAAGAATGATGGTTGTGGTCTTTGTATGGTATCATATCATGTCATAATCATGGTGTTTAGTAGAAAAAGCTTACAAATAATAGCAAAATTAAGGAAAGTGATTACTGTTTACATGAAAGCTCTCGTCAGAAACCATAAACTGGCAGGCTGGAGGGGCATGTTCCTAAAAAGCAGAGCAATTCCGGAAATCTGGTAGTGCTTAAATTGCTAATTTGATCATTAGCTCTCATGGGATAATGTGCGATACGGCCGCGTTTTGACTCCGTAGATTAGTTGTCGGTGCAACCTCCACGTGTAAGAAGTTGGACCGTACGGGCCTGCAGTGCCCAGGTCAGGCTCCTCTTTTTGCGGTGGAACTGGAGGAGTGTCGACAGCGAAACCGGCTGAGGCGGTCAAATGGACGCACCGACTCGCAGTGGACCTGGGCATGTTCCCTCGCCGACAACGCTGGAAAATTACGGGAATAGTGAGTGACGGACCAAATTTGATTTCAACTACAACACAAAAAATGCGAAACTTCCCACCAAAACAATTGAAACGTGTCTTTAAAAGAAAAACATTGGAAAGAAAAAGTCAATAATTTTTACCCTTTGTGTTTCTTTCGAAATGTACATTTTCATGACTCGTCAGACTCTCTTCACTGATGTGATGACTCTATTTGACTCCCCTTCCCTCCCGGCGCAACTATGCCAAAATGTGTTGACTTTAATTTACTTTCATGAACTATCTTGTTTGACTATCTATATTGACTAAAATTAAAAGATTTACTTTTGTTATCTTGAGCTAAGCGCTTATGATAAGTTGATTCGAGTAGTAATCCATCGTTATTCAATTTAATTGCATTTGTTTGTTCATCTAATTTGTTAGGTTATATAATTGTGAGCATTTTTATACATTATTTTAACCCAAGATGTACGTTCACCACATTTCTCAATACTTGACATGTATTCATAAGTATAATCATGATTACATAAATCTAAGTAAAAAGTTAATCATGATTATACTTATGGACACGTGTTAAGTATTAAGAAGGGTTGTGAGTGTATCCTTGTGTGTGTGTTGAAGTGGGAACAAAAATATTTCGTATATAAATTATAATTGAAGTAGTAGACTATCGTTCAATTTAATTGTAATAGTTTAATCAATTATGCATCTCGAACGAGAGTTCAAGGTTAAATTTGGCAAAATCAAGGGGGGAACTTGCATAAACGATGTCATGGGTTCTAGTCCAGGTAGCCTTTTTCGAAAATTAAAATATACTATATGTAATGTGATTCACTCCAAAAGCTTAGGGTTAATTTGATAACTATTTCAATTTTTTTGAAAAACTGAAAATTCAAAAACATGTTTGGTAACATATTTCATTTTTTAGTTTTCAAAGAAGTGAAATATAGTTTTCAAAATCACCCTTATTTTTTAAAACAACTTGAATGTATTTTTCATATTCTTTTTATTATTATTTATTTGTCTACCTATAAGTCCACGTCAATTAAAAAATGGGTCCCATAAATGCCACATAGGCAGATAACGGATTTTCTAACGATCTCGCTAATTGATGGGACAACTTGTAGGTTTTTCGCGACGTTAAGTATGTACTCGTAAATGTCCCCAAAATTAGATATGAACTCGTAAATGACCCTATGGGTTGAAGAGTTTACTGTAGTTTACCGAAGAATTTATCATCATGGTAAATTTTACAATTCATATAAAATGGGACTTGCTAGACAAAATTCAGTTGAGGCCGAGTGTTGCTCAACTTATTTAGTTGAGTAATGGGCTGAGCTTGGGTTACTAGGCTAATCAGGACCCAATTAAAATACAAATAGAAAGCCCGGACAGGGAATAAAAACATCAGTAAGTCGATTCATGGGCCCCTATATTTATCCCTCCGAAGCTGAGGGACACATGGCACTTGCTGGCTGACGAGGCAAATTTGTGCTGTGGGTCCCGCCCCCCCGCCTATTCCTCCTGTGGATCACATGCTGTGCATGTGGGCATTAACAAAATATTTCTTCTGAAATCATCTCTTGATCGCGTTCCTCGAGAAATGAACTTCGTCTGCCTCTGCTCACAGTGAACCGATGTGGGTGGCTACAGTACCTCAGCAACCGGCCGGCCCGGTTCCGACGATCTTTACCGCCCGCCCAAACCCGAAACTCGTGTGTCGGTATCTTCCGAAACCGAAATCGTTTCGTTTCGGAGCTTTCGGTATCCGGCTCCGCCTTAACAAGTACAAAGTGTCGGCGGTGAAGAAGCAGCTCCCCGAGTTAGAGACTCAGAAACCAGGTCATCTATTCTCAACTCATGCAATTCATATTATGATAATTAGAAGATTCACAGTAATTATTATAGTTTTTGGATTTAATGATATAAAATATTGCAGATAGTGAGAAATTAAGGGTAGGACAAGAGAAAGGTGAAGGTTTTGATTTGGGATGGTTACCTGCTTTTCCTCACGTGTTTATAGCTTCCATGTCCAATTTTCTCTTTGGTTATCACATTGGGTGAGTCTCTGTCTCTGTAACTTGCAATTACAAGCAAAGCATTCGGCTTTCTGATTAGTTTTGGGTTGGTGTGGTTTTGTTTTTTTTTTTTTGTTGAGATGGTCCTATTGTTTTCAATCGCCCGCGAACTGGGTTTTTGAAGGAAACTCGATTCTTGAGGGACTTGTAGTGAGCATATTCATTGTTGGTGCCTTCCTCGGAAGCATAGGCTGCGGTTTTATAGTTGATAAACTTGGCTGTAGGAGGACCTTTCAAATTGCTACAATTCCTCTGATTCTGGGTGCATTGATAAGGTAATTTTAACTTTGCCATTCGAATTAGGATATGGCAGTTTTCCATGTTCAACATTGTGTCCTTGTTGGTACACAACAATGTATGGTATTGGTATTGTTCACTTACAGTTTTTTGATGATGGGTTCCTTTCATTTTGTGACAGTGCACAAGCTCATTCCTTGGATGAAGTAATTTTGGGCAGATTTCTTGTTGGCCTTGGCATAGGTGTTGATACTGTTCTTGTTCCAATCTATATCTCAGAGGTATGGGTTGTATTTGCATACTTTGTACAATGTTCATGCAAATTTCCAATACAATAATGCTATGTAGTCAAAACCAAGTATTCTGCTACTGCTATTGTTGATCTTCCATTTGTAGAGGCTATTAGATAAGAGGGGCGGGTGGGATAGTTAACTTGTTGTCAAATTGTATTTGCAAACCATTGGTTCTGGTCGATATGGATGATGATCAAGTATGACATATGTAGAATTCTGGGAGAAAGTTATGTAAGTTGACCAAACTACTTCATTCTAGTAATTCGCACTACTAGCATATAGACTTTGCTGAACCTTCAGTAAGTGCTCATTGAGCTTTACCACCAAGCCACCAATACAGTCCCAAATTAGTGCGCACTAGATTCATAACTTGTTTGACCGGTTAACTTGGATTTCATGCCCTCTGTTTGAGATTGAGATATTGAAGGTTATACTATGTCATACTTTTCCTCTGCATTACATCCACTATGTATCTGAAGAGAAGTTTACTCATCTATTCCTATTGTATACCTTGCAGATTGCTCCAACAAAATATAGGGGTTCATTGGGAGCCTTGTGTCAAATTGGCACATGCCTTGGGATTATTTCATCACTGTTTCTTGGCATTCCCTCTGAAAGTGATCCACACTGGTGAGATTCTGTTGACTTATTTTTTCTGGTTTGAGCCTATGACTTGAATGACAAGTAACACAGAGAGAGAGAGAGAGAGAGAGAGAGAGTCACTATATATCAGACATTAATAGCCTTCAAAACAATGAACAAAGTTTCTGAGAGATACTGGGATAAAGGAGCCAGAAATAGTTGGGTTTCAAGAGAGTGATACATATGGAATTTGCTTATGTACGGATTTTTGAAGAACAAATTATTATTTCTTGCAATTATTGGAACATTTAGTGTATCAAGCATAAATTTAATCTCTGAACCTGTCAAGTGTCGACTAATATTTTGGCATATCTTGTTTAGGTGGAGGACGATGCTTTATATTGCAAGTATCCCTGGTTTTATCCTCGCTCTTGGAATGCAGTTTGCTGTAGATAGCCCCCGTTGGCTATGCAAGGTAAGATTTTTATCTTTCACGGTAGAAATTATTGCGTTTTATTTTCAAATGTGTTGTTCCTGAAGCTTTAATATGTTGTTTGTGCAGGTAGGGAGATTGAACGATGCTAAAGCAGTTATAAAAAATGTGTGGGGAGCATCTGAGGTTGAAAAGGCAATTGAAGAATTTCAGTCAGTTATCAAGAATGATGGTAGTGATTTGGACAGCAGCTGGTTGGAACTTTTGCAGGAGCCAAACTCTAGAGGTTGTATCAAGGTGGTGGACTTAGGATGCCAGCATGTAATGGCATCTTTGTGTTGAACATTGTATAAGACTTGCAGCAGTTGCCATTTAGTGTCGCCTTTTGCACATGAAAAATCATCAGAACTAAATTTGAAAACCTTACCTTATCTTAATCAAAGAGCGATTAATAATATGAAAAAAAATTATAAGGAACTCCTTTGATTGGTCGATGTTATATGCCTCTCTTAATTATATGCAGGTTTTTTTTAAATCAATTTTCACAAACTTGGGAATTCTTACTTGTGGACTGAGATGATTTTTTCATGGTTGCAGTTGCATTCATTGGTGGTTCCCTTTTTGTACTTCAACAGTTTGCGGGTATAAATGGAGTTCTTTACTTTTCATCATTGACTTTTCAAGATGTCGGAATCACAAGTAGTGCTTTGGCAAGCTTGCTTATTGGAGTTACCAACTTTGCAGGTTTGAGATAGTCTATGTTTGTAAAATGAAAAATGTTTCTTGATCAACCTCTCATTCACATCAATTGTGATCATTCAGGGGCACTTTGTGCTTTGTACTTGATTGATAAGCAAGGGAGGCAGAAGCTCTTGATTGGAAGTTACTTGGGAATGGTGAGCTGTACTTGGAATTAATTCTTGGAGATGAATAGAACATTACTATGCATATAGTGCTGGTGTCTTTGTGAGCGCGATGTCGCTGTTGCATACATTGAACAAAGGAGGGCAACTCTCTGTTTCATGAGTTTGAAAATGCAAACATGGAAAATATCAATAAAATGTATTTATTAATGCATATATTTTATTTAGCAAGGACATGTCCGACTAAGAAATTCTGTCTATGTGCAGGCAGTTTCAATGTTTCTTGTGGTATGTGCTATCAGTTTTCCAATAGATGAGCAACTAAGTGACAACTTGTCAATACTGGGAACTGTCATGTAAGCATTTGTTCTCTCTGCAGCATGTAAGATTTCACATATTACAGTTGCAATAAACCGGTAGCCCCTCTTTAACAAAAAATTGTCATTTGTTCATACTCTTTCTTTTGGGATGGAGGGTAATGCTTTTCATTATCAGGACGGCTAACACCACCAAATACCATAAAGATTTGCTGATGTTCGAATTCTCTATTTACGCTTTCTGTTAAGCAGACGCGTATTGTGCTTACTCTATTGATGTTATTTCTCTTCACATGATTTCGTAGGTACATATTCACCTTTGCAATAGGTGCTGGCCCAGTTACTGGTCTTATCATACCCGAACTTAGCAGCAACCGGTCACGTGGGAAGATTATGGGATTCAGTTTTTCTGCTCATTGGGTAATTGAGTTTTTTTCCTTGGTTAATTATTTTTTTTTTTTTTTTTTTTTTTTTTTTTTTTTTTTTTTTTTGTGATGTGATTAAGTACAATAGTTGCTATATTTCCAATTGATATGTCGTCATGGCTGAGAGCTACCCAATTATTTCCACACGTATTTTTTGGATGATAGTTTGCATTTGGTGCTATTTGTTTTATTTATGTGTAACTTTTTATTCAGGTTTGCAACTTCTTAGTGGGTCTATTTTTCCTCGACTTAGTGGAGAAATTTGGAGTTGCTCCAGTTTATGGTACCTTCGGTGCAGTCTCCTTGTTGACGGCAATATTTGCTACCTACTTCATAGTTGAAACTAAAGGCCGCTCCCTTGAGGAAATTGAAATGTCACTAAGCTCTGATTTCATGTCTAGAGACAAGTGATTGTATGTCGACGCCTGCTGTATCAAGATTACAGAGGATTGAAGTGTCCTGATAATCATAGCTCGCATTGAAGTTTCTACAGTGGAGATTTTCTAGAGTGACTCTTGGTGTTTCATTCTCCACTCTCCAGGAGTCCAGGCTGCATGGGATAGTCATAACATATAGGAATTTCACATCCAGGTCATTAAAGGATGCCATTTCGCTCTGTATCGTTCTTGTTCGGCATTCTGCAAATGTTGTACGGTGATATAAGTAATTATTCAATAGAAATGATTTGTTTTGGTGTTGATTGAAGGTCAGTTTTCATGGTTTCACATTAACGTTTAAAATTGCATGGGAATGTGCATACGATTGTCACTCTCAGCGGACCAGCGGACCACCAGCAACGTTATCAGCTCTGGTGCGATATAACTAGCAGAGTAGGACATAAAGTATGGGGGGGAAAAGTCACTTTCTTAATTATTCTTAACTATGCTTTCAAAACATAAAAAGGCATTGGATTACCATCAAGAGACCGTCATGGACAATTATAGGTATTGGTTTGTACCAGCCCATTGGCATGGGGTGTAAACCTTCCAGCTCATCTGGTCGTTATTAAGGCAAGGTAAAATTTGTGCGGTATCTTTTTCATTTGGTTCCTATATTTACTAAGAATGGAAGTCAACATCAAAACCATAACTCTGCCCTCCATACTATAATTTCTAATGGAGACTTTGGAGGGCATTTACAGATGCATCACGGAGACCTTGGAGGGCTTTAAATATAATTTCATATTGAACTAACAATAAAAATACAGATTTCTATGAAGGCCTATCTTTTGAGGTGCCCTATGTGAAAATCTCACATCGAAAATTTACACTCCTATGAAGGTGTTTATAAACAAAGCATCATGACACTTTGATAAGTGTGAATAACATTAGAGAGTTGGGCCAATGGGCTTGGCCATAGGCTAGGCTTTGAATTTGACTTTCATTAATAACATTATATTAATCAAGACTAGGGCCTTGGGCCTATGAAGAAATTTAATTAAGAGACACCCAAATGATTTCCCAAAATACTTAATAAATAGAAAATTGTTGTGTCAACACAGTAAAGCCAGTCGGTTATACTATTTTCTCGGCTATACTATTTCTTGAAAATTTTCAACATGAATCTAGTATAGCCGGGCGGCTATACTATTTATATATGTCTATAAAGACCTGCCAAGCGCCTATGCGCCACGTGTTAAACATGTACAGCCGTGCGGCTATACTATTTAAAAAAGAAAAAAAAGAAGAAAAACGAGTATAGCGGCACGGCGATACTATTTTGAAAGACAATTAGGGGAAAACTGAGTATAGCCAAATATATATTATTTTTATTCAATAATATGTGAGAATTATGTGTATAGTAAGTGAATTTTGTGTGTCTTATTGATATTTTTGTAAAAAATAGGTATATTAAACATGAGAAATACGTGTGTACGTGTATAATACATTATTAAACATGAAATTGCTAGAACATTTATATGGGTAATAACTCTGAAAAAGTAAAAAATAAAAAAGGTACAATAGATACTCGAGTAATGACCTAATAGTAATGGATAAGGCTCTTGGGCTATGAGGAAATTTAATTAAGACACCCAAACGATTTCACAAAAGCCTTAACAAATATAAATTAATTATTTTGTGGACATTTTCTTTAATTTTGTATATATTAAATTATAATTAAAATATAATTTCTAATTAAAGTAATTCAAAAGGGCTAAGATTTTACTTAATTACATATATTAAATTAAAGATGTAGGCCAAACTAAAAAGTAAAGAAATTAATTTTATATTTTTAAAATAAAAAATAAAAAAGAGTATAGCCTGGCGGCTAGACTATTTATATATATATAAAATACGCACCCAGCGCCTAAGTGCCACGTGTCAAAACAGTAAAGCCGCCCGGCTGTACTAATTTTAAATAATTTGAAAAAAAAATGAGTGTAGTCGTTTGGCTATATGATTTCTTTTAAAAAAATTTAAAAATAATCTGATTTCATGTCTAGGGTATGTCTGACGCCTGCTGTATCAAGATTACAGAGGATTGAAGTGTCCTGATAACCATAGCTTTCGTTAGTATTCTAAGGTGGAGATTTTCTAGAGTGACTCTTGTTGTCTCAGTCCCCACTCTCCAGGCTGCATGGTATACTCATAAGATATAGGAATTTCACATCCATGCCAATAAAGGATGCCAATTTGCTCGGTATCATTCTTGTTCGGCATTCTGCAAATGTTGATTGAAGATCAGTTTTCATGGTTTCACATTGAAGTTTAAAATTACATGGGATGTGCATACGCATGTCACTCTCTGCGGACAACCAGCTAACGTTTCCAGCTCTGGTGCGATATAACTAGCAGAGTAGGACATAAAGTTTGGGGGGAAAAAGTCACTTTCTTAATTATTCTTAAATATGCTTTCCAAACATAAGAAGGCATCGGATTCCCATGAGTTAAAATGTCGACCTCTTAAAGTAGCAACTAAAGTAGCATCAAATTATGAATTGTCACTATTTACATGGCCCTAAGATATGGTTTGTTTAGCAAGTGTGAGTTAGGCTTCTTAGGTAAGGCAGTATGACCGTTCTCTTGCGTCCAAATTCGATTCTTCTTTCCATGAGGATAGTCCAAGTTTTATTCATTTTTCTGTATATTAAAGTAGCTTAATGTAATTTTATCGTAAGAAATTATTTGTATTGTGATGATGGAAGAAATCGAAATCAAATGAAGAACATATAAAATTTGGATTTCTAAGTTTTTGGGTATTTATATGAAATAAAAAAGTATTGGGTTAAAATTTCGGATTGGCATTTTTCTAGAAGCAAAGCTCTCATCCTCTGACAAAAAAGGAAGAAGCTCTCGTCTCTTAAAAAAAAAAGAAAAAAAAGAAGAAGCAAATTTCTCATAATTAATTAAAAAGCTGATGGCGGGCGAAAACTCGACATTGCCCGGGAAATTACAACTGTCGATTATGTCCAACTCAGCTGGACAAAGAGTTCGCTTCCCACTGCGGTCGCTCCACGTGGACAGTGCCACCAACTTGACCGTTTACGCGTTGCTTTCCAACGAACCAACGCACGCACACTGCATAAGACTAGCATTTGGCATTTCTTCTCCTCCGGCAGATTGAATTTTCAGCTGTTCCTTCCGAAGCAGCCAAAGCTTTTCTAGGGTTTCTGGAGAATTTGGATGCGCGCGAATGGCTTCGTCGGCAGAGACCAGCGACGGAGAGAACGAGCTGGAGCTGATCGTGCGCGACGCATCAGGTTCCGATGATGGCAGCCTGGCCGCCACGGACGAGATAGCCCCTCTCTTAACGCCGCCTGAGAAGCCCAAAATCAACATATTCACCGTCTCTTATCCTCGAAAAGCACCTAGGGTAAGATTCCCTCACTTTAATTTAATCTAATATTTCCTTCTTTTTTTTCAATTTGTTATTATTCACGACGAATTTGAATTGTATATAGATGATAATATTGCTAGGGTTTTATTTATCTGGCTTTTGATAGTGTGGTGTGTTTTGCCCTTTTGGTTGCTGTGAAAATTGAAGAAATCTCATTTTTAAATTTTGCACTTTCAGTTTTCTAGTACTCCACATGCAAAAGGAGCTAAAATTTAGTTTAGTAACCAAAGCAGTGAAAAAATTGAAAATACTGGTCATGATTAAATAGTTTATTGCCTTAGTGCCGGATAGTGATCGTTCAGATTTGGTTCCGTCTCAATTAAGTCTAGTGATTGCTTTGTCATTTTGGAGGGAAATGTAGAAGGAAAAGTAAATCAACGATTGAAGTCTGCAAGGTTATTTTGTTGTTGATTACATTGATGTTGTATTTGTTTATAGGATCAGTTAAGGAAACCACTTGAAGCAGAGACATCCCCAGTAGCTCATTTTATTTCATGGGTATGGAGTGGATCGAGATACTCTGGTCTAATGTGTATGGCCATCTCATCTACCATCTATTTTGTCATGGAAGTTTTTTCCGAAGTTCTTTCTGGTAAGTAAGTTCTGCACTCTATTTATGACTCAATTGCAAGTCTCATGGCATATGATGCACATAACTTGTTTCAGCCTTGTGTTCTCTCTCTCTCTCTCTCTCTCTCTCTCTCTATATATATATATATATATGTATATTTATTCTTTCATTATATTTCACACTGTTTTATTATGGCAGCTCAGCCCATTCCTTTGCTTGAGGCTGCGTTTGCAAGATGTATGATTATCTTGGTATTGTCATTTGTGTGGTTGAGAAAGAGCGGACAGCCAATAGCTGGGCTGGCAAATGTGAAAAATCTTTTGATTTCAAGAGCCCTTATGGGATATCTCTCATTAATAAGTTTCATTTATTGGTGAGTATGTTTTTGCCTGTTTGTTTGGTAGGAGGATTTACTCTCTCTGGTGTTAATGCATTCATGTCATGATACTTACCACGTGGATAGAAGCAGTTTCTGTACTGTATTCTACCAATATGCAAATTACAGTTTATTTACCCATAGGCATGTAAATGTAGTTTTGTAAACTGTGTACGAGCTGATCAAAATGAGGCTATGTTCTAAAAAAATATGTGTTATCTTATAATGAAGAGCAGAAAATTAGGATACTGTAGGATCTGAAGAGATGAAATACTAATGCATCCATTGGCTAATGGAACAGCTATTGTTTTAGAGCATTCCAAGTATTTGGCTAACTTATATTTTTAAGTTTGTTTATCTGTCTGATGTTCTTCATGTCCACTACAGTATGTTTGAAATGCTTTTCAGACAGCTTCTGAGCTCGGCACTTTAAAACTTGTTTCTGTAATGTGTAAACACCACAGAAATAACTTGAATTGGTTCATTTTTCATTTCAGCATTCAAAGGTTACCTTTGTCTCAGGCTATTGTATTGAGCTTTACCACTCCAATTATGGCTTCAATTGTGGCCAGAGTCATTCTACATGAGAAGTATAAAATTGCAGATGTTGGAGGTATGTAGTATATAATGTTATAATTATTTATTCTTACTCTAGGTTGAAGATAATGTTGCATATTTGAGTCCTTTATGAAGTTGTTAGAATTTGGAAGAATTCTTAAACTACCTGTTAATAGTCAGGAAGTGATTCCAATGTCAATTGTCGTTCATTTTCCAGGTCTTGCGTGCAGTTTCTTTGGTGTGCTCTTCATTTTTCGACAAATGCTTACTACGCAAGGTACAGAAGTGAGTTAACATAATCTATATTATACACTAGATGTGGATGCTTTCGATATGTATAAAAGTGTATAGATAATTTTAGGTGTGACACATGCATGTATATCCTGTTGCAAGGCGTATCTTGCCTTTTCACTTTCTGCAAGGAAACAACTCTGAGACAGTAGTCCACTAAGTGCATGTGTACTTTATTACAAATGAGGAAGAAAGCGTATATGTGTCTCACTCCCTCTATATGCCTTTTGAGAGAACGCTACGTATAAGATTCTTGACAAAAAAAAGGTTTAGATTTGTATGTATGAGTGACTATTAGTAATACATGTGCATGGATCATATTTCAGTAAAATCTGTGAAACTAGTTCATTATTGCCTATTAACCTTGAGCAGATTAATGCTTGTAAGAGAAATAGGCATGTAGAAGACACTAGCATGAAATAATGTAACATCTGGGTGTTTTCTACCACTATTCCTCGAACTCTGGAATACTAACTCTGGAATTATGCATGAGGATTAGATAAAAATGGAGGAAATAATACAAGTGTCAAGGGAAGCAGCCATACATATGCAATCTTAGCCGGTATATTTTCATCAATAACCGGTGGAATCAGCTACTGCCTTACAAGGGCCGGAGCAAAAGCATCTGATCAGCCACTGTAAGATTGCTGATTGCTTCTTTGTAAATTTAAGTCCTGCATGAAAATGGTTAATAAGTATTCTCTGCGCTTTTCAATTATGTTTCACTTGATTAATGCTATAAATTTTAAGCAAATATGAAATTGATGATAATGTGCTATTTCTTTTTATCTTCAAAACCATTAACACTGGAACATTGCCATACTATCCCATTATGTTCAAGACCGTTTATGTAGCTTATTTCTTTTTCAGTTTCAGATGGGGTTTATACAAAGAGCATAACCTTTAATTAAGATGTCTATAATTGTTTCAGTTCCATGATTATCAAGGCAAGAAAATATTAAAAGCATGTAAGAGATTATATGATATTATGTTGCATTTCTAAAATGTACATCATACAAGGGGGTAAACACAACATTCTATTGCATCCAAGTGCTATCTTGGAAATTTCAGAAAAATTATTTTTATGTAATAAAACTACCTAGATAAATTCTCTGTTCAATTTTCAGGTTGACAGTCTTTTCATTTGGTATACTGGCTAGCCCTGCTTCAGGAATTTGCCTTTTTGCCCTTGAGGTAAGTTGATGTCATGGTTGCAACGCTGTGCTTTATAAAGTTGTTATTTCAAGTCTGCCACACTCCTTGTTTAATATATCACTGATTGCCTAGCAACTTAAAACCCTCATTTACCTCTTTTTTTTAATCTTTTATCTTTATTTTATTCAAGGGAGGCGGAGGGGAGATTCACAATCTTGCCAGTATGATGTTATCCAGATTTATTTTCTGTTACCAATTCATAGAGATCTATCTGATTATAAATTATTAACAGATGCTGACTTTTATGACAAATGAAGGATTATTATGGCGGCTATTAATTTCTTGTTGAATTTATGGTTATGAATTGATGCTGATTATGATATCTTTTTCTTACAAACAAGTGGGCTAGCTGGAGAGGGGTTGTTTCTGGTGCATTTCCAGTGTTATCTAGTATAATTTGTTGAAGCCTTGGCAGAGTCTAGACAGATATCTCCTCTAGATTATTGTTATTAGTTTCTTTTGCAATTTTTTGAGTTGAATGCTTTGACTTCGTAATGGCTGTGAGTCATACATTTAGCTTCAATGCTTTCTGGTTATTGTTCTTTTGATGTTATATGCAATTTTTAGGTGTGCTAAATATTTACTTTTTTTTCTTTTCTTTCAGGAGTTTGTTTTCCCGGATGTTTATTCATTTTCTGTTATGCTTGTACTTGGTGTTCTGGCCTTCTTTGCAGAGGTGCTGTTCTGAACTTTTCTTTTCCCTATCTTTTTCTGTCACACACAGAATTGTGATGCAATGAAGCATGCACTCAACTATAGACTTCTTTTTCTCCGATAATGCTCCAGCAGTTATGGACTTCTCAATTTGTGTGGTCAATTTCAGGTATTTTTAGCTCGTGGACTGCAGCTTGAGAAAACCGGCAAAGTTGCAAATGTTATATACATGGAGGTAACTTTCCTGTTTGAATGTAATTATCACTCGCATGATTTTGATTCTTAATCATGTAAAATGTGATGGGAATGAGATCTTGTAAAAGTATGGGCTGTTTGGTATGAGGAAACAGAACACAATTGGAAAATCTAGAAAGTGGCAATAATTACTATATTAAATCAGATAAAGAAACAAAAGAAAATGCATCATGAACATGAGAAGAAATTTTGGTTCAAATGTTAGCCACGATTCATCAACACTCTGGAGAACTTTTTAACCACAGAAAATGCTACCCAGTTTATTCTTGTTTTTCTTTGTTTCAGGCTGCCCTGTCACAATTATGGGGCATTGGTTCCTCAAGGATTGCTCTATCGTTTGGTCGAATTTTCGGATGTCTGCTTATTTTCATTTCTGTTTGTTGCACCATGTATATTGGACCTGATAAAGAAATGGAATGAAAGATGCAATTTCTTCTGATTTGTTAAAAGTTGGGCACCTCATTTGTTGTACTCAACCTGTTCATTTGTAGAGTTCTTAAAATTGTATACATTGTTACAATGCAAGATAGCAAGCAAATATAGAGCCTTCGTTTCTTGATTCACCTTGGATTCTTTTTACCACCTCTATAATCTTGCAACAACTGATTGACAAGCTTATCCTTAAGGATGCAAACAAATAGAGCCTTCATTTCTGGCAAATGGATCACAATTACAGGTATCTGGGAGCATAGTCACCAACAGTGGACAATTTCTATTCGTTGATGCATGTGAGCCTCGTATGCATTAATGACTGGGAATCGACCACTCCCATGTGGTCAACTGATCCAAGCACAACTCAAAAGTATTTCTTCGTATAGGAAGAAGAGTTAATCAAGTGCATAACTGAGGTTTAGAATTTGGAGAACAAACTTAAAAATCAGAGAGAGCACTATTGCCCAGAGGCAGAGATGTCCTTGCTCGATTAATTGATAGGGAGACCGGAGAGTGACAACTCAGTTGCAGAAATTTGAAATCCTGAGCAGCTGAGCTGACTTTATTCTCTTTTTGATATGCTGATATTTTCTCTCTCGGGCACATAATTGATGATAGTTGTGGCCATAAATGAGTAAGGAAGACAAGCCATTACATTACTCTCCTGATTGTGCCTAAAAAAATTGGATTAAAAAAAAACCCAATTTTTTTTTTAAGAAAGAAAATAATATCATCAAGTGAGACTGAAAACAATACAAGACGTCCTTACCTTACTAATAACACCTCATATGTTAAAAATAACAATATTATAACACGTGACTGTATATCATACTATTTTATAATTTCTTCGTAATAACAGACATGTATGCACAATATACAACACTTGCATAGCAATGTAATTTTCAATAGTCTCTTACGATGGCAGGACTATTTTAACTGGTGGTGGAGGTGGTCCACTTCTTATCAGTAAGTACAAGCAATCATACAGTATACAATCTGTCCTATCTGTTCGTAAACCTCAATTCAGGTGGCCTCATGCAAACTTTTGTTACCAATAAAAGGACTTACAAATACCGAAAATATCGGGCCTATCCATTTTATAAAAAAATACTGCTCGCTTCCTTCACCAGAAGGGGATGCTCATATTTTCTGCAAATTACAGTTTGTCACATGTATAATTTGTCTTTAATTACGGTGTGATACATGTGCAAAACTAATTCATCAAAAACAATAAGAAAAACTTATATACGCATGTTATACTGTCATTAGTAGGAATGCAGAAGTTCTTACTTACAGAGAAATGAAAGAAATATTTTCCTGTTTTATTTTCAAATTTGAAAAATATCCAAAGCCGAAGGCCCCCTATATATTAGGCTGGCAATGCATCCAAACCAAGCCAAGTCCACGATAGAGGAAGATAGAGAGAGAAAAAAAGAGGGGCTTTTTTAAGAGATTCTTATCTTGTAAGTTTGAAAACGAAAGAAAAGCTCAGATATGGTTTTGGTTAGAAATGGGTTGTGTTTGTGTTTTTTGTTTTTCAAATTCTTCCACGGGAATCGGATTTTTGTGGGGAATGGAATGTCATGCTCATGGTGGGAAACTGGGAAGTGGGAATATAAAAGGGAAGCAAAGAGAGACAAGAGGCAAGTAGAAAGCTCACTCACCCGCACGTGCAAACCTCGCCACCCTTCCTTCTTTGACTTTACGCTGACCCTTTATAAATTTGGTCCCCCTCCTGCCACATATTTACCTCCATTGCCCTCCTTTAGCAGGCCCAGCACATATATTCTCTCACTTTTTTTCTTTTTCTTTTTCCAATCGCAAGCGAAGTAGAAGGGAAAAATCCAAATTCAAAATCAAGACACAATTAATGTCATTAAATGCCTTTCAACTTCAATGGTAAATCATTCACCTGAAAATGAGCCATAATGCAGCTCAACAACTTGCTCTACCTACCTACAACCATCACTCGCTCTCTGTATTACCAACAATGACCTTCTCTTAACCAATAGTTGTAGTTCAAATAGAGAGCTCTAGTTGGTTTTGTTAACTACTTTGTTTGTTACAATCGTAGATAATTATCAATCATTGATTAATGTAGAACTCAAATATACACGTGACGACTATATATAATTAGCATTTTTCATTTAATAATTACACTTGTTAACCTTTGATTGATGAATCCCGCCTCAATTGAAAGTCCCAAATCATTCGCGCGTAGACGTGACAATTATGATTTTCAACTCGTTCAAAAGAAAGTTGTGGGACAAGAAATGAAAATATATATGTAACCCAATGCTTGCTCAGTCATAATTGGTAGAGTGATGAATGCGTATTGGAAAAAAAAATCATTAGAGGGGGATGTTATGGATGCACTCAACAGTCATAAAGTGACAGAAAATCCTTTCCTTGGGCCCCCAAAAACCTTATCAAAAGATTTGCCGTACAACAAAAAATAGGGATAAAAGCGTCTTTTCGGAGTTATTCCATCGGAAAATTGTTGGAAGGTGCAATGGCCCGAATGGGAAGGGTAAATGTGTAATCTGAAACTGTTTAAAGGAGCAGGCTAGCCGACGACAGCAGAGAGAGCGTCACAGAGAGGCTTTGTGTTTTGCTTTGCATGTTGTTCCTTCTTTCTTTTCTCTGTGCCTTTATTTATTTCTAGCTCACTTGCTTTTATTGTGTGCTCACTTTATATCTGCACTTTACTTTGTTATTCCTTCTTCTTCTTCTCCTTCTTTTGATTCCTGGGTTGTGTGGAAAGCACTCTCAGCTCATCTGCTTCACCAATGGCTGACATTACCCACCTTCCCATGGAACAGCTCCAAGACCTTGAGTATTGCATAGATTCCAACCCTCCTTGGGGTATGCTTTGTCTCTCTCTGTCTCTTGTTTTCACTTTCTCTACACCAAGTATCTGAATAACAAATGGGCGTGTATGTTCCAGTAGCTCTCTCTCTCTCTCTCTCTCTCTGACTATATCTGCCTCCATTTTTTGTAATCTGGTCATGGGGTTTTAGTGCCAAAGAACATTGTTTTAGAGATATGGGATTGTGGGTTTTTAAGTTTTTGTTGTCAAGTTTGAAGCTTTAGTGCTTACTGAGATTGTAGTTACTGGTATTTGATATTTCTTCATCGACTATAATTTGAAGCAATGTGGCATAACTTGACATTGTGTGTATGAGAAACATTTCTTTTCAAGAAAACGTTGTTTCTTTGCGTGTATTTCTATGAGTAATGAGAAAATCTTGGAATTTGAACATGTATCGCTATCAGACTGGTGGGTCATGCTGTTTCATTATTTAGAACTTGGAACAGATTAGTTTATATACTCTGTTTGGTTGCTGGGAATATTAAATTTGTAATTGGTTGGTGTAAGTTGATGTCACATCGTGTTTGACCGAAAATAAAAAGGTTAATGTGGCATCATTACAAGTTAAAGGACTTGCGTTGCGAAATGCAGCAACATATTAGGAAATTCTCAAGTTGAAGCTGTAGCTTAAAGTGCTTCTGATGGTGTAATGAGTGTGTGTTCTCATTTCTTGGTTACCAAACAGAGGTTTGGTAGTCATCAAGATAATACTTTATGTTAAGAATATAGTAATGTGTGGACTGTAGTTACCAATTTGCCCATCAGGGAAAAGCTTCTCCATCCATTGCTTGTGGAACTGCTGCTGATTAGTACTTTTGTTATTGTGTATCATTAGTGGCAAGAAGGATGATGTTGGAATTGTGACTGGCACGCACGTGTTAATAATCATGCTTTAGACAGAGCATCTAATGATAAATATGTGCATTCTTGAGGCTTAGTACTCAAGACCAATTGGCAAAATGAAAAAATAAAAGAAATGTTTGCCCTGTAGGATAGATTATTAGTGGTATTGAGAAAGTATGCAAGTTGCTTATATGTATAATTTTTAAATTTTGTTTTGCAGTTGAAACCATAGTTCTAGCATTTCAAAACTACATCATGATGCTGGGTACAAGTGTAATGATTCCTTCAGCCCTTGTCCCTGCAATGGGTGGAAGCGATGTAAGCCCGTCTTCTTGCAGGCTAACAACTTTACTCTCGCAATCATGTTTAGTCACTTTGATAAAATTTTCTTCTTTCTGTTATCTTAAACCATTTTCTCGTTCTCAAACAGGGTGATAAGGCACGAGTCATACAAACACTCCTCTTTGTAGCTGGACTAAACACACTTCTCCAAGCACTTTTTGGAACCAGGTTGCCTACTGTAGTTGGAGGCTCCTTTTCTTATGTCATTCCCATAGCT
This sequence comes from Prunus armeniaca, assembly GCA_903112645.1. Lineage (NCBI taxonomy): Eukaryota > Viridiplantae > Streptophyta > Magnoliopsida > Rosales > Rosaceae > Prunus > Prunus armeniaca. The sequence goes on along the minus strand of CAEKDK010000003.1, from coordinate 18,125,798 downwards.
TATATTGTAAGCGACTCCAAACTGCAACGGATTATTGAACCCCATGAAGTAAGTAACTCTCCTAGTACTCCCCTTCACCCCCTTGGAAGTGTGTCTGGGAACCTCGTGGAAATAAATATATGCATCAACAATACCATGGCATTTTAATGCACCAATTAAGAAAGAAGAATTCATATACTGATTTACTATTAGCCGGCTTCGGAAGGAATAGTACCTTTAGTATCAACCTCTTCTTAGAGGCGGACCCATGGTTTCACTGCTGGGACGGACCTGCCTTTGAGAGGAATATGCAGAAAGGAAGCTTAATTACAAGCTTACCTGGCTAAATGTGATAACTTCCAGAATTGGTGAAATCATTTAAAATGCATCATATCAAGGAGCTTAACATTGGTTCAGGAATCTTTGCATAAGCCGTTGGCCTTTCTTTTTTCTTTTTACATGTATATCAGTCATTTCAAGACTGAATAGGAGGTCAGATAAGTTCATTTGATTCATAAGTTTTGTGACTCTGATATTACAATTCATGTAAAATGTAAACCTCAATCCCATCAGATATTTCTGCATTTATTTCCTATTCAGCAATTGTACTTAAGCACCTTTCTGATTTGGTAGGGTATTGAAAGAGATCTTCCCATGTCATTGGTTTGCAGAGATTTATTCAAACAATGCGTGCTATCCAAGGAGCTCTAATTGTAGCTTCAAGCATACAAATCATTCTGGGTTACAGCCAAGTTTGGGGTCTCTTCTCAAGGTATGCTAATAGTAGAAGATATAGTGAAAAGTTTAAGCTTCTAAATCATAATAGATTAACAGCATCATATGGGTTATTTTGCAGGTTTTTCAGTCCACTTGGCATGGCACCTGTAGTTGGATTGGTTGGCTTGGGATTGTTTGAGCGGGGGTTTCCTGCGGTAAGTTTTTCTATGACAATGTATTGTTCCATTCAGTTGACCCCAAATGAGCTTCCATGTTGTGTGGTTAGTGCCTCTTTATGAGCAGCATTTCTTTTTCTGGACAATCACCATTGATTTGTTCTAGAATATTGTACAATTCCGGAAGCTAACTTCAAGAGGGCCAATCTGAGGATTTTGGCATATAAAATTTTCACCTTTTTCCATAGAGTATTTACCCTCTCAATCAATTTTTCAATGAAACTTTGAACATCCCATCTTTTCCTGCAGAATCTCTACGTAGTATTTTTATTTTTGACTGAATTATTAAAACCTAATGAGAACTGAACATTGTGACTTTCTAGATAAGCATACACTTCATGTAGTTTGTTCTTTTTACCATATATCTGATGGAAACCTTACATTCCACTTTTGCAAATTTTGTAGTTCCTTCTCTTTGGAAATTATGCTAGTATATAATTTCAATATTTGTTTCAGTTGGGAAATTGTGTGGAAATTGGAATTCCAATGCTGTTGTTGGTCATTGGTTTGTCCCAAGTAAGTGCTTTTGCATTTTGCATTATCATTTTATTGACGCTTGTATTAATCATTTCTTTCCTTCATGAGAGTTTTGGTTTGTTTATTCTCAGTATCTGAAGCATGTGAGACCATTTAGAGGTGTCCCTATTTTTGAGCGGTTTCCAGTATTGTTTTGTGTCGCAATCATTTGGATCTATTCCCTTCTCTTAACTGCCGGTGGGGCTTACCGTGACAAACCTGTTAGAACTCAAATCAGTTGCCGTACAGACAGGGAAAATCTCATATCTACTGCCCCATGGTATGCCAAAGAAGAATTTGCCTTCTCATAATGTGCCTTCTGAATATTTTCTGGTCTTGAGATCTTTTCTTCTTATGCCATATCAGGTTCAAGTTCCCATATCCTCTGCAGTGGGGTCCTCCTACATTTTCAGCTGGTCACTCATTTGCAATGATGTCAGCTGTTCTTGTTTCAATGGTTGAGGTATTTATTATTGTTCTTTATTATATTTATGATTTGCTACATTGCTTCACTAATCAACGACAAGCCTTAGTCTGCCATCTTTGTTATGTGACTTAAGAGTTGGGACTATGTCAGCTTCCTCTTTTTACATGTCTCTGTAATAGGACTGACTGCCTCATCAAAAGCACTTTTTGAGTCCTGACAGTTACTTATATATTGCAGTCAACAGGTGCATACAAGGCAGCATCAAGATTGGCGATTGCCACTCCTCCTCCTGCTTATGTATTGAGCCGGGGTATTGGCTGGCAGGTGAACTAGTCTCAAACACTTGTGACTTTTGTGGCATACATCAGGCTAGCATCATGAATATAATACAAAGATTGAAGATATAGAATATTGTTTAGGCAACTCTCATTATAACAAATTTTTTTCTGGGGATCTAATGGTGATTCTAATATGTTGACTTCTAAATCACTATGTGCATTGCTTAAAAGCTGACTGGTTTTTTATATATATCATTTTCAGGGAATTGGCATTTTGCTTGATGGACTTTTTGGTACAGGCACTGGTTCTACTGTTTCTGTGTAAGACACCACAATAGAGTTCTGCAAAGCTTGTTCTGTGGTCTTCTCTCCCATTTAAAGTTTTTTTTGACTAAGATCTTGATCATCTGTACCAGGGAAAATGTAGGACTTCTTGGACTGACCCGAGTTGGAAGTCGTAGAGTTGTTCAAATTTCTGCTGGATTCATGATATTCTTCTCAATATTAGGTCAGTATTATTAACTTTATGAGACTCAAGGAAGTCCAGGTCCTAATTGGGAGCAATGCAATTATTAGCTGCTCAACGGATCTCCTTTTATATGGAACTTCCACATCTAATGGCTTGGTCTTGAAAGAAATCTAAGAAAGAATGTCATGTTCTTTTCCATTTAAAAGTTGAGGGTCTGAAGAGAAATCAAGTCTTTGCCATTGCATTTTCTCTTCCCTTTCGATTTTAGCTATAGCATTCAAGTGTAGGATTTTAGTAAAGCTAAAGTTACATATAGTAGTCAGCCTTAATGGTTTCTCATTTGGAATTCAAAAGATAGTCCATGATTCATTTCCCTCTCTAATCCTTCTGCAGGTAAATTTGGGGCTGTATTTGCATCTATACCCTTCCCAATATATGCAGCACTATACTGTGTTGTCTTTGGCCTCGTGGGTATGTCACAGCACAAGCTTAAGTAAGATTACTTATTATTTTCTTCTTTCACTCTCTTCACAAATATTCCGTGCCTGTTTGCAGGTTCAGTAGGATTGTCATTTCTTCAGTTCACAAACATGAACTCTATGAGAAACCTCATTATCACTGGGCTTTCCTTGTTCCTTGGGATATCTGTCCCTCGGTTCTTCAACGAATATTGGAATCCTTCGCACCATGGTCTCGTCCATACCAACGCTGGATGGGTAAGTAATATCCTAACAAAACTCTAGTATTCATTCCGGTTAAGGTCTACGATGTAACTGGATATCTGCAAATGAAGCACATGTTCATCTTGCTTGAACTAAAATAAGCTATGGGACACATTCACAGAATGGCTTTTGCAACTCTTTGGCCATTGATACATTAATCTTGTGTCTTTGCAGTTCAATGCATTTTTGAATACCATATTCTCCTCTCCTCCGACGGTGGGGTTGATCGTTGCGGTGTTTCTCGACAACACCTTAGAGGTGGAAAAATCAAAGAAAGATAGAGGGATGCCATGGTGGATTAAGTTCAGAACATTCAGAGGAGACAACAGAAATGAAGAGTTCTACACTTTGCCATTTAATCTCAACAGATTCTTCCCACCTACGTAGCAGGCAGGATTTGGATGAAAGTTGAGACCAACACTCGAGCCAAGCTATCCAATTCCAATATTCTAACAATGATTGTTCATCTCCATTAGTCTAGTAGTAGTATATATCCAATCCAAGGATTATCTTAGCAAATGCGAATTTTTCTTCTGCTTCACTATTTTTTTTGGGGGCCTCTGTCATTAGGTCCAGAATAGGAGATTGTAGAGCAATTTCATCCATGTCTTCTTTTTGTAGCCCAAAATAATGAAGGAATATAATTTATTTCTTTCTCTAACCGAAGTTTTGAAAATTTGCAAAGTACCCATTACACCGTTTGGAGCAATTGCTACCTCAGGCTGGATTCAAGGTCCAATCCGGTATAGTGTATGTGAATTTAGTACATTATTTTATTACTCTCTCAATAAGAAAAGATTTGGAAATAGTTCTGAAGTGGCATTTTAGAAACACCATAGCTTGATCATCAAATGATTTTATATTTGATTTGTGTCCCAAGTAAAATTGATTTAGTTTGATTCAGAGGAAGACTGAACTAAAACTTCTGATCTGCCATCATCACAACTAGTTTGTACTTCCTGGTGAAAGGGTCAATTTTGATTTCACCTTGCCACTCTATTTCACGATGCCAATCAATTTAACCAATTCATTAACGTAGTGCATTATTTGGTCATATTAAGCATTAAGTTTTACATTAATGAAATTGAACCCTCGAGGCCCATTCCATTTTGATAATGATTTTCTAACCCCGGAGAGTAAAATGTAGTTAATCCAATTTTACATTTTAAAAGATTAATTTTTTATAAGAACGTATTAAATGATTATATCAATCCTTGGATATGAATAAAGTTTTTAGCCGAAAAAGCCATTTCTGTACAAACCTTGTGAAAATGGCAAAACAAATCAACCCAAAATCAAAAAAAATCTTTTCGTAAAAAATCAAAGCAATATTTTTGTTTTGAAAAATGAAAATAGTAAAATTAAATTTTCTGAAGCCTCAGAAAGCCAGTCGTTTTTCATCAAAGAATATTCAGTCGGTAATTCCAACTAAAACATAAATCCTCATTGGCTTCAATTACTCAATAAACAAAAATAAAAATAAAATGTAATCGCAGTAAATCGGCTCCGTGGACCAGAGTGTTATAGGATCCACAGGTTCCTATCAGAATGCGAAAGGGATCTCTGTTGGTTCAATGTAGCATCGTCGGTCAAGGCTATTTCAGCTACCGGCGACGTGGCATCGAACCTTCAAATTATCGGGAAAAGAAGGAAAAAATGGAAATTAATAATTTCAAGAAAGATAATTTCGACCCTCAGAATCCCGTTCCAAATCACACACACGGCGGTACACCGGAGCCACCTGTTCCCGACCAATGAACAAATCATCGGCGGATGGGAACGAAGCGGCTCTTTCCGTGTTGCCGCCGCTGTTTAAAGTGTCATACGGCACTTCCTATCACTTTGGGCATTCTTCCTCATTGGTATCAATCAGGCTGCAACTACAGAAACATTAACCCTAAAACACTATAACCATAAAGCCCTGAAACCCCAAATTGAGAATAGAGGCCAACGGAGGGAACAAGTTTAACCAATAGAGCGAGGAGTCGCCAATTCATGGAAGATACAATGAGAGGAGGCTTTATATAGGAAAAGTAACGATCTTTTGTAAACCCTAATTCCGAATATGGGCTATATTTCGGCTCAATATAATGGGCCTTGTAAATTGGGCCTTAAGAACGGGTCTTACAGTTCGGTCCACTCGGCCGGCCAGAGCTCACCTTGCAATGGTTTGAATTTTTTCAGCGCATTGCCGTCTCTGAAAGCAAGAAGAAGAAAGTGGTGGTTGGAAGGCCAGAGCAATTGCTGTTGTTGCTGGAAGGGCGTGTTTGGGTGTGTGGGAATGTCGATGGGGAGTGACAGCACTTGGGTTGGGAAGAAGCCTCTGAGACGCATCGGAGGCATGTCCGACGCTCTCTCCATTGCTTCGGATCTTGGCTTTTCTGTTGCCGCTCCTCCTACCCAGGTACAGCCTCAGTCTCCTTTCTCTATGTCTCTATGTCTTCCATGTCCAATTTCACTTTTTTGCTCACTTTGGCTTATAATCAGCTCCACCCAGTTTAGCTTTTCCTACTTCTTTTGATATTTAAGCTTAATTTTAGACACCCAGTTGAAATAAAATGAAAGAACCAAGTAGGGTGGTGTTGGTATGGGCATGTAGGTGGAAATGAGTTTTTCTAAAGCTCTTACTGGAGCCAGTAGAGGGTATAGATGAATTATTTTGTCAAATGTTTCATGTTTGTTCCAGAGCAAAGCCGATCATTTGGTCAATTACAATGTGGACACTTCATGCTCCGAATTTCACTTAAGCTCAATCATATTTTTGATGTAGGAAGAGCTTCAGAACCTATCCAGTACTACTGGTGAGAAGGGTGATGACTTGATAAAGGTTTTGAGGGAACTTACCTCTGTACAAAGAAAAATAGCAGATCTGCAAGTTGAACTTCAAGGGAGAAAAGTGAGCTATTAGAGTCTCTTCTTTCCTGTTTTCAGTTTACTGCGTAATCTTATCGTTGAACTGACTTGGTAATTATATTATCCTTAGGATGATAAAAACGTAGCACATTTGACACATGCGAGTGAAATGGAAAAGAAGTGTGAAACTTTAGCGAGGATTACAACCATATTGAAAGATGTGATTCAGAATAAGGTAAATTTTATGTGGTACGTTGTTGCGTTCTTGAAATGGATTTGCTGAAGTCTCTTATTTTGTATGTTAGATTTCCATTGTCTTTGTCGAACCATATAATGATTTAACATTAAGTATCATTTGCATATTCTGTACATTGTGCATTCTTCGATATCTGTAATAGTTCCTAACAAAGTCATCCTGGAGAATAATGAAATGGACTATAACATCTCTTTTGAATTGCTGCGTTTCTTTTTTTTTTTTTAAAGATATGATTTTATTTCAGAAAAGAACAAGGCACCAACGGAACAAGAGGTGGCCAAGAAGGCTGCCACACAAAACAGAAAGGCTAAAAAAAACTCTACATTACAAAACTACGGCTTTCCAATCTAGATGGATGAGCTGAAAGCTAATCTCCCTAAATTCTGCTGAAACAGACGCCCATAGCAATGCCCAGAATCGGATACAATCCCAAAGCTGCTCGACCTAATCCCCTACCACATCCTCAAAAATTCTCCTATTCCTTTTCCCCCAAATTACCCAAAAAACTGCCACCATGGCACAATTTCCCAACACTGAACCGTTCCTCTTACCACCAAAGAAGTTCAATCTAGCTTCAAGCACCGCACTACACGATGTGAAGCTACCCCACGTTAGTCCTGCCACCTGAAATAAGTTAGCCCACAAGGAAGAGGCAACAGGACAAAGCAAAAACAGATGATCCAGAGTCTCGCTGTCCCTTTTGCACATAAACACCAGTTAGGAGAAAAAACAGTTGCTGCGTTTCTTTTCAAGATTATGCTCTAGAAATGTCAAGGCTAGTAATATAGTGAACTGATGCTTTGGTTATCATGCTCTTTGAAAATTGAATTCTGGTGGACATAGAAGAACAAATTTACAAACTGGGTTTCCTCTTTGGTACCACATAGATATGTGTATGTTATGGCATAAATAGTTGAATTCATTCACATGTATCTTTGTCTCTCAATAATACCTCATTTATATTTTTTTTCTTCTAATCACTGGCAGGATCGTATCATAGCCCGTCTTCAACAACCATATTCACTCGATTGCATTCCAGTGGAAGCAGAGTATCAGGTCAGTTGCACTTTGTGTTCAGCAGTGTAAATCTCTGTCTAATTTTTATTCTTATTCAAAGTTTGTGAATTTGTTTAGCCGACTTGTATTAAAGATTCTAGGCTATGATTATAACAGAGCCATCTTATTTTGACAAGTCTAAAGAGTGTTTTTAACTAAATCCAATTCATATTATTGAATTGTAAGAGTGTGGATTCATCAAACAACTGTTTTGACAAACTTAAGGGATTATGTGGATATCTCATCAAGTGAAGACTGTTTTCTTAATGCTTATGGTATCTTTTGCTTGGGCCTGTGCAGAAACAATTCTCTGAATTACTGATGAAGGCTGCTAGTGATTATGGGGCCTTGACAGCATCAGTTGCAGATTTTCAGTGGAGTCAGACATTTAAGGAACCTCCTTCAGTTTGGGGGGTATGCATGCCAAAGCTTTTCATTTGTTTCCAAATTAACTGACCATGCATGTTGCGCATTTGGTTCTTCTATGTTTTCCAGTTGCATGATGTTGTTTGGTTTAGACCAAATTTGATTTTTGGCAACTGCATGAGTATGTTACTTTTGCATTTTGCTGATAATCAAGGATTGAAATATCGGCCGATACACCGATATATCTGCCGATATATCGATATTTTGAACTGTCGACACCGATATTGGGGGGTAAGGCCATATCTTCCCTGATATCGACGATATATCCCCGATAAGTGCGATATCCCCGATATTTTGCCGATATTCCCGATATTTCCCGATACCCATAACAAAACCCAAAAAAATTCAAAAGTTTTGAAGCAAATTGAAATTGAAAAGATTTTTTGGAGGTATATGTGCAGTGATTAGATATATATGTGTGAAGGCTTTTGGCAATATTCAATTCAAAAGATGTTTTGGAGTATGCATGTTTTAGAGTATGCATCAAAAGAATCTAGACCTAGTACTAACTCAAATGAATCTTATAGTGGCTATGGTTATGTCATGTCTGATTATAGTAGAACTAGATATGGAACTCAAGATGATGAAACAGATTATGGACCTACTAGTTGGGTTAATCCTAACTATCCCATATATGGGAGGACAGTAGGGAGCTCAAGAGAGACATATGTGCACCATGTTCAAACATGGCTTACAAACTACTCGGGTTACATGACTTGGTATGATTATTGTATGAATCTAGATGGTTGTTCCACATTGTTTGAACCTCATAGAAGCTCTTCATTTATGTAGTTGGACACTCATCTAAATTGTAATCCAATGTTCAAATAAACTATGGATTTATGCATGGTTTATTCATTTTAATCAACTTTTTATTTTCAAACTTTTCATTAACGCGTATTACATACCACTTATATTTTTCATCATATATATATATATCTCTTATTATTAGTAAATTTTGAGTTTTATTTGTTCAATACATTCATTGACAATGTATATAACATCTATGAAAGTTTTACACCAAAATTATGTATTTCAATGCCTATATCTGTCATTTTTGTTGATTTTTTCCCGATATCCAAAACGATAACGATATATCCCTCGAAATATCCGTAAATTGGAGGCCCGATATTATCTGCACGGCCGATATTTTAATCCTTGCTGATAATAGCATTAAAGGAATTATTCATCATATAAAATTTCTTTCCATGAAGATACAGAAGCCAAATATCAAAGATCTCATTAAGGGGTTCATGAGATTATATGATCTCCCATGAAGTATTGCCCTGCTGACTCATTAATGTTGTAGAACTTTTAGTTTCCTGGCATGGTATAGGTCAAATAATTTCATCCCAATAAAATTTCCACTGTCTCGTTGATTCAAGAAATTTGTTAGATTGCATGGGAAGCTACTTCTGCATGATATGATCCTCATTTTGTTTAACTGATGCAGGAAATGCTTCGTCCAATTCCTGTTGCCTTAGCATCATGCACTCGGTTCTTTGAAGCAATGTCTGCTATGAGGGAATCATTTTCAACACTTCAGCATCTCAGAGTCGGTCATAGTGACGCATCTTCACCGATAACACCAGGCAAGGATTCCTCCCGAAGAGTACCAGGGGATTCCGAATGTGTAACTCCACCGCCTTGGAGAACTGAACCAAGCTTTGATGACTTAGCTATCAGAAGCTCAAGGAGGCCAGAAGTCGAGCACCGAGAAGCAGACGATGAAAACAGTGAGGGGGATGGAACTAGCCACAGGAGATTATCATGGCCTCCTTCAGTTAAAAAGAGTGGTGTTTAGTCAATTTGCTGAATTTCGTTGCATGTTACTCAATGTATGCTTTTGTGTGAAATAGTCATTGTAATAGTAGAAGTGTGCAAAAAAAATTCCAATACAATTATACACATTGAGACACTCATTAGTTTGTGCAGCTATCTATACATGTATTCTATTATGTCGAAATGTTTCAGTGATGCCATCTGACTTTTCCCATTTTAATCTTTCTGGGCCTGTACGTCAGATAACTGCTGGGCTTGGTACATCAGATTGAAATGTATGCTTGAATGTTAAGGCAGCTCATGCTTATGACCCCAAAAAAAAAAAAAAAAAAAAAAAAAAAAAAAAACATGCTTGGTTTTATCGAGTACGATGGAAGTGGATTTGATGGGATTTTCCCATCACGACCAGATTTTGTTATGCTTTAGGCCTTTTCCTATAGGACTTCAAGAAGACACCAGCAGCTTCTGATTTGCATGTTGATGATAGTCTCTTTATTTTTTTGGGTCAAATGTTGATGATAGTCAATTTTTTTCACTTTTTGGACCCATTTATTCGTTGTTGTATAACTTCCGAGTCTGACAACATAAACATTTGTCGTCTGATAATTGATTGTTATCTTACCACCTAATATCATATGCAACAATTTTTCCTTTTGATTTCAACTATTTTGAAGTGGGCCTTGAGTTGCATTGAAGGGAGAGGAGGAGCTGCATAGTAGTATGTATACATAGAGCTTCAATGTGAAAATGAAAGGTCATATGCGTATGCACCCATCTCAATATGCTCTCTATGGGAAACAACTTGCAAATTTCCATGCACCTTTCACATCTACGAGACTTATAAGGTGTACATACGCAGAATTTTTTTCTTGTAACGGGGATATACTGTTTAGTTATTCCCGACTAATAATGCAAAGGCTTATAGAAAATTTATCCCGCTTATCATTGCACTATTGATCAAAGATAGCAAAAAGTGATATCCCAATTACATGAAAGTTTCTCTCATATGTAGGATACGTTCTCAAACGAGGAGAGGGAAGGAGCTAAGACAATCAAGAAATTCACCAAACCAATTCAAGCTGCAGTTATGATCTCAAAAGTCAACCTCTAGATGAAAATAAAAGACATCAATTTAAGAAAAACCATATTTTATTTCAACATCAAACCATCAATCAATGTTATGTTACCTTCTCGGCTAAGGAACGAACTACCTAACATCCTAATAATAACCAAGTTTACTACAAATTACAATCGAAACAGCCTGTCATGCCCATAGAAAGGGAATTTACATTTATAATACCATTCAAAATTTCTAAAAACATCATCAAACTTTGCTTAGAGTCCCTATAAAGGCTAAAAATAGTGGGATATGTTTCAATTGCTTTTCAATGTTATTAATGATTCATGTCATTTTTCTATTGTAACATAACATCTTTTTGGCAACATGAGGAGCTAGACAAATTGACCCTCAATCAATTACTTCAACTCTTTTAATCAACGACTGTTAATCATTTACGCAAATATGAACATAGTATTTTGTCACGAGTCTATCCTGATAACGATGAAAAATTCAAGGCGTTTTTTATTGGGCCCCACAGTGACAGATGAGGTTGAAAATTACAAGAATAAAGATGAATTATCATCCAACTCCAGTAACATGCATCATGCATGCCCTTTTGGGTATTTTATTTTCCAGAGAGGCAGATGTAAACTCAAAATTATGAACATGATGCACATCGTGGTACATACGTTGCTTCACTGTCCTCTTCTCTTATTTTTATGGACAGCCTTTTAGTTTTAGCCCCTTGCTAAATAAAAGGTTCCGTTCCAACAGCTCCTTGGGCCCCACGCCAAATCATAGATTGTTCGGCTCAGATGAGGCCAATGACATCGAGGGTCCCACTGTTAATCATTGTAATTCCTGATCGTGGTGGGTCCTTGCACCATTAGAGAGCGTAGGGTTTGGGTGCGGCGACCCATAGGGTAGCTAACAACAGACGCCGCATGTCTAGCCAAAATACATTATGGTCTAACAAGTTACAAAAGTTAAAGGAGTTTAATTAGCCAAAGATATTTATATATATGTTTCTTTTAGCCTGAAAATTCATTCTTGCTGTGGACTCAACAAAAAATCTCATTAATTATGAGATTACAATTCGTATCAACTACGGATATATATAATAATTTCAAACGACAAAATTGATTATAAAAATCTTGATATCAAACCAAGTGAATTCAATAATGGGCAAAATTCAAGTTTTATATAGAAACAACTTCTACACCATACAATTCTCAACCAACAAGGCATAGTAATCACTATAACTAATTCCATTCATAAAATTATACAAGAGTTTTTGGCTCACACCACACCGGAATATAATTCATAGCAATTAGTTGAAACTTTTGTCCTGGAAAGTGAGAAGCTTCTTCATCTAGTATTTTCTGATAATTAGTGAGATAGTGTAGTTAACTAACCTAAAGCGTTTTCTGGGTTAGTCTAGTGGATTCTTTTTCTAGACAAAATATAGGACCACTCTACGCGCTTTAACTCTCCCCTCCCTATCCCTAATCATTCACTGGTCACCTATTTCTCTGTGACTCTGACTTTATCCACCGATTGCCGCCTTTTCCCAATTGCCTCCCAACTTCCTAATTAATACCCCGTTTTTTTATTAATAATTAAAAAAAGAAAGAACGGTAGATGATTGGATCATACGGTAAAGAGCGTGCGGACGAGCGTAGGGGATAGCCTGTGGAGATTGTTCACACAAGTGGCGCGGTTATTTCCCCAGGTTTCGGTTTCGGTTTCGTTGAGGTTTCCGGCATGTCTTCGCCTTCCGTATGGAAATTTCGGACTTTATTATCCATCCACGCAACGCAAAACGACAATCTAGAGGAGAATAGTGGTGGCGGGAAGCAACCATATGAGATCCGTATATTCGAATTTACCATTTTGCCCTCCTCCCCCTTCCTCAATCTTCCTCATAAATTCCCAAGATACGTGTCCCTGGGTCTCCCTCCGGACGCGACACCTCTCTCTCTCTCGTCTCGCCTTCCAATCCAAGCAAAGCAATTCATAAATACCGAATTTTTCAGAATTAATTAAACAAAAGCCCCCAAAAAAAGAGATGATGAAAGCTTTGCTGTGAAATGTGAACGCTTCCCTCCTCTGCCGTCCTCCAATCCCCGCCCTTGATTCGTCCACGTGGACTCCCCATTCTCTCTGTCTCTCTCGGCGTGCCTTTGTCTCTGTTATGAAGTTCGCCGGTGATTGCTTTCTCTTCTTTCTATGGAATTTCCTTCTTCTTCATCAACAACAAGGTCTTTCTCTCTCTCTCTCTCTCTCTCTCTCTCTCTCTCTCTAGTAAATGCATACATACATACAACATATGCATGCATGACATACACATAGTAAATATATGTTGGATTGTGTATTGTATTAATTGCATTTGTGAATTCTGTGAAGCAGTGATTGTTGACAAATTGGGCGCAAAGCTTGATTGTGATGGGGAAAGGTGACGCTGGTCGCTGCATTTTCCCCCTCACCAGTTTGCAAATTGGGTAACAATCTTAAATTTCTTATTTGTACTTCTTAAATTCTAATTATATTTGTTATTAATTTGCTTAATTTATTCTCGTTTTGAGGCAACAAGCATGTTTTAGTCTGTGCCAGAAGTGGTTTAGCAGCCTTGATTCTGAGTTTTATGTCATAAATTTTAATTTGCTTGACACTCACAACCAGGTCAATTTACAAGTGAAGTTGATGCTGGTTTCTAATTTTCAGCTCTTGTGTATGTATGTGTATTTTGTTGTGATAGTGATTTAGTATTGCTAAATGCAGAGAAAACCTTGTGCTTTTTCACCTCTGGAAACATATTATGTGCTGCTGTTTTTGCTTATTTTCTTTTTTGTGTAATTATGAAGTGATGTGTTTTGTGCTATTTGATTGCAGAGACTTGCAGTCTTACCTTTCGGATCTTAGCCTTTTCCTGGCCCCTGAAAGCAAGAAATTCTATATCTTGGTTGACAATCGGCCATGGCTAGGCTCACGGTCAGCACACTTGTGGCAATTGATGGTTACCAAGGTCACTCACTAGTCACTACACCCCCCATAATGTTCAACTTATGATTTATTTTATTCAATTTTATGGAGGAATAGAGTTTATATTTGTTTGATTTTCAGTCAAGGTTATCTCCTTTTGCCAACTCTAAAGCACGGAAGTTGAGAACAGAAGGAAAGGATGCTTGCTCCTTACCCAAGACTGCAAAACCAAAGAAGTTTGCTAGGTGGTTCTCGTTGATTAAGTCTCAGAAGAAGGTATTGCTACCTGTAAAGAAACTAAGGACTTCTTTGCTTCTAAGCCAGGAGTTGCATAGGACCTTGTATGGTTTTATTGTGTTTGAAGTTGCGTGGAGCAATGTTCGAGGTATTAATTACGTCAATGAGCTTCAGGTATCACCCCCTTTCTATATCCTTCAATAGTTGTTTGCAGTTCTTTGTAAGTGTTGTTGTGTTATATGGTTTTGATGTCACGTGCAGACTGATACATCACTGGCTGTAGAGGCTAAATTCATGCAAAGATGGGAATTTGACAGTATTGCTCAAGCTGCAAGTTGTATATCTTCATGGTTCTCAGGAACAATCTCTGAGCAGCTACAGTTGAAAGAGTATCTGAATTCTGCCATAGGTAGTCTCCACAAGGGTGTTTCTGTTGCACAGGACTCAGAAGGTAAATTCATGAAGCTCAGAACGAGAATTTCCTTTTGAAAATTTTTCCTTTGTTGGTTTATTAGAAAATTTGGATAAACATATAATCGGAGAATTTCTTTGTCTGGAAAAAGTGTTAGATTTTCATAGGTGCCACTATGCTACATGATGGCTGCTGACACTACTGTATTTCTCTAATGCCAATGAAAATGAGTATGCAATGGTCTTTTGTTTTTAAACTTTTCTAGGAGAGGTCTTCTTTGATGCCAAAGAATATCCAGATGCCGAAGAATATCCAGAAACGATGCCGGTTGTTGAAGAAAATCTGTCGGATAATAACCTGTCTATGGAGGAAAACTCTCTCCACTGCCTTAGTAGCAACTATAGTGTACATCCGGAAACCAGTGAAAATGGGACCAGTGTTGCACATACATCACCTCCACCTACTGGGCCTTATAAGAGGCGGAAAATAACCACGTCCATCAGCACTGGAGTTGAACTAGATACTTATTCCGAGGAAATGCAAAATCCTGAGACCTATATCAGTGACTCTGAAGATTCTGAGACCTATACCTGTTACAGTGAAGATGAAATGCAGAACTCTGAGGCTTATTCCTGTTACTGTCAAGATGAAATGCAAAACTCTGACGTCTATACCCGGGACTGTGAAGATGAAATGCAAAACTCTGAGACCTTTACCAGCGACTGTGAAGACGCTATACCAGAGACTGTAAAGACAACCTGTGATGATGCTTTTAAAGCTACCCAGTTCAGGGAAGATGCTATACCAGTAACTGCGGATACCTATACCAGTGACTCTGTAGATGCTGTTGAAGCTACCCAGTACAGGGACGTACTTATTTTGTTCAGGTTCAATGACCGCGACCTCCCATTTAAACTAAGAGAAATAATAATGTCTGATCTTCGGTTACTGACGTTGCTTGAGGCTGGGCTTCCATCTTGGGTTATCTTCCTTCAGTCATACCCAGGGTTTTGCCATATCTATCGCCCGTGGATGTGCCCTCTTGCAAGAGCATTATATGTGCTGATCTCAGTTGTCACTGTTCTAATAGGATTTTATGACCTATACAAAAATGTTCCAGTTCTCAAGGTAACTGCATCTCGTCTTTGTGGGCCTCTATTTGATTGGATAGAGACCTGGTCGATGATATCAAGGATCAAATACTTGGGAACAATGCTATTTCTACACAACTCTCAGAAAGCTGTTCAGTGGTTTCTGACAATCAGAAGCACCACTCGATCCTTTATTTCAGTTCTCGCTCAGCCATTGGCAGAACCTCTTCTGGAGTGTTTTGGATTCCTCATTCCAGTATGGAATGTGCTTATTGAAGTAATAGAAAGCCTCTGTTCAATCATTTGGATTCTGGTTGGATCTTCATGCAGTCTAGTGGGGAACCTAGTACAGATTTTATTAGTTCCAGTATGGTTTCTCCTATCGGCCATCTGGAGCATTGGTAGGTCATCAAATTTTTTGGATCACCCATTTTTCTTAAGTTATATTATCAATGGCGTCATACAATTGACAAAAAATCTTGTATTAATTGCGTGTAGTCTTGTTTGCATTGTGTTGCAGGAACTTCCATTGTATACCCTATGTTGATGATGCTATGGGAAATAGTCTATGCTCCGGTTCGCATGGTTGTTGCAGTAGCCAATTTCCTAGCTTTTATTTGTGCCTGTATATATGACATGCTTCGAGACATATGGCAGTTTACTAGCAGCATATTCCAGTTTGCTTCAGCCTCTCAGGCAACTGTGAGAACGGTTGAAGTTTCCATATGGCGTTCACTTTGGAATGACCTTTTTTCTCAGGTTTGGAAGATAAAAGTATATAATTGCAGTTATGCCTTTTGACAATGTCAGGTAGATGGTTTTATTGATCACCATTCTTTTCTTTTTGGGTTTCAGGTTTTCCGTGCGATCAGGAGTATCTTAAATGGTTTTGTTGCATTCTTCATAGCTTGTAACAGGCATCGCCTTAGGTATGCTTATTCTTTTCTTTAGCACTACTTACATCTTGTTTAGTGATCTGCATTTTTCTGCTCGCTAGCTTTTTATTTTTATTTTTATGCATAGACGTTTGTCATGGTTGCTTAAGCCATTGTTAAACTTTATTTGATAGCTAGGACAATATATGCTGATGGCTAATTTCGACATCATTACAAAGTTTCATGGTAATATCTTGCACTATACCACTGTGATAATGTACATATTCAATTGGATATTTAGGCCGAAGTGGAAATCTGAAAATAGCAACTAAAAAGAAAAAGAAAAAGGATAAATAAAGTTGTTCAGAATTGGGTTTATCAGACCATAGAACTCAGAACAGCCTCATTGTAGCTGTCCTCCCTGATTGTGGGGGTTGTGCTGGACATTTGCTTTGGAAGATATGTAAGATTTGAAGGGTTTTTGACTTGTGCAGTAGTGTTGGGGCAACTGCAGAATCTTGGGAGATCATAAGGGGAGATTTCTCTTATAATGGAAAAATGGTGGTCAGTGGTGGCCTTGGAAAATACTATTAACCTTTTTTTTTTTTTTTTTTTTTATATATATACTTTTTAAACTTATTGTTTTGAACTTCTATTGCTGGCTTCCTGCTTATAGCATGACGAATAATAATCCATTTCTTTCAGTCTGCATGCAAATAAATTCCTTTGCCTTGCTGATGGTTATTTTATGCGATGGTTACAGCATTTATAATCATATACAAGAGTTTATCCAAAGAACACTGGGTCGAACCCGGAGATCACGGTGTGAAGATTCAAGACGTAGCAAGCCGACCGTTGAGAAACGGAATCTGGTTAGCAGTCTAATGTGTGAATTTTAGATTATGGATTTCACTTCCCTGCACAAGATTGCAGCACAGAAATACACTTGCTAGGCACATATACAGTCATTTTACACACACAATATGTGTTTCATGGTTGCTATTAACATAAGTTAACACGTGTTTTCACTTTTTCTTTTCTTATTCCTGGGTCTGCATGCTCCTAAACATAAACCTATTATATTTTGGTTTTGGCTTTGCAGTCAGAATTAAGAAGGAAAATCAACCTTGAGTAGGGTTTGGATAGTTTTTGGAGGAACACAGTCAAGAGAGTACTTTGTTTGAGAAGTGCTGGCGACACCGTGTAAAATCACAACCTTGACTTGAACAATCTAAGAGATGCATTTGGCCAAAGAAGAATATGTAAGAGATGTAGCGACAGCGACATGTTAATACCACTGGAAGAGCTTCGTTTTTTTTTTCTTTCATTCTTTTCAGTTTTGTTTCCACTTGTTAATTGTTGGGGCAGACAATCTTTACATTTGTACATAATGTATCATAAGGAACTTCAGCTTAGTTCTACTTTTTTGTTTCTTTCAAAAAGTTTGTAAGTGACGAGTTCAGAACAGACCGTTCGTTTCAGTTAATAAAGAAAGATGACAAATACTAATCTGAATCTGATTTGCATCATAATTGGACTATAAAATTCAAATCATCATTATTTTTTATTTTTTATTAATCTGATTAGATTCAGGTTCATAGCTAATCTTTCAATTTGTATGCATATGTTAAACAACTGCAATCCATTGATAGTAACAAAAGATTACATTAAATTCTGGTAATCGTTTAAGCAGTCAATTTTTTTACGATGAATGAAAAAACAGGAGAGCAAAAGGGATGACAATGGAAACACTATGAATAGAAATTATATATCAAATTCTAATTGGATTAAAATACAGCCTTGCTACACAAGACTACGAAATTGAAAGGAAAACCATACTCAGATGCCAAGTTCCACATCAATTTACTTAATCAAAATACTACTACAAAAGGTCTTGTACAAAACTAAAAAACCTAATGCTCAATACCCTAGATCCATAGAACACAGTGGTCTTCATCATAATAACAGCTTCCTTCCAATAAGAGCATATAGTATCAAATCTGTACGGCTCCTCCAGTTTGATGAAGCATTGCATCAATCTCATCACCATCCTCCATTTCCAGCTGAAACAAGGAAACAATACAAACAATTCATCATCCTGCAGAAAACATGAGTGACTGTGTACACGTGGTTCCAAGTGAATGGCCGTGTGTGTATGAGGAGACACATGTAAATTATGTAAATGTGATAGAAGAGAGAGGGACCTCATCAGGCGTCTGCTCTGCTCGTAGACGGCGACCATCAAACAAGAAGGCAATTGAGTTAAGCTCCACAGACTGGCGATCACAATATGCGTTCATAAGCTTCTTCAGTTGAGTGCTTCGTTTGATCCTGAAAAACACTTCATTCCCATCCTGCAAATGAAATACAAAATCATCATTCATCTGCTCACCAAAGTTTTCATGACAAAATCTCTATCTTGAGAGCATAACACTCACAAACAAATTCGTAGATTATGATTCAATACTTTTGGAATCACCAAGAAGAAAATCTCAAACTATATTGCAAAAATAGAATTAAATGAACACAAGACAGTAAGGTTATGGGATGGAGACATAAATAAATGGAACTAAATGCAACTCACCAAACAAATCACCCACTATCTTATTATCATGACAAAAGACAATATAGAACAATGCCAAGCATACTGCAAGCAGATAAGAACACACACAATTCAATTACTTAGGACGCAAAAGCATCAGAATGAGGAATAATAAAAACAATAGTATTACAAAATAATAAAAGGGTAAATGAAATACAGCCAGAATTACAAGAAGAGATTATAGATATAAGCATAAAACAGCAACCAAACACAGCCTAATCATGATATCAATCTAAATAGCTTAAGCCAAATAAAAACTAGGCTGTGAGAACTGAAAAACAACCATCTTATGCATTTTTTTTCCCGCGGTCAGCTTTCTCAGAAATCATACAATCTGAATCATATTAAAATTAAACTGATAGTCTTTATGAATAAAAGAATAAGGAAAGAAAAACATAAGCAGGCATCTTGCCAAAAACCCCTAAAAGGCAAAAAGAACATACAACATATTAACTTCAAATAATTCTTAAAAATAAAAACTTGAAGAACCCATGAGAGGCCAAAATTACAATCAACACAAGAAAAATAAAATTTTAAATTTTAAAAAGAAAAAACAACCAAAGAACACAGATGGGTGAAGTTCGGGATAAGAAATAAGGACCTGGCCTTTCACTTTGAGGTTGATGTGGGCAGCTTGATCGTTGGGCTTCTTGTCCTCTTCTTGCTGCGGAGTCGACATGTTCGTCTTCTGGCTCTGAGTCTCTGTCTCTGTCTCTCGGTCTCTCTATGGTCTTTGTAAAACGAATGAAATTAGGGTTCTCTTCTCTCTCTCCTATTGGTTTTTAATTTATTGGTTGTACCACCACGGCGCTACCACCGACGGCCTTTTGAGAGCCACAGCGCAATAGAGCTTGAACACGTGTCACAGTCTCATTCGTAAAATCATGGGTCTGGGCTAAAGTGCAAAAAGTCATATAACCCACTCAAAGTTTTGTCCCAAAAAAAACCCCCTAAAAATATTGGTAAATTAGAATAAGCCCATTACATAAATAGGGCCTTCAAGGTCCCTCTAGGCCCAAAGATAAGCTTTTGGGTCAATGTCAGGTAAATTACAACAACATTTTGTCTAGTCTAGGGTTACATTCTTTCATCAATGCTTTGAGAAACAAACAAAGGAAAAAGTCCTCCTCATGTTATAAATTTATATTCCAAAGGCTATTTGTTTTTTTTTTTTGCTTTATTTATTGATTGATGACAATTTGTTAGATGTGCTAACATGCATGTAATGTCCCTCTCATGGACAAGATCAAAAAAAGTTTTGGATGTAGCCAAGGGAGTGAAAGCAACTTCTCTATAGATATGCATAAGTTGGCTTTTTGGGTGTAGTAGTGGTGTTATGACCTAATGGATAACTTTGAAGATCAAGACTTTAACGAAAGTTTTGGATTCAACGTTTGCGTAAATTGCTGATCTCAAATGTCCTAAACTTGACATAACGAATGCCTAAAGTTAAGTGGTTTCTCTTCAAAAACATTTTTCATCATGCCATTAGCCCATAAACACACATTATTTTGGATATCATTATCTCCATTTGTTGACTTGTTACTTGACTTTTCTATGATTATGTCCGAATACACGTTTCAAGTGTTTGGAAGAGTGATGAGCAAAAATCTCCCTATGATTATTTCCAATTGTTACTTGACTTTCCCGTGAAGACTTTTTTGGTCGATTTCCCGTTAAGACTAAAGCCACTTCCATTGCTTGTAGTAGTAGCCAACGTTCGAAAACCAGTTAAATGATTAATAATAATAATAGAACATCAGATATTTATTTATTTATATATATATATATAATATGATGGTGTAATTAAATTCATGATTATTCCTCGAACCTCCATAGTCAATGGACCCCATAGCATACTATGCACAAACATCACCGTACAATTAATTAGAGCCGTTGCATTCTTCCAGCTCATTTGATTGGACAGGTGGAAGCAATCCAAGCCAAACACTCAACAGTAGAAAATGAATATTCATTAACCCAAATACCCATAAAAATAAAAAATAAAAAACAAAAAATAAAACCACAATTTCGATGAACCCTAGGAGCGTAGCAGTGTCATTAATCCATGTTATGTTCTATAGGTGAAGTGAATCATAAAATAAAACGGTCGATTTTGTGGGGGAACGTGAGGTCGGGCCCACAAGGCCTAGTGGAGAAAAGAAGATGATAGTCGACTGGTCCGTTGGGAGTCTTTTTTTCCTGTCCCTGTCATGCACGTGGGTCCCGCCATCTCGATCCCCACGTTATTCCTTTAACCCCATAAAAGCACCATCCCTCTCTTCTTCCTCTGCCTCACTCCACTCTCCCATTACCTGCAAACAAACCTGCAACAACAAAGAAGAAGAAGCAGCTCTCTGCAATGCTCTGTTTCTCCAAAAACCAGAGCATGGACCGCCACCTCCTCACTCTATCTCTCCTCCTTCTCTCCGTCTTATCATCTCACGCAGGTAACTAAAATGCTGAACAAATTAAACTCTCTGTATCTTGAAATAGTTATTTTTGTTATTAATATTTTGTCGTTTTGTGCTACATTTTGCAGATGCAGCTTCTGTAGGAGTGAACTACGGCAGAATCGCCGACAATCTTCCGTCGGCGTATAGGGTGGCGCAGCTTCTTAAGTCCCAGGGCTTGGAGCGGGTCAAGGTCTTCGACTCCGACCCGGCCGTGCTCCGAGCTCTCGCCGGATCCAACATCAAGGTCACCGTCGACGTCCCTAACGAGCTCCTTTCCTCCGTCGCCAAGTCCCAGTCCTTCGCCACCAACTGGGTCCAGCGAAACGTCGTCGCTTACCACCCCAACACTCAAATCGAAGCCATTGCGGTCGGCAACGAGGTCTTCGTCGACACCCACAACACCACCAAGTTCCTCATCCCCGCCATGAAAAACATCCACACAGCTCTCATCCACTTCGACATCCACTCCGCCATCAAAATCTCCTCCCCCATTGCCCTGAGCGCCCTTCAAAACTCCTACCCTGCTTCCGCCGGTTCGTTCCGACCTGAACTCGTCGAAACCGTTTTCAAGCCCATGCTCGAGTTCCTCCGTCAAACCGGGTCCTACCTTATGGTCAACGCCTACCCTTATTTCGCTTACGAGTCAAACGCCGACGTCATCTCACTAGACTATGCTCTCTTCCGTCAAAACCCTGGTGTAGTTGACGCCGGTAACGGTCTCCGTTACTTCAGCCTCTTCGATGCTCAGATAGATGCCGTTTTTGCTGCCATGTCGGCTTTAAAATACGACGACATTAGCATGGTCGTATCCGAAACCGGCTGGCCTTCCAAGGGTGATGAGAACGAGGTAGGTGCTAGCTTGGAGAACGCAGCTGCGTACAACGGCAACCTCGTCCGCCGGATCTTGGCGGGCGGTGGGACCCCCCTGAGGCCAAAGGCAGATTTGACCGTCTATCTCTTCGCTCTGTTTAATGAGGACAGGAAAAACGGGCCCACATCGGAGAGAAACTACGGCCTCTTCTTCCCCAACGAACGCAAAGTTTACGACATACCGTTTACTGTTGAAGGGTTGAAGAACTACCACGACCACCGGTCGCCTGTCGCTGGAAACCAACACATGACCGCACCGGTCAACGGGGGTGGTGACGTGTCGAAGAGTTTGACCGGGAACACGTGGTGCGTGGCGAATGGTGAGGCGGGGAAGGAGAAGCTGCAGGCGGCTCTAGACTACGCTTGCGGTGAGGGTGGGGCAGACTGCCATCAGATCCAGCCAGGCTCCGCGTGTTACGATCCTAACACACTGGAGGCCCACGCGTCGTACGCTTTCAACAGTTACTACCAAAAGAAGGCACGTGGGGTCGGCACGTGTTATTTTGGCGGGGCGGCCTACGTGGTCTCTCAACCACCCAGTAAGTACTTTACAGTCATTTATTCTCATTACGCACTGGTGCATGTTAGTGAAATAATATGGTTATGATTACTAAAATGCGCTGCCGTGTGAAAATTTGACTCTTGGTACACGAGATGTTGGGAAGATGGTGCACGCGAGGTCAAATGACGTCACGTGATCATGATTTATTTGGGGTTGTGTGTTGTCTTTTACTGTTTACACATCGGTGTTACCGAGGGTAGATTGGAGAAAAGAGCATTGATTTTGCTTTATATTGATCTGCTTTTTTGGGTAAAATATAATGATGTTGTTTTTATGTTTTTGGTTGCAGAGTATGGGAAATGTGAGCTGCCCACTGGATACTGAGGCAGGCAGGCAGGCCGGAGGAGGGTTTTATTTAGTAATTTTGGGGGCAAAGGGGTTTTAGCCTAATTTTGCTGAAGTAGGGTTTAGTGGGTTAAAATGAAATTCTTTGTGGTGGTTTCGTTTTGTATGTATTGTTGGGTAGTTTAGTATGCTACTTTGTATTTCAGACTATTTAACTTTGACTCTTATGTTAATAACTTTATACTTAATCTCTGTTATTTTTATGAGTTGTATTTAGATAATTGGATGAGTTTGGGTTGTGTGGAGGAGACGGGGACAATGATTGTTTGCACGGTGACAAAACAAGATGATGGAGACTCTTGAGTCTGAACGGGGCACGCGAAAAACAATTGGGATGATGATGGCTGCCAAGAGAGGGTCATCCGTGGATGCATATAGCTGTATAGCCTTGTCTTGTAGGAAAGTTTTATTGGACATTTTTTGGTTGGATAAGTGAAGGGAATGCCACAAACTCAACTCTCTGAAACCCTTGCACATTTTCGAGTGTGCCCGTGCCCATCACCTTCACGTGGTGTTACTAAGTAATGACAATTAATCCTGAACATGCCTAACTTATATAAGATTAGATTAGTTGGGGCAATGTGCATGGCGGTGCAGTACTCAAATCAGTGGCGTGGTATTTTAGTGCAAGGGGCGTCATCACCCTAAACGTTACAAGTAAAAATAAATTAGGAGTAATAATATGGTGATGGTGCTTTGTGTGTGTAGCTGGCTATGAGACAAGTGACAACAAATTTGTACGATGCATGTTACTGAAAAGTAGGTACAATTTTCTTATTTTACTCCCAATCGACGAAGGCCTTTCACGACTACCCAAAAGGTGTCCCGATTTTTCTTGCAACTTCTGCTTCTCCCATGTGATATAGGGACCACCCCTCTCTATTTTCACGTTTCATCGCGCTACCCACTACGGTACATTGTATTCTCTTCCTCCTCTTAACATTATTTAGGGTTGAATTATATATATATATATATATATATGTCAGACCAAAAAAAAACCTAAACCAAACAAATTATCATTTAGTTCAGCTCGGTTTAAGATTCTTTCTATGTAACTGGGATTGGTTTAATTTTCCGGATTAAGATTACACTTTTTTTTATATATTTTGTAAATCGCTCGAATTGGTTTGATTTGGGCAATTTGAACCACTCATGCGGTCTCACTTCTGATATCAATGTGTTTGGGCTTTTTGCTGAGCTCATTTACTGGGCTTACTGGATCGCCATGAAGAAGACCAAGTGTCTTGAGTCCATATGAACTTGGTTTGGTGGGTATGTGCTTGTGTTCTTCATGATGCCCAAAAACGTACTTCTTGAGGAGGTGGTTTGATCTACAACTCTATAGTGAGGGACTTATATATGACTCTTAGGTGATGCCCTATTTCTTAACCGTTGGATTAAATTGGTTAGTCTGATCCAACAGTTAAGAGATATAATGGTTAAAAAAGACGAATTCATTATGGATCAGTTTATGAGTGGGGCATCTCATTTGAATTATCCGTGTACCGACCGTACCATACCGATGGTTTGGCTGGGTTTGGTTAAATAATTATTTTTTTAATTTTAATTATTTCGATCCAATTTTTACCGAGATGTTTGGTTTGATTAACGGAAACAATATTCCTAACCCGAAGGAAACCCATACCGATCCGATATTTATACTTATTATATTATTTAAATACAAAACAAAAAATCAAAGATAAATACAATCAGCATTTTGTATCACTATTTTATCACTGCTGTATCACTTCCTTATCACCACTCTATCATTTCTTTATCACCCAGGTACTGTAGCACTTTTTGGTCAAAGAGGAATTTATGAATTTCCTATGTTTTCTAGTTTCGACATTTGTCCGGTTTTTTACCTGTAACTTTCCAACCGTTGATCCAGATTTTATGTTCTTTATATGGTTGGATTCAATATGAAAAACTAAAGAACCCAACACAAAATAAAAGTTAAAATCATTTACATAAATGTAGAGAATTCAGTAAAAATAGCACTCATATGTTCAAACAACAAACACAAGTGGATCTCAGTACATCTTGAGTATATATTGAATGATACAGTGACACCACTAACTGAAGCAACATTTACCTTAACAAGAGGACAATATTTATTTATTTATATTCATCACTTCAAATGTTCATAGCTTAGTAAATTTAAGTTTCTATTATATTTTTAATTTATTCGAGCTTTCCATTGTTGATCACTTGTGCCTCAATCTTTTCCTCACTGATGTTGTAGTTGACGGTTAAAGCTCTTCGTTTCATCTGAGTCTCAGTAGGGAGCTTTACGTCTGTTGCCAAACCAATAGCTTCAAGAAATCTTATGACATACCAAGTAGCATCAACTTGCCACCATTCCAGGCCGTGCCGAGCTGATTGTTCAAAAGCATGGTGATTATTGTGCCAACCTTCTCCATGTGCCATCAATCCAATTAACCTAAAACACATTTAAATTCATTCATTATATTGACTAAGAGAACATCATATCTAAATGAATATAGAAGCTACTATATATACATACCAGTTGTTTCTGGAAAAATCACCAGTATCCCACACCACTTGTCCCCATGTGTGGCAAATAGAATTGATCCCAAATGTAGCGTGGAGAAAAACTACCGACCTCACACCCTACAAACATCAAATGTGTAAGCCTTTTTTGACAAATTAGTACGTGGAAGAAACCCATAATTTACAAGAACCATTATTTTACCAGTCCCCAAACCAAAAAGGGTAGTCCTCCCACAGCATACAGCACAACACCAAAACCAATTGCATGAAGGGGGTACGTATAGTGAAGAAATATATAGAACGGTTCCCTTTTCAAATCTCCAACGTTCTTTAGTCGTGCTTCGTACTGCAAATTTTCAAAGTAGTATGTCAATATTTTCCATGTTGGGTTAACCGGTTGTATACAACTTTGTGTTTTGATCATTTTAATCACATGATTAAGAACATTAATATTGTGTACAACTGGTGAGAGATAAAGAATTTCATACACTTCCAAATCGAGAACGATAATCGAAGATCCAACCCATGTGACTATACCAAAATCCCCGAACGGGACTATGAGGGTCTTTCAATGTGTCTGTAAATTGGTGGTGAGATCGGTGTATGCTCACCCATTCAAGTGGACTTCTCTGCAAACAGATTCAACAGGAAGAATGAGTCTATATATATAAAAGAAAGTTTTGTTCTACTAAAATTACAAAGATAAATACACACCTGAAATGATAGAACAGCACAATAGGCAAACAAGTATTCAAGCCATTTGGGAAGCTTAAAACTCCGGTGAGAAAGCTGCCTATGGTAAGACAGATTCACACTAACACCTGTGACAAAGTAGAGAGCCACAGCCGCCCAAAATGCAGGCCAGTTGAAATGAAATGGAGCCAAAAGTGTAAGGCAATGCAGACTCAAAACCACAACCACTGAGCCTATGTCCACGAAGTTCCACTCCCTCCCCAAAAACTCCACCCTCCACTGCGTCACCCAATCTCCCATTTGGAGACACAACCGATGCTGCTTCTGTTGCTTCTTCTTTGTGATGAGCAGCAACTTTTGGTTCCAATACGGTTGTTATGACAAGATTGCATGGGAATGAATGAAGGTGTTTGCGTATTATATAAAGACTAAACGGTGGTCGTGGTCTGATCTGAAGTTGGGTGGGCCATGCAATTTCTTTCTCGATATATTTTTTAATTCAGAACAATAATGCCAAGAGCGCCAAATTAGGTGTGCATCGTTAGTTGGGCGTTGGTTTAGTACCTTTATCAAATCCTTTTGTTTTTTCTCCTTTCTATATCATGCCTATTTCTCTTTGAACGCTAGAAAAATGAGATATTGCAAGGGGTTTTTGTAGCTTAATTGGTTAAAGGTATTTATATGTTTCGATTTCTCCTATTCTAATATCTCTTATATCAACCGAGAAAAAGTGAGAATTTTATAGGGGAGATGGGACACAAGATCTTAATGAGCCACATATGTAATTACGTACTAGTATTTTTTTTTTTTCTTTTTAATTTGATATGCAAAGGAGTGAGGGAAGTCTCGTGGGCTATGACAGCCCGGCTCAGCCAAACCAAAAAGGGCATGCCTCCCTTGGCGTACAATAAAATTCCAAGAGCAACTGAGTGAATAGGGTACGTATAATGAAGAAATCTATAGTATGCTTGGCTTTTTAAATCGGCAACGTTCTTTAATCTTGCTTCGTACTGCAACATTTTAAGTTTTTAATCAAGATCAACAAAATTAATTATTGAGTTATTATAGTTTGAGAGGGAGATTATAATATATATATATAATAGGAGAGAGAGAGAGAGAGAGAGAGAGAGAGAGAGAGAGAGAGAGAGAGAGAGAGAGATTTTCACCCTCTAAAATTGTGCCACGTGTCCATAAACCCTAAACCCTTATTCTTAAAAATGTTAATATTTTATTTTTTAGTAAGTATTAAATTATAATTATAATTATTTATGGAAGTCTATGTTTTATTTGCTTTTAATGCAAATTCAATAATTTTGATGATGTTATTAAACAATTGCTTTTAAATAGCATCTTGTGCTATAGCTATCTAAAATAATAATAATAATAATAATAATAATTCATGCATAAGAGTTATTTTACACTCCACGTAGTTAGCATTTGTGCAAATTTTCACTATTAGTTCATGATTTTGTTAGAGTTGGGCAATAGAAAACGTAACCTTTTGCATGCAACACCTCTTAACTTTAATTGTTATAGTTGGCAAGTTTACATTGCATTGCATATTAGCTAAGCAAACGTGAACTCATTTACACTTGCTTGCTGCACACTAAGGCTCACATCTGTCTTTGTGACTAAGCAACTTAACCATGAACTGTTATGATTTTAGAAATAGTTATCCACAACTGAAGCAAATCAACATGCAGCCAATGAAAGTATAGGATAGTTGCCGCCTCTGCTTAGTATAAATAGGACCCTTCACTACTAATTGTCATGCATAGTTGTGCATGAGAAGAGAAAAAGAAATCGAAAGAGGAGAAAGTGAGAAAGAAAAGAAGATAGAGAGGAAGACTAAGTTTGTGAAGGTGGTAGAAATTTGGGAAAGCACATTACATTTCTAGCAAAAGCTTTGGTATCAAGGTAGGGGTTTCTTGGGGGCCTTTTTCAAAGATTGATTTAATTAAATTTTGTGAGCATTATATTATGCGTGGTACTTGTATTGGGTGTTTACGTAATCTTAACTGTTTGAATAATGTGGGCATGATTATATGTACATTGGTAATATTTAAATAATTACATTGTTTTTATGAAATATGTGAACTATATAATGTCATGTAAATTATTTGGAGTTCTTGTGTTGAGAAAATAATGGTGGAAAAGAGGGTAATGGAAATGGTCTTTTGTGTAGTTGAGTCTAACTCTTGGCAGGTACCAGGTCTCAGGGATCCCACAGTGCACATGATTTTTATTGGGTGATTCGGGACTGATGAAAGGGAGTTAGACAAGATGATGACTAACAAAAGGGAATTTATGGGATGATTGAAATGAGTGTTAGTTCATATAAATGGGCATTCGGGACTAAGTGGTAAAAGCATGATATGGGACGTGCATGTCTACTTGTCCAGTTATATGAATTAACGGGATTTAGATGAATAGCATTCATGCATTGTTACTAATAATGTGAAATTTGACTGATTGATTATTTGTCACTTAATTTAATTATATCAATTTATTGTGAAAAGGTTTATGTCCCTACTGAGCTGTGGTTTCGCTCACCCCCTAATAGATTTTGCAAGTACCGAACCTGAAATCTAGAGTTTGTGATGATTTTTGGCATGTCTATAGAATGTAACATAGCTTGTGGTTGAATAACGAGCTACTCTTTAACTGAACTCTCGAGTAGTTCTAACTTGTAAAATAATGTAAAAATTTTATGGCTTCAAATGTTATCGTTTCCACGTTTCTGCTGAATATTTTATGTGAAATATCTATTTTATTTATTTAAATGTCTTCTTCACATTTTAGTTATAGTTTTTATTAAATTCTATAATTAAGGTGTGAATCACGTCTTAACCCAAGGTTTTGTAAATCCGAGGGTTGGGGTGTGACACACGTGTCCCATGTCAGATAAGATTTTAAGATATTTTAAAAAAATTATAATATCAGATTTCAGATAAGATTTTCATCCTCTAAAATTGTGCCACGTGTCATCTCTATATTCTAAATCCCTCTATAAAACTATACCATCAACTCATACCTCTCACACCATCTCTTATCTATTCCTTCATTTCTCAGATTTTACAAAACACATTCTACTCTCAATGTCAAACTTGTCGAGGGTGTTGGAGAGGCAACAGAAACAAAGGGAAGAAATTCGGCATAAACGTGCTCAAGAAGATCAGGACGCCGATGAAGAAGATGAACAAATGCTTGCAGCAGCGGTGTGTATGATGGATCAATCAAGGCAACATCGTCGTCGTCGTGCCCCGAATGTGGAAAGACGTAGGGAGTCTCGGGGTAAGAATCTCATGGAGGATTATTTTATCCCAAATTCGTTATATCCTGCTTCTAAGTTTCGAGAGAGATATAGAATATATCCACATTTGTTCCAAAAAATCATGCATGATATTTGTAATTACGACACACACTTCATTCAAAAGCATGATGTTGTTGGAGCTTTGAGTCTTATCCCGGAGCAAAAACTTACAGCTGCTTTGCGGATGCTTGCTTATGGGGCATCTGCAGAGCAGGTGGATGAGATTGCAAGGATGGGAAAATCTACTATCCTATAGTGCTTGGTGAGATTCTGTGATGCAGTGGAAAATTTGTACACGATGGAGTACCTTCGCAAACCCACGCCAAGGGACCTGCAACGACTTTTACAAAAAGGCGAGGCTCGAGGTTTCCCAGGAATGATTGGAAGCATCGATTGCATGCACTGGCAGTGGAAGAATTGTCCTACTGCTTGGCAAGGAGAGTACGGGAATCGGAAGGGCCAAAAAAGTATAATTTTGGAGGCCGTAGCTTTATTCGACTGTTGGGTTTGGCATGCCTTCTTCGGGGTTGCCAGATCTCAGAATGACCTTAATGTCCTTGGTCAATCCCTTGTGTTCGACGAGGTATTGCGAGGTCATTCCCCCCAAGTCACGTAACAAATCAACAATACTGTATACTCTAGTGCATACTACCTTGCCGACGGAATTTATCCTAGGTGGACGACATTCGTGAAAACAATTCCGAATCCCCAATCCGAGAAGGAAAGAAGCTTTGCTTCCTTTCAAGAAGGTTACAGGAAAGACGTGGAGAGGTGTTCCGATATCTTGCAAGCTCGTTGGGCAATTATTAGGGGTGCTGCTTGGATGCTAGATGAGGAGGATGAGTATGACTACGATGATCCAGAGGTGTTTGAACCCGATCCAATGAACACGGCGTTGACAAGAATATATGAAAGTTCGATTGGAACCGTTACTTCGGGATGGTCGATTCAACAACCCCATGATTGATCGATATCAAGAAATGCAATCTTCATATGTTCACGAGATACGTCAAGGTGACTTGGTCGAGCACTTGTAGGAGATGAAAGGCAATCACAATGGATGAAGTCAAGATTAGTGCTTTGTTTGGAATTATGATTTGTTTTTAATTATGCTTTATTTTGTGTGGTGTTTTTTGGAATTATGCTTTTTATTATTATTATGCTTTTATGTATGGTTTGTTTTGTGTGTTGTTTGCAATAAATTAAGGTTTGTTTTTAATTAATATTTGTTTTGATGCTAAAATGTTTTTAATAAATAGTCATTTTATTTAATGTTTTTTTTATTGAATAAAAAGGAAACAATACAACAAATTAAAGGATAATACAACAATACAACATATTGTAAAGGTGTTTCAATACAACCTAATGGTTTTCATCATTTAACCAATCCGTATTGCTAGGTCCGTCGTCATGGAAAAGTTTTTTTCTCATCACATCCCTTCGTCTTAGCTTCCAATATGCCTTTGTTTCGGGAGACATATGACTCGTATCCATGGCCATGATTTTCATCTCTCTATCATCTATGTCTTTTTCTTGTGCCTTCTGCTGTTGAATAACAAATGCTTCCTCTCGTGCCACGTCCATTTCATCTCTTTTCAAGTCTCTCTCCATTCTTAGTGAGGTGTTCTTAGCTACTTGCTCCAATAATTGTACACATTCATTGGTCGAAGTGCCCCCTCTCTTGGCCTTTGCCGCCTTTCTCCCAATAGGTCTCGGCGGACGTGGCACAAATGGTGACTCCGTTTCCATTGGGGAGTCCAATGGCGAATTGGTTGATGGCAAATCGTTGAGCGGTGTCTCATTCATCACAACTTCTGGACCGGTGGGAATAATTTTGAATCTCGAACAATTCTACACAACTTCCAAACGTTGGAAATGCACGAAACTTTTTTTGCCTTGCCCCATGGCACTGAACCACATTTGTGCTTGTATGATATATTAAAAATAAATAATTGGAAGTGCAAGAAACAAAAATTGATTATGCAAGAAAATATAGACAAATTAAAGGAGCACCAAGAAAAAAAAAAGATTATGCAAGAAAAAGAAATAGAATATGCAATAAAAAAAGAAAAAGAAAAGTGACATTGAATTCATTAAAATGACAATTATAAATATTTTACCTCATCAGTCAAATTTTGACCGCTTCGAATGTTCGCCTTTGATTTTGTCAAGTCATTTCTCCATTTCCCTAACTCTTTATTCAGAAGTTTCCATCTACTAGACAAGACCATTTCGGTCCGAATAGAACCCGATCTTTGACAAAATTCTCCATGAATTTTGCTCCACATATGATGAAACTTCATCTCATTGCCCGTGATAAGGTCATGACTAACGTTCACCCAAGATTGACACAACGCAATATCTTCATGAGTTGACCACGAGCCTCCGACTTCGACAGAAGATGCCTTTTTTTTTTTTTTTTTTTTTTTTTTTATAATGGAAAGTAGTAGAAAAATGTGAGTGGAGAGTAAAAAATATTGGAAGGAGAAGAGTTTGTATGGAGAATTGGTGTGGAAAGTGAATAATGTGAGTGGAGAGTAAAAATATTGGATGGAGAAGAAATTGTATGAAGATTTGGTGTGGAAAGTAAATAAAATGATTAGGTATTTATAGGGAAAAAATACATAATTTTTGGGTATTTTTTTATAAAAAACTCAAAATTTACCGTCGGATTTCTAGAAAAAAAACGATTGGAGAGTCTCTGTCGTGCCACGTGGCAAATGCCTGTTGGAGGCTATCAGGGGTGACGTCAGCGCTGGTGTCACACTGACGTCAGCGCGCGGAAGTCTGGCGCGTGTAATTCACGCGCCAACAGTAAAAAAATTTTGAATTACCGTGCACTGATGTCACAAAACTCGGGCTTCAGCCCAGGCGAGACTTGCCCCTAGGCATGCCCGGGCTAGTGGGACCCACCACGAAACTGGGCTGCATCTCTTGTGCTGGAGCCATCTCGGGCTCGCCAGGGGGGCCTTTCCACCAGTCTGGACCTGCTCTAACAATATTACAAGAGCATTCACAAAAAGCATGAGTTTGAAAAGAAGTGGAAAACCGAAGTCTGCGCCCTAGCTAGCTCCAACTAAAACGCAAGAGTATATTCATTCCAACTGCTGTATTTCACCTCATTACCAACAAAACAAAAAAAATCCAAAATAAACTCTCGAAGGATTTTTGTATAAAATATCATGTTATAATAAGTTTTTTATTATATAAATTTAATGTTAATTTTTAGAGAGACGGGTCAGTGGTCCACTACTAGCAATACCGATATTATCCCCAACTTAACCACCTTAAAACCCAGTAGGTGTGGGGTTTTATCACAAAAGGTCTCGGTGCTATTAGTAGTAGAACCATTCATTATATTTTGTATTTCGTTTAGTCAAGTTTCTAATATGGAACTTATATTCTTCAACAAATACTAGTACACTATATATTATAGCTATGCCAGATAGATTGGGGAAGAAAAAAGTTGATTAATTTTTGGCCTATTTGCAGTTAGTCATTGTCTTGGAACTAGGGACGGACCCAGGATTTTAAAATGGGTTGGGCCAGATTCACCTTATTGAACTGTTAGATTTTAGGCTTATGGAATTGATATATATATATATATATATATATAATTTAAGAAAATATCAATTTTATTTTATTTGTTTAAAGGGCCTATTTTACATCAACAATGCCATTGCCAGCTAAGGTCTACCATGATGAACAAAAATGAATTCAGAGAAAAGAAAATTCATAAGAAAATTCAAAAATAAAAATTTATCATCACAAAGATAGAGTTAGATAGACACACGGCAACTAAAGGTAACACTACAATTATCCAATTAGTTCAAATTAATATTTCTGCTATAAATGGGATTAACTTTAACACTAACTATAAGAAATAAATAAATAAAAACTCACTTGGGCTATAGTCCACGTTGTACAAGTCATAGGACTTTCCCTGCCTGGAACTTGATTTAGTTACCAAATTGTGGCAAATCATGTGTGTTTTTCCGCAAAAGTAATAATGTCCTTTTTTTGAATTATAAATTGTATCGTCTTTTGTAGGTGAAGATAGTAATGTTTCATTAATCATGTATAGCTTAGAGTGGAATCCAAATCACCTTTGGCCTTAAGAGCATCTTTAGCGCACGAGGCCATCCCAGGTAGGAAGGGGCCCTAGGCCCGGGGAGCAGCTCCAGCATGCCAAGTCTAGCTGGGGCAAAGGGTGGGTCCCACGAGCCTAGGCAAGCCCGCGGGCAGATTTGGCTCATTTTCTTGGCTTCGGGATGCTGATGTCAATGTTGACCCATAGCTACTAGAAACCAACGACTACGAGTCACGTGGCTTCTCTTGGAGCCCTCGATCCAAAAATCTTATCCAATCCGAAAAAAAAATTGAAAATTTTTGTAAAAAACATCAAAAAATTATGGACTTTTTTTCTTCTATAAATACCTACAAATATTATTCACTTTCTACACCAAATCTTCATACAAATTCATCTCATTCCAAATTTTTTTTCACTTTCCACATCAAATTTTCTACTACAAAATTACATTTGTGTAAAAATACAAATGGTCTTTTCCGTCGAAGTCGGATGGTCGTGGACAAACGTTCGAAGCTGTCCAAATCTTGGCAACGAGATAAAAAAATTAATTGCAGTTGTATTCAATTAAATGTCTTATTTATTTATTTATATATATTTCTTGCAATTCAAATTTCATTTTTTTAATAGATTATTCAAGGCAAAACAGAAAAGAGGAAAACCATTACTTATGGCTTCTCAAGTAAACAACACCTGCAGTTGGTTCAAGTGGTGTGTTTCGTGTCGAAAATAATGACACTATTACGTCATCTGAAGGAAAATACTCCCTCACTTCGTGATCCGGTGGAATCGCCTCCGCCAATGATTGAGTTGTCCCTGTACTCGATTGTGTCGGACTCTGAGGACCGGAAGTATTTCAATTGTATGATGAGTGAGATGTGAATTTTATAATAAATATGGACACGTGGCAACCGAAAATATTATCTGAAATTTGTGATGTGAATTTTATAATAAATATGGACATGTGGCAACCGAAAATCTTATTTGAAAATTTAATCCTAAAATGTTATCTGAACTTTGATATGAGAATTTTATAACAAATATTTCTTAACTGTTGGATCAAATTAGTTAGTTTGATTCAATAGTTAAGAGATAATTGGTAAAAAAGATGAATGCATAATGGGTCAGTTTAGGGGGTGGGCATCTCATCTGAATGATCCACGTACTGACCGTACCGTACCGATAATTTGGCTTGGTTTGGTTAAATAATTATTTTTTAATTTTAATTATTCCAATCCGTTATGTACCGAGATGTTTGGTTTGGTTAATGGAAACAATATTCCTAACCCGACGGAAACTCGTACCGATCCAATATATATACTTATTCTATTATTTAAATACAAAACAAGAAACCAAAGATAAATACAATTAGCATTTTGTATCACTATTTTATCACTGTTGTATCACTTCTTTACACCATTGTATCACTGCTTTATCACCATTCTATCACTTCTTTATCACCTGGGTACTGTAGCACTTTTTGGTCAGAGAGGCATTTATGAATTTCCTATGTTTTCTAATTTCGACCTTTGTCCCGTTTTTTACCTGTAACTTTCCGACTGTTGATCCAAATTTTATGTTCTTTATATGGTTGGATTCAGAATGAAAAACTAAAGAATGCAACATGAAACAAATGTCAAAATCGTTTACATAAATATAGAGAATTAAGTAAAAATAGCTCTTAAATGTTCAAACAACAAACACAAGTGGCTCCCAGTACATCTTGAGTATATATTGATTGATATAGTGACTAAGTTATTTGATTTCATACTTGGATGAATTAGACTATTGGAATTTTATATTTTACAAGGATAATTTGGTGTATTTGTTCAAGAACTTATGTTATGTGAAACTATTATAAATTGTATTTTTATTAGTATGTTTTTATAACGGTACTACCGGCGTATCGAACCAATCCAAACCAAATATTAGGTTAACTGATCCGAAGTCTACCAAAGTCTTTGGTTTGGTTAACGGAAGAGCCTTCTACCATTCCGAATCGATCTATGCCTAGGCCTAGGTCAGTTATCCAGGAATTAGAATACCACATCCCACCCAAGAATTGAATTCCTCCAAAATCAGGAATTCAATTCCTAATTTTGTGTGGACCCCACTTACTTTTCAATTCCTTAATGTGAAGTAAATGCAGGAATCCTCCATAGGTGGAATTCAATTCCATATGAGAATTCCAATTTGTGATTAGTAAACACATCATTAATTCAATTCCTCCTAATCTAATTACGAATTAGTAAACATGCCATTAATGGAGTGGAGCATTTCACCAAGCATGTGGTTGGCTAGGAATGTTATGTTAGGATGGGCTAGCCATATGCACGGTCGGCCCCTAAGTGAAGCAACATTTACCTTAACAAGAGGACAATATTTATTTATTTATATTCATCACTTCAAATGTTCATAGCTTAGTAAATTTAAGTTTCTATTATATTTTTAATTTATTCGAGCTTTCCATTGTTGATCACTTGTGCCTCAATCTTTTCCTCACTGATGTTGTAGTTGACGGTTAAAGCTCTTCGTTTCATCTGAGTCTCAGTAGGGAGCTTTACGTCTGTTGCCAAACCAATAGCTTCAAGAAATCTTATGACATACCAAGTAGCATCAACTTGCCACCATTCCAGGCCGTGCCGAGCTGATTGTTCAAAAGCATGGTGATTATTGTGCCAACCTTCTCCATGTGCCATCAATCCAATTAACCTAAAACACATTTAAATTCATTCATTATATTGACTAAGAGAACATCATATCTAAATGAATATAGAAGCTACTATATATACATACCAGTTGTTTCTGGAAAAATCACCAGTATCCCACACCACTTGTCCCCATGTGTGGCAAATAGAATTGATCCCAAATGTAGCGTGGAGAAAAACTACCGACCTCACACCCTACAAACATCAAATGTGTAAGCCTTTTTTGACAAATTAGTACGTGGAAGAAACCCATAATTTACAAGAACCATTATTTTACCAGTCCCCAAACCAAAAAGGGTAGTCCTCCCACAGCATACAGCACAACACCAAAACCAATTGCATGAAGGGGGTACGTATAGTGAAGAAATATATAGAACGGTTCCCTTTTCAAATCTCCAACGTTCTTTAGTCGTGCTTCGTACTGCAAATTTTCAAAGTAGTATGTCAATATTTTCCATGTTGGGTTAACCGGTTGTATACAACTTTGTGTTTTGATCATTTTAATCACATGATTAAGAACATTAATATTGTGTACAACTGGTGAGAGATAAAGAATTTCATACACTTCCAAATCGAGAACGATAATCGAAGATCCAACCCATGTGACTATACCAAAATCCCCGAACGGGACTATGAGGGTCTTTCAATGTGTCTGTAAATTGGTGGTGAGATCGGTGTATGCTCACCCATTCAAGTGGACTTCTCTGCAAACAGATTCAACAGGAAGAATGAGTCTATATATATAAAAAGAAAGTTTTGTTCTACTAAAATTACAAAGATAAATACACACCTGAAATGATAGAACAGCGCAATAGGCAAACAAGTATTCAAGCCATTTGGGAAGCTTAAAACTCCGGTGAGAAAGCTGCCTATGGTAAGACAGATTCACACTAACACCTGTGACAAAGTAGAGAGCCACAGCCGCCCAAAATGCAGGCCAGTTGAAATGAAATGGAGCCAAAAGTGTAAGGCAATGCAGACTCAAAACCACAACCACTGAGCCTATGTCCACGAAGTTCCACTCCCTCCCCAAAAACTCCACCCTCCACTGCGTCACCCAATCTCCCATTTGGAGACACAACCGATGCTGCTTCTGTTGCTTCTTCTTTGTGATGAGCAGCAACTTTTGGTTCCAGTACGGTTGTTATGACAAGATTGCATGGGAATGAATGAAGGTGTTTGCGTATTATATAAAGACTAAACGGTGGTCGTGGTCTGATCTGAAGTTGGTTGGGCCATGCAATTTCTTTCTCGATATATTTTTTAATTCAGAACAATAATGCCAAGAGTGCCAAATTAGGTGTGCGTTAGTTGGGCGTTGGTTTAGTACCTTTATCAAATCCTTTTTTTTTATTTTTATCCTTTCTATATCATGCGTATATCTCTTTCAACGCTAGAAAAATAAGATATTATAAGAGTTTTATAGCTTAATTGGTTAAAAGTATTTATATGATTCGCTTTCGCTTATTTTAATATGGCTCAGCCATCCCTAGCTTGGGCCCTATAACTCAGTCATAGCAAATTGCTTGCTTGCTGATTGAAAAGGACACTCAACTGCTAGAGATTGAAAGCAAGCCATAAGGCCCGAGAGAAAACAAAGCAAAATTGGCCCCACAGGAAAACAAGAACCAATGGCAACTAATTAATTAATGACTGCCCTTCACAGCCACAAGAAGCACCAAAAAAACTGACTTCCCAGATTTCCGAGTTCCCAGTTCCCACAAGAACAATTTAAAATCAAAATCAACTAAGGCCGTTAATGCCTTTGACTAATGGTTTGATCAAAACCCCCAACAAAATCATCCACTATTGTAGGCCAAATTTGACAAAAGTTTGATAAAAATAACAAGCTGCCGACGGCGTTACATCTTATGTTCGATTTTCCTCTTCTCTAATATAACTTGTATAAGAAAGAAAAAAACACAATTAAACAAAAATAAAAGGAAAACTGCTCAAATTTCAAGTGAGCCAATGAGTGAGAAAAATAATGAATCGTTGCATTATGCATGTATAGGTGGCCGGCCAAGTACCCAAACATTGTATTCGATCAAACCCTTTAAACCAACGCCCAACTAAGTCTAAAACTCTGGTTTTTCTTCTTCAAGTGATCACAAAGTCAAAAGACGACTGTACATAGTTGTCAATCTGGTATCAGCTATCATCAGCTATGCGAAGCCATTTTTATGGTGGCTCAGGCTGTTTAGTGTAAATATTATTTGATTATATATTGTTTTTTTACTTTGTAAATTTCCGATGTGGGACGTACATTCTTCAACAACGAGCTAGCAGTAAATTGAGATGTAATACATTATATATACACACCTTCACATTTTATTCTCTAACAATGAGCTAGCAGTAAAACAGAGCCCCAACCTTTTCTTTTTTGCGTACTTTTTTCTACTTTTGCTTCAAGCTCTCCTCATTGATCTTATTGCATAAAGCTCTTCGTTTTTTCTGAGTCTCAGTTGGAAGTTTGACATCCGTTGCCAAACCAACTGCTTGAAGAAATCTGATCAGATACCAAGTAATATCAATTTGCCACCATTCAAATCCGTGTTGAGCTGAGTACTCAAAAGCATGGTGGTTGTTGTGCCAACCCTCTCCGTGTGCCATCAATCCAATTAACCTAATTAAACAGTTGTTAAGTTCATTAATTGCAACAACTATTATCCACGTAAATAAAAATTATAAATCTATATATTTTTTAATTTCATTCATGCAATTAATATTGGAGAAGCTAAATACCAGTTGTTTTTCGACAAATCACCAGTATCCCATACTTGTTGTCCCCAGGTGTGGCAAATAGAATTTATTCCGAAAATAGCATGGAGAAAAAGTACTGTCCTCACACCCTACAAATATATATTTTTTTAAAGGCCAATTAAATAAATGCAAAAAAGAAAAGAAAAAAAGATTAACACTTGCAAATTAAGTTTACCATTCCCCAAACCAAAAAGGGCATGCCTCCTTTGGCGTATAATAAAATTCCAAGAGCAACTGAGTGAAGAGGGTACGTATAATGAAGAAATCTATAATATGCTTGGCTTTTTAAATCGGCAACGTTCTTTAATCTTGCTTCATACTGCAACATTTTAAATTTTTAATCAAGATCAACAAAACTAATTATTGATTTATTATAACTTGAGAGAGAGAGATATATATAATAGATGAGAGAGAGAGAGAGAGAGAGAGGGTTTTATACACTTCCAAAGCGAGTACGATAATCAAGGGCCCAACCAACGTGACTGAACCATAGTCCCCTTATTGGACTGTGGGGATCATTCCACGTGTCAGTATACTGGTGGTGGGCTCTATGTATGCTCACCCATTCAAGTGGACTTCTCTGCAAACCAATAAACATATATGTATATATATATATTTGTCTGCTAAAACCATGAATTAAAAAACAATAATATAGAAATGTTAGATTTGAACAAATTAACACCTGAAAAGAGAGAACCCCACAATAGGCAAAGAAGTACTCAAGCCATTTTGGAAGCTTGAAACTCTTGTGTGAGAGGTTCCGGTGGAAAGATAGAGTCACACCAACGCCGGAGATAAAATAAAGTGCCACGGCCGACCGAAACGCCGGCCAGGTGAAATAAAACGGTGCTAGAACCGCAAGGTAATGCAAATAGACGAGGCCAGCCAAGGTGGCTAAGTCCACAAAGTTCCATTGCCTCCCCATAAACTCAACATGCCACTTCACCAACCAACGATCCCAATCGATCATTATTGCCA
Source organism: Prunus armeniaca (assembly GCA_903112645.1). Lineage (NCBI taxonomy): Eukaryota > Viridiplantae > Streptophyta > Magnoliopsida > Rosales > Rosaceae > Prunus > Prunus armeniaca. Next base: position 18,085,533 of record CAEKDK010000003.1, on the reverse strand, counting down.
CACCAAATATTTCTTTTGCTTCTTCTTCTTCTTATTCTTGTGCTTCAATTCGCAGCAAGTTTTGGTCTACGTACGTAATGAGGATATATGCATGTATAAAGAGTTCTAAGAGAGTGGAGCTCGCAGATGACTGCACTCATTATTTTCTTTATAATTACGTTAGATGTTGAAGAACGGAAGAGTAGTCTTTGCCCCTAACAATATTACAAGAGCATTCACAAAAAGCATGAGTTTGAAAAGAAGTGGAAAACGTAAGTCTTTGCCCTAGCTAGCACCAACTAAAACGCAACAGTATATTCATTCCAACTGCCGTGTATTTCACCTCATTACAAGAATAAAATAAAAATAAAAATATATATCATGTTAGAATCAGTCCTTTATATATATATATAATGTTAATTTTTAGAGAGACGGGTCAGCGGCCCACTAATAGCAATACTAATATTGTCCCCAACTTAACCACCTTAAAACCCAGTAGGTGTGGAATTTTATCACAAAAGGCCTCGGTTTTATATTTTGTATTTTATTTAGTTAAATTTCTGAAATGGCACTCATATTCTTCAACAAATATCAGTACACTATATATTATAGCTAGCTTGCCACATAGATTGGGGAAGAAAAAAGTTGGTTAATTTTTTGCCTATTTGCAGTCAGCCATTGTCTTGGAACTACCAAGTTGTGGGAAATAATGTGAGTTTTTCGGCAAAATTAATAATGTCCTTTTCTGAATTATAAATTGTAACATACTTTTGTAGGTGAAGAGAGTAATATTTCATTAATCATATATAGCTTAGAATGGATTCCAAATCACCTTTCGCTTTAAGATGCGGTTAGGCATTTGTTTTTGTATTTGTTTCTTGGGCCAGACTAACATAAATTCAACCACAAACCCCTAGCTAAGAAAACAATTAACAAAGACCCTTCATTATAGCCTCCCGGCAAAACATATACTTGATGCAAGTAGTACACTATGCCCCAACGCACTCATTATGAATATCGTAACTTTGAACATTGAGAAGAGAAAATATCATCAGATAAATATTTACGTTGTCAAATGCTATAATTTTAATTATCTTTTTAGAAAGTGAGTTTATAATTTGTATTTTGGGCCAAGTGATGAAAGTCAACATTAAAGAAAAAAACAAAATCATAAAGTCAAGGATAACATACGTGCATGTGATAATAAAGAACGGGTGGGGGAATGTTCCATACCAAGCGACATTCAGATTCCAAATATTTATTTCAACCTTCCTCGCTTATTATTATTATTATTATTATTATTATTTTTTCCAATACTGCATGAATTTACAAAAATGAAAATTCTAAAGAGGAAAAACCTCTGCTGTAGTTTATATATATTTTTTAATGAAAGCTGCGAAGACTGGGGCATGAATGCATATGCATGCATGGCTAGATGGGCATAATTCATTCGACCATGAAACACATGAAGTTTAGGCAGCAGCTACCAAACCAGGATACAAAATCGAGACCGATTTGAGTTCACAGTAGTTGATGTGAGAATGTGAAGAAATGTCTCATATTTTGGAAAGTTGAGAAACTTAGCAATGACTTTAAGGAGTTGAGATACTCCTCAAATTGCCAATTAATTTTAGGGTGGAACCTCAACTTCATTCAGTTGAAAGGTTGAATTCGTAATCGAATAAGCAAGTTAATGTAACCTAGCTAGTAGCAAATCTTCATTATTGTTTTCGGAAAAACAGTAACCCTTACATTGAGTTCAATCTTATAACTGTGAGGGCTTTATAGATTAATTGTGGGTATTAATTTAACACATTATTATATATCCTGTTTCGTCTTACTTTTCATGTTTGTACTGTGTTTACTGTAGAAAGTCACGTCGTTTCAGGTTTTGATTACAATCAATAGAAGAAAAAAACAAACATTTGAACTTGAAACTCTGAAACTCAGAGTGTACTCTGATATCAGTACATAAAAAGTAAATTTCTATTTGGAGTTTGTTTGTGTTGTGAGGCCTGACGGTACGGTATTAATTGAAATGTACCCTATTTTTTTATTGATGATCTGGCATACGTTGTGTATGATACACATGCATGCTTGATTGATTTTCAATGGGGTCTACACCATTGATAAATTCTGATCTATTGTTTAGCATCTGTGTGTTTGTCTTTGCTCCAGGCCCCATCACTTGTTAGTTGTTCTTCTGCTGCTGCATCTAAACAAAATAAATTTAACCTTCTTTCTTTGAATTAGCCAACCGCACCCCAGGCCCAGGGATATCACTCTCTCTCAATACTTGGCCATGAAAACAAAGACAAGATTTGGCCACGACACAACATGGCTTATGGCTATAGATGATGTAACATGTTGACGTGCCCTCTCATTTGATAACAACTGTTAAGAGTATTTGTTCCACATTGAAATGTTAAGGGACCGACCTTGGGTTTATAAGGAGTTGGGTACTCCCCTCATTGCCAATTGATTTTGGGGTGGAACCTCAACTCCTTATGAATCCAGGTAGGTCCATATCTCTCACCCTCTCCCTATCTCTAAACACTTTAACTTAATTAAGAACAAGGTCATTTTTAAATATATATATATATATATTTTATCTAAGGAGAACTTCATTCAACTGTGAGAAACTATACAACGAAACAAGCTTGAAAGGCTGTAGGACAAAATTATGGTCTCGTTAAAACATTACCTTTACAAAGCCTTATCCAACTTGAAAATTCAGTTAAGGAAAAAGAGTATCACTGCCCTCCCAATTACACATATATCAAAATTACAATCCAGGACATTTACCTATCTTGATCCAGACTTGAATCTAGCCAACATCTTCACACAAAAACCTTGTGCCCTCCTTCAAACCAAATTGAGCGAGTGCATGCGCCACCCTTTCAGCTCCAGGGCCCATCACTTGTCAGTTGTTCTTTGAATTAGCCAACCGCACCCTAGGCCCAGGGATATTACTCTCTCAATACTTGGCCATGAAAACAAAGACAAGATTTGGCCACGACACAACATGGCTTATGGCTATAGATGACGTAACATGCTGACGTGCCCTCTCATTTGATAACAACTGTTAAGAGTATTTGTCCCATATTGAAATGTTAAGGGACCTAGCCTGGGTTTATAAGGAGTTAGGTTCTCCCCTCATTGCCAATTAATTTTGGGATGAAACCTCAACTCCTTATAAATCCAGGGGAGGTCCCTATCTCTAAACACTTTAACTTAGAACGAGGTCATTTTTAAATATATATATATATATATATATGTTTATACCTTATTTGACCAAGCAACTAGAAGCAACTCTAGGCAAAGGAAAGAGTCCCACATTGGAATATTACAAGAAGTGAAGGCTCCCCCTCACCTATAAAGGGAGACCACTCTCCCCTTGAAAAGGATCCTTGGGCTGGGCTTGATCTTTAGTCATGACCTTCTCCTTTCTTACATTTAAATTTGGGTCCAACCCCTTGTACAAATGTAAATACACAATATTATAATAATGAGAATATACTTCTCCGTGGACGTAGCCCATTCATTAAGGGTAAACCACGTATATCTTGTCTTCTGTATGTTTATCGCTTGCTCAAATACTCACACACTTGGTGAAGGTCCTCACCTTCACCCATCATCCATCACACCTCATCACTAAGTTGGGCTCAAAAGTGCCGAACCATTTTTGAGCGTCAACAGTTTGGCGCCGTCTGTGGGAATCGACACAAAAAGCTTATGTCATTCTCCCCTTCGGCAGTTCCCTTCGACAGTGCCCTTCGGCACCCCTGCTATCAGCATCTCCTAAGTTGCCGTTCGGCAATCCCATGCTGGAGCAACCATGAATGATAAGGCAACAAATTGCAGAAGATGATATTTCAAGGAAAAACCAATCAGAATGTGGATACCATTTTGCATGGCTTGCATGACCAAACCACCATCTTAATTCTAAGTGCTGTTCGGCACCCCCTTTGAAGAGAAAGTTTGGCACCCTTATAATCAACATCATCTAATTGTCATTTGGCAATACCCGTAGTGAGGCAACTTTGAGTCACAAGGCACCAAGATGCCAAAAACACCACTCTTGCCGAAGCCTCTATCAAATAAGTGGCATACTCATTATTTTTACAAATTATCTAATACTTCCAATATTAGATAAAACACATTTGCATATCTTATCTTATATTTTAATATATTTATAAGTATGCAATTCAGTGGTTCCATATATTATTCAAGTGGCTGACATAAACCATGGGATCAATCGGCAGCCTAGCCACACCTTCAATTCTTCTCATTTTAAATACTATTTTGTCCTATTTGTCATATAGGAAAGTGTGGAGCAATTTGAATGGACATGCCAAACGGCACCCACCCATCTCAGATGTTTAATCACCAGCTGATAGAAGCCACTCAAACCGCACTGCAAGTTCAAAAGCATGATGGAAAACTCCAAAGGAGAGATTATAACATCCTCCGAACAAATCGATTGGCCAAACCAAAAGGAAATCATATGCTTCAAAAAGCTCAGAAAGCCAGTGAAGCAATATGGAGCGATCAACACCCGGTGCACATCTCCAATCATTTAGCTTCAGCTAGCCAATGGCTCTCAGAAGCCACATCCGACTCCAAAAATTCTGCCCAGCTGTCACTCCACAGTCCTTCTCAACCAAACTAACAGGGGGACTTGACTTCTGCAAAAGCTTTCGGAAAACTCCTGTCTGGCAAACCAAAGCCTGCCGAACGGCACCTTAAAAATTGGGGAAGACCAGAGATTGCCGGTACCGCCCGACACACCCCTCCAAGCCAAATGGCACCCAACCCAACATGCATATCGAGGATACAAGAGTACCGTTCGGCACCCAATATTAGGCTTTTTCCTCAACACACCCACGGTGTCTTCAACAGAGGAAAGAAAAGGATTCGACATGCTAAAGACGCCATACTTCCCAAGAGGATACAAAAGGACGCATGTGTTCAAATAACACCGAATGTTGCAAGCTCAAAGCAACAGAGGACAACCCCAAGCCCATGAGACTGATCGGCGACACCCTTGCCGATCGGTAGGTCGACGATGGAAGGAAAAAGAAAATGCCTAGACTATAAAAAAACAGATGTCATCTCTCACCTCTCGCTAAACCTCTCAAGACACCCATGGTGTCGCACCAGCAAGGTGCGGATCGGCAAGTGTGCTGAAAGCGGACCGTTCTTGGCGACCCTTCTCCTTCGGAACGAGCCTTACCGAAGACTTCAAGAACTCTCTAAGGCCACCCTTGCCGAAAGGCAAGGGTCCTGCGAAATTGAAAAGAGGCCCTCGAAATCACGGCTCTAATAGTTCCTGTTGAACGGTAAAGATCGTGAGCAACTCTCTCGGCTTCACAAAAATAAACAGCCCGCGCTTGCCGACAGCTCGGGTACCCAGACTACCCGACTTGAGAAGCTCCAAAAATTCCCCCAAAACACCCTTGCCGAACGGCAAGGGCTGTGCAGAAGACACGGAGGCGTCACGACAACGAACACGGAAGCCCAAGCTCCTTTGCCAAATGACGTGCTATCGAAGCCTATCTTTCCAACAATGAAAATCCTTCTTAGCCAACCTTGCCGAAAGGCAAGGTTCGTGCTGAAGTGTTCTAAGGTCTCGCCAACAGTCCGGCCCTTGCCGAAGTTCTTAGGACCCAGCCCGTGCGCACAAGACTTCCGAGTCTGCCCTCCAAAAGCTACAGACGCAGGCCTTGAAGAGAAAGATGGGCTTAGCCTACTTGTTGACAATTACACACAAACAAACGGGTTTGCCATAGGGGATGAAGGTTCAATGCACCCTTGCCGAACGGCAAGGCCCTAGAAAAGACAAACGAGGCACGCAAATTTCACCAGGACCACCCTCGCCGAACGGCAAGAGCCATGCGAAATTGATTGGAGGCTCAAAAACCTTAACTTCCCGAGCCAAGTACCTGCCGAAGGTAACCATTCATCAAGGAGGCCCACTTACTTGGCATTCATGCCAACACAACAAAAAACAAAAGAAAAATCCAAGATTATTAGCCAGCAATAATTATTGGAAAAGATCATCGGCATATACGCCAAAAGAAAAAACCCAAGACTATTAGCCATTGGCAATAAACATTGGTAAGGTTGTTCTACAAGACGAGAGCGATGTCTTCGGCACCCCGTCATCATTTGACAAGAGAGATGCCTTCGGCACCCTGTCATCATTCGACAAAAGCGATGCCTTCGGCACCATGTTCTTATTAGACGAGTGCGATGCCTTCGGCACCCCCGTCATCATTCAGCGAGAGTGATGCCTTCGGCACCCCGCCATCCTTAGGCGCGAAAGATGCCTTCGGCACCCGCCATCATTAGGCGATAGCGTTGCCTTCGGCACCCCGCCATCATTAGGCGTGAGAGATGCCTTCGCACCCCTCCATCATTAGACAAAAACAACGCCTTCGGCACCCTGCTATCATCTGACGCGAGCGACGCCTTCGGCACCCCATCAACGCCTTCGGCACCCTGTCATCATCCGACGAGAGCGACTCCTTCGGCACCCTATCATCATCCGACGAGAGCGATGCCTTCGGCATCCCGTCATCATCTGACAAGCGTTGCCTTCGGCACCCTGTCATCATTTGACAAGAGAGATGCCTTCGGCACCCTGCCATCATCCAACGAGAGCGATGCCTTCGGCATCCCGTCATCATTTGACATAGCGATGCCTTCGGCACCCTGTCATCATTAGACGAGAGCGATGCCTTCGGCATCCCGTCATCATCTGACAAGCGATGCCTTTGGCACCCTGTCATTGTTGGACAAAGAGAGTTGCATTCGGCACCCTGTCATCATTTGACAAGAGAGATGCCTTCGACACCCTGTCATCATCCAACGAGAGCGATGCCTTTGGCACCCCGTCATCACCTTCGGCACCCTGTCATCATCCGACTAGAGCGACGCCTTCGGCACCCCGTCATCATTCGGCACCATCGACACTACACTACTTGGAAGAAGACTAAGGTGTTGCTCGGTCAATGCACTGAAAATTGCAAGTCCTCAACAAAGGAGTACCTCCTTGCTTGAGAACTTGGGGGACTTCTGTTTATACTATATTTGACCTAGCAACTAGAAGCAACTCTAGGCAAAGGAAAGAGTCCCACATTGGAATATTACAAGAAGTGAAGGCTCTCCCTCACCTATAAAGGGAGACCACTCTCCCCTTGAAAAGGATCCTTGGGCTGGGCTTGATCTTTAGTCATGACCTTCTCCTTTCTTACATTTAAATTTGGGTCCAACCCCTTGTACAAATGTAAATACACAATATTATAATAATGAGAATATACTTTTCCGTGGACGTAGCCCATTCATTAAGGGTGAACCACGTATATCTTGTCTTCTGTATGTTTATCGCTTGCTCAAATACTCACACACTTGGTGAAGGTCCCCACCTTCACCCATCATCCATCACACCTCATCACTAAGTTGGGCTCAAAAGTGCCGAACCATTTTTGAGCGTCAACAATATATATATTTTTTTTATCAAAGGAGAACTTCATTCAACTGTGAGAAACCATACAACGAAACAAGCTTGAAGGGCCGTAGGACAAAAATATGGTCTCATTAAATCATTGCCTTACAAAGCCTTATCCAACTTGAAAATTCAGTTAAGGAAAAAGAGTACTACTGCCCTCCCAATTACACATATATCAAAAATACAATCCAGGACATTCCCTATCTTGATCCAGACTTGAATCTAGCCAACATCTTCACACAAAAACCTTGTGCCCTCCTTCAAACCAAATTGAGCAAGTGCATGCGCCAACCTATTGCCCCCTCTAGGTTTTGATACACCACATCTAATTTCCAGCTTGCTTGGCTGCTCTTGGGCTTGGGCTCTCTATTGGTTGCCACTTTTTTCACAGCCCGTTTGATGAGCTGGTTCTTATTTTATTAGTTGACAACCTCCTTGGTGTCTCTAGGCCCAGCTGTATCATTTCTTGCTTGTGTGAAAAAATAACAATGCTAAAAATACTTACATTCCTTGCATATTTTGATTAGAAAAATCTATAATAAAGGCATCTTACAAAGCAATAGCAAAAATATTCATAGCTGAAATTAGAGTCTCCATTATTTAATTGTTTAGATTAGAGTTTTCCATTGTTGACTATTGTTTCAAGCCTGTCCTTGCTGATTTTTTTCTTGTACAAAGCCTTCCGTTTCTTCTGAGTCTCTGTTGGGAGTTTCACGTCTGTTGCCAAACCAACAGCTTGAAGAACTCTTATGACATACCAAGTAAGATCGATTTGCCACCATTCGAAGCCTTGTCGAGCTGAGTACTCAAAAGCATGATGATTGTTATGCCAACCTTCTCCATGTGCTAGCAATCCAAACAACCTAAAACAGAAAAATTGGAATTCAATATACATTTACTATTTCCCAATGAAATTAGAAATTGTTTTTCCATCCAATATACGTATATTAGAGTGCAATGAAGCTGCAAATACCAATTGTTTCTGGACAAATCACCAGTATCCCATACTTGCTTTCCCCATGTGTGGCAAACTGAATTTATTGCAAAAGTAACGTGGAGATAAAGTACTGTCCTCACACCCTGAAAAGAATGAAAAACCAAGTGATTAATCGTAAGAACAAAAAGAAAAAGACCATTTGTTCAACAAGAAAACAGTAAGCGCAATTTTACCAAGCCCCAAACCAAAAACGGCAGGCCTCCCACGGCATACAGTAGAAATCCTAGTGCAAGTGAGTGAAAAGGGTATGTATAATGAAGAAATATATAGTAGGGCTGGTTTCTTAAATCTCCAACGTTGTTTAGTCGTCCTTCAGTCTGCAAAATTTCACAAGCTCATATATATTAGTTTCAACAAAATTACTATTAGAATGTTTAAGTGAGAGAGAGAGAGAAAAAAAAAAAGCTTACACTTCCAAACCTAGAACCATAATCGAAGATCCAACCAATATGACTAAACCAGAATCCCTTAATAGGGCTATGAGCATCGTTCCACGTGTCTGTAAATTGGTGGTGGTATCTGTGAGTGCTCACCCATTCAAGTGGACTTCCCTGTTAACAAAGTCAAGTAAGGTTTATAAATAGTTCAGATTCACAGTTTAACAATATAAACATGGTGAGAGACGAACTAACCATAGGGCATTTTTCCAAGGAAAATCCCTCTACAAAAAGTTTTCTTAATTAGAATCATATGTACTTAATTCACAGAGACCTGAAGTGCCAGCGTGCCGCAATAGGCAAAAAAGTATTCAAGCCATTTGGGAAGCTTAAAACTTTTGTGGGAAAGGTTTCTGTGGTAAGACAGAGTTACACCAAGACCTGTGAGAACATACAGAGCCATGGCCAAACAAACAGCACTCAAATTGAAATGGAATGGTGCTAAAAGAGCAAGGCAATGCAACCCCAAAATGACAACCACCGAGGCTATGTCCATGAAGTTCCATTGCCTCCCCAAAAGTTGCACCCTCCACTTCACCAACCAATAGTACCCCGCTGCCTCTGCTCCCTCTTTCTGCTTCTTCTGCATGGCTATTGACTAGCTATAGAAACTTATGGCTCCACTGTAGAATAAAGAGATTGTAGTGAAAATGAGAAAACTCATTTCACTTAAGCTTGTTTTATACAATTTGAAGCCTCTATTATTACTGTTGTGTGCATAATTACATGTATCCATATGTCAGCCTGACTTTTTACCAAACAATATTTAATATCTGCAGGCCATCATTAAGAAGTAAGGAGGTGAGGTAAGCACGTCATTCAGTCAGAGATGAAAAACAGTGCATTTGGTAGCTCATTTTCCACCCACCCACAGTGCATTTAACTCTGCATGGTGTTGATGTAGAATGGTAAAGTCTTCAATAATGTTAGGGAGCTTATTTTTTCACTCTTCTTTTCTTCACTTATATTCCTTTTTGCTTTTTAATTACTTTTGTTCTTTTTTATTCTTTATCTTTCCTATTATACTCTTACTCTACAATTCTCTTTAATAAATATTATGAAAGAATAAAAATATGAGACTATTATACATACCTTACTCTCAGCATAGCTCCTAATGACAGTTTGGTTAGTAGCATTCTTTGGTTCTTCTACCATATTTATATATTAGCCCAAAAAATTTATTATCTATTAACTACAACAAAGATAAATAGTACTACTCACATACTTGGTTAAAAAAAAAACTAAGAATTTGACATACAAATACTCACATTTCTATCCATTTTTCAGATTTATTTTTGTTTTTTGTTTTATTTGTTTTTAATTTTTTTTAATTTCAGTTATCAAAATCTTAATATAGGATAAAAGTATAATAGGAAAGAGAGAACAAAAAAGAACAATATTAATTAAAAAAATAGTAAAAAATAAAAATAAATGTAAGTGAAGAAAATAAAAGTGGGAAAATCAGCTCCCTAATGTTATCAATATCCCCATGCCAAGTGAGAGTTAAATATATAGTTTGCGTGTGGGTAGCTCTCTTATCTCTGAAAATCTCATAGCCATACATGCATGATTATTGCTTCACTTCTTCAGCTTCTCCATTGCCCATCCCAATAAGTTCAAAACCCCAACAAGTTTGCTCGTCAGCTGTATTTATTATATATTCACTGACTTCATGGATTTTATGAGATATATATTAAGATATGTCCCCAATTTTTTTATTATTAATCATCTGCCATGGTTGATATTGCATTCATTGATACTGCAATTCGGTCTGCACTCTGTTGAATGCCATTATGTAGCACCGCATTGATAAATTTTGCTCTATTAACATTTGATCAAATGCTAACGCGTCATGAAAAAGGACTTTGATTTGTAGACGGAAGGTCTCAGGTTTGAATTTCATGTCATTATGCGTGTATGTGAGAAATTTTCATTCCCTCTAATTTAAACTATCACTTGTGCTAAAAAAAAACTTTTGATCAAATAATATAGCAGTTATTCATTATGTTACATTTATCAGTGTATTATTTTATAAATGTCCATATTTTAGTCTTTTGATCTTTTTTTATTCAATGGCTAAAAAGTATGTTGGAAGTTGCTTTTTCTCAATAATATATATATATATATTTTTTTTGCATTACAGAAAATTTTAGTTTTGAATTCAAAAGACAACTTGCAATAATGTTATAGGTCCTTCACCATGACATGGGCCACATTGACAAAAATAAAACACTTGACGAGAAACACAAATTAAACATCATGATTAAGATGATTCATACACAAAAACTCATTCTCCACAAATTCATACTTATGGTGCATAAGTCTTCTTACAAAACAAATAACGAAAATGTAGATAGCATAAACGTTGAGTCTCCATTATTTCACTGCTTGGAGTTTCCCATTGTTGCCTACGGTTCCAAACTTTTCCTTGTTGTTGATGACTTTGTTGTACAAAGCTTTTCGTTTCTTGTGAGCCTCAGTTGGAAGTTTGACCTCTGTGGCCAAACCAAGAGCTTGAAGAAATCGTATCAAATACCAAGTAGTATCAATTTGCCACCATTCAAGACCTTGTCGAGCTGAATAGTCAAATGCATGGTGATTGTTATGCCAACCTTCTCCATGTGCTAGCAAACCAAACAACCTAATTAACAAAATTAAAATTCATTACACATTTGCTATTATACCCATCCAAGTTGGAGATTATTGTCTTCCATCCAAATCCAACAGACATATCTATCTAGAAGGTTACAAAAAAATATACCAATTGTTTCTGGATGAATCACCGGTATCCCATACTTGCGTTCCCCATGTGTGACAAATTGAATTTATTGAGAAAGTAACGTGGAACATATAGACCATTCTTACACCCTGCAAAAAGAAAAGAGCATCATAGACTAATCAAAGTGATCGCCGTGATTGACAACAAATGAAAATGAGCAAAGTACGACTAGTATAGTGGTTTTGAGCATTTGCTCTCCCATGAAAGGTTTTGAGTTCGAGTCCTAGCATATGTGTAGTTTGTATGAATATAACATATTATCGACTCTCTCAATGAAAGAGGTCCTTTTAAAAAACAAAAACAAAAACAAAAAGGCAAAGCCACCACACCATGTAAATTTTCTATTTGACCATTGATATTAGAGATTTTGCTCCTTAATTAAGGAGGCATTTAATTTGTTTGTTCTTTCTTCACTTGATTAAAAGGACAATATTAGTAAATAAGACCAATCTTACCATTCCCCAAACTAAAAACGGTAGCCCTCCTACGACATACAGTAAAACTCCAAGAGCCACTGAGTGAAAGAGGTATGTGTAATGAAGAAATATGTAATAGGGCTGCTTTTTCAAATCTCCAACATTATTTAGTCGTCCTTCGTACTGCAAAATTTTGAGATTTATGATTAGTTTAACTAAATTTTAATATTGGTATGTCTATTTACACGAGGGAAGTGTTTGAGAGATGAGAAAACTTACATGTAACAAGATCCTTACCTCTTTCTTTCTGTATCTGTCATCACATGCTAAGTTACATGATGAAAGATATAAAGAGAAAGAACCAACGATGACGTTACAATAAAGTTTTAGCTGTGTGAGGGATATATATATATATATATATAGAGAGAGAGAGAGAGAGAGAGAGAGAGTACGTACACTTCCAAAACGAGAACGATAATCAAAGACCCATCCAATATGACTAAACCATAATCCCTTAGCAATGGGGCTATGAGGGTCGCTCCACGTGTCAGTAAATTGATGGTGATTTCTGTGTGTGCTCACCCATTCGAGTGGACTGCCCTACAAATCAAAGACAAAGTTGTAAAACATTTTTACGTTGATGCATGTGGTTGCCACAATGCATCGATCAAGGACTCATAATCGACTCATGCAGTGTAAGTAACTGATGCTAGCATAAGTTTTAAAAATTTATTTACAAACCTGAAGTCCCAAAACTTTTAAAAATTTATTCTACATAGGCACAAACCTGAAGTCCCAAAACCGCGCAATAGGCAAAGAAGTACTCGAGCCATTTGGGGAGCTTAAAGCTTTTGTGAGCAAGATTTCTATGATAAGATAGGGTTATTCCAACGCCTGAGATGGAATTGAGTGCAATGGCCACCCAAACTGCACCCCAGTTGAAATGAAATGGTGCTAAAAGAGCCAGGCAATGCAAAACCGAAACCACAATCACAGAGGTCACATCGAAGAAGTTCCATTGCCTCCCAAAAAGTTGTACCCGCCACTTGGCCAACCAAAAGTACCACTCTAGCATTGGTACAACCTCTGCTTCTTCTTTTTCCTTCTTCTCCATGGCTGCCTAGCTAGCTATACCAACTTTTTGGCTCAAATTTTATGAGCCCATGTTACTGAAACTCGGATTTTATAAGTCTGAGATTTTGGAGCCTTTATTGTTATATCGTATGTGTCGTCAGCTTGGCTTTAATACAAAAATACTATTTTTTAAAAAATTAAATTTTAACCAGCCAATCAATCAGAGACGCAGAAGAAATAGAGCTGCCTGCCTGGAAAGCATGAAAACCAGAGGTATTTCCCATCCATAATCAAATCTTAACGCGTTTCTGGCTGAACATGAACCAATAATGTACTTTTTTTTTCAGGTAAATAAATTGTATTGTTTTTTTTGTACAGTGATGGTAGAAATTTGAGTTTAAGTCTGAGGGCATCTCCGAGAGAATATGCAAAGGAAGTAAGCAACATTATACTATAACAACCTAAGTGACATATTGCTTATCCATTTGCCTCATGGAAAAAATTGGTCCCTCCCAAGAATTAGGCAATGCAATTGTACAAATACTTGTATATTATTATTATTATTATTATATTATTATTATTATTATTATTATTATTATTATATACTCATATATATATATATATGGGGCAGATCCGTGGCACCACAAATTTGACACAAGTTTTGACACAATTTTATAGCCTTTAGATGCAAGCACTTTCAAGGGCTAAGATTAAATGTGATTTTATTATTTATTTATTTTATTTCAATAAGATATAAAATAAAATATTAAACACACCACTTTTCAAGGTAACATAAATATAGGCTAAAATCTCTCCATCTCCTCCAATCTCATTTATTCTCATGTTTTGAGTTTGAATTTTTTTTATTATTTAATTTTGTTTTCCTTTATCTGGAAACAAAGTTATGAGTTGATCTCCAAACATGCAAGGATTTGTTCCAGATTTTTCCACTCCAACACATCATGCAATTTTCACTCAATATTTTGGAGATTGTTTGAAAAATCTTAATTGTTAATTGTTCTAAGAAGTTATGGATACTTTTTGTTGCAGTTAGATGCTAAACTATATTTGAGAATGAACTTGAACTTCTCATGGTTGTAATTGGGTTTCGGTTTATCTTTTGTCATGTAAAAAAGACATTAAGAAATCCACAAATGTAAGAGGAAAAAGAAATTCGAATAGAAAGTAATCCAAGGATTTAGAGACTCAAAGCTCAAGAAAATAACAAAAGAACCAACATACAAAACTGCAAGATAAACTTCTCCAAATTTTGCTGCAAGATAGAGAGAGACAATAGTTGAACCAAACCCCAAACGAATGAAGATAAAAAATTCATACTCAGAATTAGATCATACTATTTATTTATAATATTGATTGAAATCTTAGGGAAAAAAATTAATGGATAACATATGAAATATGAGAGGGAGAAGAGCTACTTGTTGTTTAGTGCTGGTAGTGACATAGAAATTGTCAAAGGCAGAAAGAAGAATTGGAAGAAGAAGAAAAACAGAAGTAAAGGCATGAAGAAGAAGAAGACCTGAGAGAAAATGTTAATACTTTTAGGAAGTTGGGAAAACATAAATGAAGGGGGAGAAAATATTATAGCAAGTTAATTAAAATTAATTTCAACAAATAATTATTTAAACAAAAAGAATTAGTTTGTTTAATCTTAACCATTCATTGTAGCATAATCTAATCGTTAAGAACTTGTGTCAAAACTTATGTCAAATTTGTGGTGCCACGGATCCGCCCCTTACACACACACACACACACACACATAGATATATATATTATTATTTTTTTAAAAATAAAAAATATATAGTCCTAGTCCAAGCATACACCAAACGCAGGATAAGTATTATCCAATTTAGACCAAGCCAAGACAGTCCCTAAGCATACTCTATGCCAAGATAGTCTTGTGTAACAAATGACCCCCTACAAACCTTCAGTGTAGTGGAGCATTTCACCAAGCATGTGGTGGGCTAGGAATGTTATGTTATGCTGAAAAAGAAAAAGTCACCTGGGCTATAACCCATATTAGCCATATGCATTGTTTGTCCCTAGAAGAAATAGAGATGCCTACCTGGAAAAGCATGAAAACCAGGGATATTTCCTATCCATAGTAAAGTCCTAAAGCAACACTGGCCAAACATGAACCAATAATGTCCTTTTTTTCCCACGTAAATAAAATGAAATGTCCTTTTGTAAAGTGATGGTAGACATATGAGTTTAATTTTGCTCCTATATAGGTTAGAAAGTCTGAAACCACCTTTTATGGCTCTTTCAAAAGATTGGTTGAGCAGTTGATCCAATAATGTCCTTTTTCTGGGTTGAAATGTAATGAGCCCATGTTACTTAAACAACTCTCTTTCCTACAAGAATTCTATAGTGAGGGCCTTATATATGACCCTTAAGTGAGGTTCTATCTCTTAACCGTTGGATCATGATGAGTTCATGTTGCACAAACTCTCTGTGCAACATGAACCAATAATGTCCTAAAGCAACTCTGGCCAAACATGAACCAATAATGTCCTTTTTTTCCCACGTAAATAAAATGAAATGTCCTTTTGTAAAGTGATGGTAGACATTTGAGTTTAATTTTGCTCCTATATAGGTTAGAAAGTCTGAAACCACCTTTTATGGCTCTTTCAAAAGATGGGTTGAGCAGTTGATCCAATAATGTCCTTATTTTTGGGCTGAAATGTAATGAGCCCATGTTACTTAAACAACTCTCTTTCCTACGAGAATTCTATAGTGAGGGCCTTATATATGACCCTTAAGTGAGGTTCTATCTCTTAATCGTTGGATCATGATGAGTTCATGTTGCACAGGCTCTCTGTTGCTGCTCTGTATAGTCACATGCATGACTATCCCTTCACTTTTTCACTTCTTGCATTATCCATTTCATTAAGTGTTCATCATAGCTTAGCTATGAAAACTTTTATGCACCCATTGCATGAAACAGGTGTCTCACATTCATAGTCATAGTACTATTCATATAATGCAGTAAATGTGAGATACTCGATGTTCCATGCAGCGGATGCATGAAATTTTTTCTATTGCTTAGCTTCTTTGTTTTTCTCATATATATAATATACATACGGACTGACTTTATGAATCTTATGAGCAATTAAGATGTACCCTTTTTTCATTAAAGATCTGGTGTAGTTGGTCGATTGATTATTGATACTTCAATTTATTTTGCAATATTGTTGATGATCTCGTCAATTGAGTCATTCTATACTAGTGATGTTCTATCTCTTAAATGTTGGATCAGACTAATCAATTTGATCCAATGGTTAAAAGATATGGCCTCACATAAAGGCCATATATAAGGCCCTCACTATAGAATTCTTGCTCGTCAATTAGGCTTCATAGCAGAACTTGGGCTGCAATTTTTAGGCAGGGCACCCCTCTCTTGATCCATCAGCATTTGCTAGCCGATGAGCTGATGAGCTGATCTAGCCAGAATCCTAGGCCCAGACCAGAGGGGTATTTGTGATTGTGTCCTAGTTTTTTGGGCGCTTGACCACCAATGTAACCACAAATGAAAAAACCAGAAAAACTGGCCAGACAAGGCTTGTAAAGAAGTTAATCTTATTCATTTACGTGTTTGCATGACAACATGAACAATACTGCTTCTAGACTCAATCTAGCAACGCATGCGTGCATGCATAGAATTTACCCAAACTACGTACCTAAATCACTTCTTTAGTTATAAGTTACACATTCAAATTCAAACAGTCTATAGAGTATGTACTTATTGGTCAAAACCAACACAATTATCTAACTGCTTCTTGCTTGAAAGACATATCTAAAATATAGCTACAAGTTTTTTCGTTTTCTCCTAAAATTTTGAAAAACACTGCCAAATGGACGGTTGCGTTAACTAACAATAATATCGCTGGCCTTTCTACTAATTTAAGGTCATTCTAAAAACGAACGTAGACCTTCCAAATCATTCTAGAGGTAAACGCATACCTTCCAAGTCGGACGATAAAATAAGTGCTCTCTCTCTCTCTCTCTCTCTCTCTCTCTCTCTCTCTCTCTCTCTCTCAAACCAGGAGAATCTAGGGTTGCATGGATCACCATAATCCACCCATGGAGGATTGTACGTTCTAAAAATGGCAACCATTATTCCAATTGACCCAATCCCATTTCTATTTGAGATTTTATTTTCTAGAACTAGTTGTCCCCATCATTCATGGAGAGTTTGAGTGCAAAGATGTAAACACTGAAAATATGGTTCATATGAAGAGGGATGACTTGGTCAATTAAACAAGTGCGAGTCTCAGTCACGTCCACAAACAATAAAAGAATCTCAAGGCCTATCCCTCCTCTCCTCTCCCCTCCACCACCCAAAATAATTCCAAACCTCACCATCCTTCTCATTCCTCCTCTCAAAACCAAAAACTCCTTCCACTAATCAAAATTAGAATCCCACAAATTCCCACAAAAAAACCTCCTCCTCTCCACCAAAAACACATTGAAAAAACAAAAATTAATTCATGATCCAAAATTATTAACAATGCCAAGCAAGCTAAAGAAGGCAATTGGGGCAGTGAAAGACCAAACGAGCATAAGCCTTGCCAAGGTCTCCGCCAACACCAACTCCGCCAACCTTGAGGTCACCGTCCTCAAAGCCACCTCCCACGACGTCGTTCCCATCGAAGACAAATACATCCAGGAAATTCTCACGCTCATTTCGTCGAACAAGTCGTACGCATCCTCCTGCGCCCAGGCCATCGCCAGGCGCATTGGCAAAACCCGCGACTGGATCGTCGCCCTCAAATCCCTCATGCTCGTCCTCCGCATCTTCCAGGACGGGGACCCCTATTTCCCCATCGAGGTCCTCCACGCCATGAAGCGCGGCGCCAAGATCCTCAACCTCTATAACTTCCGCGACGACTCCAACTCCTGCCCCTGGGACTTCACCGCCTTCGTCCGCACCTTCGCGCTCTACCTCGATGAGCGCCTCGATTGCTTCCTCACTGGGAAGCTCCAGCGGCGCTTCACGTACCAGCGCGACCAAGAATACAACAGCGGTCGGAGGAGCCGCCGGTCAAACGACCCCATGGCGGTGGTTCGCGATATGAAGCCGGCGATGCTGCTGGACCGGATTCACTACTGGCAAAAGCTGCTGGACCGGGCGATGGCGACGACGCCGACCGGGGCCGCCAGGACGAATCGGTTAGTTCTGATTTCGCTCTACGCGATTGTTCAGGAGACGTACGATTTGTACCGGGACATTTCGGACGGGCTAGCTCTGCTTCTGGATAGCTTTTTTCAATTGCAGTATCAATCTTGCGTGAACGCATTTCATGCCTGCGTGAAAGCCTCGAAGCAATTCGAGGAGTTGTCGGCGTTTTACGGGACGTGCAAGAGCTTGGGTGTTGGTCGGACCTCTGAGTATCCTAGCGTGCAGAAGATCTCCGATGAGCTTTTGGAGACGTTGCAGGAGTTTTTGAAGGACCAAGCTTCATTTCCGAGTCGGTCGCCGCCGACCCATTTAACGGCCAAAGGTAGTAAGAATAAAGGGTTGAGCTTGGAACAGAGTGAATTTCCATCTTCGGAGCAATTCGAAACGGCATCGGAGAAAGGTTCTGCGTTTGGTTCGGCCTGCACGTCGTTGGAGGATTTGATGAGCGTTTGTGATCAGAATGGCAATGTGAGCCCGTCGTGGTCGGTGGAGCAAGAGTTTTATAACTCGGAGGAGCAACTAGAGAAGCTGGCAGAGGATGGGCTCGCCAGAGGAAGAAATGAGAACGGATCGAACCAAACTTTGCCGGAAAGTTTCGATCTTGTTTCCTTTGATGGCTTCCCACCGCAATCTCAACCTCAACCACAACCGCAACTGGATCAGATAAGGCAAGAAGAACTAGTAGGAGTCGATGATCAAGAGGGTCCAAAACAGGGCTGGGAGCTTGTTCTGTTTGAGTCTGCAAATAATCAAACACCATTGCAAACATCCTCACCAACTCCACCCATTGATTCATCAAACTTGGACAGCTTGTTTCAAAACTCCGCAATGCCCCAACACAATTACAATCCATTTCTTGATGACCCAATACCATTTGACAGCTTTGCAGCCTCTTCGAATCCAAGCGCCACCGCCAGCAATGGCTTTGGAAATCTCGGAGAAGACGACCTGTTTTTATTCCCTTCCACAATGATGGCAATGGCACCAACATTTCCCGAACAAAATTTAAAAGAGACCACAACATTTGGCGCCAATAATTCAAATGAGAGCGCAGATGTCACAACATTTCCCGCACAGAATTCAAATAATTCAACAATGGCACTAACATTTAGTGCCCAAAGTCCAAAAGTGAGCGAAATGTCACCAAGACTCTGGCCACGGCGTGCAAATGAGAGCACGACAATGGCACCAACATTTTGTGCACAGAGCCAGAGAGAGATGACAATAGCACCAGCATTTTGTGCACAGAGCGAGAGAGAGATGACAATAGCACCAACATTTTGTGTACGGAGCACAAATGAGGTTGGTGAACGAAGTCCAAAAGAGAATACAATATTGATGCCACCACCAACATTTCACGCACGGGATACGAATGGCAGCGTAATATCACCAACATTCTGCGCCCAAAATCCCCGAGAGAGCAGAATGCCACCAAACTTTAACGAGAGTGCGGCGCCAACATTTCGTGCACAGAATCGCAATGACACGACCATGGCGCCAACCTTTACCGCGGTGGCTCACGATAATGAGAGCGTGGTGCCGACATATGGTGTACATAATCGTAGTGATACGGCCATGGCGCCAACATTTGGTGCACATAATCGTAGTGACACGGCCATGGCGCCAACCTTTCAGGCAGATGAGCCTAACGAGTTCACTGCTGCACCGACTTTCTTTGCAAGAAGTGCAATGAAGACAAGAGGAGCATTCCCTAACGTAGAAAACAACGACCCGTTTGCGACGTTCTTCTCTAAGGTGACAACTCCTAGTGAACCTATGTGTAATGGATTAGTGAATCAAGAAAGCCTCTTGCATCAACAGAGACTCTGGTTGGAACAGCAAAACAAGATTATTGCAAAGCATATGAGTTGATTTGTTGTGCATTAACTAGATGTTGGGGTTTTTAAAGATCAAATGTAATGGTCTTGTAATTAAAAATCCTTCTCTCTCTAAGCAAAGTTGGAATGACAGTAGTGAGTTTATGCACCAACAGTGAAACATGGTATGATCCGGTGGATGAAAATCCAATGATTAATTATCACGAGATCAGAAAAGCTATATATTCATAGAGAGTTTTTCTATGTTAAGGATATTCGTATTTTAAGATAAAATATCCTTAACATAGAATAAGAAGTCGAGCTGGGTTACCAATAGTGGTGGCCCTCCCTTGCCCCTGCTTGGCACCCAGGATCGAAACCCGGATTTCTTTCCTCTCAATGTAACCAAAAATACCTCATTACCATAGAAAACCTATATATAATTGCAAAGTGAGACATAAGGGGCCTCTTGCATCTGCTTCTGAAAAGCATAAGCACCTCCAAGAAGCCCAACGAATTGGGCCCTATTATTTTGTTTGCTCATATGATGCTGATATTTTATTCATTGTCCATCAAAGAAAGGCTCATACCATACATACCAAATTTTGAGTAGGGTAATGCATTATGCACCAATGCAGAAGGAGTTAGCCTATAAGGGAACAAGAAGCATTATTCTCTTGCAGCAATGCATTGATGGAGTGGCTTTTTCAAGTTTTAGGTGTGAAACTTAACAAAATCAACTAACGGAACAACTTACTAACTGAAAAAAGTGTTGTACGTTTGACTGAAAATATACATTATTAAGGATCTTAGACTAATTAACTACGTTTATGTCTTTTATTTTTTAAGTCAAAAGCTGATCCTCATCATTACTTGCAATATAATCGCATCTGAGATTCAAAGTGCATGATCCACCGTATTCCATGCATTGTTGGGTAACATAAAGAATCAGGGCTATATTTCACTCTCTTATATTTACCAAAAATCTGTTAAATTTCAGAGAGATTGATCAGCGTCCTATTACTGGTAACATTGATATAGTCCTCAATTTAACCACATACAAAGCCCAATATATATAAGATTTTATCACAAAAGATCTCGATACTATTAGTAGTGAACCACTCATTTTATATATTGTATCTCTCACATTCGATTCTATTTCAAGAGTACAAGGACAAAGATATAGAAGAAAAGAATAATCCATCAAAAAAAGAATCGGAGGGATCAGTCAGGGATGGGACATTTAACTAACTGTTGAATGAAGGCACGGTCGGTTAAGTTAACGGACTGTCGTTTTAACCGTGCAATGTTGGCGGGAAATGGTAGAAAAGAAAAGCAAAAGAAGCACAAAGTGACAGACATATAGAGAAAGAGGTGTAAAGGCTTTACAGCTAAGTTTCTGAAGAGAGAGAGAGAGAGAGAGAGAGAGAGAGAGAGTGATATCACGGGAAAATATAATGGGTATGAGCCTGCAAACAAAAACACAAAAAAAGGTGACAAAGTTTTGTTGGGGGAGTATCAGATGCAAATGCAAATGCAAATTTGATAGGTGGGGTTGGGAGGGGGGAGGCAAAGGGAAGCAACAGCATGTGAACCCGTGTAAGAGAAATGGACCACACATGACACATATCCCATCATATTATTATTATTCATATTAATTGATTAGATATTTAACAGAATGATAATACATTACATATGCTCTTAATTAGCTTTGGACCGTCCAATGCAAATGCAGTGCAACCATTTGCTGAGAAGTGTGACAAGTTGTACTTCTTCTCTCTTATCTATAGTCTCCTGTTTTACCTTTTACCTTTCCCAGATTCTCAAAATCTAAAGGACCCAAATGACTACCCGATAAAAATGTTTTTTTTCCTATAGGTCGGGATAGTGAATCCGCACCCTTTGCACAAGTTCTGAATAGTCCCGACCCTCCCTTCCCGAAAATTGGATTAATTTATAATAATTTAGAGTCATTTGTGCATGATATGCCCCAAAATTTATTTAAAAAATTATTTTGATTGTGAATGTGAAGCTCAAGTGTTCAAGCCTCAAGCCTAAAAAGCTTTGGTAGCAGCTGGTGCAAGTGGAGATGAGATGAGTGGGCTTTATGATGCATGCTAATTGCAAAAACAAGCATGAGAGATGAGATGAGAGGACCCACCAACTGTCACCACCAGACAACAAACACCAAATCTGTTTGAAAGAGATAGACCCATCCAAGCCGACTGAGAAACTAAAGATTATCATCATTGTTCACTGCCCTTTTCCTTTGATTCCTTCCCATTAACCTGCTCAAAAAGATAGATATACAGCAAAATCTAATTCTGCTAATGCTTTTTGAGGTTTGGATCAAATGCTATTGGCTACACTTCCACATGCATCATCATCATCATCATCATCATCATCATCATCATAACATCGGCATTCAAAAACAGTTGCACTAAACCCTTGTCCATTACAAATAAAGAATAGAGCAAAGGCTTCTCTGGTAGGAAGGGACAGTGTACATAATAAGATTGATCAAACAACATAAACAAGTGGGTGGTAATGAAAAAAGAGTACCCAAAAAAAATTGACAAACATCATCATGAAAATTGAAATCAACCCTCTCTCTCTCTCTCTCACTCTTACAGCTTTCACGAGTGAACCAAGTAATAAGATTAAAAATTAAAAAAAGGATAAAGCAAATCGAGGATACTCCCTAAAAACCGCATCCATGCTTCTCTTTTTTTCTTTCTTTACCGATACACTATGATATTAGGATTATATAACATAATTAAATAATATTAATAATTAAGTAATTAAAAATTAAAAAACAAAAGGTTGGGTTGGGTATACGATGTGTGTATTTTTGTTGCCTTGTCCAAGCTCTTTCCTTCCTGGACGGTTAGAAAATCCAAACGAACCTCCTTCCTCCCTCCTCCTGTCGAATATTAACAAACCAACAAACAAACCAATTGAAATTTGATGTCAGCCACAATCTTAGACCCAAGAAAAAGTGCAAAAGCAAAAATCCAAACATTTTGCCACGACTTTTGCCATGTGTCACTAAAAGTCCATGGCCCGCCTGCCTAACTAACACTGCCACATTCACTACGCCAACCCTCACGAGTCAAACAGTAAAAATCTATCACCGTTAGCTTCTAGTTCTAGCCCATCTCTCAGGGTAAAGATACGCCTCCTTCATTCATGCCTCCGTTTTTTTAATATTAATAAGGATTCCTGTGCTGTGACTGACTCAACAAGTCAGCAGTAAGAAGCTATTGGGCCCCGCCACCCTCTGCGGCCGAGGCACAACTCTCTACACTCGTAACAACAATCTTCTCAATTTTAGGATTCAGTTAACAACGGGGTTGTTTTTAATTTACCAAAAATAAGATTATAAATAAAGATAGGCAGATTTGTCATTTGACACTCTAGTGGACGTACGGGTGGCTACTTTCCAAGACACATCCAGGCTGCCATGTACACATGCCACCCTCTCAATGGATAAACCCAATGACACGTCAGAGTCAAAGTCATAAAGCTCTCAAGGCAAACATTTTTCACAAAATTAAAATTCCGAAACTAACCTTTCTTTGGCGGGTATTTTCTTTCTTGGTTAATTACTACTATTATTCCCTCCAAGTTCTGGAGAAGATGGTCTTGAGCCTGTTTCCGGCGAGTCTCTGCAGTGCTTTCTTAGCTCCCACGACCTCTATTTCCGCCAGCCTCTGCAGATGCGGGTAAGCCCCGGCTGCCACCAGCCTTTTCCGGCAGCCACCGCTCCCTCCGGAGAGTACCGCCGCAACCACCGCCACCGGGAACTTGCTGCAAACCATCTCGTGATTCTTGGGATCCAACATCTGGACCAGCCTCATCACGCTCTTCTCGTCCCTCACCAGCTCTTTCCTGTTCGACCGGACCGTAAGCAGCGACACAAGCACTTGGGCCGCCGATTCTTGAAGACCCACCGGTTTTGGCGACTCCATGAGCTTCACCAACGACCCCATACAGCTACCCAATGCTCGCTTATTGCCGTCACTCACATTGATCGATAAGTGAGCGAGTAACGAAGCTGAGATTTGCTGTAGGGTTGTGTTACCGTGCTTTATGAACTCACCGAGCTGGATTAGGAAAAGGGTTGAAGAAGACAGGACTTTAAAGCATGAATCTGAAGCTGAAAGCGAGGTTATGGCTCGGAGGACGTGTTCCAATGTGTCCGAGCTCGGTAAATCTTGGATCAAATGCATTAATCTCTGCAACCCACGTTCTTGAATGATCAAAGCTCGAAAATACTCATCGGAAGAGGCTAAAATCGCTAAAAAATTTGCTGATTTTTCTTGGGCAGTAATGGAGCCTGAAAGCAATAACTGGACCAGTACTGGCACAGCCCCTTCTTCTCCCAAAGCCGTCTTGATCTCTTCCACATTGGCCACGTTTATAATGGCGCCAGCCGCGTGGGTCTGAGTCGCCGGAGACCCAGATCGGCATGCTTCGATCAACACCGAGACGCCACCGTAGGCCGAAAGGGCCCAGGCATTTTCTGGATCGGCCGTCAGCGCCTCGACGGCCATCGCCGCCTTCTCTTTCAAATGGGTCGACCCGGATTCGAGTATTCTGAGCAACGGCCCCAAACCCCCTTCTTCGAACACGGCCTTGCGCGACGACTCGTCGTTGGCTGAGGCTAGGAGACAAACGGCGAAGACAGCCTGTTCTCGCACAAAAGGCTGGTTGTGGAAATCGAGCAAATGAATCAAATACGCGACATTACCTTCTTTGGCGACGACACCGGAGGACTTGCAGTCGTCGTTGAGAAGCTGAAGCAGAGACTCCAGAGCTTTTTTCTTAAACTCGACGCCTCCGATTTGTAATCGGGTGAAGAGGTCCCGGACAAAAAAACCCAAATCCTCTTTATCCGACCCGGGACCCGGGTGGGACAAAACGATGGCGTTCGACTGGTGGAGCACTCCAGATCTGAGCAACAAGTCGAGGTCGCGGAGCTGGTTGGAGAGCGAGGACGAGGCCATGTCGAGGTCGCTCTGCATGTGGAGCTTCCCGCCGGTGAACCCGGTGTCCGTACATTGGTCGGCGAGGGCGGTGAGGCGCTGGAGAGTGGAGAGGAGGTTGGGGAGGAGGGTGTGGAGAAGAGGGTTCTGGGCCCAGTGGGGAGAATCGGAGATGTCGGCGATGGAGGAGTGGAGGGAAGTGAGCTTGGTGTGGAGGGCGGTCCACCGTCCGACGAAGGATCGGACGGTGAGGGAGGAGCGGAGGAGGAGGGAGAGGGTGGAGTTGATGAGGTCGAGGAGGGTTTGGAGTGGATTTGGGGCGGCGGTGGCGCGATGCATTTGCGATTGGCGGGTCCGGGTTAGGACCGGGTCGGGCTTGGGTCTGTCTCAGTTAGCGATGAACAATACATGAGAGAGAGAGAGAGAGAGAGAGAGAGAGAGAGAGAGCGAAAGGGAAGTGGGTTTTTGGGTTTGGTTGCTTTGGAAGTAAAAGAAAATGGAGGAGGAGGAGGAGGAAGCTGCAGAAAAGTGAAGTCGAGCGAAGCAATCGAGAGAGAGAAGCGAGGTGTGGGGAAGAGCAACAATGGCAAACAATGAAGTGAGAGACAGCGAGTGAGAGAGAGAAAATGAAAAAGAATCGTGTGGCAGTTTTTTTCTTTCACTGTTAGGCGGAGACTAGACCAGAGCTTAACTACCTGAAGTAATGGGCCTGGCCCAAATGTGGGCCAGTAGGTATATGGCCCACCTCGTCCGGCTCCAGTCTGCAATCTCTCTTTGATTATTATATACCTTTGTTTATTTTTGTTAACCCCGCCAGAATATTCATATAAAAGAAAAATATGTTAATTGATACTCGCGTAATTTACGACAATTGTTGACTTCGTGTCTTCGTCTTCCACTCCGTTCCAACTTCCCCACGACTTGAGTATAACTAATTCGTTAACGTCTACGCGAAGGTTTTGTTTTTTCTTTCTCTTTTGGTAAACTCCTCATGCAAATATGAAAAAACCCATTGTAAAAGATTTTAGAAGATTTTAAAGAAGTTTAGGTTTAGGTGTATTCAATCACGATTTTATATAAGTTTATTTAATTTTAGGTGTATTTAAGTCAGATTGTTTAAACTCCATCCAAATTTTGATGTATTCAATCACGACTTTAAAAGACTTCATAAAAGTTTGAGTGTATTATAAACTTCATTGATTTTAAAGGAAATACAAAAAGTGATGGATTTCATTTTATAATAGACTAATTTTAGGCATGACAAATCTTTGTTTCCCCTATAGATTTTGATAAATACATTATTTTTATTCTCAAAATATGATATTTCTCCACTTCTACCACCACCATCTTATCATGACTATCACCATAGTCGTCGCCGTCACCACCGCCACAACAGTCATCGCCGTTGATCAAATAAAATTTGATAGAAGATGCAAAAAGAAAATTACAATTCATACATTGATCAAAGAAAGTAAACAACAGCTACCCAAATCCCCAGCAGCCTCAAGAAATTCTTCTTTTTTATCTGTACAAATTTGCAAAACGAGACTTTGGAAAATCTCCTTCCTTCCTTCACAGTTCATCACAACAACTATATGTTTTCTATTTGAACATGTTTATATTTCAGTACAGTACGATATTGACCGGTACCAAATATTTGATACCGCTATTATGCCATACTCTATTGGTACGGTACGATATGGTATCGATTATCTCCCTATCCCAAATGAAACGGTATGTAATCGGTATAGTTCGGTATGATTAGTATACGATTTTCGGTTTTAGATGCTCACCCCTAATCATCACCATTAGTGCCATCGCCACTGCCACCCCTACTACCTTCCCCACAAACCACCACCACCGCAATCGCTATAAACTCCATTAAAATTAATAATAAATTTCTAACAAACTCAGTTAAAATCTATACACGATTTTCAATCAAAATCTATGTGGAGTTTGTAGAATTCAGTCAAACTCAATTAAATTCAATTAAACTCCATCAACTTTATCTCTTTTAAAATCATTTAAAATCTAAATTGAATACACCATCCTACTTCTATATTAACTTTAGCTTACAATGATACACATTACTCTCTTACTCAAGTGGGGTGAAAGTAAGATGTCCATGTCATTAGAATTTTCAAAGAACAATGTCTAAATTGCCTATAATTTCAGGAAGCAATACAAGAATTAAGCCTCAATTTTTAATCAAATTTTATATTCGTTTAACTTAGGAAAAATAATTTGTATGATACAAAAATGTCGTGCTTACTTGTCTAGAATGGGTCTTAGAATTATTGTAATTCATTTAATTCCTTTTGTTTACTAACACATGAGTATTAGAATTATTATGATTTCTAACTTTTTATGCGTTTACTAGCACATTTGCAACTAAACGTATTTGTGTTTCACATTACCATATGTAATCAATACATGGAAAACCATGAATCATGTTGATACCAAAATCAGTAGGGACCGTCCAAAAGAGCAAAGGCTCATATCACTTGAGAAAGTAAATGGGCTCGAGTGACTAATAGACTACACCAACCTTACCTCGTACCTAAGGAGACCCAAATGAGGTAAAAGGAGGCCACCAAAGCCCACGAGGCCATGACCCAACTCACTAACCCATGCACCTCTCCCCAAAGGCCTGTATATGGGGAAAAGAACGGCCAGAATGGACCCTCATCATATCCCATTAACGCATGTTGTTCCCCAAAAAGGAAAGGACACACGTCAGTTAATCAATATTCGTCCAATAGAACGGTGCACGTCATCAACCTCTCTCGAGTCCCACATAGAAAAAGACAATTGAGAGGTTCCATCTTCTCTATATATAAGGGAGTACTTTCCATATGAACGTTCTTCATTGTTGAGTACAATACTTTTATAAGCCTCATTTGTTGGGAAAAAAACTGACTTAGGCATCGAAGGGTGTTACCAGTCACCGTACAAATCATAATAAATTTTGGAAATATCATACTCATTCATTATCTACCATATTGATTATTTTTTTGATGGATATTACTTGCCTTCTTATTAGTAAGAAGATACTATTCCTTCATGCAAATCACAATTTTGCATATATGCAAAAATAATTCATATGCAAAAATGATTCATCAAAAACACAAAAATAAAACTTAAGTATACATGTCACATTACTATTAGTAGAAATGTAAGAACTCTTACTTACTTGGTAATGAGGGAAATATTTTCCCCTTTTTTATTATTTTATTTTTTAATCATTTCTCCATTTCAAATAAATAAACATGTAAAAAATTACAAATCATTGTCAATAAATGAACATTTAGTTTAGTTTATTTGTGATTGATGGTTACTTTTCCCCCACAAATTGATTGATTGATTGATTAATTGATTAATTGGAGTATTCTACAATTTTGACTTAAATTAGGGTGGTTGTATTATAGTGCATTCAAACCCCGATTAGCACGGTCCAAGTCAAAATTTCCCCTTTTCCTTTGTAAAACGTGCGAAACGGATCGATTGGCACAGAGCAGAAGAATTTCTCCTCCTTAATGGGCTTTCCGAGTGTGTCTGTGGCCTACAACCTGCAACCTCATTGGCTATAGGCCCAATAACATTGGGAGAAGGTTATGGGCCATAAGTTTTAACTACGAGTAATCTGAGGTCCCTAAGTTTTGGACATGGCGAAATGCAAATTTTCTTTGTTTTATTGAACCATTGTCGTTTCTGCGATTTGAACTCATTACACGGCAATGATGGCAAAGTAGTAAAGATTTATTGTCGTTTATGCGATTTGAACTCATTACACGGTAATGATGGCAAAGTAGTAAAGATTTATTTATTACCTAGTGATATAGCGTGTAACATATACATACTGGCAATTTCTCAATTACTTTAGTGGCATGCCATTTCCATTTTGCAGTAAACTTTAAAATTAAAAAAAGGACAACCACAAGTAAATATTTGCTAACAAATAAATAACTTTTCTTCAGCTTAAATTCTTGAGAGGTAGCTCGCGGAGGCCGCTCTCGTTAGTCTCTAACTAAAACCCTCCTAATACCCCCCTCTCTTCTTCTTCCACAAACAACACACAGTCAGTGAGCATTGGAAGAGCACAACAAATCTCAGAAAGAAAGTACAAAAATGGTGAACAAACCATGGAGGATCATACCAAGGCCGTTGATAGAAACAGTGCTAAACAACCACGCTCAGCACCACCGTGTTCCTCAGCCTCTGATCCTCCACGGCCCCAGAGGCGTCGGAAAAACCACTCTCATCCTCGAACGTAATGACCCACTTTCATTTCTCTGCAATATTTCGTCTCTACTTTCTCTCTCTTCTAACACACTGAGTCTCTCCAGGTCTGCTCAACGACTGGAACAAAGGCCCTCACCTCACTGGCTACGTAGACTTCGCCGAGTCCATCAAAGACCACCACCCACAATTCAATCAGTCGTTTCCTTGGGCTTCTTGGTCCAATTGCCCACCACCCACTTTGTCCGATTGCAGAACCAAGCTTGAGAGCTGCCTCGAATCCATGACTCACAAGGGCGTCCTGCTTGGTTCCATTAGCTCCCATCAAATTTTCTCTACTCTCAACAAATGGCACGGTATTAACACGGCGCTCCGCCGCGTTATTGAGGGCAATAGTGCGTCCAAGAATGCGGTTTCTGATAGAGTTTCGGGTTCTGTTTTGTGGGATCGGGCCGTTTTCGCTCTAAGTGCTCGATGTAATGCCGAAGAGATTGATGGGATTTTGGGTTTGCGTGAGAAGCGGAAGAGTTTGCCATTGGAAGAGGCTTCGTATTATAGGGAAGCTGTAGTGGCATTGAGATTGGCAAAGGAGGTGATTAAGGTCCAACAAAGTTGGAGGGCTAATGCAATTGCACATTTAAATCGGACAGGTGGGTTTTCGAGGTTTTTAGCAAATTCGTGCACTGATTGGCCCTGTTTGTTGTTGGAGTTGTTATCTCAAGCTGCTGAAATTGATCATTTCCAGGTAATGAAGTTCAAATTTTTTATATTGGAGTTGTTGTGGTTTAAGTTTTATCCAGTCATGGTTAAAATTTGCTTGAGAAAAAAAAAGTTTCTTGGTGCGTAGATTTGTGTGGTTTTGATTAGTGTTTGGTGCTTTTATGAAACTCAAATTGACTGACGTTTCACATATTGAGCAGCCTAAGCTGGTTATAAACAATATCGAAGTTTTACGGGATGCAATTTTGTTAGATGAGAATTCGTCAGTCTGTGGATCAATGTATCATGACAGTCTGATATGGAGAATAATAGCTTTAGGTGCAAACGAGAGGTGCATTCCTGTTGTTCTTGTGACATCGGATAGGTGGGGCTCATTCCTATTGTTTGTGTGTGTGTGTGTGTGTTTCTTTAACTTCACATCACTTATTCACCTTTTAAACTTTTGCAATTGCCTATGTTTCTGGTTTGTTTCTGAATTGTAATTCCTGCTCCTATGCCGCAGTTACTATTCATACCGGGCTTACATGGATTTTGGATTTCCAGACATATTCATCTCTCGTGAGGTACTCAAACTGAAACTCTGAAGTTATATTACATTATGATCTGTGTATACACGGGATGACATTACTTGTGTGTGCATATGTTTTTACTTTATTGTCTAAAAGGAACAAACACTAGTTATTCTTTTCTGCTATGCACATATTAATAGCTTAAACACTAACACATTTGTGACATGACTTGCATCGGGGTCAATTTTAAATATTTTAGGACTTGGTCTACTAGATTTGCGTTTTAAAAAAAAAAAATAATTTTTTTGCTTCACATTGTGCCCTGCCAGGCACACAAGACTGCCACGTCATTCCGGGCCTGTTTTAAGCATGTCGTGCTCATGTTGTGGATATTGTGGTGATGCTTGTGGATATCATGCATTTAAACTTTGTTTGTTCTGCAGACCTTTGGCTGGAATCCCCAAGAAGCTAAATTGCATATGGTTAATGATTATTTCAGTCAATCAGAGGTAATGAGCTTCTCTAACCCAAAAGAAAAAAAAGAAAAAAACAAGATTTATATTTATTGGTTTTCATATTTATTCTGAAAAGTAGGTCCATTAGATTTCTTGATGAATCTCCATTTTCTTGTACTTCTTTTTTTCTTTGTTTCCTGAAATACTGGACTTTATAGTGATTTTAGCATTTTCTTTTTGTCAACTACAGTGGTTGGTTATTGCTGAGGTGTTTGGTCCAAACCCTAGACACTTATTTGAGCTATATGCACTCAAGCAGGGCAATTACTATCAGCAGTAAGGATGATATCTCTT
Source organism: Prunus armeniaca (assembly GCA_903112645.1). Lineage (NCBI taxonomy): Eukaryota > Viridiplantae > Streptophyta > Magnoliopsida > Rosales > Rosaceae > Prunus > Prunus armeniaca. The sequence continues at coordinate 18,054,056 of CAEKDK010000003.1, read as the reverse complement.
TTTGCTTTTGTTTTCTTCCTTTTTTGTTTTTACCGTTCCACATTATATTGATACATGCTACATGAACTAGAAGCTGAACTCTGTTTATCCCTTTTTCTTACTTTTATGACGTAGAGTGTAAAGCCATGTGTTTTTCTAACACGTATGAAATGTGCATCACATCTTAGTTATTCCTTCAACTGTGTTGTATGCGGATTCCTGTAGCATCTTGACATGCATAGTCATCAATCACTGTTAAAATCGAGGAATATTATTTTGTGACAAATAACAAAAGTGCAATGGAAAATGCAATCTTTTTCTTTTTCAAATTTTGTTTTTTGTTTCTTCTCAAGCAGTCAATCTGTGCCTCATTCTTCCATGCTTAATGCTACATGGTGTATTTCATATATAGGTGCTGCATAGTTTTAATATACATTACTACTCTTTTTGTTCATCTGAAGGTTAGAGGACAACAAAGATAGCACATTTGAGGACATCGTGGATGCATATTTAGCATATTTGCAAGTAAGTTTCTTTGGGGAGCATGAAGTGTGCGTCTTACTCATTTATTCTTATTATTTTGTGAACCCTTAGTGTTCTATTTGCAATTTGGTTCTTTGATAAATGTATTGTAATCTCACGTGATGTATGGCTTGCAAATTCACCACATTGAGATTTATGCTCAGTTCATTGGATATACATTAGGCTTACAGACTAACTTGTCCTGTGAACAACCATGGTTATGCCTACTCATGCTATAATAAAGTAAATAATTTTCACTTTCTTTATTTTCTGATTCTTTGTGCACTTTGCGCTGCCTTACTTGCTCTTCAAGTCTATTCATTTAGATTACTGTAGTGAATCCTGCCATGGAGAAAGCACTGGGGCTTCTACAAAAGTTTGCTGTTGATGCACACAGTGGAAAAATTTCAAAAGACAGACTACGCTTTGGTGCACCTTGGAGACATCCTCCACCAACAGATGATCCTGCCTTGTGCCGTCAATGGGCAAAGGTTCAGCTGATGGATTTTGTGCAGTCCCTAGTCAATACAGAATTTGGAGTACGTAGTCTCTGGTTTTCTGTTTTGTTTCTGTCTTGCTAGAATGCTAGTTGTGCACTTGGGACAATTAGCTGAAAGAAATCTGTGATAATCATTTGTTATGGACTAGCTTCACTAAGTTTTTAATATTTTATATGACTTAGACTTAATTTCTCAGATCTATATGATTTATTTATAAATGTACAATGTTGATAACAATAGTAATGCTGACTCATAAATAGCTGGTCTATATTATTAGTCTCCCCCACTATTTCTCTCTTCTTTTGTGATAGAAACAGAAACTCTGTTATTAGACTTTGTCCCTTGTGTAGTTTGTGATTTCTGTATCCCTATGTACTTGGGTTCAGGTTAATTATCTAGCTGACTGTAGCCTTGAGCTCTTGGATGATCCTTCTACTGTTGCATTGCTGGAGGTAGTTGGATGTCTCCTTATTTCATTCATTCATTTGCAAATAGATATGCATTGCAATAGCTCATGATTTCTTTCTTATCACTTCCCAGGTTGGTTTGCTCTATGCTCAACGGGATCCATCCATCATTCGCCCCATATCTAGGGGAATTCAGCGATGCATTGTAAGATGGTAAGCTAGCTTTCTTGGATTGAAGGTACTAGTAAATGATCATGAAGCTCTAGCTGGTCGCTTATAGTTTTTTGACTCCAGGCTTGTCCAAGAAAGGATGCAGATGAGTTCCCCGAAGTTGCTCCAATATCTATGGCAGCGTATTATGCTTGGCCGTAGCTATCGTCATTTGATGCTAGAAGTAGGCTATAAGTAGAGATTAAAGAGGTAAACTGTCTAAAAAGTAAAAGTGATGTTTATTCAAATTTACCTGTGACTCTGTGAGCCTAACGGAATTATGTGATTTGGCTATTTCAGGTATCTCTTGGGAAGTGCATTTTTTTTTGCGAGTGAAGCCCATGCTTCAGGTTCACATAAATATGTAAGAGATTTCTGATAATAGTGATTTAATGTGTTCATTGTTCATCTTGTCCATATGATTCATGCTCTCTGTTTACTTGGGAGGCAACATAATCACACATGCCCACAGGCAGCACAACTTGTTTAACATCCTTAACGTTAAGCATAGTTTACTGCATTCAATAATCCCTTGCATTTTCCTGCTACAGCCCAGTGTAGTTGTAATATACTTCTTTGACTGGGCGTTTATGTTCTCCAAATGCCCTTGTTACAACATATTGACACTCTTTGTTTTCCTTTCAAGCTTTTACAGAGTGCAGACATCGGTAAAATATTCGAAAGCTGATTTCGAGGAATTGTTTTTGTGCCTAGTAAGAACTTCCTTCTCATAGTGCATAATAATTTCTGTATCAGTCTGATAAGAAATGGTGGTTCATCTCCTCTTTACATTCAAATATAAAACTAAGTGATTCGTTCAGCATGCCATCAAAACCCTAACTGTAAGTTTTCTTCTTGTGCAGGATATGTATGGGGCAACCCTTGGTTAAGATTTGATTCGAAGACCCACAGAAACATTTCGATATTTGGAGATATGTAGCATAGCATGAAGTGAGAGTATACTAACCAGCATTCTCATATGTTTGATGGGAAGCGTTTTGCTTCTTTCCCCACTAATATTTTACCCAACAAAAACTCAAAAGCAAAGAATAGATGGAGCAAAATAATGTTACTGCTCGAATGTGTTTTATGACACACATGTTGGTTTTAGGCCTTTTTTATTCTTCCCCATTTTTGTATTTAAATGCAACAAAACCCAAGCTCTTGTGAGCCCAGTAAGGTTTGGGTAGCTGCTAGCACAGACTAGTTCACTTTAGTTCCTTTGTGAATGGGCCTCCCATCAACATGTTGCTATTTTACACTTGGTCTAGAAAAAATAAAATAAAATTTATTGAGTAATTTGTTTTCTCCAAAAATATAAATAAATAAATAATTCCTTATTTTAAATCGTGACCCAAAAATAAAAATAAAAAAAATCAAACGTAGTGCGCAAAACGTGACCGTTTTACCAGTCATATCTTTGATTTTAACTCTTCGAAGAAAATTCATGAAGATTATTATAGATCAAACGCAACGCAAATTTTGAATAAACTTTCGAGTCCAATTCCAAAATCCAAGTGTTTCTTCGGTACAAGGCAGCTGTTTGGTCCCCCCACCCCTTGTTGAACCCTATTTTGTCCCCATAAAATAAACCCAAGATGATGACCGAAACAGTCAAGTCATTTGCTTTGACTCTCTTGTGGTGATATCAATTCAAATATTTATGGAATCAGTTGAAGTTGCCAGGATGGCCCCAAGATTTTGGATGTTTGTTTTGTATGTTTGTGAAGTACAGGAATACAATTTGGAATTGGAGGACCTAATTGTAATTGGCCAAATACGTTATGCCTTGGAGGCTTTGGAAGGAGGATCTTCACCAATTCACACCACGCGACGAGATAGATCTACAGATTTCCAGTCTCTCTGTCTTTGTAAGATGGACCAGCTTCTTTATTCCTGATAGCTATGAATAATGCATGCGTGCCTCAGTTTTCAATATCATTTTCAATTCAAGAAAATCTTTTCGTTTGCCTTCTTCTATGGGGGATGATTAGGGTTCAATTAACCATGTGATTAATATATACTTAGCGTTTATCATGATTTGGTGAAGTCATAACCCATGCCCTAGTTTTCAATATGAGAATCATGCATAGGAGGGTGTGATTTGTTATGTGATTTGGTGTGTATATCGCATACTCAAAAGTCTCACATAATACACCATTTAATGAAATACATTAAAATCAGTAAGTTTTTTTCTTATATTTTAAAAGTCCTAATTGAATACCACCGGACTTGTATTGATTATTTAAAAATCATAATTGAATACTACCAGACTTTTGTTGATTACTTAAAAATCCTAATTGAATACCACTGTACTTTTAAGCTTCAAAATAATTTATTAAAATCTCAATTGAATACACCCTCCTTCAATTCAAGGAAATCTTTTCGTTTGCCTTCTTCTGTGGGTGATGATTAGGGTTCAATTAACCATGTGATTAATATATACTTAGCGTTTATCATGATTTGGTGAAGTCATAACCAATGCCCTAGTTTTCAATATGAGAATCATGCATAGAAGGGTGCGATTTGTTATGTGATTTGGTATATATATCACATACTCAAAAGTCTCACACAATACACCATTTAATGAAATACATTAAAATCAGTAGGTTTTTTTCTTATATTTTAAAAGTCCTAATTGAATACCACCGGACTTGTATTGATTATTTAAAAATCCTAATTGAATACTATCAGACTTTTGTTGATTACTTAAAAATCCTAATTGAATACCGCTATAAAGCTTCAAAATAATTCATTAAAATCTCAATTGAATATACCATCCTTCAATTCAAGGAAATCTTTTCGTTTGCCTTCTTCTGTGGGTGATTATTAGGGTTCAATTAACCATGTGATTAATATATACTTAGCGTTTATCACGATTTGGTGAAGTCATAACCAATGCCCTAGTTGATCAAAATTCAAAAGTCATAGCCATCAATTTATTCGTTTTTCTCCCCTCCTTTTTTTTTGCAATTGACTAGCCACCCAGAAGAGAAGACTAAATATTTGTGCAAATACATACAAAATTATTGTTTAAAAAAATTCACGTGCTGGTTGAAAATGATCTGCCACTGTGCCACACATATCACATTGACTCTCTCTCTCTCTCTCTCTCTCTCTCTCTCTCTCTCTCTCTCTCTCAATTGATATGATAGCGTCTCAAGCGATGAATTTTCCTGACTTGATGTAATGTAACAATTTTACCCAGGCTTGGCTATCACGTTATAGTGATAATAAATGCGATAGAGCTGTACTGTTTTTCTTTCGACCACATTTCACAAATTCGTTTTTATACGGATTTTACAATGCGGTCAAGGTCTTGCCTCATGTGAGAAAGTCATACATACATACCATATACCACATGCGAAACTGATATAAGGACCAAACAACGTTTAAATTAGGTTAAGAAACATGTGTAATTGACAAGTTTGTCAAGTAATTGCAGGTTGGGAAGAAACAACTGAGAAGCATACGTGAGTAAATTGAATAGAGAATGGGTTAGGTGGGTCAAGCCAACAGTGCCAGCAATTTACTGTAAGGTGATGAGAGTGTGGCATGGCGTGACCTTCGGGTCCGGGACACAGTTTTTTCCCTACATTTACCGGTCAACAGTCGTTAGTTAATAGTCATAGATTTGAACCAAGAAAGAAGAAACAAGACGATTTCCAAACGTTGTCACCACAAGTCCAAAAACAGAAATTTGCAGAGGAAACAGATAATACAAATTGAAGGAAAGGGAATAGATCATAGATATCAAGAATTCTAGGCAATTTACGAAAGTCCCCTTGTTTGGTTCTTTACTTCTCCATTCGGTTGTCTCCTGTCGGCTGTGGACAACTTGCAGTTTTCTACCACATTTATGGAATTACTGGATAGACATGAAAGTTCATTCACATCGCAGCCACTAAAGGGATCTAATGGTCCAAAAGGTTCATTCCAAAGTTGTACACGTAAATCTTTATATGGGGCATATATAGGGACATAGCTCTCAATTTGCAACGTGTTTGTTCTTCAAATGGCTAAAAGTAATTACCAGTGCGTATTCGAGGTTCTATATTTGAATTCCTTCTCCTAATATCTCATATATCCTATAATCGTGATATTTGTCCCACTACTATTTTATGCAATTTTGTGCTTGAATTAAAAGAAACCCAATAAATTGAAAAATCTGGCTCCACAAATTGGGGGGGACTGGGAGCTTGCTTGCAAATAGATGTTCTTATCTTGAACTTGGTACCTTTCCTCTGCACTAAAAACTCACAAAGAGAGTGTAGTGGTGGTGGGAGTGGTAGGAGCCACATTTGTGATCAATTGATCATCATCACGGGCTTGCAAGCAATTATATGATGCATGGCATGTGCAGTGCTTTCCATAAGTGGTTTGTTGTGTCGAAATGGGGTTTGACTCAACCCATTACTTTTTTCCAATTCAGTGCCTTGGCATTTACCGACCATTAGTTCATGCAGGATTTCTTTGCTTCCCATAAACTAATACTTTACTTAATACTTTATATGAAAGTTGTTAAAATATTGTGTTATATATGGATGGTGTCATGGGTGAATTGGATTGTGAAAGGAGCCTAATTTAAAGGGTCATCTGCTTCCTTACAAGGATCACTGTGTCTTCCACTACCTGCTAAGTTACAAGAGACACATCAGGTGATGAAAGAACGAAGAAGAAATTATTTAAAATTTGTTTCAGAAGTTACTTTTGGTTTTTAATTATAGTCTAACACATATGCGAAATTAACTTATGTAAATTACAATAGAAAAAGCGTATGCACATATGTCATGCTGTAATTTATCTGTAGAAAAGAATGACTCTTTGCTTGTAATAACCTACATAGGCATCTTTCTCAAAAGTGCCTGAATTATACATTGAGAGTTCGAGAACCCTCTCAAAGTTAAACTTTTGATGGGATGAGTGACTGAGTTGAAGAAGGTTATATATAAATTTACCGGGTTACACAATGCAAAAATTGGGAGAATTGGATTGGCTAAGGTCACATCAAGGCATGCAAAGCCAAAGGGATATGGGTGAATCTTATGCCCGTGGAGATAGAGATCACTCAATCCCTTCCCATCTTCTTCATGTTATAAAAAGATATATAGTCTTCTGTTGTTGTTGTTGAGTATAACACCCAAACAGATGAAGAGTAGATAATATACTTTTTTATTGGCTTTTCTTAGTCAGTGCATTGTAGTCCCCCACATCATGGACCAATTTAAATTATATCCTCCTCCTTTCTCGGGTGGTTTGGTTTCTATCCAAACAATAATGAACTTACAAAGATGCCCTTGTCTTAATCTTGGTAGAGGTGTGTATATATACGGTATTATACAAATTGGGGCTTTACGCGATCGCCTTACCTGTTTGTGCCCAAGACCTCTTATGCTCTTAATCTTGGTAGAGGACGAATTTCATTATTATTTTCAGACCTAAAAAGAGAGTTAATTATTAGAGATATTTAGTGATATACCCATTCTTAGCACTAATATTATAGATAAACCCTACACCTTTGAAGTGCACATGGCAACAATGCTTCTCTACAAAATCATAATGTTGCTTTCTTATTAACCTATATATACGTAAACGAAAAGCAAATGGAAAGTAAGGAAAGATATATATATGAATGGGTTTGTTAATTTATTTGTGTTATGATTCGTGTTTGCATCAAACTCATCAATTCAATTAATTAGCTTATTGATCAGCCAAAAGCTTTCGACGTCAAGATTCCATTGATAAATAATGTGACTAAATCTAGTGGTTTTCTCCGCAAGATTTGTCCTTAAAAAGCAAGTTAGAGTTTATTAATTAAGATTAAATTGAAATGCCTAATCAGCATAGACGACATTAATCTATCAGCGAATGTTTTTTTTCTTTTCTCAAGGGACAAATGAAGCTAAGTTATTAATCGAAAGATTTAGGGTTGAAGGTATTGTGCATGACATTAGATTCCTGATGCGGCAGATGCAGATGGTGGTCTTGTCTTTTGTTCCTAGAATAGCTAATAAGGTGGCAGATTTAGTTGCTGCCTTTGCGTCCAAAACCCAAGATCTGAGTAAGTGGGAGGGATCTCCCCCTTTATGGTTAATTAATTCGTTGGCAATTGGTGTATCCTCTTTTACTGTTGAATGAAATGGAATTAAAAATAAAAAAAAAAAAAAATTAATCAACACACAACACACAATTCACATAATTGACTATGTAGTTCGTCAGCAGGAAAATCTTGAACGTATCTAACTTAGTAAGCAAATTCCTTATCGAATTTTATAGTTAATCAAGGATATTAGATTGGCATATTGCTAGTCTTAAATATATATATATATATATATATATAATCTAAGAAAATGTATTAGATTTTGATGCTAAATTTAATCAAGAATGGGAAGCCGCCCACGTTGTTTGGCACCTTAGTTAATTATGGCTATAATATAAGATTAATCTATAACTATATATATACATCTGAATTGCTTAGGAGGAGATCTGCTGTTTCCAAATTTGGTGTCCCTCCATATTCTTTCTCCATTTATGTCACATGTCCATTTACTTAACTCAAAATCTAAGAGCATCCACAATGGGCTCCCTAAACCATCTCCTTAGATAAATTTTAGGGAGGAATTGTAAAAATGCAACTCCAACCATACTCTCTATCCACCTCCTAAAATAGGGAGTCCTCTAGGAGCTCCTAAATATGAGGAGAGAGAAAGGACTCCTAGTGGCTCTCTATAGTTTAATGATGATTTATTTAATGAGTATTTCAAACCTTTATTTAATGCTAACTATTTTTTATTTTATTTTTTAATAGAGATTGACCAATTAAAAAATAGTTATAGTATTTATGACTCTCCAAATTAGGGAGTATGGTTGGAGTTGAAATTTTTTAGAGAGCTCCTAAAATAGCTTTCTTATATTTTTAGCTAAATTTTAGCTAAGAAATAGAGAGCATCATTGTGGATGCTCTAACAGTGATAATTTGTACTCTCTTCAATCGAGGACAAAGGATAAAATGGTAAAATATCCATGTATTGACACACATAAAATCCATGTATTAAAAAACTTAAAAGAATTTTGGTGGTGGAGAGACGCAGAGTTTGGGAAGGGTAAAGAGAAAGAGGTAGGCAACTTCCTCATAGATCATTTTCAGGGCATATCCAAACAAAGAGAAATCCAAATGTGAGAATTGTGGCATGCATGGAAATGGAAGTGTGGGGTAGCCAAACCTCATTATTGGTCAAAGCACAAAGAAGAGATCGATCAGCCAGCCACCATGACCAAGACACCAAGATGGTGGTGGTCCAACTAAATCACCAACCAAAGACTCAAACAGAGGAGAGAAAGGTTTTCTCTTTTTCTTTTTATTTTTCCTTTTTCATTTCTTTTTTCATTTGCTACCACAGAGAGATGGTGGGCCACCCTAGAAAGCCTCTGTGGTATTTTTGGAATTTTTTTAACACTTTCCTTGTAGAATACTTCTTTACCCAAAAATTTCCCTAGCCTGAAAACCTGTCCTCATCCACCCTACAGTAATTTGCTTGCTTTCTACCATTTATTTTATTTATTTTTATTCTTGTCAAAGTCCACTGTACACTTTAAACTCCTATAAATACCCCACCCACCCCAAACTCTAATCCACAAGAACAAAATCAACAACACTAGTTGAGAGAGAGATAGAAACATACAGAGAGAGAGAGAGAGAAAGAAACGTACACACAGAAAGAGAGAGATGGAGAACTTCCCAATCATCAACTTGGAGGGCCTCAATGGAGAGGGAAGGAAAGCAACAATGGAAAAAATCAAAGATGCCTGTGAGAACTGGGGCTTCTTTGAGGTAATTATATACTAAGCTATATATAGGCTTAGCTTCTTCATTTCTTTGCTCTGTTCATCTTTTACCTTCATCAAAATTCACCTTATATATGATGAGTTTGGATTCACAAATATTGCAGCTTGTGAGTCATGGGATACCAACTGAGTTTTTGGACACAGTGGAGAGGTTGACTAAAGAACACTACAGGCAGTGCTTGGAGCAGAGGTTCAAGGAGCTGGTGGCCAGCAAGGGCCTTGAGGCTGTCAAGACAGAGGTCAATGATATGGACTGGGAAAGCACCTTCTACTTGCGCCATCTTCCAAAATCTAACATATCTGAAGTTCCAGATCTTGAGGATCAGTACAGGTAAAACCAGTTACAAACTACTTTTAAATTTCTCTGTACATAATTAATTTGAACATAATGCTAGCTAGCTAGCTGGTGCTTGTTCTTTAGAGAGATTAATTTACATGAAATATGCAGGAATGTGATGAAGGAATTTGCATTGAAGTTGGAGAAATTAGCAGAGCAGCTCCTAGACTTGCTCTGTGAGAATCTTGGACTTGAACAAGGGTACCTCAAGAAGGCCTTCTATGGAACAAATGGACCAACTTTTGGCACCAAGGTTAGCAACTACCCTCCTTGTCCCAACCCTGAGCTGATCAAGGGTCTCCGGGCTCACACCGATGCCGGCGGCCTCATCCTGCTCTTCCAGGATGACAAGGTCAGTGGTCTGCAGCTCCTCAAGGATGGCCAATGGATTGATGTGCCCCCCATGCGCCACTCCATTGTTATCAACCTTGGTGACCAACTTGAGGTAACCCAATATTCCGAATGAATGTTACTTCATGCCCAATTAATATTAAATTTACTTACATATAAATTTTCCCTATAGGTGATCACTAACGGGAAGTACAAGAGCGTGGAGCACAGAGTGATTGCCCAAACTGATGGCACCAGAATGTCAATAGCTTCCTTCTACAACCCTGGCAGTGATGCTGTCATCTACCCTGCACCAACACTGGTGGAGAAAGAAGCAGAGGAGAAGAATCAAGTGTACCCGAAATTCGTGTTCGAAGACTACATGAAGCTCTATGCTGGCCTCAAGTTCCAGCCCAAAGAGCCAAGATTTGAAGCCATGAAAGCAGTGGAAACCAATATCAGTTTGGGTCCAATTGCAACAGCTTAAAGAAATTAAGCTTTACTAAGCTGGAAAGGTTGTTTGCTTAAAGTAATTATGGGTGTGGCTAAAGTTTTTTATTGTCTCTTTAAAAATTCAGTTAAATTACTATTGTGGGTATCAAATGTCAATCTGATGTTTGTAGAAACTAAATTTATAGTAAATAATATGACCTGAGAATTTGTTAGTTTGCTATTCCTGTACCAGTTTGTTAATAAACTGTTACGTTACCAATTCTCAAATAACTATTATTGTTGTGTGTGTTTTTTTTTTTTTTTTTTTTTTTTTTTTTTTTTTTTATAAATATTGATTTGCCAAAGGGTCTAGCCCAATGAAAAAGTCTCATATTCGAATTCTCACGGCATCATAATTGTGTGTGTGAGAAATCCTCCTCTCTATAGTTTAAACTATCACATGTATTTAAAAAAATATTACTTTAAAGGGAACAACGTTAACCGAGTAAATAAAGAATATCTGATGCAGACCTTGAGAATTGAAACCAAATTTTGCCTAATTAGCTTGATTGTTGTCAACAGAATCTATTGATTTAGTCATTATTAAAGTCGTCACCTTAGAAAACAAGGACATAAAAATATGCGACGAAAAGAGATAAAAGCGGCTGATAAGGCCAGGGGCAGCAGTCGTGCCGACTTGATGAACAGCCGAAGCTAAAGTTTTCAGAGGCAGGAAACAGGGGATGATGATCAAAAGCCATTAGCCGAAATATAAAACAATAATGGATGCTTTCAAGGTGGGAAAAGTAACTAGTCTATCATATCACAAAGACCTTTCTATTTGTGCCAATGGGAATGTGCCAAAAGAAAACAAGTGATTTTGACTATGATTGAAGCCTCGAATGTCTGCAGTCTGCTCATGCTAAATTAGTGGCTTATAATCACCGACACAAAACCAACTGACATATTTTATCGCATGAGGTGTAACGTGAGAAATATAAAGAAAGATTTTCTCACTCACATAACATTTATTATCAAAACAGAAATAATATGTTTTTAACACTCAAGACAATGATAAGTTTCTTTTGAACCAAGCAAAGAATCATCCAGAGAATTATTTTAAAATATAAAATCATTCACCCAACAAGATCGTGACGGTGTAGTCCACAACAAATGTGTGTCTTTATCATGGCATAGTCATTTGGGACATTCACACAGGGATTCAACTTGTGCAAGTGGATGGCATCTAATCAGTATCAAGTAGAATAAAATATGCATAAAGATCCATCCTCTTTTTAAGTTTTAATCATAGTTGGAAACCTAGAAGCGTCTCGGAATCCAAGACAATTAACTTTAATTAAAAGCACTTTTGCATTGTGGATAATTACATAATCCAACGAAAATCATTTTTCCCCACACATACGAAAAAATAAAAAAAATAAACCAACAACTTTGTGCTTATTTTATTTTGAAAAGCTTGATAATTATACCTATAAACTTAAGGGTGTATTCAATTGAGATTTTAATATATTGTAATTATAAGATTTTATTTATGATTTTAATTCACATATTTTTTGTATTCTTCAAAGTAGATTTGGCCGAAATGTGAATAGAATTCGGATTAGCCATCTTCAAACATAAATGTCATGAAACTAAAACCATGTGGCTATTAAGTTTTGGACGAAGAAGTTGGTCTGGAACTGAAAATTGACATAGGAACAAGTTACACCAAGAAAAAATCTTAAATTAATTTAATTTATAAATATTACAACAGACAAGTTAATTCAAATATGAAAATGGACAGCTGAAAACAAGTCAAAATGGTCCAACTTGTCACTTAGATTGATCCCACAAATTGACTAAAGAAAGACAAATAAATAAAATGAAATAAAGGAGCCGAAAAGCTGTTGAGAAAAATGCATGCATATTGCATAATATAATGTATCTGAATCTAGACAGCTCTAAAATTATTGTTTAGATGAAGGTAAGCCATCCGAGTATATCCATTAAATACAAAAGGATCGAGTCTAGTTAAACCAAGCCGTTGTAATTAGACATGAGTACTATGTTTATCTTCATTTGTTCATCTTCCCCCAAAACAAAACAAAAAACATGAGAATCGGGCATAGGAGGGTGGGATTTTTTATGGAGTTTGATATTTATATCACCCACTCAAAAATCTCACACAATACACTATTTAATGAGATACTTCAAAATCGATAAGTTTTTTTTTAACACTAATGTACTTTTTCTTATCTTTTAAAAGTCCTAATTGAATATTACCAAACTTGGATTTATTATTTTAAAATATTAATTGAATACCACCATATTTTTATTGATTACTTAAAAATCCTAATTAGATACCACTAGACTTTTAAGCTTTAAAACAATTTATTAAAATCTTAATTGAATATAACCCGCACAGCAGCATTATGCATATACCTTTTTTTGTTTTGTTTTCCTTCTCTTGCAAAGTAGAATATCTAAGTATAAGTGAGACTCTTATATATGGCCCTTAGGTGAGGTCCTATATTTTAACTGTTGGATCACCCTAACCAATTTGATCCAACGATTAAGAGATAGAAGCTCACCTAAAGGCCATATATAAGGCCTCACTATAGAATTCTTGCTAAGTATAATAAAGATGATACACAGTAGTTGGTTGGTGGGAAAACCTTGAACATATCCAACTGAATGGAACATATTTTATTGTTAATTAACTAATTAGATTGGCCATATTTTTATCCTTCCTTAATTATACCATCCAAGAAAAATGTTTTAGATTTCGATAATAAATTAACTAATTAAGTATGGAAGCCGCCCATGCTTTTTTTATTTTTATTTTTTGTTCAAACAGTAAAGAGATTGCATTCATAAATTACACCTTTGGAGCCGTAATTAATTTCTCACAAATCCACGTATGCATCACGTACCTTCATTAACTTGAACTAGTGATGAGGTTGATAAGATTAATCTTGTTTGTTACTTAAAACTGAGGCGAGCATATCTTTGAGTCTTTGACTTTGACTTGGTTTAGAGCCACAGATTTGTAGCATATCTCATTCGTCCATTCTATTTTGCAAATCTATTAATACCTCCATTTGACTACAGAGAGGAAGATCCACAAGCACAAACATAAATATATATCCATGTAGTAAAAAGTACAAATAATTTGGTAACTGCAAGAGCACGAGCCTGGCATCTTCGGAGCTTGCTAGATCATTTTCAGGGCACCCAGACAAATAGAAAGTTAATGGGGCATTGGCATGCATGGAAATGTAAGTATGGGGCGGAGAAACCTTATTATTGGTCAAAGAGCGAAGGAGAGAGATCAGCCACCACCAATTATCAACACTCGTGTGGCATTTACTATTATTTGGAAATTGGAATGGGGAAGTCATGAGTTGGTCAACTAAAACATAGGGGATGGAAGATGATGGTATGATTTCTCTAAATAAGTGCTTATATGCGAGAATGATAATGCAGTTTCAAATTTGTGTATTCTGGTTTGGATGAATTGTCAATATATAGAGGTCTAACGCCTCTTCATCCAACAGTTACATTAAATGTTTAACACACTCGAATTTTAGATAATGATTTTATTTAAAAACGAATTTCTAATTAATTAAAAAGAAATTATTAATTAAATAAACAGATGAAGCCAAATAAATATATATCCCAAGGCCCAATTTTGACAATTATGAAGTCATCATTGGGCCATTGGCTTTGAGCTTTTTGCCATTACGATTTCAATTTGCATTGTTTGATGGGTTGGATGAAGAGGGTAATTTGGTCTTTAAATTGGCTTTAAAATTACAATATTTAAGTTGCTGGGTTCTTCAAATGATGAGCCTGAAATTGCCTCAACAATTGGAGAGACTGATAATAGAGATTGAGATCAACGCCATCAACATTCCTACCCACACGTGCCTGCAAGACTGCCTGAAAAAAGAGCAAGAACAATTGAGCTTATTGCTCTAACATAATTAACATAATATTCATGTGTTGTGATGAAGCCCAGCACTGAAAATCATCAGGTGGATGTAATTTGCCACTTACCTCATTATCGGGTTGAATAAGCGGCTCGCCGATGAACTGGTAGATGGATCCGACTCGAAAGCTAAGCTCCCTGAGGTGTTGGATGTTGATTTTTAAGCTGTCACTTCCATCAACACAATTGTGGCAATGGCTGTCTCTACAGAATACTCTTGTAACCTGAGAAAGAAACAAGACATACTAATGACTAAGCTTCTTAATGATATTGGGGAATAAATATGAGAAATGCAATTAAATTCAATGAAGTAATCATCCAGCCCTCTTGTGTAAGACAATCCACAATTATTTGAATCAGTTGACCTATTCCCAATTATTTTTTGTATTAGTAACCTGTTTCCAATCATTACAATCACTCCATCCACATCATGCTACCAATGTGACTCAATGCCACCAACTGGATCCAGAAGATCTTTTTGGCCAGTTCTGCATCCACTCCAACACTATTATACCATGAACATGATATTCACAATGAACCAAAACTAGACTAGAATCGTTTCAAGAAATACTGCGACAGAACCCGAAACGAAATGCTGAAATTATCACATCTCCAATGTCTGTATCAGCAATTCCACCTCTAGTTCATCTTTCTTTCTACCACTCGTCTCCATCAGTTTATGATACCAACACTGTCACCAAGACCAACAAAGCCAGCCTAAACTATAAACTACTTGTACCCTACTCAGCCAATCTACAAATATAGTTAAGAAAACCTTCCAAGTTAAAAACTATGAAAATGTAAGAATTTGGGGTCCAAATAAAATTCAGGGAGGATATTCGTAACTGAAGAAGAAACACTGTGGATATTTTATATAATGCAATTGAATGAAACCACTAAAGCATTGAAAGGGCACGAGTCTTACTTTCCAGTTACTCTCAACGAAGCCCCTTGCTTGAAATAAGAGGAGGATGATGGATGTAGGTCTTGCAATGAAACCAATGCCCCCAGATTTTATTTCAGATGACGTCATCAGGTAAACTCTCACGAGTCACACCCTAAACCCTAGCATCCAAATCTCTCCTGGAATTTGAGGACTGCATCTGCATGCTATTAATTACCAAAAAGTACTAAAATGAATGTGTCTAGTGCAATCTCAGTCACACAAAGAGATTTATTACAATAAATTAGTGAGGCAGTTAAGGACCTGCCATTTGAACTAGGCCTGGGCTCACACGGTTTATCAATTTCTGAGACTGCAGCCGGACCGAAGCTCTTGAAACCGATGTGGTCGGCGCGCCGATTCCTCGGTGTGGTTTGGTTCGGTGTTCTGCGAGATGGCGAAACGTCGAGATTTTTCCAGATCTGAGACAGAGAATCCTATAACGAAAAGAAACAACCTGGAGGTGAAGGGATCGAATCACCTTGGCTTCATAATTGTTGCAACATATCACATGTTTAAGGGACCGGTTCGGTTCAGGTGATCGAGGGTTTGCAAAAAAAATATGAAACGTGAACCTGATTGGGTAATCCGTTTTGTTCTGACTTTAAAACCGATTTTTTAAAATACAAATTTATAAATAAACCCAATCCTAGACATGTATTTATAAAAAAACCCAAGCACTATTTAAACATAGAAACACACCCAAAATCAACCCCAAAATAAACAATTGTATATTTTTTGGGTGTGTTTATACATGGGTTTTAAGTGTGTGTAATGATGAGTTTTTGGTGTGTTTATAAAGTGTTTTGGGTGTTGGGTTTTTTTATAATTTCAGCCCCCATTTTGGGTGTTTTAGTGAAACTCCCTTTTTTAAAAAGAGTTTTTTATTTTTATTTTATTTTTTAAATTTTATAATCACAAATGGTGCATGGGGTTTGTCCAATCATCACCTTGGCCTTTTATGTTTTTTAATAACATTATTGGTTCCTTATGTTTTTTTTTCTTCTGATATTATTGGTCTTTTATGTTGCATCTCAACATCAATTTGGTCATGCCGTCAGATTCAGTCAAAATTTTATGTTAGATTACTGACGTGGGCGCCACGTGGATTAAACAATGTTTAATTTTTTTTTAAATATGAAAAACTGAAGGAAAAAAAAGTTTAGAAAACAAAAAAAGATAATCTATAAGTAGGAGCTAGGGATGGGTCTGATCGGTGCATAATTACATATCATTTTCTACCATTTTAGCTTTTGATTTCGTTATGTTTTTAGCTAAACTTGTACTTTTAATCTCTTTTGTGTTTGTTTCAATGTATTAAGCTTTGGGACTCATTTAATGCATTTTGGAGTCAACTTAGCTAAAAAATGTGTCTATAGATTAGTCAACTTCATATATTGGACTGTACGTGCTCAGGAATAACCATATAATAAGCCATACATCGTTGGCAAATTTTGGCATCTTAAGGTAAAATTTGGAAGCATCTGTGTTATTGTGTCAAAAATGACATTTGAAGGCTTTTCCGATTTTTCCTTGAGCTGGGCTACATATGGTTAGAAAGATAAGACAAAAAGCTTTAAGATCCATATTTTTCCAAATTTTTCAGAATGGAGGAACAAGCCCAGAATGAGCCTACAAGCTGACTGCAATGCATTGTCATGCATGACATATGCATGAGCTAATTATTTTTGGTGGGGAAGTTAGGTAAAGTTCGTGAAGTGGGTGTTGTAGATAGAAGTAATACTCAATTCATATTTTTACTTCCCATAGGCCTATAAATAATGAGGTTCCCAAAGCTTACAAACACACACAAAGGGGGCAGCCCTCAAACACCTCTCTAGAGCTCCTCTCCTTTCTCTCCCTCAAATTCTCTTAGTTTCCTTTTTAGCTTTCAGTTGGGTTTGCACTAGGGCTTTCATTTCTATCCAAATTTTTTGGTTTATCTATGCGGCTATACAAGAATGATGATACAAATGTACTCTGCGAATTTATAGGACAAACTCAAAATATTTTTTTAAAATAATTCAAATAATTAATTAACTAATCGGGTTTAATTTAAATCACAGAGCCCAAGAGCCGTAAAGCCCAAGGCCCAATGCCAACCTTTTGATTAATTAAGTGTATATATATATATATATTAATTAACCATTGAACACATAATTCTCACATATTATTGAATAAAAATGATATATACTGAAGAAAAAAAAAGTATAGCCGGCCGGCTATACTCAGTTTTCCCATTAATTGCTTTTTAAAAAAGGTATAGCTGTGCGGCTGTATGCTTTGAAAAAAACCAGTGCTACTCGTTTGACGCATGGCGCAAAAGCGCTGGGCGGGTCTGTACACATACATATATAGTATAGCCGACCGGCTATACTACATTCTTTTTGAAATTTTTAAAGAAAGAGTATCGCCGTGCGGCTATACTCATTTTCCTACGTTTTTTTTTTCAAAACTAGTATTTGACACGTGGCACCTAGGCCATGGGCCTGTCCCTTTTCATATATATAAATAGTATAGCCGTGCGGCGATACTTTTAAAAATGAAAATTTCATTTGGGAAATTTCATTTTTACAAAATATTTAAAAAATATAAAATTAGTTTCTTAACTTTTGTTTTTTGGCATACTTCTTTAATTTAATATATGTAATTAAGTAATATGTTAGCCTTTTTTAATTACTTTAATTAGTAATTATATTTAAACAACAATTAGAATAATGAAATTAAATATGGCGTTCGCTCCACTAGGACACAACTTTCTAAATCATAGTCCTAGCACAAGTGCTTTCATTTCTAGCGAAATGTTTTGGTTTATCTATGGGGCTATACAAGAATGATGATATGAATATTCTTTGCGAATTTATAGGACAAAAAAAAAATTTAAAAAAATTCAAATAATTAATTAACTAATCGGGTTTAATTTAAATCACAAAGCCCAAGAGCCCCAAGGCCCAAGGCCAACCTTTCGATTAATTAAGTGTGTGTGTGTATATATATATATATATTAATTAACCATTGAACACATAATTCTCACATATTATTGAATAAAAATGACATATACTTTTTTTTTAAGTATAGCCGGCCGGCTATACTAATTTCCCTTTAATTGCTTTGAAAAATAGTATAGCCGTGCGGCTGTACTCTTAAAAAAAACCCAGCGCTCTCGTTTGACGCGTGGCGCATAAGTGCTGGCAGGGTCTGTACACATACATATATAGTATAGCCGCTCGGCTATACTAGATTCTTATTGAAAATTTTTAAGAGATAGTAGAGCCGTGCGGCGATACTCATTTTCCTACAATTTTTTTTCCAAAATTAGTATTTGACACGTGGCACCTAGGCCCTGGGCCCGTCCCTTTTTTTATATATATATAGTATAGCCGTGCGGCTATACGTTTTAAAATGAAAATTTCATTTGGGAAATTTCATTTTTAAAAAAATATTTAAAAAATATAAAATTAGTTTCTTTACTTTTCTTTTTTGGTCTACTTCTTTAATTTAATATATGTAATTAAGTAATATGTTAGCCTTTTTTAATTACTTTAATTAGTAATTATATTTTAAACAACAATTAGAATAATGAAATTAAATATGGTGTTTGCTCCACTAGAATAATAAATCGGGTTTAATTTAAATCACGGAGCCTAAGAGCCCCAAGGCCCAAGGCCAACCTTTTGATTAATTAAATATATATTAATTAACCATTTACCTAAAGGTCATACTCACAAACCACTCAATTGGGCCACTTGCATGATCAATCCAAACTACTATATTTGCAAGAGTAAGTCTTATAAAGACCTCCAAGGAACTCTAATAACTCAAACATGTGAAATTGTTGATGAGAGTTCACCATACGAACTTGGTTTCTCTAATTGGGTATTGCGTTGAAGGTGACACTGGCACTTGTTTGTGGGTAAGTGGCCAATGGAAATTTGCAACACCATATATTAGCTGCAGGTACAATTCTCTTATATATTAATATTAATATATTTTGGACTTAATTGTTGCAATGGTCTCTAAACTAGTACACCCGAGTTGTATTTTCGTCCATGACATCCAAACCATAGACCTAGACAAAACGTAGACAATCAGGAGAAATATATATTTCATCAGTCATTAGTTATTAGTTAATCTATTGATCATGAACAGGGAGATTTTGCACTCACCTATGTAGTGTATAATTAAGTGCTGTTGGACCAGTGTCATACCGCACGACAAGTGCCAAGGTATCAGTCGGCATTTGTGTTCCATAAGAAGCATTAGGCAAAGGCCTGAGTTCTATCTCTGATATAAATGGAACTTCGGAGGCTGTGTTCACCAGACAAACATGTATATATAGTTTCGCAGTGTGACATGAATTAGCTCTTTGATCGTTGTTGCTTCTAAGGCATTGCTTCTAGGGTTATTTGTAGCAATGGTCCCTCAACTATACTTGGAGTTACATTTTGGTCACTTAACTCCAAAAATAGTTACAGATGGACTAATGGTGCAACACAACACCTAATTGAGTGACCTTTGTAACTATTTTTGAAGTTGAGTGACCAAAATGTAACTCTGAGTATAGTTGAGGGACCATTGCTACAAACAGCCCTAGAAATTAAATGATATATATATAATATTTATCTATAACACTAGTGCTAAAAATGGGTATGTAACTAAATATATCTAAAATCATTGTAAGCACATACATATTGAATGCCACATAATGTGAAAAAAGAATCTCCTTACGTTACCTTTAAAAAAAGATTTAGATGACTACATGTGAGTCAATTAACATTTTGTCTAACTTTGTTAGGAGCAAAGAATTCAACTTATATGAATGTGATATGACTTCTATACTGGTTGCGTTTGCACTTATTATTACTATTGGTGTTCTAATTAATTAGTATGATTATTGCTTGCCACCAAATTTTATTAAATTATGCTGTCTTTGGCTTACTTTTTCCAACTTGTCACCTTCTTGGCATTTTCCCTCCTGTTGCTTTTTGTGCTCCCTTCGCTTTATATCCTCCTCTTTGTGATGCAACCGAATAATAACAAAGGATAACTTCAAACGAACTTAACTCCGTCAATTCTATAAATACCCGGATTATAAGTAAAAGATGAGAGAAGAGTCACACTCCCCCAACCATTTAGGATCTTTTGACTTCTATCAATAGCCGCATAACATGTACACAAGTGGTCATATGCTAATCTAACTGGACGTGACATGTATACTCCCATATCATGTGATAAGTGATTAATTAAGAAATGTGATCTGTATAACATTCCTCTTTTATATAATAGTGCCCAAGTTGTCCATAACTGTTCCTAATTTTTTTGACTGGTCTTGGGTACGGCTTTTGATACCTACTTGAATTAATGGATATGGCTACCATGATCCATACTTACAGGCTAGCCATCAATGGAAAGGATGCGAATATCTACATTAATTGACTGATCTAGATTAATCTTAGTCCACGACAGGGCTGGTTCTACTCAAATGTTTTATTTTTGTCTGACAACTCAAATGTATGTGGAAGTGGCTGACTTTAGTGGGTCAACGGGCTTGAGTTAGAGATCCATTATTAGTAGATTCCATGACTTGAGTAGGTCAATAGGCTTGAAACATCCATTGTCATTTGTTAATAGCCAATTATATACAAAATAGGAATAATAAATGGGCAATTTGAAATAGTTAAGTTATGCACAATACAATTTGAGTTTTGATCATGCCCATAATTCTTGATAAGAAGATACATTATTGATTATGAAACATTTGCAATACATACATAATACAACCTGCAAGGATTGAAATAATATATTCCAATCCCATTATTTTAGTACGTACCTAGCTAACTGAGGGACGTAGCATAGCGATTGAATTCTGAGACATCATCTCAATGGAATTTCCTGTTTCAGTGTGATTGCTGCTCTGCTTTGTTCGAGCCAGTTCGGTTGCCAAACACTCCTTTAGTTCCACCAATACCTGGCTCATGGATGGCCTGTTGATAGGGTGCTTAGATACACATGCCATTGCTAATTCCACAGCTTTCCAGACAGAGCTTACATTGAAACTTCTCTCTAACCTTGGATCAACAATGCTGTAAATGTCTCCTTTTGGAAGCAACAAACCAACCCATTTACTTATGTGAATTCTCTCATGTGTGTTTATAAAAGCAGGTCGACCCGCGATAATCTCCAACAGTACAACCCCAAAGCTGTAAACATCACTTTTCTCATTTAGCCTGTTTGACATATTGTACCTTCAAGCAACCAAGCAACTCAAGTCATATCTTCTACAAAAGAATTTGGCTAGAACGTCCATTTACATATGGTTTCTTTGTTTCTTCATTCATGTCCTTGCTTTATCTTTAATTTGCTTCAGTGACATTACTAATATTTTGAATATTAAGGATGAAACAATAGTACTAGAGGGCACCAATACCAAATTAATATTAGTTAGAATTTAAAATGCTTTGGGATTAGATTTGATATATCATTACCCAGACTGAAAACAAAAAACTTACTCGGGCGCAAGGTACCCGGGAGTGCCAGCAACACCTGTCAATATATGAGTCCCATCCTCTACAGGGAAATTTCTGGATAGGCCAAAATCAGATAGTTTGGCTTGAAAATATTCATTCAACAAGATGTTAGTTGATTTCACATCCCTGTGGATAATAGGTGGGCTACAACCATAGTGCAGATACTCCAATCCTGCATTTCCATATTCAGACATCAGTGAATTCTCATCACAAAAAAATTTCAAAAAAAAGAAAAGAAAAAAGAGAGGAGATGTTAGTTTCACACCTTGTGCAGCATCTGTAGCTATTTGAAGTCTACCTTCCCAAGTGAAGACAACTGGAGTGCCGTCTGCATCCACAGAAAATAAAAAATAATGTGGAGATCAAGGAATGTTTCTGCAGAACTTAGATTTCTAGTGCTAAAAAAAATAAAAGCCTCCGGTAATTTATTGGTCGTTTTCCAACAAATTAGAAGTTACTAAACAATGGTAAATTTTGGTATGGAATAGTTTCAATTGCAGCCAAACCTGATAGATATGCTTGTAAGTTTCCATTTTCCATGTACTCGTACACAAGCCCTATGTGATTTTCATCATTGCAATATCCTACAAGGCTTGTCAAGTTAATATGATGAACTCTCATCAGAAGATTAACCTGTAAGATAAGAGACCACAATGAAACATCTTAGTTTATTATATAAGATTGAGCTCAAAATGATTGCATAGCTTATTTTAACAAACGTGCCTCAGCATGAAATTGTTGAAGCCCTTGAACTGAAGATGGTGAAAGCATCTTGACAGCTACTTGAGTTTTGTCTATGCATCCATGATAAACTGTTCCAAATCCACCTTTGCCAAGAATCCTCTTTAAATTGTTAGTGATCTGGAGGATCTCGGAGTATGTAAACTGTCGTTTTGTTGCCTCCACTGGTGCAATGATAGGATTTGCATCTGTGACAGCTCCTAAGATTTCATCACAAGTTTAATGTGCATATATATATATTTATGAAGAATGTTATTATTTTAAGAAATGCACTTGGATATCTGATGTCAAGTCGTAATTCTTCATTTTTAAGGCCATAAGAGAGAAAAAAAAAAAGGAACTTTGACAGATATTTGGAAGTCTTACCAGGTTGTCTTTTCCGTTTAATGCCCCAACAGAGAGCTGCTACAGATAATAAGAGGATGGAGATTCCAGCGACTGACGCAACTACGGGAATAACAAAATTGCGCTTCTTTTTGCAAGAAACATTTCCGGATAGATTTGGATTTGCACACAAACTGACATAAAAATGGTTGATAGCAACAATAGTTAGATTTTGATCTGTTATAAACACCTCATCATTTAATATTGTCATTAAAAATATCTGTGTGGATCGAACTTCTAACACAGTGTCGTGGTGGTGAGTTGGAGTTAAGTACAAAATTTGAAGGTTATATGGGTTTCACATAGCACACCTTAATGATAGAAAACCATTCTTCCTTCTTTCAATCAGTCCTACCGGAACTGAGCCTGTGAGCTTGTTTTTCTCCAAGTTTCTGCAAAGGTAAATTAATCATTAATCTTTCACCATACTTTGTTCATAACAAAAGATTTTTAGTTTTTTCCTCCCCAGATACAGGCAACCAAATGACTTACATGACATTTAAGTCTGGCAATTGAGACAAAAAGTCAGGAATTGGTCCTGTCAAGTTGTTGTTTGATAAATCCCTGAAATGAACAGCTCAACTTATTTAAATCAAATTCTGATCATGTGCTGTCTGCCTTCTGGTAACTTATTCACAGGAAGACATATATACTCACAATGTCTGAATCACTGTAAGGTTGGATATAGAAGGAGCTATCTCCCCTGTTAATCCGCTCGAGGACAAGTCCCTACAGATTGCATGTTCCATTAATTTAAATTTACTACACATAAGTGGAACGGGAATGAAAATTTCGGTAACTTTGTTTGAAGGCATACTTACAAGGATATGATTCTTGGGGACTCATTTTGAGGATAGCTACACTTTACACCTTCCCACAAGTAAGCTTGAGGGGCACACGGATCTCCTTGCCAGTTCTTTTTAATCTTATATGCTGACTTGATGATGTTGATTGCGTCAACTAATTAAAACATTTTCAGAATCAAACAGAAAATCTCATTTAAATCAATCATATACATATAAACACTAAACTGAGAGTATGAAAGCTAGTGTAAGGAAGAAAGACTTACTATCTTCTTGGTTTGTTTCTAACTCTAAGAATTCCTTCAATGTGTAAATCTCAATGGCGTTGAGGATGGGTGGAAGGGTAGAGTTCTCTGCCTTACGGATTGAAAAATTATATTGTCCTCCACTCAAAGCGGCAGGGCTAAAAATAGTACTTGTGTACAAGTAATCGGGAGCAAATAACTCATAAAAGACCTGCCCGTTCCTAGTAATGTATTGCAGTCTGGATTGGTTTGCTTGTAGCTTTTCAACTTCTGCAAAGTGCATGTATACATAGTATGATGCCTTGTCATCAGCAGGCAGCCAGAAGAAGTCCAAGGAAGCATTCACATGTCTTGGCGTTGCAGCAGTACGCATCACAATAGGAGGTGGTTGGTAATCATTGCTAGATCCAGAGTCAATGGTCTGTGATGTACTTAATTGTGTCCAATCATCACGGTCATAGGCATACCAGAAGCGATCATGAACATCGAACGGATACCTAAATAGATTTCAATATTTCATCAGTCTCATTAGCAATTAGAAGTTGACCAGGTATATGTTCATCATCTAACTCCTAGGAGATTAGGCACTCACCTGTATCCTTCAAAATCAGTTGGTACTTGACCAGTATCAAATCGCATCTCAAGCGCCAACGACCCCACTTGTGTTGGATAAGATGCATTAAGTAAAGGCCTGAGTTCTATTGCTGATATAAATGGAACGCCGGAGCCTGTGTTCACCAGACAGACATGTATGTAGCTTCGCAGTGGGACATGTATAAGCTCTTTGTGTGCTGCTCCTACGGAGGCATTCTCAAACCGTATTGACTCCCATAAGTTAGCTCCAAGGTGGAGTTCAAACTCAGGTGCTTTTTCTTGGCCATCATAATTCCCATAAACAAAACTTGCTCTGATCAAATATTTGATGCCGCTTGTGACGTTTATGTTGTAGCAGTTCCTGGTTCCTTCAGGGAAGCTCCTTAGAGACCAGTAGGGTTGTTGATAGTCATCTCTAAACTCATTCAACACGGATTTACTTTCACCGGTGTCTATGAAGCTTGCGTCTGAAATGTAGCGAATTTTTGTTGTCGTTTCGGTATAGGTAACTTTCTGCAGGCCACAATCTATGCTAATGAATTCTGAGATAGACACACACATACAAAAAGACAGAGAAGCTTTCATTAGCTATGTATATATTATAGATAACATTATTTCCTTCAAAATATTCCTACCTGATTGATCATCCTGGGCATGAACTAGGAGCAGAAGACTGAGACCAAGGTGCAGTGTGAAGAGGAATTGCTTGACTGTACGCGACATCATTAAACTTTGAGAAGCAAGACATAAATGTTGGTCCTTTCTTAACCACATTTAGCTTATCACTGTCAGATAAAGTTCTCTTTACATTCTCTCTGTCTGATTTTTCTTAAAAAGAAAATTAAGCACTATTTAAATCAGCTCGTTCAAAGCCTTCCTTCTGTGAAAAAACAGGTCACATTCTTGGCTTCTTCCCTCCAGTTGTCCTCATAACCATGGAAATTCTTAAAAAGTCAAATGTATATTTTTTTTTCACAAAGAAATAAATTAATGACGAAATTTCGGTTATGTCCTCGAATTAGCCATCGATACAATAGAATAAAATCAACTGGCAGGTTGGGGCCAAAATACAAGATGTTGACTCAACAACCGAAGTCCAGAACACGGCTGTTTCAGTTGAAACTTGAAATGCATATCCCCCTTGCAAGAAGAGGTCGCTGAAAGATCCATTACCATTAGATTAATCATGACTTGCTTGGGTCAATGGGCTTGAAAGATCCATTATTAGTTTTTTTTTCAGTCTTAAACCACTACTAATTGTTAATATCCCGTCGTTTTTAAACTACTAATAATAATGGGTGGATTTATTAATATTGCATCTTCCAAGCACTATCAAGAAAAAAGAAAAACACTTCAAAGGACCCACTAGTGTAGTGATTTAGAGTAAGGGCTCTCCCAAGCAAGGTCCTGCGTTCGAGTCCTAGCATACGTATTGTGTGTGTGAGTTTAGTGTATTATCGCCCCTCTCAATAGGAAAGGTCCTCAAAAGAAAAAGAAAAGCACTTATCAACTATATGCTAAGCTCAAGTAGCATGGATGACGTGAGTAACAAATCCTAATTTTCAAACTGTGATAATTGTGGTATGTATTACTCCGATGTGAGACTTACACATCATGACTTGTATCACGCCAACTACACCAATAATCCAATTCAATCCTAGGCACCAAAAGATTAATTTGTTAAAAGTTTTTTCATTTTTTCCTTCGTGGTTGAGGAATTTTGTATTTGAATAAGAAATGCCAAAACTTTTTACCTAGATATTGATCAGAACACACAACATGTCAGAGGTGTTGGAATATGGATTTTAACCCATATATGCACACTCACACACTTAGCTGCACAACTTATCAAGCATAAGGCAATGGAATGCAAAGGAGGAAAAACTGAAGACAAAAACAGAGGAGTTTTTTGTAAGCTCTCGGTTAGCTTCTATTTCATTTCTTGGAGGATACTTTTATTATTCTCCCTCTCATCTCAAGTCTTCTTGCACAGCTTCGCACACTTATTTTATACACATCAAACCTTTTCATATTAGTACATGCCTCTCTCACCAACTTTAATTTAATAGAGCATAGATGTTTTCTATCAATCTCTTACAATTAGTTATTGTATACATATTAATATTAATACAACAAATTAAGTTAAACAAAAGGATCATTAACTTTAATGCCAATGGCATATGCATATTACTATTGATTTTACCCATAAAAAAATAATTGATCTAAAAAGAAAATGGAGGAAACTAATACATCCCAACTCCCATTATTTGATCTAGCTAAGCAATAGTTCAACTACCTAACCGAGGGATTTAGCATAGAGATCGAACTATCAGACCTTATCTCAATGGAATTTGTTAACTCAGTTTCATGGCTCTGCCTTATTCCAGAAATCTCTGTTGCCAAACTCTCCTTTAGTTCCACCACCACCTGACTTATGGTTAGCCTTTTTATAGCATTTGGAGATACACATGCCATTGCTATCTCCACAGCCTTCCATACAGTGTTCGTGTTGAAGTGTCTCCCCAACCTTGGATCAACGATGCCGTAAATGTCTCCTTCTGCAAGCATTGAGCTCACCCACCGACTGATGTGAATTCTTTCGTGTTCCCTTGAAGAGTAAACAGGTCGACAGGAAATAATCTCCAACAGCACAACCTCGAAGCTATAAACATCACTTTTCTCGTTCAACCTGTTTGATAGGTTGTACCTTCAAGTACAAGTTACAACCATTTGCAAATCAAACATCACATTTTTTAGTTTCTAATATTTGATTTGAATGCTCCAATTAAGGGATGGATAAACTTTAAAAAAACAAAAAAATTACTTACTCAGGGTCGAGGTAGCCGGGAGTGCCAGCAACGACGGTCGATATATGAGTGTCATCACTTCTGGATAGTCCAAAATCAGATAGCTTGGCTTGGAAATTTTCATTCAGCAAAATGTTTGTTAATTTTACATCCCTGTGGATTATTGGTGGCTTACAGCCGTAGTGCCGATACTCCAATCCTGCATTTCAAGTTGAGACAACACATCCCAAAAATTGAATTAAAAGAAAAGAAAAGAAAAGAAATTAAGGAGATGCTAGCTAACAAAAATATTGTTGCAAATCTTTTAGTGACCTTGTGCAGCGTCTATTGCTATTTGAAGTCTGTCTTTCCAAGTCAAGATATTTGAGCTGCTACCTGCATCCATAACAAATAAAGAGCATAAAGTTATATCTTCTCCGTCGAGTCCACTAGATCACAATCCTGCGTTAGCAATTGAAAATTTGTGAGAACTATTTCCATTAGTATTGCTTGCCAGCTTGCTGCTGGTGACCTGCCAATTACGCTTGTAGCAAGTGTACTTTTCCTGTTTAGTATTACTTCCCAAAAGTCTCCTCTTAATGGTTTTAATATCCATACAATTGAACGAGATTACGAAAGTTATGATCCTCATTGTTCTTGTTGGTTGCAGTTGACAGGCCTGATAGTGGGAGGGAGAGATCAAGAAATAAGCTGTCTAATTTCCAATTCAAAGTAAAGGAAAACAGTGTCGAATATTTCTATCCTGGAAGCAGGACTTGAAGACCATTTATGCTTGAGGAATTTCAAATTGTGGGTGAACGTAGCAATTGAGGCTCAAAAGTAATTGGAGACTCTTGTCCCTTCGTAATGATACTCGGAGATCCAACTCGAAGAAGACAAGTAATTTGATACAATATTGCTTTGTTACTTTGAAGGCCGTAACTCTAAGTTTATAATGGAATGCTTAGAATTTTCTTTTCTCATTTTGTTATTCTACATCCTACTTGAATGGATATTTGCAAGCCGAATTCAGTGGCAGTGGCTACACAGGGAGAGAGGTTTCTCACACACACATCAAACTTTAGTCTGCAAGTCAATGCCCTTTTATACTGGGCTAGATTTCGTTGGCTTTTGGGCCTAATTTTATTTTGTTATGTTTTAAGTCAATCCAGTTTTGGATATGAGAGATTGACGAGCACCAGAACTCACTCACATAGTCACAGCTCACAAGCAGTTTTCAAACTCAAAAATAAAAAAAAGGGCTTGTCCAATATAGGTCCCTACAATTTCTATTTCCTAGACATATATCCATCATTCTATAAATTTATGTGTAAAACCTAATTTCAAACTTAAATGACCAGTATGATATAAGAGGTCATAGTATTCCTATGTTTTTACATCCTTGCCATCAGACTTCATATTTTATTTATAATTTATTCCAAGCATTTCATTAACTACCATAATTGTAATTAAAACTCCCTATTAATAGCATATCAGTCACCCCATTTCTTTTGGTTGTCATTCCCTCTAACATATGGCCCCTTAAAATTGCAAATAAAAAAAATATGTAAATTACATATCCAATAATGTACATATGAAAAATATAAATATAAATATATCCGTATAAAACTATAGGTATATTATTTACCAAAAAAATTAACAAAAATAGGTCAATTACTTTGTATTTGAAATTTCTGCACATTTTTCATAAATTAAAAATAGGTACACAATAATTTATAGAAAATAGGTGCATTATTTAGAAGAAAAAAAAAGTTCATTATACTAGGTAAATTGTTTTACTAGGTATACATTATTAGAGAAAAAAATAGGTTCACTATACTAGGTAAATTGTTTTACTAGGTACATTATTAGAGAAAAAAAAAGTAGGTACATTATTAGAGAAAAAAAAGTAGGTACATTATTTTCAGAGAAAAAAATAGGCTCATTTAAAAAAACAATTGTTTTCATAAAACGAACAATAAAAAGATGATCAAATTATTTTTCATAAAACAAGTAAAAAAAAAAAAAAAAAAAAAAAAAATATTTAGAGAAAAAATAGGTTCATTAAAAAAATGTTTTAAAAAACAAAATAATAAATAGATTATCAAATTATTTTTCAACATAATTAGAATGTACACTATTATTCATAAAACTATAATAAAAAAGAATACTGGTCGTATAATTCATAAAAAGAAAACAACATTAATTCCTAAATTTAATATTGAATTTAAATTATTAATACTTTAAATAGATTACTAGTCGTAATTCATAGAAAGAAAACAGCATTAATTCAAAAGTAGATTACTAGTCGTAAAATAGATTACTAATACTTTAATGTGGAATTTAATATTTAATTTCAAATAAGTTTCTAAATTGGTTCCTACATCCTTTACAACTATTTAGAGATATTTCCAAATTGAACGGGTGTCATTAGTTACACCCCCCATAACACATTAACTTATAAATAGGGGTAGTTTTGGAATCCTAAAAATACAATAAATCAGATTTTAAGTTATATTAGGTAACTTCCTTAGTTGAATCCTAGTCATCGGGTATTATTTGAAAAAATTGGGTATCTTAAATAGAAAACTAAAGGAAAGGGGTGTGGTGATTTAAAATGAATTTTATGGGTTTAAGCTCAATTTATTATAATAAAAAATGACGTGAGAAACACAATCACATTCAAATGGACTGCCTATTAGGATCACGCTGTTTGCTTGTAAGGCTTGCCTGACTGACGTACTAGACTAAGACTAGGGTAAGCTAAGTTAGGCCACCCAATCATAGGGGCAGCCAGCCATCAAACCACATTTATTTCTTCCTCTTCTTCACTCCCATCTCAGAAATGGTAAGTGTTAATGAGGTCTAATCCCCCTACCCTTTTCTTTCTTATATACTTTGTTTCTCCCTTCAGAGTTCACATGGTTACAAATGGATTTTGCTTTTGCAGGCCAAGAAACCTGTGAAAACCACAATACACATATAATCTCTCTCTCTCTCTCTCTCTCTCTCTCTCTCTCTCTCCACATACAGAATACATATCACCCTATCTCTATCTCTCTGTACTATATTGTTACCAGCATTCAGATCTTCTGTGTTTGTTTTACATACATACAGATTGGGAGATGTTGTCACGGCATGCAAGTACAAATTCAATTGAATCATTTGGCTTTATCTTCTCTTTCGGTGGAGATCATAAGGGCGGCCATGAATTTCGACGTCATTCCAGGCTAACTCTGGGAAACCAACAGGAAGGGGAACTGATTAACGTTATCATTCAAAAGCACAGGTTAGGCTCCTTCTGAGACTCTTGGCCCTTGTAATGTATACCATCTGGTGTTGAGGTTTTTATATATGAGTCTCAGCATGAGGTCAAATCCATCAAAAAGAAACGAACATCAAAACAGGAAGGATCCGAAAATCAACAAGGGCAATAAGGCCATGAAAAATTCTTTATTCAAACCATCTAATGGTGCAAATGCCAGTTTTGAATAACAAAATACCAGATTTAAGTTTCATTGGAGAAGGTTATCCTATCAGGTTAGAAGATAAATGGAAGTGGGGCAGAGTTCAAACTCTGTATCATCAGCCAAATGCAAAGAGGTTGCTGTTTCCTACGAAAAGGGGAAGGGGCATGAAAGCACTGCTCCAAACGGTCAAGACAGGAAACAGCGAAGATCAAGGAACCAGCAATCATCAAGAGCCCGTCATGGAAAATTATAGGTATTGGTTTGTACCAGCCCATTGGCATGGGGTGTAAACCTTCCAGCTCATCTGGTCATTATTAAGGCAAGGTAAAATTTGTGAGGTATCTTTTTCAATTGGTTCCTATATTTACTAAGAATGGAAGTCAACATCAAAACCATAACTCTGCCCTCCATAGTATAATTTCTCACGGAGACCTTGGAGGGCATTTACAGATGCATCACGGAGACCTTGAAGGGCTTTAAATATAATTTCATATTGAACCAACAATAAAAATATAGATTTCTCTAAAGGCCTATCTTTTGAGGCGCCTATGTGAAAATCCCACATCGAAAATCTACACTCCTATAAAGGTGTTTATAAACAAAGCACCATGATAGTTGAATAAGTGTGGTTAACATTGGAGAGTTGGGCCAATGGGCTTAGCTATAGGAGGCTTTGATATGACTTTCATTAATAATAATTAGGCTTAACAGCTACAGTGCCTCATGAAACATAATGCTGACATGGCACTAATACGACCCACAATTTTGCTAAACTAAGTGCCATGTGTGAAGCAAAAAATTAAAAATGATCTTTTAAATAACTTAATTTAACTATTAAAAACAAAAATAATACTTTAAAACCAAAAAATCCAACCCTTACATATTTTTAAAAACTAAATCAAAATTTTTATGGCTCATTTTCCATGACAGAAGCCATACCAGTATGAGATCAAAATCTTAACCATAGTCTGAGATCTCTTGGGCTTCAACTCCGGCCGTTTTCATTCCTTCGCCACTATCATCTTCTCTTCCTCATCCAAACTCTCCGACAACTCAAATACCGACTTGTCCAACTCAATCTCAACCGCAGAGATCATGTGAGGAGACAGCCACTTGGCCTTGATGTACTCTGTTTGAATCTGACATCCACCCACTGCCCTGCACTAGTGGATCTAGGTGGTGGGTATGGGGGGAGGTTGGGTTGGGGAAGACGAGATGAATCACCCTAATTAAATCAAATAGAAGGGTTCTCCTTTCTGCTTCTTTGCTAGTCTTAAATAGGCATGCCTACCTAAGAAAGAATATAAAGGGTACTTTCTGGGGGGGTGCCTGGGTTTGGTTTTATCTTGTTCTTGTTTTTACTTTTTTCAATTTTTTGTTATTTATTTTTTAAGATATATTTGTTATTGTTTTAAATTTTTGGGTCGTTGGGAGGTTGCAATGGGGTGAGGGGCAAAGTGAGACACAAAACATAGGTCAAGGTGGCAAAGTGAGTCACTTTAACTTTAAGGGGGATAAGTGATAATTAACCAATGTTTCAAGGGGCACTGTAGCAATTAAGCCTAATAATTATATTAATCAAAGACTTGGGCCTTGGACTCTGAGGAAATTTAATTAAGAGACACCAAAACGAAAATTATATTCTCTGCTTTTGTTTTTTTGGCCAACTTCTTTAATTTAATACATGTAATTAAGTAATACCTTAGCCTTTTTATTTTAATTACTTTAATTAGTAATTATGTTTCAATTATTATTTCTTTAGTGAATATTTAAGTATTTTACTGATTTCGTAAATTACTTGGTAAATAGTAATGAATTGTTTTGAACTATTTTGTGGACTTTGTTTTTTGTTCTTTGATATTAAATAATCATTAAAATACATACGTACGTGTATAATATAAGTATCAAATGGGAAAAATGATAAATTCTTTATACTGGTAATAACCCTGGAAAAGTAAAAAAAATCAAAAGGGGACAATAGATATACCTTGGTAATGGCTTAAATGTAATGGATAATGCTCTAGACTAGTCTTATCGACAAAGAAAATCAGGGAGATTTTTTTTTTTTTTTTTTTTTAAAAGAAACCATTAGAAATTTAAAGATAGGTACGAAAGATAATAAGTTTTTTTTTTCCCGACAAAATTTCGTCGACACAGGTATATGCCGACGAAATTTGGTTGCCGGGCGAATATACTTTTAAAATAATCAATTTTGGGAATATAGCCGGACGGCTATACTGCTCAAATATTATATTTAAGGAGTATCGCCGGGCGGCTATACTATTTAAAGGCATGGAACAGTAAATCGGATATTTTAAAGGTATAGCCGTGCGGCTATACTGTTTTATTTTATTTTTTTTTAAATTCTTACGTTTTTAAAATATAAAATTATATTCTCTACTTTTGTGTTTTGGCTAACTTCTTTAATTTAATACATGTAATTAAGTAATACCTTAGCCTTTTTATTTTAATTAATTTAATTAGTAATTATATTTCAATTATTATTTCTTTAGTGAATATTTAAGGGGGCATTTGGTATCCTATTCAAATAGGGAACTCAAAAACTTTGATTTTTCTTAAAAACAAGGAGTTCTTAAATCTATTTTTAAGATTCAAAAACTTGTTTGGTATGCAACTTGAAAACTGTTTTCAAATCTTAAAAATTTGAGAACTTGTGGGTTGTTAGAAAAAAACTAAAAAAAATATTTTTGTTTTTGTTTTTAATAATTGTGGTGTTTTTTAGTTGTTCTTGAGTTTGAGTTCTTAAAAATAAGGCTACCAAACATGTTTTCTTTGTTTTGGACTTAAATTCTGTTTTTGAGTTTAAAAAGTTGAATTCAAGTTGAATACCAAACATGCCCTAAGTATTTTACTGATTTCGTAAATTACTTGGTAAATAGTAATGAATTATTTTGTGGACTTTGTTTTTTTGTTCTCTGATATTAAATAATCTTTAAAATACGTGTGTATGCGTACAATACATGTATTATACTTTTTCTTTCATTATACCGAGTCTTTAAGATGTATACGGAAAATATAAGTATCATTAAAAAAATACGTACATATGTGTATAATACAAGTATCAAATGGGAAAATGCTAAATTATTTATACAAGTAATAACCCTGGAAAAGTAAAAAATCAAAATGGGACAATAGATATACCTTGGTAATGGCCTAAACGTAATGGATAATGCTCTAGACTAGTCTTATTGACAAAGAAAAATCAGGGAGAACAAATTTAAAAAACAAAACGGCACCTATTAGATATTTAAAGAGTATAGCGGCTATACTATTTATAACAAAAATGAATAAATGAATTGGAAAAATTTCTTTAAAAATTTCAAAAAGAATCTAGTATAGCCCAGCGGCTATACTATTTTTATTCAAATATATATTATTTTTATTCATATTTTTAAAAGACAGTTAGGGAAAAACTGAGTACAGCCAAATATATATTATTTT
This sequence comes from Prunus armeniaca, assembly GCA_903112645.1. Taxonomy (NCBI): domain Eukaryota; kingdom Viridiplantae; phylum Streptophyta; class Magnoliopsida; order Rosales; family Rosaceae; genus Prunus; species Prunus armeniaca. The sequence goes on along the minus strand of CAEKDK010000003.1, from coordinate 18,019,548 downwards.
TATTCAATAATATGTGATAATTATGTGTATAATACGTGAATTTTGTGTGTCTTATTGGAATTTTAAAAAAAATAGGTATATTAAACATGAGAAATACGTTTGTATGTGTATAATACATCATTAAAAGTGAAAGTACTAGAATGTTTATACGGGTAATAACTTTGAAAAAGTAAAAAATTAAAAAAGGACAATAGATACTCGAGTAATAGCCTAATAGAAATGGATACGGCTCTTGGGCTATGGAGAAATTTAATTAAGACACCCAAATGATTTCCAAAAAGACTTAATAAATAGAAATTAATTATTTTGTGAATTTTTTCTATAATTTTATATATATTAAAAAATAATTAACGTATAATTACTAATTAAAGTAATTCAGAAAGGCTAAGACATTACTTAATTACATATATTAAATTAAAGTAGTAGGCCAAAAAAAAGAAAGTAAAGAAACTAATTATATTTCTTTTTAAATTTTAAAAAATTTATAAAAAAACTTGTCCCGACGAAATTTCGTCAGCACAGGTCTACGCCAGCGACATTTCCGGGATTAAATTTTCTCTTTAAAAAGTACAGCCGCCCGACTATACTATTTATATATTAAAAAAAGACGCACCCAGCACATAGGTGCCACGTGTCAAAACTATAAATCCGGGGGCTATACAATTTTCTTTAAAAAAAAAGGTAAAAACGAGTATAGCTGGACGGCTATACAATTTCTTAAATAATTTCAAAAAAGAATCGAGTATAGCCGAGCGGCTATACATTTTATACATGTGTATAAAGACATGTCCAGCGCCTATGCGCCACATGTCAAACATGTATAGCAGTACGGCTATGCTTTTTTTAAAAATAAATAAATAAAAATGAGTATAGCCGAACAACTATACTATTTTTAAAAAGACAATTAGGGAAAAACTGAGTATAGCCAAATATATATTATTTTTATTCAATAATATGTCAGAATTATGTGTATAATACGTGAATTTTGTGTGTCTTATTAAAATTTTTGTAAAAAATAGGTATATTAAACATGAGAAATACGTTTGTACGTGTACAATACATTATTAAACGTGAAAGTGCTAGAATCTTTGTACGGGTAATAACTCTGAAAAAGTAAAAAATCAAAAAGGGACAATAGATACTCGAGTAATGGCCTAATAGAAATGGATATGGCTCTTGGGCTATTGAGAAATTTAATTAAGACATCCAAATGATTTCACAAAATACTTAATAAATAGAAATTAACTATTTTGTGGACTTTTTCTATAATTTTTATATATTAAATAATAATTAAAATAATTCAAAAAGGCTAAGATATTACTTAATTACATATATAATTACCTATCCCATTAATTGATTTAATTTTTTGAGATTTTAGGTATTAATTAGCATAATCGTCGTGAATTAGAATCATTTCAATATCCATATGTTAGTAAATCTAAAGAGAAAATTGAGATTCTCTTTTTTCTTTTTGCTAGAAAGCAGAACATGGCAAAATGACCAAACAAAGATGGGAAAAAGCTTGGCTCCTTAAAATTAAGGAGGAGCTCCTCCTTACAATCAATGGGGTTTTGACAAATGTTAAATTTTTATAACATTTTTTTTTCTTTTTTGTTGAAACTTTGTCAATGTTGCTTGAATTTAACAAGTGCCAAAACCCCAATGGTTGTAAGGAGGAACGCCTCCTTAATTTTAAGGAGCCAAGCCTTGGTCGACCAAGCCTATATGATAATTTTTATAGAAAATTTGACTTTATCCCCTTTAAACTCATTTATTCTTACCTAATTAAGCTTCATGTGTCAGATTTTATATTTTCAGATCCCTAAAATACCCCCACATAAAGTTTTACTGAATATATTATCAACATATTTTTGTTGTAATTCAATTGTCATTAATATCCGTTTCATCTGATTAATTTTAAAGTTTTGGGTCCACAAATATTGTAGCTAGTGAGTCATGATTTTTTAGACACAGTGGAAGGCCTTCTATGGAACAAATGGGCCAGCGTTTGGCGCCCAGGTTAGCAACTACCCTCAATGTCCCAACCCTTTGCTGATCAAGGGTCTCCGGGCACACACCAATGCCGGCAGTATGATCCTGCTCTTCCAAGATGACAAGGTCAGTGGAGATGGCCAATGGATTGATGTGCCCCCCATGCGCCACTCCATTGTTATCATCCTTGACCAACTTGAGGTATTAAAATTAGTCACCCCAAATAACGCAACTTTCCAAATTAATATTACTTCATGCCCAAGTCAATTTGCTTACATATATAATAAACTTACAATTTTGAATTCCCCTGTAGTATAGGTGATCACTAATGTGAAGTACAAGAGTGTGGTGCACAGAGTGATTGCCCAAACTGATGGCACCAGAATGTCAATAGCTTCCTTCTACAACCCTGGCAGTGTTGCTGTCATCTACCCTGCACCAACACTGGTGGAGAAAGAAGCAGAGGAGAAGAATCAAGTTTACCTGAAATTCGTGTTCGAAGACTATATGAAGCTCTATGATGGCCTTAAGTTCCAGGCCAACGAACCAAGCTGTCACCTTAGAAAACAAGGACTTCTTCAACCAAGAAAAAAGAAAACAAGGGCTATAAAATCTGTGGCCAAATAGCAGCAGCCATGCCGAAATGGTGAACATCTGAAGCTGAAGTTTTCAAAAGCATAAAACCAAATTATAAAACAAGCTTTCAAGATGGGAAAATCACCATATAGACCTTTCTATTTGTGTGCCAATGATATCAGGATCTGCCACCAAAACTAAATTATTTTGGCTTAAACTACTTTACGGGTCATGGAAAGATAAGCTGTTCCATAGAATGATATCCCCTGTAATAAATTAATGATTTACATGAAATGCGAGAATACAAACCTACACTTTATTTCTCTCATAACACGAGATATCACGTGAGAAAGAAATAGATAATGATTACATATACCCCGGATCATGTAAGTTTCTCACCCACACTGGCGCACACATGAGCTGAGCAATATATCCTTAGCATTCATGATTGTCAATGCATGTAGGACATACAATGAGAAGTTTCTTTTGAACCAAGCAAAGAATCATCTAGAGAATTTTGAAATATAAAATCATTCCCTAACATGATCATGAGTAACTTGGAACATCCACACAACAAAAGGGTTCAACTTGTGCAAGTGGAGCGTCCAATAAGTACCTACCTTCAAGTTTTAATCATAACTGGGAACCTGAAAGCATCTCAGAATCTAAGAAAGATCCAATTCATAATCTAAAGTGAAGGTTATTGAAAAAAACATTTATATAAAATCAAAGTTTTCTGCTAATTTTATGTCATTGTAGAGAAGCTTGATAACTACACCTTCAAGAACCTTAAAAACAGCCAACTAGACCTTTTTTGTTTCCTTGTCTTGCAAAGTAGAACATCGTAATATAATCAGAGACAATATAATTAAAGGACACGAACCAGACATACCACACACCTGCCATCATGATTTCGAGAAGAGGAATCCTTCCTTGTTTTGTGTAGGGCATCCTTAGGAGTGTTTTTTAGACTTTTTTGTTAGCATTTTTGCCCATTTAGTTTTATTAACACGCATGTCAATAGACTATTGTTTTACGTATTTGTCTATTTAAAGTAGAATAGTTGTGTTTTGGAAATTCTTAAATGAGGACAATTTTAGTTTATTTGAAGACATAACTTTAAAAAATTTAAAAGTGAAGTATAAAGTAGTCGTCATTAAAACCTAAAAGTGTCTCTACAATTTTAGCACATCTTTTTATTTTATTTTTTTATACAAGCGATATTCTACTTTAATTTAATTTAAATGACTAGCTGCAATCCCGGTGTGTTCTCTGTCTCTAAGGCGGCGGCGACGTCTATGGTGGCGGTGGCAACAATGTTGGTAGAGGCTCTGTTGGTTTTTGGTTGTTTGTTTGCAGTTTTCTTATTTTGTAATAATTGCATCAACTCCTTGTGAGTTGGGTGTTTGATTGTTTTCTAGTCTATATTATATTTTGTACTTATGAGAGTTAAAAGTTGTAGTTGTATTGGTAGATTTGGCCGTTGTGATTCATGTCTGGTTTGTTTAGGCATGCGATTTTTATGTCGAAATTTCTCTGGCCTTTTGTGGCCTCTATGTGGTTACTATATTTACATATTTGTATTACCCCTTTGTGGGCATTTTTATTTTGCCCTTGTGACTGATGGTCTTTATGCCTAATTTATGTATACAATTATCGCTTTTCTCTCAAAAACATTTACGGGGATTCGAACTTGGATGCAGAATGGGGAGCATATCCACTCTAACTTAACTTTTCTAAGTCGAGGTCTGCAATGTTAGCACCTCTTAAGACCATCTCCAACCCAAGGGTTGGAAACTCAAATTTTGAGTTTTGTGTCCAAAATCCGTCTCCAACCCATGTATTTTAGGGGGTGGAATTCTGGGCGGAATTCCAATATGGGTTTTGCTTGGACTAATAATTTTGTGTGGAGCACAACCCATGATACACAGCCCACGTGAAGAGGAAAAGGGAGCGGGCCGCACGTGACAGAAAGCTAACTACTCTTCATTTGCTTCCGCGTGACATGTGGGAGCACATGGTGAATGAATCGTTGGAATCTAACGACCCCATTTGAAAGATTAAGTTATTTTGTTTTTTTCTAATACAACGACTATATCAGCATATCAACGGCCATGATAAGTTTAGGCAATCTCAACGGTAAAATTTCATTGCAACCAGCTGAAATTTAAATCCAATGGTGAAAATAATTTTTATAATTAATCTAAATCAGATCCAACCCCAAAACTCATCCCAAACTCTATAAATAGTCATTCATTTGTTAAATAATCCACCCAAAATAATTTTTTCTTTTTTCCCTTTGTTATATTTGTTCATTCTCTTCTCTTTTCATTATTGTTGAGAATGACCCCAAAACCCTAAAGATATGTGAATTGGAAACCACAAAAATATGAGGCATTGTGCAAATTAGTGGGTTTCTGTCTCTAAAGATGGTGTTATTGGCACTAATCAATCAAACGACTCATTTTGGTTGCGTGTGTACCACAAGTTTTTGGAAAATTATCTGAGCATGGCTGGAGCCGAGATGCGAACACCCCAAAGGCCAATGCAAGGCATTTGGGCGGCTCCCATCTTGAAGATGTGGTGAGTACCCATTTTATTCAACGCTTAAATTTACAATTCTAATTTTTTTCAATTATTAACTTGCTTTTTATTTTATTTCGTGCGTAGGATATGCATGCAAAAACACTTTTCTTGATGATAATAAGCCTTTGAATAGGTCTTTCAAGTTGTATCTTGCTTGGCAAATCCTAAAAGATTGCCCAAAGTAGAACGAGCTATGTGAATCTCCCACACAAACATTCAGAGATTTTTCTCATAGTGGCAATACAATCAAGTTGGAGGAAGATGAGGATGATGTGCTCATGCCCACTCCAAGGGCACTCGAACGAGATAAATAGAAGGATGAAAAATAAAGAAAGGGAAAGGTGTTGAAGGTTATCTCAACCAAAGAAATTTTGTATAGCCTTTTCACATGAATTCATTGTAAGAAGGAAAATGAGATTGAAGGAGATTGTGTATTCAATTGGATAGAATAACACTTCTTAAAAAGACAAAAGGATAAAATGAAGGTGATAGGAAATCATGATAAGATATAAAGGGATAAGGAGGAAGAGAGGAAATAATGACAAGATGACAAAACGAGATGACCTACATATATGATCATAATTGAATGAAGATAGGAAAAGATTGGGAAAGTTGAGGAAATCCAATAAAGTGAGATGGACAAAGATGAGCAATAGTTCAAAACATTATTGAAACAAGACAATATGAGATTGGAAAGAGTTTAGAAAATAATTAAATGAAGATAGGGAAAGAGAAGGGAATCCAATAAAGTGAGATGGACAAAGATGAGCAATGATTCATAACATGATTGAAACAAGACCATAAGAGATGCGAAATGGTTCAGAAAATAATTGAAGAAGACAAGTGAAGGTAGGCAAGAGTTCAAAACATTATTGAAGAAGGATAAAGGAATCTAATGAAGTAAAAGTAAAAAAGCCAAAATACTCATCCATTTGCCTATAAATATCTACCTCCATATGCAACATAATCAACCATACCAATGGAACCTAACATTTGATTGGTGATGGCCATATCCTAGGTGCAATCCACTTTCACCTCCTGTAATAATGAAGAAATGCATTGAACAAGTATTCCTAGAGTCCGACTCCACTCAAAGTTCATAAATCCAAGCCGAGAAGCTATATCAAAATTCCAACACCAAGATCATCATAGGGAAATTTGTAGTTCGTAAATGTGGCAATGACACAATTCATTTAATACTACAACAATATAAAGAAAAAAATGGAAGATAATTATGACAATGACTTCAAAGAATGGTTCGAATTATTCTCGGCATACGCAAAAGTAGTTGTTGCAAGGGCTATGGATTAGGATGATGTAGATGTTGTGACCGCATTGCAACTAACCAAATAAGTTATGTTCCATTGTTTTTAATATAAGTTGTGTGCTACTTGTTTTTCTTTCGAAGTCCATGAAATAATATGTTGTTGTGCTTGTTTTTATTTTTAAGTGAAATTATATTATATTTTAGAATTTTAATTTTTTTAGGTTAAGATGTTCATAAAATTAAATTGAAACAAAAATAATTTTAAGAAAAATTAACGATAACAAGAATTAGGGGTTGATTATTCTTAAACAATTAAATTTTGAGTCCTAAAAATACATGAATAGTTGTATTTTGAAGAATTGAAATTTGAATTTAGACCCGGTTCAGGGTGGTCTAAAAGAAACATAAAAGTGCTTCTTTGACCGTCAAAAGTGAACCAAACACTGAACACCCAAAAAGCGTTTTGGCGCTATCAAAAATATCACTTCCAAGACATTACGCAGTAAACGACGGTTTGCGTAATTTGGAAAAGCACGAATTTACAGTACGTACCATACGCCTGAACTGAACCTTCCCTCAGATTCCCTCAAGCATTTTATTTTGATCATCAATCTTTTTCACTCTGCTCGAATATACAGCTTTCCATGTACTATTGATATCTCAGTTTACATTTGCACTGTATTTTACTTTTCAATAAAATACAAATACAAATATTAATACTGAATTTTTTTTTAGAATTCCAATTCTGGATCCTACAACTAATTATGACGGAATTAGATCAACTCTCAATTCTGAGTCACCCCCAGTACAAGATTCATGGACCATCTTGATTTGTAATGCCAAGAGTCAAGACGTTTTCGGCATCAGCTTAGTAATTTAATGAAAATAAAAGTGAAAGGAGAACTAAAAATAATTATTTAAAAAAAATGGGAAAAGAAGGAGAGAAGGTGGGGTGAGGTGAGATGTGAGGGAAAAAGGGTACTAACACTTAAAGCACATAAAATGAGATTATATATAGGCTGATTATTATTTATGAATAAGGAAAAATAGAGAAGAAATAATTCCTTTTCCGCTGAAATGCATACCAGGAACTCATCATCACCTTTTCCTATTTATTTCGACAAAGTAGAAAGGACCTAGGATTCTCTTCTTTGACCAAAAGAAGAAGCAAAAGCCATTCAATAATACTTGGCTGATTTTACCTCTTTGAACATGAAAATGGCATCGGTAGATGTTTCAAGCTAGAAACATCAAACATCTCCATGAACCTCTGATCTGCAACTCTGGCTTTCGCAGCTGCAAACCGCTGGTATTCGTCAAAAACAGATGTCAGGCACCACCTCTGCAATTTTCTCAAGCATCCCACGAGACAACCAGTTCGATGCTGAAAATACGATCAAAGAAGTTAGCAGCCAATAACAACTTAAAAACTGTCACGGATTATTCAAAATCCGCCAATGAATCTGTAAGAGATCAATCAATGGTGCACATACCTTCCCTCGTTTACAATGAATTAGGACAGGATGATTCCTTACATCTGCATTGCAGAAAAGTAAATAAATTTAAGCATACAACAGTGCTGTAATTCTGGTCTTATTGAAACTAAGTGCAAAATGATTAATTTCTTGAGTACCAAGGACAACTTTTAGCGCTTCACGGATTATATCCTCTGGGATGTTTACAAAAGGCTCCTGAATGCACAATGAAATTTTGAATATCAGGTTAGAATTTTGAATATGAATTCATGTTCTAACTAGGAACTTGGTTCAACATTCATGCAATCAAGTAACTAAAGATGTACAACGACGAAGGATTCATGGACTCTATCATTGTTTACTAGAAATAAATAAAAACTGATCCTGAATCTGTTTCATGATGACTAAAATTAAGATGCATCCACTAAAACTCAGACCAAAAAACGTTCAGATATGTAATTGTTAAAACTGATCCTAGACATTTGATAATACTATAACAATGATTCTAGATTGGAGCAAGACGGATGTAACGGTACCTATCAGTGTAACAACATTGGCAAGGACACAAACTCCTGAATGTGTAAAACAGTAAAAGCTTTACTTCAGACAATAATACTCAAAGTAGGATACTTGAATTTTAAAACAATTGGGATGAGACAAAATCTATTAAGTTTTTAAAGCTAGTTTCTGTCAAGCTTCTTCTGTCAAACTAACGAAATCAAGGGAACCTTGGCCGACAGTTCAGTGTCAATATTGAAATCAGACAGTATTAAAGAAATATACGTCACTTGTTTCCAGCAAAACTCAAAACCAAAAAGGAACAATATAATTTAGATAAAATTCAAAACCAAAAAGGGTATTAAACAATAGAAAGAATAAAAGCATGTGATCAATGTAGATCACAGAAACACAACGCATACATTATGTCTGAAACTGAAAGGAATCCATGAAACATTGTTTCTATATATATGACAGAAATCCTGGCCCTCTAGTTAGATATGCCAAGACAAGATAACTGCCATCCCATACAAAACCAAACCAACAATACCCCACAGAAATTAAAAAAATTCATTATTAACAAAATCATGTAGTTATCATATCATTGAACCTATCACGCAACAAAAACAAGGACGATCATAATAAATGACCCATTATGACTCAACCACCAAAGCAACTTGATAAGGATTAAGGAGTGTTGATCAAGGATGAAGAATATATGTGGTATTTGATTCATTTATCGAGCCATATAGGTACAAGACTAAACCACTAGCTCTCTCGCTGTTATTCAACATATGCATATATACAGTCCCCTTCTATTGAGGGATCCCTCAATAGAAGCTCTCTGTATGTATACATATATATCTTAGCTAGCAAACAGTATTGATATTATTTATGATACGTGCCCCAAATGTCAGGAAGCGCAGAAGCCTCCAAACGTCTACTTCATTGGTAAATATATCCAACCGCACTTGCTTAACTCTTCGTATTACCAAAGTAATTTCTAAAAGATCACACTTTCATCAATTTCCTCCATTTCAAAAGTTCAATTTGAATGTAAGCAGCACATAGTAGTCACCGGTTCACAAAAATCAACTTAAGCAGAAATTTTTTAACATAGCTTAAAGAGACGATACTCAATCCAATGGAATTCAAAAAAGAAAAGTAGACATACCTTGTAGCCTTCAATCCCAAATTGAAAGAGCTTAATCCCATTGGACTTTAAAAACTCCACGTTCGCCTCTGGATACGGCTCTGGACACAGACATCTGCATACACACATGAACATAAATTAATCACATAAAAATATAATTCAAACACAATTTATTTTTTTTTTTTTTTTTTTTTAAAAAAATAATAATCAAAACAATATCAAACACTTATATATGAATCACGATGATGTTATTATATAAGTAACGGCTTACATGATGGAGCGGAGGCCTAGGGTTTGGAGGAAGGAGAAGTTGGCGGACTCCGGGAAGCCGGACCTGAAAATGCCGTTATCGACCATGGAGAAGTTGAGCGGCGGAATGAAGAGGTCGTCGGCGCAGTCGTCGGCGCCGGCGACTTGCTTCGCCGGAGAGAGCACAACGCCTCCGGCGACGACTTCGATAGTCCTGCACATCTCGGTCTCGGTCCCTTGATCCTGATGGTGATGATTAGGATTGAGCTCCACTTTCATATCCAGCTTATAAAAGAAGAAGAAGGACAGACGAGGACAGAGAGAGCGTGGTATTTATAGAGAGAAAAAGTCGGGGGCTTGGCTTGGGGATCGCTTAGGATATTCCTATAGCCTTTGCTTTTGCTTCGGGCTGCGATTCTTCTTTTTATTTCATTTTTTGGTGACAGGCAGTTGAAAAGGGGGGCTTTCTCTCAGATAAGAAAGGAGAGAGAAAGGTCAGGTGGCGCAGGTTGTTAAAATGTTAATGAGCTGTGTGCGATTGCTTCCATGGTAACTGTGTTTATAGAGGCAAAGTGAGAAAATTGTGTTTGGCATAATAAATCAATAAAAAGAAAAATAAACTGCGTGGATCTAGGTCAATAAAATCATGAAAAATAAATAAAATATTGAAGAAAATAAGATAAATGAGCGAAGCCAGAGCGGCGTGTTTCTTATTTGGACGCCACTTACGGAAAGGGCGCGTAACCATCTTAATTATGTTTTTACCAACATAAGTCTTAAATTTATTTTTTTTTGTACATATCCAAACAAAATCAACAATTGGATTAGATGAAATTATTTTTTTTTCAATGTTAATGTAATGTGAGAAAACTTGTGTTGCGTATATCACATTTCTATGTATTAACAATGCAATTAGCAAATGTGATTTGAATATTTTTCATTACGTGAGTAACTTTGTTTAATGATAAACGTACACAAATGAAATTGGTCTCGTTGACGTAGAATGATTTTTGTTTAAGACGAATACATATGAGAACTTATAGATGAATAATGCAAATGGAACATCATTCAAAGTAACATATAGAACAAGTATTCCATCCTTTTTAACTTCTCTTGAGGTCCCAACTAAAATTAGTTTTACTTGATCATCCATCCCCATTAGGCTATTTCCTTGTTAAATTATACCTGAAAAGCTCCAATCATGAATTAACCCACTAATTTAATAAAGACGATACTTGCTTTTTCCGGATACTAAGAATATTGATAATGCTCCAAACTTGCAATCGATGGTCCAATGAGACGGACGTGTTAAATTGCACCATCAATGATCAATCACAACCTCACAAACTCACAAGAATAAAATGGTTTTATAACTTTATATTATAATGAAACATTATATTAATTTAAATATCGCGCATATAGAAGTGAGAGAAGAATATAAATGGTACATTCTAAGGAATATGCTCGTTGCAAAGAGAGAGAAACAGAGAAGGTTGCCTTTGTATTATAGTGAGTGGGAAATGCGAGGCCCGTGCGCCACGTACTTTATATATCGTCGGTTTGTGTAAAATCCCACGCTATCAAGTGTCAAAAAAAGTGTCCAAAAAAGGTCACTCGCATTCTTTTCTTACTCATTGCTGACTTGGTTTCTTCGCTAGCCATTTTTAGGGTCACTATTATTGATATATAGTGTTATCAATTTACTCAAATTTTAATGAACGATAATATATAGGGGTTTTTTGTAATTTAAAATGATAAGTCAGCATATCACGTGATGTTACAATCGCACATTTTTATCAATGGTACAAATTATACATATTGTAAAAGGAGTAAGCAAAGAATGCGAGTGACCTTTTATGGCAATAGGGTCTAGTTGAGTAGAAAATAACATTAACTTGTATATCAGTGGTCTCAAGTTCAAATTTCTATGGTACCTTATAATGGCGGACCCATGAATTTTTATAGGGGTAAGCTAATTTTTATTTTTTTTAGGGGAGATATATTATAAGCCTTTTTTCTCTTGAAACAAAAATGTAAATAAAATTTTATAAATCAAAAGCCACATTACGAGCAAATATAACACAAAGAAAGTCATTGGATACTCAAAAAGTTTAGGTTGATAAGGCCCCAACTTGATATAAACCCTTCGAATCTCATCACGTTGATTGATTGGGTGTTCACAAATTGGAATGTGTTTCCCTAGATCTCGTTCTAAAGAAGCAATATCAAACTCTTTAGGTTCAACTACTTGAGATCCGAGTTCAATTGAGATATGAGTTCAGTAAGTTCTTCAAGAATTGAAGTAGCAACATTAGATGCAGAAGATATATCCTTGTTATCATTACCACTTTTTTTGAAGAATGAATAAATAGTTTTTCTTCTCTTTGCCGGTCTATTATCATCATGTGATATGATATCCTAACAAGAAATACTAGAAACCAAAAATCATATATGTAATTAATAATTCAAGTTGCAAAAATAAAACACATATCAACAATCTCCAAAAATTTTCACTCAAACCCTAAATCATAAAAACTTAACAACAACAATTAAAATTGGAAATTGAATATATAAAAAAGAGAGAAAAACTTACCTGAAGAATCCACTGAAAATAGGTTGGTACAATTTTTTAGATGAGAGCTATTTCCTCTAGGCTCTTAAGGTTCAAATATGGTGTTTTGGGTGGCTAGAAGAAATTTTTTTATGTTTGTGCTCTGTGGGTGTAGCCCAATATAAGTACGATTAGAATAGCTCAAGTTGGTAGAGCCTTAGCGTGAGTTTTGCTTCTAATCAAATTTATATAGGTTTGGATTGATATTTATTATTTTCTATATGCTTCAGGAGTGTGCTTATTTTAAATAGAGGACTGAGCTATTGTTTACTTTATTTTGATTGGGCTATTATTAGTTTATTAAAAAAATTAAAAAACAATGCATGTGTGGGCTATATTTATTTGGTGCAATGGGCTAATATTTATTTGAGTAGGAATAAGTCTATAATAATGAGACCATGTTCAATATTTTATAAATGTTCCCTTAGGCTTCAGCCTAGGCTTAAGTCCGCCCTTGGCACCTTGGTAGTATATGTGTAAGAAACTCACATCCCCTTATAATGTAGGCTATCACTTTTTTTTTTTTAATAAAAAAAACCTTCCAAAATAAGTTGATGGGTAAAGAGATTCTAACTTCCAAATTGAATCTTAATCATATATATATATATATGTATTTTTTAAAGTTGGATTTTGATTTAAGTAAATAAACGGTCAGATACTCTAGTACTTTTGGTAACATGGACTAAGTCACATGGTTGGAGGCTTGGGAGCTTTCAACTGAATTATTCAAAGGTATATGTTTTTTGGTCATTGCTGACATTAGTCTGAATATTTGTGGATTTCAAAGTTATCCCTACTACATGATAAAATAATTTGCTTAACTTTTTCAAGCGCCCCTTAAACTTTTGACCAAATAATAGAGGCATCAATTTGTTGGTGGGTTATATCTACACATGCATTAGAGGGAACCACTATCTAGACCTATTGCCAATGGCTAGTCTTGGGGCCTTGTTTGGCGATTGGTTGAAGTCAATTTTTATGAGTCATATTATTTTAGATGGGACACAACATATTGAATTATTGCTCAATTAAGCTAATTTAATTCAAAATGATTTCCAGTTCAAATCAAGCAACCAAACAACGCCGAAAGGTTTTAAAATTTAAACATATGTATATGAATGAGTCGTGAGTCATGAAGTCTAGCTGCTGACATTTTCTCATTCTACTGGACCTAGTTAATAATTTATAATAATTCATCAGCATGCTATATATGTTTAAAGTCAAAATGAAAGTCATGAAGCTGTTAAGATCCATTTTATTTATTTATAAAAAGGCTATTGAATTTTATTAGATTAATAGAAATAAAGAGTACAAATGATACATACTGTAAATAAGTTATTCTAATAACAATATAACTGACATGGGTAAAACTTCCCTAGTAACCTAAGCCAGTTGAAAAGTTGAAACAATGTGGAGAGAATCACTCTCAAAAACAATTTTTCTCTAACCCCTTTCAACTACCATAATTTCCCCAAATTGCTGCTAACCGGCATGATTCTCCTCCTAAAGTTCCATTTTAATTTTTTAAAATTGAGACAACGATATCAACTACAAGCATGGCATATCATCACACAAGAGAGCATGAGCATGGTATATCATCACTATTTAATTACTACATTAATCCTCACTCTTTAATCACTAAACTATAGTTTTGCCCTAATTAACTACATTCGGTCACATCCCAAAACAACGTCTTAAAACAAAAAAACCCGTCCAAAAAGTATGACTGTGACATGCATCATGCATGTGCACATGGAAATCAACCTTACATGCTTATAACATATCCCAGCAGACCCATCATGTACATAATTGATCATGCTTATCATACCTTTACTTAGAAGCATGCACGAAAGTGATTCAAAATAATTGTTGCGGTTATTTTTTTTAAGTATGCTCTTTCCGCTCCACAACTTGTATATGGATAATAATTGTTTTAAAAAATTGATGACAGTTTTGTAATTTATAAAAAGTTAAAAACTTTTTTGTTATGTTGTAAATGAGCTTTGGGTGTGTTTCTAAAGTCCATTTCATATGTGGTATTTTTATAATTTAGACCTCTATATTAGATATAATAGTGAATCTTTCTAATAATTATGTGACACGTCAAACTCTTATAATTAATTGAATCCCAAAAATTGACACCCCCACCCACAATGATATATCGTTTTCGAAGAAAGATGCCAGCATGACCAGGAGTTTGTCAAGTCTAGATTGAAAGTAGCAAATGGCCTTGTAATAATCAATGATATTAATATGCTTCCACTAGCTAGAGATAAGTGCTATATCAAGGTTATGAGTTGTCCACCTCTATGCAATAAATGGATAGAAGTTTCAATCTTTGAAAAGTAGCCTATTGCTTTTTCTCACTAAGTGAAGGAAAATACTTGTCTCCTTTTTCTTTCGGGAACAAAGAATTCTTATTTTTTTTATCGATTACAGTTTGTCATGTGTGTATAAATTTTTTTTTGTGTTTTTCGTAAATTATTTTTGTAGATGTATCAAACCGTGATTTGCAATAAAGAGAAATATCTCTTTTTAAAAAAGGAGGCAAGCAATGTCTCGATTCGAAAATCAAAATTTGTCAAAGCTATTATATACTCCTTCCTTGATTAGTCATGCATCCTTTATTTTGGATGAGTAGCTTCAATAAGTTATCTCTCTCTCTCTCTCTCTCTCTCTCTCTCTCTCCTCCTCTCTCTCTCTCTCTCTCTCTCCTCTCTCTCTCTCTCTCTCTCTCTCTCTCTTTCAGCATTTGTCTTTTATATGAAAATAACAGCACCTATATTTTCTGTACTACTTTCGTGTTCATATTTACGTCATTTTAGAGTTAAAAAGTTTTGTACAAATCATTAACTAAAGGAAGATCAAGCACGCATAAACTAATGCTCGAGTTAATGGTCGTTTATCTTGGTTCCTCCCATGCGCAACTTCGTTGGTTTATATTCGAAGGGCGGTAGTACCAGACATACTAACTATTAGGTCGGTTTGGCACTACCATAATTAACTAGTTTAATGTGATTAGTGCATTTGTGCCTTTGCTGTGGCCAATCTGCCAGTATAATCATGTCCACAAAAATGATTACCTCGGAATTAGGTCGAACATTTTATAATTGATCATGCATTTTTGCCGCACACCCAGATACATCAATGTATGATCGTATTTAGAATATGTGAAGTTCAAATAATTAAAAAATGTTACACTTTTCCGAGACTGATTTCTCTTCAGTCCCATTTCATTTTAACTTTTCAACTGGCTTTGGTTATTAGTGAAGTTTTTACTCATGTAGGTCATATTGCTAATAAGATGACTCCCTTTATAATTGTTCTAATTTGTATTCTTTCTTCTTATTGATCTAATAAATTTATATCGCCTTTTTATAAATAAAGAATGTAACCCTTTTCATCCGTAATGATCGATCATATAGTCAACAAAAGATATTAATTAATTCAAAATATCAAAGCTCTTTTTGTTGACATTATTCAGGCTCAATTATTTGAAGAGATGGCCACCAAATTTTTCCCTAGATAGAACTCTTATATTGAACGAGAAAATCACATTTATATTATGTTATCAAACTGTTAATCAAGCTAACGGGTCTCCCAAGCAAACGTTAAACAAAGCATTATTGTCAATAATGTTGATTATTGACGCAACCCTACTTTGTCGGATCCAAGGCAGGCATGCAAAGAATAAGCTCATTGATGGGAAACACAGTCTTCAAGGATGGATGCTCTTACTTCAAACTTCAAACCCCGAGGCACGACTTTCATTGTTGTTTTAGGTCACAAACTGTTTTAACAAGACACGTAAATGGACCTTAAACTTGACAAGAAACAGACAATGCGTGCTTGCCCAAATTCGAGCCTATGTCTAAATAAATTTCCTCAGCATGAAAAATATATTAATTCCCAATTTTATAATGTATTGGAAGTACATAAAATAAAGTAAATTAATGGAAATTTGGAAGCCCAGAAAAGTACATAAAGGTAAAAGGTTGCGTATGGCAGCTACGTATACTCGGTCATAGTTTGAAAAAACTTGGGGTTCATAATTGAAAATTGTACTATGTGGGTTGCTTGTACGGACGCCGAGCTGGATAGGTTGACAATGGGAATGGGGATGTGTCTTGGGAAGCAATACGAAAGCTATAGCTATAGAATCAATAATTAGAGAGGGACGGGGGGTTTATTTTTCTTTGGTGGAACCATAATTTGTGGTTTTGGATGGTTTCGTGAGAAATGTGACAAAAGATATTACTGACTATGAAGGAATTACTTCACCCAACAAGTATTGACTTGTTTGCGAATAAGAAGCACAAGCAACTATATATTGCTTGACTTACAGATTAGTTCGAATCTCCCCGACATCATAGTTGCGTGTATGTGTAAAATTCTTATCCTCGTAATTTAGACTATCACTTGTACTAAAAAAAAAGCACAAGTAACAATATTGTTTGTATGAAAATGTTTTCTAATTAGAACCTCTATTGTTCAACTAGATTTGTATTTGAATATATACACTAAATTGACAGTCTAATGGTATAAAATGTCATGCTTAGCAAGAGAATATCACCCTTTGTTTCGATAGTACAAACTCTTCGGTATTAGATTGCGTTTATCATAATTCCGTTGGAATCGCTAAGTTCTGCTGATGAAAATAATTGAGTTCTATTTGTATCGGGACAACGTAAACACTTTCAAGTGGCAACCAGCGACTAGACAAGCAAGCTTCAGCAAAATATGGCACACAGGTTGCTGCACATGTTAGAAGCCCAGCCTGCACAGATATCGCTCTTGGATTACAAGGCCCATAACTTTTCATTATGGCACAAGAATTCTATAGTGAGGAAGTTATATATGGCCCTTAGGTGATATCTTATCTTTTAACAGTTGGATCTAATTAGTTAGTATGATCCAACGGTTAAGAGATAAAATCTCACATAAGAACCATATATAAGGCTCTCACTATAGAATGACTTCATTGTCGCAGGGGACCATCCCAAACTTGTTTGCTGTTGTGATTAATGTTAACTTTTCTTTTTTCTTTTTTTATTATTTATTATTTATTATTGTTTAATACAAAGTGATATTGTGGAGGAGGTGAAGTTTTTTCACACACACTGTCAATGAGCCATGGAAGGCCGAACGAAAAATGCTATAATGAGGGGGTTGTGGTTGAGGAGGTTGTGGGAGGGGTTCAATCCCACTATCCAATAAGAGATAGAAAATAGTGGACTTGAACTTTTTAATGATTGAATGGTTGGATTGAACCCCTCATTGTAGAAGCTCTGGGCTCAAACATGATTCTGCCAATCAAGGCCCAAGCTAGACCCATTGGCAACTTTTCTTTCCTCTTCACGTGCATCAAATTACTCACAGACCATGCACCTAGAATCTGTATACAGTGGCGGACCCAGAAATTTTTTAGCAGAGGTGCAATATTGACTAAGTATGAAAATGGTTTTTTCGGAATAATAATTTTCTCAAGATAATTTTTGGCGGCTTTTATTCCTTATACATCAAATAAGAAAACTTGATTTTATGGGATTTTAGTATGAAGTATATATTGACTTAATGAGCCATCATTTTTATCCTAAATCGTATTTTGCACTAAAACCGAATTTTCATATTTTGATTTGGTGGGAATTTGATTTTCTAGTATTTTTATTTGAATCCAAATGGGGGGTACTTCCTTATTTACATTGTAAACTTAAGTAAATGGAGTAATATAAAAATAAATAAAAGTAAAAAGACAAAGACATTTACTTAAATGCTGAAAATGGAAATAAGGTAATTTGTACACCAGTTGAGCAAAGGGGCAATTTGAAGCACCTACAATGGTTTTTCTGGCGAAGGGAGGTGCAGCTGCACCTCCTTGCGCCTTAATAGATCCGCCCCTGTCTGTATAGTTTTTAATCAATAATAAAGTGAAACTGTAGCTCTCAAATACCATTAGTATTGTAATGAAGTTATTAAATAACATACTGTATAGAGTATATAAATCAAAAGGATAACAGAAGCAGATGGAACCCCAAAACAACATGATTTATGTACATATATGAAGATAGGTCCCCACAGCAATGCAAATGACAGAGTGTGACGTAAAGGGCTCATGATGATCTGAGAGTAGCCTTCACGGGTTTTGAATCAGACATACAAGTTGGGTTGGTTGGATGGAGCACTCGAGTATGTGAAATTAATGCTTGCAGCAGAGTCTGAGCTTATATTGTACCCCAGGAATGGCCAGAGACATGTCACCAGGCCACTTACGGGCTTTCAATTTGGCCAATACCCTACTTTAATTACCAAAACAAAATAAAGAAACATTGGTTTATGCCAATGATTTTACTTTTTCTCATGTCTCTTTTCAACATGTTTTTCGAGAAATTAATATGGTAGCAGATTTTTTTGACCAAAAAGGGATAATTTATTGATAATACTTGTGTTTAATTTCATTCATCTTCATGTGAATATTAGTTATAAAATTAACTTTGATTTGTATGGTCATCATATCGGACACAGATCTTCTTTATAATAATTTTTTCTTTAAAAAAAGAAAAAAAGAAAAAAAGAAAAAGGATTTTACTTTTTCTTTAGCAGAACAAATAAAAAAGGCTTTCAAGGTTTGATTTTGGTTTGAAAATTTTACATATAAGGTGACAAACAAAAAGTTCAAAAGGCCATTAATATAGGAGGCCATAATATCTGAGATTGACTTTACAATAGTGCAGGTCCCAATTCTGAGAGAATTGCAGCAGCAGCAGCAGCAAAGGGTATAATTATTACATAAGACATGAGAATTAGGGTTTGGGGGGTTTTGGTTTTGTGTGATTTTGGAAAGGTTGCAAAGAGAGGGACAAAAGGAACAGTGAATAAAGTAGCGGTTTGCTGAAGAGACCCATCTGTAGCTAAACTCCTAGGGCTTTGTTCTTGATCTTTCTCCATCTGTATCAGCACAGAGAGAGAGAGAGAGAGAGAGAGAGAGAGATGAGTGGTTTTGAATTGCAAGGCAGAGATTTGCTTGAAAAAGATTACATCTGGTGAGAAATTCAATGGTCAAAACCCACTCTGTTCTTTTTTCTTGTTTTTTGTTCTTACTTATCGAAATGGTCAAAGCTACCTTTGCATGCATGTAATGCAATTTTTTCTGATACACAGATGTATGGTATAAGTTGCAAGCAAAATAAATGCACCACTTCTCATCTCACATTGGATTAAATTTGTGAACCAGTAATTAGGTCAGATTTCTTTAAAAAAAACATAAATTTTTTCAATCTCTCATCTAAAGTTGAATATAATAAACATACTTTTATCAGTTGTAAAAAGTTTAGTACAGGATATGGCAGTAGTACAATTCTAAAAACCCAGAAGGGAACTTACTGTTTGAAAAAACAAGAACAAAAGCACAAAAAAGAAGTCCTAATCCAGAAATAGAGTCGGTTTTTGAATCCCAAGAGAACAAATTCTCATCATGCCTAGTGTCTGCCCTAGCTTGAAAACGACACATCACCTTATTTTTCCATTAAAGAGCCAATTATACCCATCAGCCTTTATTTCATTCTGTGACCACTCCCTCAATATAAATAGCATCATATATCCCATCCCCTTCTCTATCTTCATGGCACTGTTTCACCAGTCTTGTACTGGTGGTCAACCCTAATAATACCTACATGCCCCTCCTTCATCTTCTCCAAGCTCTCTGGTTCTCACTCACTTTCTCTTGGTCTCAGCCATGGCTCTGTTGGTGTTCATGGGTCTCATGGCTCACCCAGTAGGTCAAGTGGTTTGTGGCATAGGGGAAGAAAAGAGAAAGATGTGCTGGTAGAAGTCATGGCGATATCTCTTCTGAGCTTATTCTTGTTATGTTTATTTTTTTGATTTTTTTAACTCCACGAAGAATGTTCGAGTTTTCTTGACCTTGCAAGCCCGACAGTGCAAAAGTACAGGTCAAGATAGCTCAATATGCAAACACCCCATCTTGGGTTCGTGGATCTTCTTCTCCCCCTTCTATCCCTCCTGAGCTAGCTATGTTATCTCCAACCACAGTGTTGCATGGGTTGCAAAGATGATGATGTATTTTTCTTTTTCTTTTTCTTTTTCTTTTTGATGTTTTTGCTACGGCATTCTTCATCTTTAAAATACATGTGTATGCTTTGACGATGCAAAGCCTTGTTGCTTGTAAATGAAAAGCTAGTATTTTTAGAAAATGATTGTTTTCTAGCTTTTCTCTTAGCAAAATTAATTACCTGGTTTAAAGATCTGCTCTTAAACTCTTAATTCAAGATTTTAAATATTATTTGTGATTAAGATCTTAAAATGGAAAGAGGAAACTATGCATTTATCCAACTTTATCTAAAGGATTATTGCATTAGCCTATCCAATCCAATCCAATCCAAGTCCACTCATACTGGGTTTGCAATCACCAATTATTTTGGCTGTTAGTTCATAACTCATAGTCTACCTACCAATACGTATAAATCCCCCTCTTCTTTAAGTGGAAAAAAATGTGTGATTAGCTATTATGCAGTTGTGGGTTAGCACAGGTGGTCATGACAGTGAGCCCATCCACCCGCTTTCTTGTACCCAGGTTCAAATCCTCATTTCCGCATATTAGATTATCGATGGTTGAAGAATAAAAAGAGTAGCGCTATTGTTCCATTGATGTTTTTCTTGTTGACACATT
This sequence comes from Prunus armeniaca, assembly GCA_903112645.1. Classification (NCBI taxonomy): domain Eukaryota; kingdom Viridiplantae; phylum Streptophyta; class Magnoliopsida; order Rosales; family Rosaceae; genus Prunus; species Prunus armeniaca. The sequence goes on along the minus strand of CAEKDK010000003.1, from coordinate 17,998,458 downwards.
GGGGGCCTGTAGCCCAAAATACCAGAACGAAGCCTAGAACTAGAAAGGGCCGAAATGGCCTTGATGAATAAGCTTGCATGAAAGCCCATAGCTGGCCACAGTGGCCTTGGCCTTGTTTAGTGCTTTGACTAAGCAACGGCGCACATTCAACAATCAGAGCCGTTAAACAATTATACCAACACACTATTTGACGGCTCTCTTTAATTAATTCCACGTCCATCTGGCCCCAACACTTGGCTGTGCGACTATCGGAATGCCACTCCAACGCCACGAGCAATTCCGTACGGGACGATCAGGGTGATGCCTCACCCAACATCCATTGGATCCACGAGAAAAACACGGTGCTGATGTCAAATTGCTATCAAATCAGATTGGACGGCTGACATAATTCACCTGCATTTTCCCTGTGGAAAACGAATTTTTGGTTTTCCATGAAAAAATTTGAAATTCATCTAAATTGCAACACAGCAGTACATGACCAAATTTATTTCCTAAAAGAGCCTCTCTTTCCCTCCATGCGCTCGCTCTCTCTCTCAAGCCGATAGAGAGGGACTCTTCGAATTCTCTCACTCCCAGCTCTCAGTGGCTCTGCTAAACCCTAGACGAAGCTCGTTCCGCAGCTCTCACGGTACGATTCTCGCTCTAAGCTTTGCTTTCTCACTCTTTCTCTTGCTCTGCATTCCGCGATTTCCTTCATGCATCGCTCTGTGCTCATTTCGTCTACTTTGTTAGGGATTTTTTTCGCTTTTCATATTTTTAACTTTGCTTGAATCGGCTTACACTGTAATGTTTTGGAAGAAATTTGCGAGTCGCTTGCTGCATTGCCTTCTGGAAGTCTCCAGAAAACTTTGTTTCTCGTTAATGCAATCTATGTTTTGTGCTTGCGTTAGTGTTGATTTTAGTAATTTTTGTTTATTTTTCAGTTATTTTTTATTTTTATTTTTCACTTCTCTCCCTCGCTCCTCCAGTCCCCAAATTGATAGCGTTGCTGACCTTATAGCATACACAAATAATATTTATTTATTAATTTTCCAGATTTTGATATTCGTTTATGGCGTCTTGATATTTCATCTTCACCTGCCAGTAGGTTTGACTTGTCAAAATTTCAAGCAATTCACGTATGTCATTGTATTTGTATGTCTACATATTTTCCACATTTCACATATTTTTGTTTTATTTTACTATATTCCTCGGAATTTTTTTTTTTCATCTATAAAGTATCTCAGGTATGATTATTTTCTCTTGCTTCTATTGCTGTTATTGTTGTTGTTGTTTTTTTTGTTTTTTTTTTGTCAATTATTTTCAGTTGATATAGTTCTTCTGTCAATCTTAATATAACTTATCTTCATAGTTTTGAACTTTTATTTTCCTTTTATTTTATAGTGATCTAACACATGGAAAACATTCTACATTTGGATTTGTGGTCATATTTGTGTTAGTGCCTTTATGTCTCTTTTACCTCAGTTATCCCTTCTAAATTTATATATGGTATGTTTGGTACAGAATGTGTGACTAATTTCAGGTTGTTATGGTGTGTTTTGAGAAGAGTCTCTTGTCCTCATTTTAGAAAACTCTTTATCCTGTTTTATATGGTTACCCTTCAACTTTGAAGAAAAAAAAAACTCAAGGGATTTGTAATCTTAATTATCTGAGAGAAAAATCTGATTATAATGCACATGATATGAAAGTTCATATGTAATAGTTGAGTAGTTAGCTTGATTTGCTTCCATCTAGTACTGTTTGTAACTTTGGTTCTGACTGAAGCAGTACTTTCTGCATCAGAGCCAAGATCCGAGCAATTACAGCGTTTTACTGAACTTAGAGCTCTTCTATAGTCTAACCAAATTTAAAAAATCAACTGATGTCAAATGATCTATCAGGAAATTTATGGTTATGCTTTCAACCTTTTTGGCAGATTTTGGTATGTAACCGTAAGGGAATCATGAATGTTTGACAAGCTGAGTTTATGTATAAGTATATTTGTTTCTGTTCAGTTTCTGTGAGGATGGGAATTAGTCCGTTCTTCACCTAATTAGTTTTGATCTTCCTTGCAGATCATATTTATTCAAGTGAACAATGGAGGATGTAGCTGGCCCTGGAAATGCCGGTGGGGACCCACATTCGTCCCCACCTCCTCCGACCATACCCCCTAATTTGAAGCCAGAACTAGTGGCTCCTCCTAAATATTCTATTATGAGTAGGTGTGGGACTGGAACTACTGGACAAACGATACCGTTGCTTGCAAACCACTTTAAAGTTTCTGTGAATGTTCCAGATGCTGTATTTTACCAGTATTTTGTATGTTTACCTCCTGCGACTTTTCTCTTTACTGCAGTTTATTGTATCTAGTACCAATTTCATAATGCCATGCTATTTACAGGTTTGTATTACTTCAGAAGATAAGATAGCTGTTGAAGGCAAGGGAATTGGGAGAAAACTGATTGACAGGCTTTATCAAACATACTCTTCAGAACTTGGTGGTAAAAAGTTTGCATATGATGGGGACAAAGCTCTGTACACACTGGGTCCTCTGCCACAGAGAAGGCTTGAGTTTTCTGTTGTGCTGGAGGAGACATTTGCAAAGCAGTTTGTCCTATTCCTTTTTCCTGGTCTTGGTTTAAAAATTCTTTTTTATTCTCTTATCAACAATTCATTTGTATTGTCCAACTGGCATTCTTGTGTGTTAGTGAAAATGGGAGCCCCCTGGCTGACAAACGGTCAAGACGTTCTTTTCGGTCAAAAACTTTCAACGTAGAAATAAGCTATGCTGCCGAAATACCTCTGAAGTCAATCGCTCTTGCCCTGAGAGGAGTGGATATAGATAATACTCAAGATGCATTGAAAGTGCTTGATATCATTCTGCGGCAGCAAGCAGCTAACAGGTACCTCTCTCTCACTCATATGTTGACTATGTTCTTTTTCAACTGTACTCTGTTCTTCTGTGAACTCTAAATTTGTTTAATTATGAACATTAAACATGCACAGGGGGTGTCTTCTAGTACGACAATCATTCTTTCATGATGACTCCAGAAACTTTGTTGATGTTGGAGCAGGTGTAAAGGGTGTTCGGGGATTTCATTCCAGTTTCCGTCCAACACAGGGTGGCTTGTCCTTGAATATGGGTACCAGATCTTGTGATTTGATTTCTTTAGTCTTCAAAACTCACTAGCATTGTTGTCACTTGTTTTGTTGACATTTTTGTTTCCATTTATTTGTGCAGATGTATCTACAACGATGATCCTAACGCCTGGACCTGTCATTGATTTTCTGATAACCAACCAGGATGTACGAGAAGCTCGCTACATTGATTGGGTTAAGGTAAAAAAGAAAACTGCTAAATCTTATACTAAAGGTTCAGATTTCAGCATCAACTTTAGTCTGTTAAATTTCAATTTCATGGTAACATACAGGCCAAGAAAATGCTGAAAAATATGAGGATTAACACAAGGCACCGTAACATGGAATTCAAAGTAATAGGCTTAAGTGAGAAGCCCTGTAATCAACAATAGTATGTGCTTATCTCCTAAAAGTTTATTTCCTACTTCTTCACATCTGAAAAACTTCCTAATTTTTTGTCTTTTTTTTTTCTTCAAGTTTCCCTATGAAGTTAAAAAGTGGCAATGGCACAACTGAGGGACAGACTGTGGAGATTACTGTGTATGAGTATTTTACTAAGCACTGTGGTGTAGAACTCACCTCTTCCCAATACATGCCATGCCTTGATGTTGGCAAGCCAAAAAGGCCCAACTATCTGCCACTGGAGGTGTGCAAATTTCTTTTGCTTATTATATCATTGTTTGTTAGTCTTATCCTCTGTCTGAGATCGTGATTTGTGTTCCTCCTCCAACGAGGTGTTTTAGCTCTGTTCGCTTGTTTCACTACAACGGTATACAAAGGCTTTATCTTCAATGCAGAGGGCATCCTTAGTTGAAAAATCAAGGCAGAAGCCTCATGAAAGAATACGAACTGTGACTGATGTAAGTTTGCAGGTCACTGAATTTTCTTCTTTGACCACATGTAATATTCTTTTTGCTCATTTGCTTTGCTATTGCAGGCAGTGAAAAAATACCAGTATGATGATGATCCTATGCTTGCTACATGTGGTATTTCTATAGAGAAGCAATTGACTCAGGTCAATGGCCGTGTTCTCGAGACTCCGAAGGTAAACAGTTTCTGTATGTTTGGATGTGTCCGTAGAGGTGGGGAGAAAGAGAGTGAGTGAGGAGTGTGCCCTCTTCACTCAATCAACTATCAGCTCTCTTTCTAATGCATTCTCTCCTTTGATGAACAGTTAAAGGTTGGTAACAGTGACGACTGCATCCCTCATAAGGGACGATGGAATTTCAACAATAAGGTATTTATTTCTACGCTTTCTAAAATTCATTTATCAGTTGCTCTCTGAGAAAGAGGTTGCACTGTTTTGTTTCCTTCATTACTACTAGTTGAATTTGATTTTAGCTTATTGAACTTAATTCTGCTTGCAATTCCCTAATCTACCAGACACTTTTCAACCCTACTCGCATTGACCGTTGGCTTGTTGTCAACTTCTCTGCACGCTGTGATACCAGTCATATCTCACGGGAACTTATCAACTGTGGGAGGAAGAAGGGCATTGTAGGTTACACCATTTGCTAAGTTTTGTTTTTAGACTTATGCTGATTCTGATCTCTCTGTCTCTCTGTCTCTCCCACATGTGCAGTTTATTGAGCGTCCCTTTACATTACTTGAAGAAGATCCACAATGTAGAAGACAAAGCCCTGTTGCAAGAGTTGAAAAGATGTTCGAACAGATTCTAGCTAAGCTTCCAGGGGAACCTCAATTCATTCTTTGTGTCTTACCAGAGAAAAAAAATTGTGATATATATGGTATGGCTTTGTTATTAATAATTGACAATCAAACTACCCCTCAATTTGATCATGTAATTAGTTTATGCTCTTATACATTTTATAGGACCTTGGAAGAAAAAAAGTCTTAGTGAGTTCGGGATTGTCACACAATGCATTTCCCCTTCCAAGATTAATGATCAGTACCTGACAAATGTTCTTCTTAAGATCAATTCTAAGGCAAGAAGCTAAATGGTGAATATATCGCTACTTTAATAATTAATGGACCCTATTGATTTTTTCTGTTTGTCTAATTCTATATAGCTTGGAGGTATAAATTCTTTGTTGGCAATAGAGCACTCCTCATGTGTTCCTCTGGTTAATGATACTCCTACAATGATTCTGGGGATGGATGTCTCTCATGGGTCTCCTGGTCGCTCAGATATTCCTTCTGTTGCTGCGGTAATTACAATTCAAGTTTCTTTTTATATTATATACCAATCTGTGCATTATAGTCATTTTGTTTCTTCAATTTTGTTGGAGTTTCAGGTTGTTGGCTCTCGAAGCTGGCCACTTATTTCAAGGTACAGAGCAGCTGTTAGAACACAATCTCCTAAGCTAGAGATGATTGATGCTCTGTACAAGCCACTTGAAAATGGAACTGATGCTGGTATTATCAGGTATTTGAGCAGGGAATTTAGTATTCGTACCAGTTTATCACATGTTAAGAATTATAGTTTGCTTTCACACTTACTGGACTCTCTAATATGGCCCATTAGATGGGTTCAGAAGTCTTCACTCCCAAATTTAGTACATAAAAGTTGTGGCTATTAGTCTCTTGTAACTTAAATGAGACCCGATTACAATATTTTATATTTTGTAAAAAGTTTGATGAAATTAAAAAGATTTAAGATAGACTGGTGAAATTCATTTATTTAAAATTATCAATTCCAGTATACTGCTAAGGCTGGAAATGCCTTTTGTTGCAGGGAACTGCTTGTGGACTTCTATAAAACAAGCAACGGACGTAAACCAACTCAGATTATTGTCTTCAGGTATCATGACATTGTATTGGTAATTTTCTGGCTATTTTGGTATTTGAAAAAGAAATGCTAATGACCCAGTTTTGGTCTTTCAAAAGTGACTTCCTTTGAAACGAAACCGGAATACAGTCCCAAACTCACAGTATGTTTTGTAATATCTTGTGGGCGCTGCAAATATAGAGTCAAGCTAAATCCACAAAGAGAAATGTACCCCTTTTGTGGTGATATCATATCATATCAGATATGGTGGATTCACTTCACATTGCAACTTGTGTCATTTATATTACTTGGTATTTTCCAGTTGGAGGCCATTCATCATAGTCGTATTTTGATTTGAGGCAATGTGGCCACCCTTCATGGCAGGCGTTAATTTGTCATATAATATGTGTGGATGCTGCAAATATAGTCAAGCTAAATCCACAAAGAGAAATGTACCCCTTTTGTTGCCTACTGGTGGTGATATCATATTTTATATACTATTCTTACTGAAGGATGTATCTGGCCTATTTATGCTGTCCCATCCTTCCATTTTACACTTAAATAGGAATATTGCTCTTTGTTTGGTTTATGCTTCTAGTGGCCCTCTTAATTTAATTAGAAACTTTTTATTTGCTTAGTTCGTTTTTCCCCTCGGTTGAACTGGTTTTTTTAATTATTTTTGGATCATGAAATGTGGCAACTGTCTTGTTTTTCCTACTGCTACTTGTAAAGACATGTTTTTATTTATTTATTTTAGGGACGGAGTCAGCGAATCACAATTTAATCAAGTCTTGAACATCGAGCTGGACCAAATCATAAAGGTTCTGCAATTCAATTTTTCTTGGGCCATTCAATGTAGTACTTGATTTGAAGGATGATTTACTCTCTCTTTGCTACATGTCCCAATTTGTGTTTTTAGTTTTGACGGTTAATTATATCTGATCTAAGAAAAGCTTTTTATCGGAATACCCACTCAAGGCGACAATTGCTATATTTAATCAGTTATTCTGTGGTATTTAATCCAATCATGACTTGAAATTGTTGAAATACCCAGAAGTTTAGTAGTTCCTGCCTTATTCCTGCATAAGCCATTTTCTGCCAAGAGCATTAATGGACTGGGTTTGTCCCTAGGACCTGCTATCAACCATGTGCTGAAGTTCGTTGTTTTTTTCGCAACATTAAGATGGTCAAATTTTTATTATTACAGGCTTACCAGCACCTTGGGGAGGTTGATGTTCCAAAGTTTACTGTGATTGTTGCTCAGAAAAATCATCACACGAAGCTATTTCAAACCGGGGGTTCCACTGATAATGTTCCACCTGGTCTGCTACTTTCTGAATTTTGTTATTGCCTTTATCATTTATCTCTGTTTTAATGTTCTCTCTCTCTCTCTCTCTCTCTCTCTCTCTCTCTCTCTCTCTCTCTCCAGGGACAGTTGTGGACACAAATATTGTGCATCCAAGGAATTATGATTTCTACATGTGTGCTCATGCAGGAATGATTGTAAGCACCCGCCCCCTTACCCATTGTTTCAGAGTATTTGTTTCCCCCCAACTCAACTCAGGTGTCTAAATTTCCTTTTATCACGTTTTTTTTATCTTTTGTGTTGCTTCATATGACAGGGAACTTCGCGGCCAGCGCACTATCATGTCCTGGTTGATGAGATTGGATTTTCTCCTGATGGCTTGCAAAACCTAATCCACTCCCTTTCTTACGTGTAAGCTTTTCATTTTCAATCCCTTTCCATATGACTCAGCTTGAATAACCTTTCAATTGAATTCATCTAGATATATGTTTGCTTATTTCAGGTACCAAAGGAGTACAACTGCAATCTCCATTGGTAAATTAAACACACTTCTGCAATTAAATCTTTTTTCTTTTATTAAATTCTTTTCCGGTGGAAATGATAAAATCTAGTTAGTCTATAGCTTTACTTCCATCTCACTATTACCAACCATTTTCCAGTGGCGCCCATATGTTATGCCCACCTTGCTGCTGCACAAGTGGGGCAGTTTATGAAGTTTGAAGATCTCTCAGAAACCTCATCAGGGAACGGCAGTGTCACTTCAGCTGAGAGTATCCCATTTCCAGAGCTCCCTAAGTTGCATAAGAATGTCCAGGGTTCCATGTTCTTCTGTTGAGTTGCTGCTGCTAGCTTCCCTTGTGAATATTGCTAATATGATTTTAGCCTTTTGACTCTATAATTAATCTAGTGGTATAAGGGTATATGAGTAGGAAAGTCAATCCCGGCTTACTCTTAGGTAGGGCGAAGAGATAGGTGTACAGGCAGATTAGCAACCTCTTAGTCTAGTTTGTAGACAAGTTTTGAGGCTTTATATGTTGCAGGATGATATTATTGAGGTATGCTGAATTCAACAAGTAATTTTTGTCTCCCTTTTTCTGGGTATGACTATGACTTAAAGATGTTCAAAATCAAGACTTGACCATCAGGAAATGTTTTTGGAAGTAATTGACTTAATTTTTCAATGGAATTATCTTTGAAAATTTTACTTCATTCTACCTCATTGTTATTTTGTCATCAATTTTGCTCCAGGAACTCTAATACTTAATATCAATTTCGATGTAAACTGTTCTTCTTTTATGGGGATAGTGAGAAAGCTCATTGGGATGATTGCTTCAACGAGATTCTCCCACGGTTTATGTGGTGAAATGAATCACTTGCTGGCTTAAGGATGATGATGCTTTAGAAGGTGAACTAGTCCTATATTTAATATCATCTCATGTCTATACTTCTCACTATTTTCTCACGCTTGATGATATAGCTTATCTTTGCCCTATGATCTTAGACCAACAGAATCAGTGTATTGGTCAAGTTTGGAATTCCTGTTCGCATATATGTTTGGTATGATTCCGCATTTTTGGCTTCTTTCAACTTTAATTTGTTTACTGTTTACCTTTTGTTTAAGCAGGGGAATTTAATTGCTTATACAAAAATCACGGCCTAGCTTCTGTCGCAGTCAAATTCTTTTGGTAAAATGTAAGTTAGTCATGATTGACTTTTCCAAAGCATGGTTTGACCAGCCTTTATGCATGCTAATTTGTCCCCTTGTGAACTTGTTGGATATGATTCGTTTCCTAGTTTTCTTGGGACATCTGGTCTAAAAGGTTAGGATCCTGATAATCTATAGCTGGAACCAAACTAGCCAATGTGAAGGCAACTTTACTTTTAAAGTGCCTGACCGAAGACGATGTTTAACTTCATGCAGTGTTGCCTACTTCTACTGGCTTTGCTTGACCTATTGGTTTTCAATAATTTATGTTAAAGCTTTAACGTCCTTGACCAACTGCCAACGTCCTTCTTTCTAATTATGTTTGTGTATTATCATGGTCCTCTTCCATATGCGGCTGCTGCCTTTAGATTTCTCTCTCTCTCTCTCTCTCTCTCTCTCTCTCTCTCTCTCTCTCTCTCAACAGACCTTTCCCTGTTTGAAGGCAACAGACCTTCCAAAGGACTACTTTGGACGCCTTGACAGGTCTTTTCGATAAAAATGTGACACGTGTTGTCCCATAATTTCAATGTCAGAATTATTTCCAGGGATTCAGTAGTTAAGGTTTGAAGCCACAAAAGTGACAGTTAGCTAACTTATAGACTTTCACATCAGGAGTGGTAAAACATTAATTAGTACTAAGTTTACGAATTTCAACTTTTCTATTAACCGAAAATGGAAAATTCGATATGGGTAAAAATGTTTCATAAGATCGTGACATAGTTGCCTGTTTGACGTTTGCCAAGCAAGATGCACCCAAGTATTTCATTTACGATTAAATTTTTTGTTTTTTTAACGCCCAACCATTTATGCTGCATCTAATAATCACATAGCCTAGTGTACTATATGGTCTGATTTGATGGCCCGTCTTGGTCTTGGATTGAATTAGAGTCAAGTCTAAACCAGTTCTCATCTCTATGTAGGATTTATAAGTATTTAACAAATCATTTCGATGTTACTCCAATTATGTTGTTTGACTGCTTAGCTTATCAGAGAATTTTGAGAAAGAAAAAAAGAAAAGAAAACCCCGTACCCAAACCGGTGGTCAAAAGTGGAGAATACTTTATTCTCAGTTTGTTGTGGCAGAAATTAAGTTGACGTGGGAGTCAACAATAGTCCTGAGTTGCTGCGATGCGGTGAACCTAAGAAATCAGGGCCTGTGCTACAGAGCCTAAAGCGGCCAGTGAGGACTGGGACTATACAAGGGGTTCGTTAGCCAATCACAAAAATGAGTCATGACTTGGCGAGTCGTGACAAAGAAGGCCAAGGGCTCTCTCTCTCTCTCTCTCTCGGTGTCTGGACATGACACTTTCTACGCTGCCAATTGGTGGTGGTCCACTGGGTCGAATCTAATTGCCCACCCTCCCCCGGGACCCACACCTGCTAGTGTAGTGTGAATTGTGCAAAGAGATTTCTTGGGGCAAAATTAACCTCTTTGGACCATCGTACCCTTCCCAATCCCAGATGAGTCCCCCTTTACGGTAATTAATTGAATTCCACTCAATTACAGTGATAGCGACACCCAGCGAACTGCTTGGGGTCTCAGTTTTTGATATTGACCATTATACCCTTCCCCTCATTTTCTTTCCTTCTTCACCAACAATAAAAGGAAAACGGATTTTGACCCCAAAAAAAAAGAAAAAAGGAAAAGGGTTTTATAATGTTTGAACTGGTTCAGTTCTTCTCTGCCACTTGAAAAAAAGACAAAACTATCGACAACGTTGGTGCACACGTTTAGAAAATCCTACACTTCTGATAAATGCATAGATCTTGTCCATGGTGGTGGCCAACTTGGCTATATATATAGGTGATCCTATGATATCCTTATTGCTACTAGTAGCTTGAAGCATGACATTTGTTTATAGGATGAGGCATGGATCTTTCTCTATCCACAATTTCATGTTCCAATTGTAGTAGATATTTCCCACCACAACCACTGGAGTGCTAGTCCTCTACAAATGTGATTGAGGAACTATACATACACTAAGAAATAAATAGTACACTTCAAAATGATTTTAGCATATTAACATAAACGTGTCATTTTTTTATTTTCAAGTGTTGTTTGAGGTCAAGTAGGGCTGTTGGCAGATCAATTAATGCGTGAAAAAAAAGTACATTTTCAAATTGATTTTAGCATATTAACATAAACATGTCGTTTTCTCATTCTCACTCACTGCTTGTGATTAAAAGGAATGGTTGGTAGAAGAATTAATATGCATAATTAATTAAACATGACTGTGAGTTACTAAACTTGATTGGCATTTCAAATTTGAGTTACAATTCAAGATCTATGGGTTTCACTAATTAACTCCGCTATATAATTTTAGATCTTGTGGTTGAAATCTCACACCTCCCCCTAACTTTCATCTTGCCGAAATCTATCCTGCCCTTTTAAGGGCGACAATTTTTTACATTTCTCCAAACCCAACAAAATGAAATACAAAGTGTAGTAAACAAATACTTCTTTCAGGAAGACATAAAACACTCTTCTTGTCATTATTGTAAATAACTTTTTCATTCATGGGGATAGTTTCGTCTTTTACAAAATACGGTAATTTGCAAAAGATCACTCCGAATCTATTCCACTAGAATTCTGAATCCAACGATCAATATGAAATCACAGGCTTATGAACCAACGGTGATGGATTTATTCAATTATATCACATTGAATTCCTTTTTCCAAATCATAAATAGTTTCGTATTAAAAATATATAATAAGAAAAAGATAATCCGGACCAAAAAATATATATTTTTAGAAGACAATAAATTCCTGATCGCCTGAATGGAGCAGTAAATAATGGCATGGGCATGTGCTCTTTAGTTTTTGACAACATGCTTCTGCATTAATCAAAGTTATTAACCAACATAATTACTCAAAATAACGCAGCATAAGAGCCCGACACGTGGTGGGCATAGATGTCTTTTCACGCAAGGAGCTATTTAATTATTCGTACACGAGGGGATGAAACTTACTTTTTCCGGGTTCACATTCAAAGATCCCCAACAGTTCCTTGGCCTTTTTGATATAGTTGGAAAAGGAAAAGAGAAAAAAAGCATGGAGAAAAAATAAATAAATTAAATTTATATCAAATAGGAAACACATTGTCATAGCCATAATTTTATTTAGATTTCAGAGTTATATCTCTCTGATTCTCAGTCCCTTTTTTTTATGCTCCAAAAGCTTTTTTGTTTTTTTCTATCTCCTCCAGTTTCACAGTCTTTGATCACATTCACACAGCCTTTTTATTTTGATTTTTGGGTCTGTTTTTGTTGCCAATTTCTGAGATTTGGGAGTCGGCTGCTGTGATTTTCCTGACAAAGTCTGAAGCTTTTTTTATGAGTTTGATTGGCGAAACTGAGAGAAGCAGAGCAAAGCAAAACAAAGGGCGGGTGTACACAACCTCTGTGCTACCGATGCCAGACACTCGGCAGGCTCTGAAGAATGCTGTTCCGAATCAATCCGATGGCAACGTTGAAGGTAACACCGCGTTTTGATGTACCCAGTTGGGAGTATAACGATCTGATGATGGTTTTGTATTGAAATATCTCTCTTATGTTATGGTTATGATATTTTGTGATCATGACGGTGCAATGTGTTATGTGTCGGTTTACTCTGGGAATGTATTGAATTGTTTTGATTCTGTGTTTTGTTGATGTGTTGATATTGTCATGGTTTCGGAGAACTCCAGTGGTAGGTGCAATGCATATTGTGGATTATCAAGGAATTTGTGTTTGTTCATAGTATATTAGTTGAAAATTCAGAATTTTGTTCACTTGTTTAAAAACTTCACCTTTTTGTGACAAGTGGGTATTTAGTTGGTAAGAAGTATGATGTTGATGCAAGCCATATTCTTATTGGGGTTTTGAAGAATGTTGTTTTGAATCATTGTTTAGTTGTAAATTTTTGATTCGTTTGGAGATTTCACATTATGCCTTCAAAGTTTCTTTTTTTGGGGGTTCACTTTCAGAACCAATTGAAAATTTGGTTAATCCTAGTTTACTGCTTTATTAGTACCACGTTTCGGAAGTTGTAATCTTTTGCTACTTTGTGTTAATTCTTTTGAGGAGTTCTGATAGATTATACAATGCAGATTGAGGCTTTGGAAATTTGAAGATTTGATGTCCATATGTAATTTACGCATCTATTTCTTGTATCCATTGTAGAGGCATTTTGGCGGTTGAATATCAACGATAATCAAGATGGGGGCGGTGTGGCTCAGTCTAACCCATACCCTGATCGACCTGGTGAACCTGACTGCATATATTATTTGAGGACTGGTTTGTGTGGTTATGGAAGTAATTGTCGTTTTAATCACCCTAAATATGGTTCACAGGTAATTAAGAATGTTCTTTTAATTGATATGCATGGTTTCTATAGAGTGATTGCATTTTGACTGAAGTGTTGCGGCTCTTGCTAGGAGTTTTATTGATTGCTTCGACACAGCTTCTTTCTTTGCCTTTTGCAATTTTCTTGGAGTGTTGTGAGGAGTTCTATTGATTGCTTCTACACAGCTTCTTTCTTTTTTCTTTTCTGGGGCTTAACTTTGCCGACTGTGGCTCAAATGGTATTAGTGAACTAAAACTTCTGGTACATTATTATATCTGCAGGGTGCTCAGTACAATGGAGAACTCCCTGAAAGAGTTGGACAACCTGACTGTGGGGTAAGATTTTCATTTAGTTCAGATTGTGCTAATTAAGAAGCTTCTTTCTTACTCATTCTTCTCCCTCCTTTCCTTCTTTGTATGCTTCCTTTGTTGATGTTTTCTAAGTCATATAAGATTAGAACTTCTAGGAATAAGAATAAGATCGAAAACGGGGTATTGTTTTGTTCATCAGATACACTTTGTTTGGTTGAGTTTATATAAGTTTGTTAGGTGTATAAATTATGTAATTGGCGATTTGAATCATCATATGAAGAGAAATATCAAATATATTGCTGATCCTAGTGGTGTGGACCTGGGAACAAACAGAACATTAGACTGGTCACTTGTTTAATAAGATCTAACCAAGTTATTCCTCTTAAAAAATGTATCTATTATATTATCCAAGTGCAGACTATTATGGAGACTGTCAGTGTGAGAATCTCTTAGGGTTAAGAAGAAACATGAAAGTTGAATGATGATATCTAGAACAAGCTGTTCTAAAGATATTCCGATTATAGTGAATTGTTTCCTACATCTAATGTTGTATTTGGTTATGACCTGATGCTCCTTTATTTTTTTCTTTATGGGTATTTGTTAAATTTGTTCACCATTAGTAGGCATAATCCCATGTTTCAATTAACATGGAGTTAAACATAAGACCTTTTTTCCTTTAATTCCTTTATATAGCTGTGAGATGTTGGTTCATTGGGTAAAAGAAACTTGCACACTTGGATTAATATTAATATTAATATTAACGATTGTAGCAAATGTTGCACTCTGTGCTGTGTGGCAGTATTTTCTGAAGACAGGAACTTGCAAATATGGATCAACCTGTAAATTCCATCATCCAAGGGACAGGCGTGGAGCTGGACCAGTCGTATTCAACATTTTAGGACTCCCCATGCATCAGGTTCTTGACTTACTTTTGTCACTTGAGTCCTGGTTGTTCTCAACTAGACTTTCAGAGAATAAGTGTGCTCGCCATTTTAACAATTTTTAGATTGATTAATCTCAGGAAGAAAAGTCATGTCCTTATTACATGCGAACTGGATCATGCAAGTTTGGACCTGCATGCAAGTTTCATCATCCCCAGCCTCAGTCACTTGGCACTGTCTTACCTGCTTTTGGAGCTGCAGGCTCCACAGTTTTGCCTTCTTCAGGTCTACCTTATGCAGGTGGACTTTCTGCATGGTCATTTCCAAGAGCGCCATATTTATCAGGCCCGCGTTTACAATCTCCACATTCTTACATGCCTGTTGTTCTTCCGCCCCAAGGCATTGTACCTGCCCATGGATGGAACACCTATGTGGTCAGTGTCTTATCTCTTTAATATAACAAGACGGTGACGTTACTATATTATGTTCCTATTAGTGCCATACATTCATGAGGAACACTAAGGTTTCTCTGCTTATATTGTGGTATTACACTGCTAAAGCTGGTTTTTTTTGGGAGAAATGACAAGAAACTGCTTTATAGCCTTTTCAATCCTTTTTCTTTTCTTTTTAATAAGATTGCCATGGTTTCAGCTTGGAATGCTGCAAGGACACTTCAAAATTTGTCATGTAGTTTACTTCACACTGGTGCATTGTTTAGTATGAAGAGTTTATAAGATCTTTAAGGGTCATTGACAGTCATCTGTCAAAAACAGTGGAAAGTACAAAGTCTTTAAGAATTTCTGATGTCATTGTCAACTATGCTGCTCCTTGCTTCTTTATATCCTTAGCTATGAAGAAATTTTCCTTCCCATTATGTGAATGCGTCCTATGGGTGGATTGAAATGTTTGTTACACTCTTTTTCCCCCTCATGTTGGCATGTAATTATGAGTTGCTCAAGAGTCTTAACCAAACGAAAGGAAGCTGCAGCCTAATATTGTCATGTCCTACGTCTTATGCCCTTTATTATTCAAATTTCAATGTCCTACATTATTCTTTAAAGTTGATATGGCTGCTCATAAAGGCCTTAACATTTTACATCTTTGGTGATTTCAGTGATTGAATTTTTTGTGGACTAAAGAGGATTTGTTGCAAGTTTTCTTTATTTCTAATTCATATTTTATTTGTTTAATAGGGAAACATTAGCCCTGTGACTTCCACTGGAATTCTTGGCTCCAACCTCACATACAACTCTAGAACTCAGGGGGAGTCAGCTTCCAATGGGCAGGTTCACTTGTCAAGCTCAAGTCTCCCACATAGGCCTGATCAACCTGAATGCCGGTATTTTATGAGCACGGGGACTTGCAAATATGGAATAGATTGCAAGTACCATCACCCAAAAGAAAGGATTGCAGAATCAGCTACACACCCACTTGGGCTTCCCTCAAGACCTGTAAGTTTTATTTCTATTTTCTAGATTACAGTGATGTGCATGTTGGTTTGTGCACTGTTGAGCTCAGTTCTTATAAACAACTCAGAGAATTGTTTCGATGGTTCTTCTATCAGTATTCTTTTTTAATATACTTGCCAACTTGCAGGGGCAACCACCGTGTTCATACTACATCATGTATGGGAATCTGCAAGTATGGACCAACTTGCAGATTCGATCACCCGTTTGTGGAACATTCTGCTGGCTATAATTTTGGTATGAATGCTTTGCCACTTGATTCCTCCCTCCTAAGTTATCCCAGAAGCTGGTCAGTGGCCCATGGATTGGAGACTTCCCCCTCCATCTCCTCAAAATTTCCTGATGGGGTCAAAAAACCTGTGAACAACAAGTATGAGAACTCAGATACAAAAACTGCTGAAGATTCCCCTGAACAAGCTGGTTCTGTACCACCTTCTCCAACTTCCTCAGAACCCGTACAAGACCAATCTGGTTGAAGCCAGATTTTTTTAGGTGCACTTTGCTTATTTTTTTTATATCAGTATCTTAAAAGGGAATATTTAATACACACTCTCCTACCCCCCCATTTTCACCTGTGAATCTCCGGAGTTGGATAGGTTCTCTGGAGATCAATTTGATGAGCAAAAACTGGGGGGCATGGAAGCATTTTTTTGTGGTGAATAAAACGCAGGTGGAAAATTCTAAGATTCCTCGTTCTTTTTTCCTTTTTAAATTCCCTATCCCTCAAATTGTCTTTTTATTTGGATGATACCTTTTCTCCAGTTTGGCTCACTGGATGATGTTTTTATTTGTTCAAAGGAAGTTTGTGCTTTTAAACCTCAATTTTGATTGCTATTGGGTGTGGAAAATTGATTTCTTGCATTTTGTTACAAGTGACAAGAAATGGCTAAGCTGTTGGTTGTGTAAATCAGATGGTTAGAATGTGGATGATATGGATGAGGAGTACAAATACATAAACAACAGAGACTGATATGGTCTATGATGACACGTTGGGCTAGGTGGGTCTTCTTGTACAAAATTGCCAATGGCTGGGCCTTGTTGGGCACCTTTACTCCCTTAAAGAATGTGGGCCAGACACGTTTCACACAACGATAACGTGGAAGAGGCAATATGGAAGAGGAAAGGAGAAAACGTTTTCAAGGTTAGCAGCTATTATTGGCACTCTAAAATAATCATCGTGAACTTCTTTTTGATGAAGAAAAATAACATAGAAATGAGTGTAGGATTACTATATTGTAGTGCAAATAGCAATTATGTAGATTTAAACTTAGAGAAAATTAAAAATTAAGAATATTAAGTCTACGAAAATCGGTAGTACGAACTTTTATGGCTAGTCCGACCGAGTGATGAGGAATAGAAGGAAAGCGAGTTAGAATTAGGATAGTTTAATAGTTTTATCTCTTTCTAATTTACCAACAAAAGAAAACATATGGTTTAATCCTCACCTTAATATAAAATTTGTACCTATGTTTTGTAATAATTTATTATTTAAAAGTTTAATATTAGTAAACAAAACTACTTGTTTTATCACGCACACATTTTTTCTTTACGGGATGAATTATATGATGCTCAAGACACGGTCACATGCACAGAGGTCCCGAGTCACGTGACAGAGCGGCATCAAAATATTTCCATCCAGAATCTCTGTGATCCAATTAAATAGGGTCCCACACCTACCATGCGCATTTAATCATCCCCCGCACCAGTCAAACTCTCTGTTCACCACGACCGTCTGATCAATGATTTAACAACGACCAAACTACCT
Organism: Prunus armeniaca; assembly: GCA_903112645.1. NCBI lineage: Eukaryota > Viridiplantae > Streptophyta > Magnoliopsida > Rosales > Rosaceae > Prunus > Prunus armeniaca. Next base: position 17,980,855 of record CAEKDK010000003.1, on the reverse strand, counting down.
TTTGCCACAATTACCACTATACCCCTCGTTGGCGCAAGCAAGCAATCAAGCAAAGTCACCGGCAGCCCCATCTCTTTTTGAGCAGGTTGCGTACGATACCGTCTACTTTTCTTTCCCGCAAAACTAAAACCCCAAAAAAGCTGCCCCTGCTCATGCTAACGTGCGCTTGTGGCAATCCCGCAAACAAAGCAACGAAACGCAACCGAAGCTAGAAACCAAACAAGGCGACGGGTAAGCTTATTTTGGAAGCGTAGCCCCGTGATTGGTTTGTGCGCTGATTTTCTGGTTTTTGGCTTAGCATAATGGTCCATGCTGTCGCTTTCATTTCTCGCCACGTCGTCTAGAGGATCAAAAGCAAATTGTATTTCTTACACGCGCACCCAAAATATCTCTTTGCACCCACTTATTATTACTATTTTACATTATATCGAGAAGCGTTTGGATTTTCAATTAAAAAAATTAACGTTCTTTAGAAGCATTTCTATAAATAAAAAATTGTTTATGAACGTAAGCGTTTGTTACAATAGCATTCCCAAGCAACCTTTGGGGGCGTTTATAGTTCATGGGAAATGGGATTAAGGGGCTAATGAGGATTGGTTTAATTGATAAGGTCTATGCATTGTGTGTAGTCTTATTAGTGTTCGAGTTCCGTTGCCAACAATCCTCATTAGTGTGTGATCTGTAATTTCCTATATCAATCCATACCCGTTGCAGCTGGCAGTTGGGTGCCATATTTAAATCTTTCCGACTCGAAGTTGTGGGTTTGCCCTGGCGTTGGTGATGAAAGTAGCCAATATCCCTATAAATTATTTTTTATCCAAAAAATAAATAAATAAAGGGTAAGGGATGATAAATCAAATGATTTCCCTTATCTAATAAGTTCATACATAGGAAATGGTTGTCTGGCATGCAACCCTCCTACCCCCTTGGATTTCATTTTCCCTTACCCATGAGAAACTAAGGCCAACATTAAATGCACCTTTTAATGACAACTTTGTCCTCGTTAACAAATTAGAATTACTATATAGCATTGAATGCATTCTCTTTTTTATTCGATCTAATATGGGTATAATTGGAAAATTAAACACACTTTGTTTTACATTCCTACAAAAACAAAACATGAGAAAAGAAATAAAGTGATATTTCCTTATTACTTTCTTAGCATTACCAAATATGGTAAAAGAATCTTCATTTTCCATCCCTTGAAAAAAAACATAAAAAATTTTAATTTGGAGTGCATTTGGTTTATAAAAAAAATAAGGGAGCGGCTAAATCACTACGCCATGATTATGGTAGCAAGTTTGCAATGGTCTTTCTTGCTTTCTTCCCCCCCCCCCCCCCCCAAAACAAAAAACAAAAAACTCTCCTTTTTTTTTATTGTGTGTATAAAGAGACAAATTTTGATTTTAAAAGTTTATGTAGAGAAATTGAATCTAGCAACATTTTTTTTCCCTTTTTGGGTGGGGGAAATGTAAATGAAAAGTTATATTTACCAAAATAGTAGAGGGTAAGTTAATTAATAGTCTCCTCTCCTTTGGAACTAAGTAAAATTATTGATACAATGTGAAGGATTGAATAGTGACCCAACATGTGTGTGAACATGCATCTTTAGACCACCAAAAAGTAATTCTCTGAATTATTGCTTAGTTGGTGGGAAGTTATTACACATGTGAATTAGGTCTAGTGACACATAAAGTGACTTAAGTATTAAACCAGAAATGTACTGAGGTCGATACATTTTACATCATCATTGTGCCCTAGCCTTTCAGGAAATTTGACATGATGGGAAACCCACTCTACACCAAATTCTAATGGAATTACAATATCTCGAATTGTGTATTTATTGTTCTCAATATTTTTTATCTATTGTTCGTCTATACCTAGTGTTCGTTTGACATTATTTATTTGGGGTGATAAGTGATTTTTTTAAAAAAATTGGGAAGTCTAGTTTGTTTGGTAAACTATGAGAAAATCACTTATTGTTAAAAGTTGATGTGAGAGAAAACTATAAGGAAAAGCAGCTAATGAGGTGCTTTCATTTTCTGATTATGTATAAATCAATTTCGAAGAGGCACTAGGTTTAATAATTATGCGGCAATCATTTTTTGATTATAAGGGAATCAGTACCAACAACACTTTTAACAAAAAGTTTACCAAAAGTAAAAATGCTTTCTCTCACAGCAAATCTAACAGTAATTATTTTCACAACACAGCAATACCAAACTAGCCCCTAATTTTCAATTCGAAATTAACCTCAATATTAAAATTTCAAGAAGATTTTTCGAGCTAAAATCTATTTTTAACTATGTACATATTAGTAAGGGATTTGTAGCTCAAGTAATTAAAAAGATTTTCTCTTGCATTCGAGGTCATAAATTTGACTCCACCTCCGCCAATATCACTTGTATTTATTTTATTTTATTTTAAACTATGTACATCGTCTTTCTATAAATCCTTACCCTTAATCAACCTCTTCCTAACTTTGGGGGGGGAAAAAAAACTTTTTCCTTAATTACTTAGGTGAAATTTGCTTTTTAGGGTGACCCTATGCACCCATAATAAATAAATAAAACATTTTATACTATGAGTGAACCTATGCCACGTCATTCAGTCGAGTGACGTGGCATGACCCACAGAGCAACAGGGGCGCACATTGTCCACTATGCCTCGAACAAAAACAGGGTTGAAGTCAAAAGGTAGTTTGAGTCCATTAAATTTATGGAGCAATTTGTGTACAAGAGGGGCACGTGTGGGTCAGAGAGTGGGTGATAGATTATATAGGCAAAGGGCCGAGCGAGGGAAGGCATCTACAGGCTACAGCTGTGGGTTGTCTCTCAGGGAAGGTCGCCTCGGTTTTGAATTTTGTGTGATGTGTCTGACTCGTTTTGACCGGGAAACCGGTGCTCCCGGTTCCCATATTTGGGTCTTGATTAGTGTGATTCACGCGGATGGATGGTAGCAGATGCCTGACTTACTTGTCTGATTCTGGCAGTGATTATGTCTTTCATTAGGAATTTTGAATCAAAAGACTACCATTAAAAAGAAAATAAAAAACTTTTTATTTATTTATTTATATTTATCAAAGGCACCATAAATATTTTCGTTTTTAAGGGACAATGGTAAAGAAAAATACATAATTGAATTTTCAGAAGAAAAAAAATACATGAATTAACTTGGACATTGTTAGTCCCAATATAAAATATACTTGGACGTTAGTTTGTGGGCATTTTTTAAAGTTTAAGTTGAAGAAAATTCTTTGTTCAAATTAAACATTGTTTTATTTTTTAAGTTGGAATTCTCGTAGCATTTTGGTAGTATGTGTGTGAAAAACTCTCTTTGTTTTGTAGGTTAGACTATCGCTTGTATTTAACAAAAAAACTTATTATATCTTTTAGTGACAATCTAACCTTATGATATATAGTTTTCATTTTTATTTTTTGAGAAAATCATAAATTCAAAGTTAATCATATCCAATTTAACCGCAGTCGAGTTTTGTGTTTCATAATCCAATCTAATACAATTAGAAGTTGGATTGAATTCGTGTTTTCGTAATCCTCGTGTTGGGTTATGTGGATATTTGAAACATACTAATTCTCAACATTTTCACAATTAAATAAGAACATGCCCTTGACATAAATATTTACTAGCCTCTCTGCATGCGCTTCTGCGCCTGAGAGAGGCCTTTAAAAAAAAAAAAAAAAAAAAAAAAATTTAAATTAAAAAATATAAAAAAATTGTGTTATATAAAAATATGATCCCATTATTAGATTTTTCTTTTAATTTTAATTTTTTTTAATTATAAAAAGTGTGAATTTACCATATTATCATCATTTAATTAATAATTTTAATTCTTAATGTTAGCATTAACCAAAGGTATTTTTTGGTATTTTGAATGTTTCACCATTCTCTGCCTTTTGCTTTATATATATAGATAAAAGAAGAAATAAAAAATGGCAAAGTCCAAACTCACACCCTATAACACTTAACATGTAATATTTGTTGTATTTAAAAAGATGTAATGGGATTGATTCCATTTTGGTCAATTAAATTGGTTTCACATTTCACACAGAATCCAACCGATTGAGCAGAAAACCAAATCAAATTGTTTGATTAGACTGAATTGATTTTAGTTGGGATCTTAAAACACTCATGAAAGCGATAAGTCTTGTACCTGACAAACAAAAAATCCAGAGCATGCAAAGTTCTAATTTCAATCTAAAGATATCGATCAACTCAAACGTTAGCCATATATATATGGGGAATGCTAGCAACTTTCTCTTTAACCTTCTCTTTTGGACATTCTCCATTTTTAGCTTGACATGTGTCATTCTCCTTACACTTAAAATAATGTCATTAATATATTATACAAGCTAACTTTTGCTTTCCAAGTTTACCTTTATTAAATATATTCAATTTATCCAAAAAAAAATCACAACTTTCTTACCATATTATTATTTTTTATTTAATAATAATTTTTTTTATTTAAGAAAATGTCTGCTTTTTGAAAAAAAGAGGAAATGTCATATTTTTTTTCATGTCAAGTTTAGATTTTTTTGTTTAATTTTAAAGAAAAAGGACATTTCCTCTTTTTTTAAAAAGAAAAAAATTTCTTTAAAAAAAATTTAATAAGATGGTAAGAAAGTTGTGAAATTTGTTTGGATAAATTGAATACATTTAATAAGGGTAAACTTGAAAAGCAAAAGTTAGTTTATATAATATATTAATGACATTGTTTTAAGGAGAATGACACATGTCAAGCAAAAAATGGAGAATGTCCAAAGGAGAATGTTAGAAGGAATGTTGCTAGCATTCTTATATGGGTGGTGCTAGAGGCACCAACTTTGGGCACCAACTCTCTAATAGAGGTGGAGCCCGCCAATACACCGGGTCCCACGCTCTATTAGAGAGTTGGTGCCCAAGTTGGTGCCCAAAGTTGGTGCCTCTAGCATTTTCCTTCTTATATATATATATATATATATATATATATATATATACATACATACTTCTTGCCAATCAATAGGGGGCAAATCCCAGACAAAAAGCAAGAATTATAGGATACATATATATATATATATATATAGCTTTTGTTTAGGGATCCTCAAATAAACTTATTTGAATGATACTTTTGCAAGACTCATTTCACATTGTATTTCACAAATCCAAACCGTATACTTTGTAAATATTCATTCAAAGATCATTTCTACAAAAAATCGCTTGAATCCGATATAATTTGATCACTCAATGAAATTATTGAAATTTAAGTATTTTCTTGAAGCAACGTATTCATTGATTTTGTTGGTCTCGATTAGATGTTTTAATGATTTTCAATTTGAATAACTTTTTGCAAGGATGATCTTTGAATGAAGATGTGATAAATAGATGGTTTGGATCGTTGATTTTTTTAATTTTTTAATTTTTGGGTATGGGACCCTAAAGGGTGTCCCTCAAATGAGGAATCCCTCAATAAAAGGGACTATATATATATATATAATTTTATTTTAGGGACACCCTTTAAGGTCTCTTACGAATTTTTTTTCAACGATCCAAACCATATATTTTTTTAAGTATACATTCATAGATCATCATTGCAAAAAATTAGACAAATAGAAAATCGTTTCGACTTCCAATTGTGTCATACAAATTCAATGAACACGGTACTTCAAGAAAATAATAAAATTTCAATAATTCAATTGAGCGATCAAACGATATCGGATTCAAATGATTTTTATTTTTATTTATGTAGAGATGATCTTTGAATGAATATCTACAAAGTAGACGGTTTGGATTAGCAAAATACAATATCGAGCTGGCTCTATAAGGGTGTCCCTCAAATAAGCTTATTTGAGGGATCTCTCAATGCAAGTTTCCTATATATATATATATATATATATATATATATATATATACAGTCCCCTTCTATTGAGAGATCCCTCAAATAATTTTATTTGAGGGACGCCCTTTAGGGTACCATACAATTTTTTTTCCGATGATCCAAACCATCTATTTTTTAGGTCTTTATTCATAGATCATCCTTACAAAAAATTAGATAAATTTGAAACCGTTTCGACATCCAATTGTGTCTTACAAAATCAATGAACACGGTGCTTCAAGAAAGTACTAAAATTTCAATAACTCAATTGAGTGGTCAAATGATATCGGATTCAAGTGATTTTTTGTAGAGATGATCTTTGAATGAGTATCTAAAAAATAGATGGTTTGGATTAGTGAAATACAATCCGGAGTGGGGCCTACAAGGGGTGTCCCTTAAATAAGCTTATTTGAGGGATCCCTCAATTGAAGCTCTCTGTATATATATATATATATATATATATATAAAGAAACAATAACTTGTTTTATTACTTAAATGTTATACAAGAGTTTTTTTTTAATACAGGTAAGTCTAAATTACTCTAATGACATGTTTATTAATCCGTAATCGGAATCAAAATAAGGAGTTGAATTCCTATTACGGATACTCATGTGTTTAATTCACATGGAGGAATGAAAATGCGAGTGGGGCCCACACAAAATAAAAATTCAACTATTGATTTTGGAGGAATTGGACTCTTGGGTAAGAGATGGTATTTTAATTCCTGGATAAATAACTCATGAGGAATTCAACCTTTTTACCCATTATATCCTCACACTTTTTAAAATTCCAAATTTATCATATACTTTAACCCAACAATGTTGACATTTTAGTAATCAATTTGGTTTCAATTCCAATTAATGTGAATTTAGTAAACAACTTATAAGGAATTAGTAAACAACTTATAAGGAATTAGTATTACTCATATTAAAATTCCATATGGTTTAGTTAACAACTTCAATAAGAATATGAAATCTAACTCTCATCAATCCAACTCCTCTTTAATTCAATTCCTCCTAATTCGATTAATGATTGATAAAAATGCCTTAAATTAATGTAATTTGCGAGATCAAGGATAATCTTATGTGCAAATGGGCTGACTCATTGCATTAATCAACTGACCTAATTTTGTATTAGTTTAAGATTATAAATTCGAACTTGAAAGAATAATAATAGCCCTTTTCAATTGGAAAAATATAATAATGTGGGAAAGAACTAGCCCAAATGGCACTGCAAGGTTCGAACCAGGTTCTTGAATCTAAAGAAGGGAGATAACTAACCACTGTGGCTGTCTAATAAAATTGTAGCCATGAGTAAATAATTGATGTTAAATTTTTTTTAATAAGATAGTAAGAGTTATTATGATTTTTTTTTTTTTTTTTTTATAAATTGAATAATTTATATATAATAAATAATGGAAATTTGGAAAAAATAGCTTAGTATAATATTATTATATAACATATATTTTAAGTGTAAGTAGAATGACACATGTCAAGTAAAAAAATAAAAAAAATTCAAAAAAGAAAGTTAGAGAAAAAATTGCTAGCATTATTCTTGTATATAAATGTGGCTGCCGGCTGTGCGCATTTGTGCAATAAAACGAGCAATGTCAGACAGCTGGTCACAAAATTGTCTAAGTAAACGTTCAGAGTAGGACCCATAAGCCCATTACGGTGTTGAGGCTTGGTCGGTGTACGTGTAGTGTATGCAACTATGTATTGCCATTTAATGACAAAATTGTCCTCGTCTTATTTGAAGGGTTAATTTCGTCTAACAATTATTAACACTTCCATAAGTATGAGAAAATATTGGGTTATCGATATGATACATCAACCAAATTCATTATTTAACAAAAGACGATGTACTGCACACAAAAATTTCGAAACTTATGACGTGAAAACAATAATAAATGAGAAATATATAGCAAAACTAATATCCGTTGTGTTGTTCTTCTTTAGCCCTGTCATTCATTGATTCTAAAATGATTGGATGCTCCTTTTTTCCAAAAGTATAAACAAATAAAATATTGCCATTTCAATTAGAGTTGCAAAATTTGAGATATGAAAAACGTTGCTCTATATCATACCATCAATCTTGTTAAATTAGAAATGAGTTGTTATCAAATTATCACATGTGGTTCTTTATATATATATATATATATATATATATATTTTGTTAAATTGATGATGTGACACGTATGTGGTGTCCACATATCCAATGAGATCATGCTCCATCGACCACAAACCCCCCAATCCAGCCCTCTTAACCTATTCAACCTCACAGATCGCCAATTCCTCGACCCAACCCCCAATTCCCCCCTTCCCCACCTCCCTCCCTCTCTCTCCCTCTCCCTATGTTTTTCTCTCTACCGAGAAAACTCCCGAGCCCAATGCCACCATACAACCCCCATCCCCCACCTGAGATCCACCCCATCCCCAACCCCACAAGAGACCTATCCCTCAACAACTGCCCAAATCCCAAACCCACCCAAGACATATTCCCAACTCCTACCCGTGTTTTTTTTCCTTCAATTTTTTCATATATTGTAAATTTTTTAAACATTGCTTAATTCACGTGGCATCCACATTAGCAATTTAATATAATTTTTTCATTGAACTTGACGGTATGACCAAATTGATGTGTGAAGTATAATATAAAGGGCCAATAATGTTAGAAAAAATATAAAGGACCAAAGGTGATAATTTGACAAACCTTAGGGATCATTTTTGATACTTATTACTAGCAGGTATGAGTTTAATCAAGTTAGCTAGAGCTAATGTGATCTCTGCTCTACACCCGAGTTTGAATTTCCCTCTTTATAATTTAGATTATATTAAAATAAAATATCCCTTGTATAACTAGAGTGCACATCAACAAGAAGTCTCAATGTACAAACTGAAAAACTATGTAAAGTCTCAAATTGTTTTTTGACCAATTAGGTCTTTGTGAAAGATATTCATCTTTCTAACATTAGAAATATGTCCAAATTTAGCTAACTAATTTTCCATCGATAAAAGAAGTTTTTATTTTCATATTGCAATTAAAATATATAAAAAATACTTCAATCACGCACCTACTCCTATATTTGTCTGCTTCACTCATACTTGATTGGAGGAATAAGTCATGAGGTGCAAACCCGTAACATTAAAGACTGTTAAAACAGCAACAGCAAAATTGCTTCAATAATAATATACTGTCAGTAAAATAGTAAATGAGTGGCCCCAACATGATAAATTACCTATCTTCTTCTTGTGCATCTCATAAAGATCAATTAATCTCCATAACCAGCGAAAGAGAACATCTAATTTTCATTGTATTTAAGGGTCATGAAAATTATAGGAGGTTGTAATTAAAGTGGCTAGAAATATTTACCATTTCATATAAGATCATGTATTCAATTCTTCCATCTCTCCGTATTCCTTGTATTAAAAATAAAATAGATAATAATTTTTTTTTTAATAATACAAGTGATAGTCTAAATTACAGGGAACGAGGTTTCTCACACACACACTCCTAAGTGTCATGGGTTCAAATATGAGACACTAATTTTTAAAACAAGGTCATTTTCCATTGGATTAGACCCTGTTGGAAATAAATGACATTTTAGTATATCTACCACTAACTAATTTATGTAATGATGATTAGTATTTAAATTTCATCTTGGCCTCGAAGCACCGTGGGGGGTGGGATACGAAACAGTGCAGGAAATTTTGTGGCTGCTATGGCAAAGCCATACGCATATATGTCATCGGCGGGCCATGCTGAAGCTTTGGCGGCTTGGGAAGGACTTTGTTTTGCAAGTCTCATACACGAGGCAGGAATTGTGCTTGAAGGAGAATCGTCGGCTGTTGTGAACGCCGTTACCTCGCATAATGAGGATTGTTGAAGATGCTCGTGTTGTGTTGCGGGGGTTTACGGAGGCTAGGTGCCAGTACGGTATGCTTCTTGGGTTAGCAACGGAGTTGCACATCGGCTTGCTTGTTTTGCTGTAACTCTAAATGATAATTTTGATTGATTTGAGGCGCTCTTGATTTTATTCAATACACCTTTAAAAAGAATGCTATGCATTGAGATCTTTTTTCTTTTTCGCCTTGAAAATATTATAATGTGACATGAAAACTGTGTATCACGTGGAAGAAAAAGTACGGAAATAAGTTAATTTGATTTGGTGGATATGAATTCAATTGATTTTAATAATATACTTTGTAATATTAGGTAATTGTCTAACTAATTATTCATGAAGAGAATAGGGCAATTATAGTATCTTCGAATTGTGGCATTCTAATAATAGTATATGAGGAAAGGGTATCAATTTCCTAAAAAATGTATAAAATTTCACCCACTGTTATGTTTTCTGGAAATAATTTATTTTAATACGGCCTTCCTTTATTCTGTTTTCTTTTAGACGAAATTCCCGTTGTCATATTTGATTTTATGGTATGGTTGTTCACATAATGTCACATGCTTTTTTTAAATTTGTAATCATCGTATTCACATACTATAACGGATTACTCGAATAAATAAACACATAGAATAAATAATTTAAATATAGATAAATAGTTCAATTAAAACAACAAATGTATAATGATATGGCATGACGATTTTATTTATTTATTTATTTACTTATTGGGTGAAGATAAAAAAATCTTCTCATTGCGTGCATGTGGTGGCGTTTTACGTGACCTTATAGAGTGTGCAAGAGAATATAAAGTGAAAAAGAAGAGGGGCATTTTAGTTTGAAATAAGAAAAAAGGAAATGGAGAGACACAAGGAAAAGGGCAGAAAAAAAGCACAAAAATCCACGTGTTTTTGTAGAGGAATGGTGTTTAGGTAATTTCACGACAGCCATTTTCTTTTTCCGCATTCCCCATTTCGAAAGAATAAAAAAGGCAAAATGATAACAAACAGCGAAAGGAGGAAAGAAAACCAGGAGAGGAACAGCGAAGGCAGAGAGAAAGAGGAGAGAAGAAAGAAAGTGATCAAACAAATCCAAAAACACCAAAAAAATGGAGAAGAAGACCCAACAACTACAACACTAACAATCACAATCCCCTCCAACCCCAATCCCTCAAGGAGGTGGTAGAAGAAGGAGAGAGAAAACAGAGCCCCCCATCACAGGCCCTTCTTCAATCTTCATCTCTACCTACCATCTCCTTTTTTTTTCTTTTTTTTCTTTTTCTTTCTCGGTTTCTTTTTCCCATGCGGCGAGGAGGCAGAGCCACCGCAGCAGCAGCAGCAGCAGCCGCAGGAGGAGCAGGAGCCCAATTATGCAATCCCAAACCCAAGCCCACGGCGGGCCAAGAAATCCGATTCCGCGGCGTGCGGAAGCGGCCGTGGGGTAGATTCGCAGCCGAGATCAGAGACCCCTGGAAAAAGACTCGGGTCTGGCTCGGAACTTTCGACTCGGCGGAGGACGCGGCTCGAGCCTACGATGCCGCAGCCCGATCCCTCCGCGGGCCCAAGGCCAAGACCAACTTCCCTCCCCCCACCTCCGCCGCGGATTACGACATCAACAATAATCACCGCCTCCCTCCTCATCATCCTTCTCTCTACGACGACGACACGGTTTGCGATGTCGTTCAGGCAAGCAGGCCCACCTCCAGCAGTCTCAGCAGCACCGTCGAGTCTTTCAGTGGGCCCCGCCCCCTGCCCAGGCCCACCTCCGATGCTCAGCTGCAGCGGAGACCCGTGCACCCTGTCCCACCCGATGACTGCCACAGCGACTGCGACTCCTCATCCTCCGTCGTAGACGACGGCGATGATTGCGTCCTGACGTCTTCGTTTCGGAGAGTCTCACCTTTGCCGTTCGATCTCAACCTGCCGCCGCCCCCGATGATGGACGGCCTCGATTTATTCAAATCCGGTGAGGTTTGTGGTGATGATCATGATCTTCAAGCCACCGCTTTGTGCCTCTAATTACCGTATGGATCTCCATAATGGTCCCCCCCCTTTTTCCTTTCTTCTTTCGTTTTTTTTTTTGTCCGCCCTTATTTTCTCGGGAAAATCATTAAAAAAAAGAAGAAAGAATAGGAAATCTGGTACTTGTTGATTGAGAAGAAGAATTTGAGTTTTTTTTTCCTTCTTGTTTTGTTTTAATTCTACGTTGTTAGAATATTATGGTGTAGAAATAGCATCTGGGTTTTCTTCTTCCACTGTGATGGGTTTTGGAGGAATATTCTGTGTATTTGTTGAAGCTAATGTTAGATCTTGTTTACCCAGCACTAGATCAAGATCTGATCTGGGTTTTTGCCCTCTTCATCAGATTCTCAATACCCATCTTTGTTTTTTTTGTTTTTTGTTTTCCCTTTTGTGTACAGAACATTATCTGAATTTAGAAAAGGGCTCTATTTTTATTCAAAGGAAAGCTTTCCATTTTGTTATTAGTCAGAAGTTTGTTTGGTGAGAGGGAGGGGGCAATGCATGTTGATAGGGTTCTTGATAAGAACCATTTATTAGCTGCACATGTGATGTTATGCAGATTCTATTGAGTATCAAATATCAATATATCCCCAAACCCCAAGGACCCCTCCTGCAGACAGAGGGCACCCTTCCCTAAGCTAACCTTACGGAATGATACTGAGAGAGAAGCTTGCCCTTCAAATCACATGCCCTTTCTTTTTTCTTTTCAGTCACCTCCTCTCCTCCACAAGCGAAATGAAAGAAAGACAAAAAAAAGGAAAAAGAAAATGTTTATATGCATGTATCATATGTGATGTGAGCTGCATAATTGCAAGAGCTACTACTACAATTCTACACCAAAGTGAGAAAAGTCTGAGATTTTGGAACGTCTCTTTTGTTGTTCAACTTAACTTGTGTTCATCTTTGGATTCTTTTTATTTTATTTTAAAATTGTGTACTTTGATTCTATTTGGTGGGTGTTAGCTAGTAGTTGTTGGAGAAGAGGTGGCTATTGGTCTCTTATCATGTCTTGTGTTTCAAATGTTCCCCTCTCTCTCTCTCTCTCTCTCTCTGCAAGAAGGCTTGGCCAGTGGGGAATTCCTAGCTTTGTGTTGAGCATGATCATTATTTCTAGTGTGCGAAGAAGACTTCATGATTTTGTTCCTATAGGAACTATTTATAATCATTTTCTTTTCTTTCCTTTTTCTTTTGCTGCTTCTTTTTCAAGTAACACAAATAAATTTGTCGGGTAAACTCAAGATCCATGCAATTACTCACAAACCACACAAACAAGTTACGTTCGAACAATAGTTTCTACCCCTACAAAGAACCACTCTCCTCAATCTTTTGTCATAGTAAAGATTGAGCTTGGCATTTCGCAAACAAGAAACTCGGGTTTATCTTGGAGATCAGCCATCACTTTGTTTTTAGGTGTTCGTCGAAATGAGTGGTGGTGTGAAGAAGCACTGACCGCTAAAGCCGTCATTTATATTCATTTCAAAACTCGTCGTTTTATGACTGTTGATATTCTTAGGCTGAATCATATTTTTGGTGGCCGGCCGTAACTTGCTTTATTTTTCATTTTGGTCTCCATCATTTTGATTTTGAAAATTGAGTTTGGTTTGTATTTCTAACAACCTTACATTTGCAGAACTTGATTGCCACCTAAATAAGACTAATATAACTGAAAATGACCAACTGCGGGAATTCAAATTGTAATTCAGCAACCACTTTTTTTTAATTTTCCGTTGAACAAGACGAAAACTGTGATGGAATTTTGTCCCTTAGATTATAATTACAATTTTATTTCATATGCCTATTTGCTTTGTGTATGGTCAAATGGTACAAGAAGAAAAGAAAATCCTTTTTTTATTTTTTATTTTTTAAAATAAAATCTTATTTACCATAAATCTATTGGAAGGCAGAGGATTAGGACACCTGTTTCTTTCTTTATCTTTCATTTTTTAAAGGGAAAAAAAAACCAAATAGAGGTATTATGAAAATCTATTTTTGTCATTTATTATGAAAATATGTTGTGTAATAACACTACGTACACCAACTTATTATACTAATTTTTGAACAACAACTGATGCGACAGTTGTTCATTTGTTTTCATTCTAAACCTACTACGAACCTTTTTTTTTTCTTCTTTATAAATAAGAAATGGTCGCATTAGTTAGTATCTATGATATTTTTAGTAAAATTTTATAGTACTCTATAGAATTGTGTAGGTTAAGCAAAACAGATTGGGCCCAATCCAGATCTCAAATCTTAATGAAATTTCCAGCCCAATTTGCTCAATTCGGCCTACTGCCTTTTTCTGTTTTTGGCAAGTTATGTTATGGACTCCCGACTGTTTAAAGAGTGATGAACTCTCTGAGAGCACATCTGATCTTGATTCTCGACCAATAATAAACGACCCAAAGAGGTGAAAAAAACAAGGAAGAAGAAAGGGAAAGGTTGAAGCCTTGCCTTCTTTTTACCCTCCCAGAAATACCGTGTTGGTTTTCCCTTAGAATGCACCATGCAGCGACTTAGAGGCGCAGGGACCGTAATTTCGCGCTCTCTACCCGTGACCCAGTTAAGGAAGAAAGCTTTCAGATCATGGGCAGCTGTTCAGGACACTTATTTTTCAACTAAGGTACTTGCTTTATCTAAATTTTTGGTTTTTCTTTGAGTTTGAGCTAATGGGTACCAATTGCTTTTTCATGGAGTTTTGTTTGATTTTGGTGCAGTTTTGTTGGGGTTTCTAAATGCTTTGGTTTTTCTTTTTTGCTGAATGTTTTAGGATATATTTGAAACGCATAAGGTTGTATTTACAGTTGGAACTTCCATAGCTTCAGTCGCCACAGCATGGTTTGGTGAGTTTCTTTGTGAATTTTTGTTCTGCCACTTTTTAATTCTCAATTTTGTTTTGCTTTTCTGCATGTATGTTTGTTTATGATCATCAATTGATAAAGGGTGTTTATGATCATCAAATTGATAAAGGGCGTGAGTTAATGATTAGTATTTTGAGTTTAGCTATCTATATGGTAAAAAGAGTGACATTTTGGCACTCAACTTCAATCGCGATTTGCAATTTTGGCAGACAGTGCGTTGTAATTTGTTTGAAACCATCCTTAATTCAAATTAAGGAAAATTTTTGTAACCTACAATTTTCTCACTGCACTTCACCTTATTTCAATAAGTGTAAGGTATAATGAGCAAATTGTAAGTGTACATATACAAATTCCCTTAAACTAGCCTTCACATAAAAGGGCAATTGGGTTTTTGCAAGCCTTAGGAGTGTGGCTTCAGTTGGATGAACTAGAATTCAACCTGAGCTTTGGGTCAATCAAACGTATTTGATAAGTTTACCAAACACGGGTATGAAGTCTTAATCCAAATTACAAGTTGGGTGAACATGGACAAAATGATTCCAGTATGTTATAACATGTAAATCTCAGATATACAATATTTTCTAGTCATAGGTGAGTTCTAGTGCTAGATTTGCAGAGTGCCAAACTTATGAAGTTATGATATAATCAATTATCAATCATTTCTGGATATGGATGAACTATATAGACATCTTCAAGAAAATATAATATGGTTTATGTTGTTCTTTGACTAACTTATTTATCTATGATTGAAAGATTCGTTATAATTTAAAAAATTTGGTCTGCTAATGCATTGAGGTGCAAAAGTTTTCCTTCAACCTTATTTCTATTGTCTCTCTCGATAACATGTTAGAAAAGAATGTCTTATCCAATACACATCTGTTATGGGTGCAGGATATACTATACGTCATGTACATGAATCAAGAGTTGATCAAAGGCTCGAATCAATCGAAAAAGCTGTAAGCACAATATTGAAAACTGTTGACATTTCACTTAGTATATTGCTAAACTCTTTACAAAAACACTGTTGGGTTTTGAAGTCGCCCTGAAAGGAGAAGAATTTTTTTTCTTCCTGTTGGTTCTATTATCCATGTCTTGTATTCTTGTTTTCATCCCATTTATGTTGTTAATATTTTTTTGGTAGGATAAGGCATTATGTGAGCCAGATCTCATTCTTAATTTTTCTAGTTAGATTTTGGTTATGCTTACATTTGGATGTTTGTTTATGTTTTGGTAGCAGATGAAAAACAATCATAATCTGGAACATTCAGAAATTAGAAACATTGTTAATTCTGGAAGTATTGGTGTTCCTTCATGCATAGCCACTGCCGGAACCACTTTGGTTGTCGGGTTTGTTACTAAATCTTAATTTCCTTGTCTGAAATATAATTGCCTCTCCAAATGAAACTAGAAATATTGAACTATTCAGGCTTTTTACACGTCCACCTTTTTAACTGAATTGCAGTTACGCTTTGGGTTGGCGAGGTGGAAGGTGGTATGCAAATAGGAAGTTCAAAAGGGAGCAGATGAAATTGCTAGGGCAAATTAAACCTAAAAGGTGGCAATTGCTCAGGAGATCATTGATCAGACCAAGAACTCAAGACAATGTAGTCAAAACTTTGGAGAAGATAAAGGACACTCATACCCCACCTAATTTTGGAGAATCGCACCAATCTTGTTAGCAAGCATAAATCATGACAGATTTTTGTTTGCTGAGAAAGCCTGATGGAAAAAGATTGTTGATAGAGCTTTATACTTGTTAACGGTTTGATTTTTTTTGCTGGTATTTATTGAAACGCAAGATAAATGATGAGAATCATCTAAAGGAATTAGATTCAGCATTGCCTTTCTTGTTGTGAATCAAGATATGTGTAAATGAATCTGCCTTGTACTCACTAACCGCTTGAAATAGACCAGTTGATGAATTTTTTTCCTTCTGGTTTCATTTGATTCCTGAGCGCAATCTGTGTGAGAGATGAGGTACACTTGCTTAAAGTACCTCGTTTATGCAGAAAATGGTTGACTGGGAAATGAAAGCATCGGAGGTTTTTAACTCTGAATGGCCACACAGGAGGAAAGTGTTTGAGCTCTTATCAGTTTGATAGTCTCTCAACCAAAGAAAGTGTCGGGTGTTTTAAGAAGTTTGGCTTTGTTTTTTTCTCCTTTGTGGCATGGTTTTGTCATTAGAGCCTTGTAAAAGGCCAAAGGAGAGAGAAATATTTTGAAAAGAAGCCAAAATGGACAAAAATGTCCTTATTTATTTTTGGATTTCCTAAGGAATCTTTTACATTTGCATGTCTTTGATTTGAAAGTTGAGGGATTTTTATGTATTTTTTGAATTTTTTTTGGCTTTTTCCAAAAGTGAAAGTTTTTTTTGTGTTTAAAACCTAAATTTACTTTGTTATTATGTGCTCTCTCTCTCTCTCTCTCTGTGTGGTCAGATTATAATGTGCTAATAATGAAATCTACATGAATGTAAGAACTCTATTTTTTCGTCATGTGTGAAATGAGGCAATGGGGCTTTAGCTTTCTATGCCTCCATTGGCAGTACGTCTTAATCTCTAACTAATTAGACAAAACAAACAGTGACAACGTATGAGTCTCTGGACATGAACATGTTTTGGCTTACACTCTTGGACTAGGTTTGAACTAATAGATGAAATTCTTTTTAAAATATGGAATCGTGGCAGCGACGAAATCCTAGGTTGATGTAGTTTTTAATTGTTTTAAATTTGGAAGGGGGTAGGTCCCACGAAGATGCCTTTGATTAACTGTATAGTTTAAACCACTAAGGCAATCTGTTGACGAAAGGAGGGGTATGAGCTCATGTGAACGCCCCAATTCTGTTGTTATCTGGTTTTTCTGTTCCTATAAAACATATGTCAGAGACATAAAGGTGATTCTATCAGGAAACAATTAATTAAACACATGATGAAGATGATGGCTAATAACATTTTAGCCTCTAGTATTCTAGTCATTCTTCTGTTCTGTGAGTCAGCAGTTGGAGCAAGAACAAAGCTACTCTCAGCCAATAATGGTCAGGATGCTTCTTTTGCATTGGCTCCATCTGCCAATGATGGCATCTGTGCAACAATGGTGGAAACTCATGGCTATGCCTGTGAAGAACACACAGTTATGTGTCTGCCCTTGTTGCTGCTCAGTTTATCAAGAGCTATTCACAGTAAATATTGACTGAAAGTTGCATTTTTGGGTTCTATAGGTAACAACACAAGATGGCTATATACTCAGTATGCAGAGAATTCCAGTTAGAAAGTCAGGGGAGGCATCCGGAAACCGGATACCGGTACTTCTACAACACGGGCTGCTGATGGTCAGTAATTCTGCGCCGGTAACTTTTGAATCTTCAATAGGTTCAGTAAATTGGTTAGATGTAACGGTTTGTTTATATGGTGTGGTGGGCAGGATGGGATAACATGGCTGCTACTACCTCCTGACCAATCTTTGGCATTCCTCTTGGCTGATAATGGGTATGAGGTCTGGCTTGGCAACACTCGCGGCACCAAATTTAGCCTGGGCCATACATCACTCAGTCCCGATGATCCGGTAACTACATGCCATTCTGTTCTTGGTTACTTGTGAAAACATGAAAATGCTCAATAACACAACACCATATTGTTTTTCATATTAGATGCCATTTTGCTCTTTTTTCAGGCTTATTGGGAATGGTCATGGGATGAATTGGTCGCTTATGATCTTCCAGCTACATTCCAGTACGTGCATGATCAAACAGGACAGAAAATTCACTATGTTGGACATTCACTGGTGAATTCCACAAACTCTGCAGTTTTGTTCTGTTTCTGCTCTGGGACTTATTTTTCTTCTAAGGACACAATATTAATGTTATAATTTTTTTTTTTTTTTTTTTTTTTTTTTTTTTTTTTTTTTGGTAGGCTCTTGGTGCTGCTTTTGCAAAGACCAGCAACTGAATAGATTGAGATCAGCTGTCTTACTTAGCCCGATTGCTTATGTTGGTCAGATACCTTCACCCCTTGCAAGAGCTGCTGCTGAAAACTTTATTGCTGAGGTAAGAGCAAATCCCTTTTTCTAGTTATTTTAGTTGTCCAAAAGAAATAAACTCTTTGACAACCTATTACCTTCTTCTAACAGGCATTATACAAGGCAGATATCAGAGAGTTTAATCCGAATGGGTAACAATTCTTGTTCACTTGTTCTTTACGATTCTCAAACCACTGTTTACCAAGTACAGCAGTATAATATTTTATCTTGTACTTTAAGAAACTAACGATTTCTCCAAATGCTTCTTAACTTTTCGATGTTAAATGCCTGAAAAGTTTTCCAAAAGACTTGAGAGTTCTGATTCAAATTTATTTGCATTATACAAATTGACGTGTGTTTTTCCAATGTCTCCAAGAGAAGCCTAGTTACAGACATAATACTCATTCCTATTAATTTGATGAACTATAATCTGGTCTGTTTATGTTTCCCCATTCGAACAGGAAGGCACTAGTCGAAGTTCTTAAGGCTGTCTGCAGTAAACCAGGTGTTGACTGCACTCACTTGTTGACCGCTTTCACAGGTAGCACAGATGTCCCTAACATTGTTACGAGCACTTAAACATTCTTCTATTGACTATTTTTTTTTTGGCAACTGAAGGCAAGAATTGCTGCTTAAACTCTTCCATAGTAGATGTTTTTCTGGACCATGAGCCTCAGTCAACCTCAACAAAAAACATGGTCCATATATCTCAGAGTAAGTCCTCTTAATTTCTGATTCACAAACACCATGGAAAAATCTTCAAATTATAAAAGCAAATGTTTTTTATGTGTGCTCAAAATAAGATTAAAAATAAAATTCAATCCTGTGATTTGTGTACAGTGATAAGAGATGGAACAGTTGCAATGTATGACTATAATAACAAGAATGAGAACATGCAACACTATGGGCAGCCCAATCCTCCAGTGTACAGCATGACAAGCATCCCAAATGACCTTCCTCTCTTCCTCAGTTATGGAGGGGCAGATGCTCTTTCTGATGTCAAAGATGTGAAGCTGTTGCTGGCCAGCCTCAAAGATCATGATGGAGATAAGCTTGTGGTTCAGTACAGAGATGATTATGCTCATGCAGATTTTGTCATGGGACAAACTGCTAAGCACGACGTGTATGATCCTCTCATGGCCTTCTTAAAACTCCAATGAGAATATTTACTCGTCAAAAAGTAATGCCAATAATCTTCTCTTCTTCTCCCTCATCATAGAGTTGTATTTTGCTCATACTGTATACTTTTTCCTTCTTTACCAGCAAAAGTCATAGAAAATGTCAGGACAGATTCTATTGGTTGTAAGTTTGAAGCAAAATTACCACCATATTTATTACAGTTCATTTATACTTTTACTGTTTTATATTTGACATGGAAGCCCATCTCTAGTTTCTCTACATGGAGGCTTTGTCAAGTATGCTCAATCAAAACGGGTGTGTTTATCATTAAAGTAACTAAACTGGGTGTTTATAGTGAACCTAAACTCACGCACACTAAGACTAAGTTCTTAGACTTCAGTTGTGGACAGACTATGTTCAAAAGAGGGGGTAATCAAACTCAAAATTCCTTTGAATGTTGAAAAGAGATATACCACTCGACCAAGTTCTAATTGCTATGTTGAAAAGTTCTTTTCCATTTGACACCGCGCAAAATTATACAAATTCTAGACTTGAAAAATATGCCTTGCGGGTTAAGCAGTATGCAGTACGTGTGTGAGCTTTCTTGTTGTAGTGTAACTTGTCCTTTATCAGGAATATAGTACAAAAAATTCAAAGCTATACATAAAAACTAGTTTTGAACAAAAGGAAGTTTCAAAAATTGGTGAATATGGAAACGGTGGAAACTGTCAACTCCAATAGACAGTGACAGCGTGACCAAAAGAAAACCACCCATTTTAGTTTCATTGTAAACCACCTATTGTATTATCATTATAAACACCAATTTTCAATTACCTGAAATTTTATGCTTATGAAAATGATGGTCAGTTCATAAGTTGCGGACACTCTACGTTGGGATGAAGTTTTTGTTTAATTTGATTAAAATCTGAGACTTGATAGAGATGTTCGTTTTTGGTGATATTTATGTCCGGCGCAATCAGCTCCATACCATTCATAAAAAGAATGGTGTCCGGCGCAATCTTTTTGGCGATTAAGAGTATCAGCAGCATGGACAATTTCTAATGAATTTTTTTAAACAGAGCTGCATGGCATTGAAACAAGAAAATTTGGAGAGAAGAAACTGAAAGAGAGGCATTTGGGTGAAGAATTTGGAACTAACTTTTAATGGGTGAAAGGGTCCTTTGGTTAATTGGGCTCGTTTGGTAGTGATTCTTGATAGGCCATAATCACTTCTGGGGAGAACCACCTCTCATGTGATTCTCCATATAATCACTTTAAGCGATTTTAAGTGATTTTGAGCAGAAGCACCTCCCATGTGCGTCTCCATAAAATCACTTAAAACCGCTTAAAGTGATTATTTGGAGAAGTAATTCTCCATAGAAGTTCTTTTTGGCCTATCCAGAATCACTCCCTAACGAGCCTTTAATGTGGCTGATTATGATTAACTGATGTGGCCAAAAAAGAGTGTGCCTTAGTGAGCCATATATCTTTTTCCAAATGGTGAATGATAGAATGACACTGGATCCTGCCATAAATATTAGTGTATTGGTTAAACTGAAGGCCTGTGTTATAATAATCTGTTTGATATGCATTCGTCTACTATAAATAACACAATCTGTAACAACTGTTGCACACAGAGACATCTTAGATTCAAATGGAAAATCCTCCAACCATTCTACTAAGCTGCAGTCAATCAACAATCTGGATGTTGTTGGTATTTGCAAATCAATGGTGGAGACACAAGGCTATACTTGCCAAGAGCATCAAGTAAGCATCAGAAAGTACTTCCTGCCTTATCTTTTGCAGTTTATGTGACAGATATCAATGTTTTTGTCATTTGTCATGGAACTGTTGATTAGTTTCAGGTAACAACAGCAGATGGTTACATCCTTGGCTTGCAGAGAATTCCGAAGGGACGGTCTGGTAATGAGATAGCAGACAGGCAGCCTGTTCTGTTACAACATGGGCTCTTACTGGTTTGCACCTAGGCACCATGTATTTGAGCATGCATCATATACTTGTGCAAGACATGAATGAACTAAAAAACAATTGTGTGTGGCAACAGGATGCTTCATCATGGCTACTCAATCCACCGGATCAATCTTTGGCATTTATCTTGGCAGATAATGGATTTGATGTATGGCTTGCCAACTCTCGCGGGACAAAATCTAGCCGCGGACACACATCACTTAGTCCTGATGATGATCCGGTTCTCTTTGCCTTTTTGAACGTTGATCACATCATGCCATCTGCATCACGGTCTCATACTGATGATATGCATTATGTTCTATGATATGTAGGCTTACTGGGACTGGTCATGGGATGAATTGGCATCTCATGATCTTCCGGCTTTCTTCCAGTATGTGAACAATCAAACAGGACAGAAATTACACTATGTTGGGCATTCCTTGGTAAATATTTGTACTTTTGTTCATAATTCAAGCTTTTGAATTTTGTTAGACATATAAAAGTAGATGACTGAGATGTGAAGTAATGAATTATAGGGAACTTTGACTGCCCTTGCCGCCTTCTCCCAAGAAAAGCTGTTAAACTTGCTAAGATCAGCTGCTTTGCTTAGTCCGGTGGCTTATCTGGGTCAGATGTCCTCACTGTTTGTAAGAATTCTAATGGACATATTTATAGCAAAGGCAACAAAACTCAATGAACTTTTTTGTTTTCAAATATGGATTCTGAAATTTATTGTTACAAAAATAGGATAACTGACCAAAATGTTCTCTTGTTTTGTTCAACAGAAACTGAAATTGTTGGGTGTACAAGAATTCCCAAACGGGTGAGATAGCAACTCAAGCTGTTTTGCTTCAGTTGTTAAGACAGATGCAGACAATATCATAAGTTTCAATTTGGTACAAAATTGTCTGATTTGTGACAAATGACATAAATATCAACTGTTTTTTTCTTCTCAAAATTCCAACAGGCAGACACAACAACTTGTGGAGTTTATTTGCACACTACCAGGCATTGACTGCTCCAACTTATTGGCAACTATAACAGGTAGTAACAATATTAGAGTTAATGATTCACACTCTTAACTTGAATTTTTTAATTATTTTTAACTCCATTGCTGATTGACTTAATTTCTTTTCCCCTTGCAATCTATAGGCCCAAATTGCTGCCTCAGTTCTTCAAGCAAAGATGCTTTATTTAAGCATTTCCCCAAGCCCACTGCGACCAAGAACTTTATACATCTGTCTCAGAGTAAGTCTCTTTCATTTCTAGGTTCAGTAATGGTGAGTTGTAAGTGTAACAAAAAGTAAAAACAATAGCATTTGAATTTTGAAGCTTTAAGTTCCCAGAAATCCTCTTATAAAATTTCAATGTTTGCTCCTGTCTACGGATTTTGAAAAGTGGTCAGAAGGGGAACGATCAAAATGTACGATTATGATCTTGAAGACACAAACATGGAACACTACAAGCAGCCTACTCCTCCTGCGTACAATATGACAAACATTCCGAAAAACGTTCCTCTTTTCCTCACTATGGATTGAGAGATAAACTTTCTGATGCTAATGATGTGGGGCTTTTGCTTGACAACCTCAAAGATCATGACAAGGACAAGCTTGTGGTACAGTGCAGAGAGGAGTATGCTCATGTGGATTTTATTATAAGTATGAATGCCAATCAAGTTGTGTATGATCCTCTAATGGCCTTCTTCAGGCTCCATTGAGACTTTAGCTACTTTTGTAATCTATTGCAAAAATAAGAGGGTTCCTAATGTTACAAGTTACAACCAAAGAATCCCAATTTGGCAAGAAAAAATTGAAAGGGGAGAAAGACATTTCAGTGAAGAATTTGGGGCTGACTTCAAACTCAAAGTGGGTAAAAGGGTCTTTTGACTAGTTAATGTGATTCATTATGATTAACAGATAGGGAGAGAACAATTCATGACGTGTACAAAATAAATTTGCTTCATTAGAAATACATATCAGTAAGGCACACAATCTGTCTAGTCTCTAGGTATGTATGCAATATAATGACACTGGACCTGCATTAAATATTGGCTCAAGTTATTGCATATACGCAACAATTTTTTAACAATGAACAATAACCCTTCAACCACTCTCAGGAAAAAGCTTTAAAAAATCTAAATTGTTGCACTCAGAGACAACCAAGCTCAAAATGTCTAACCCTTCAACCACTCTACTTCTTTTGGCTCTACTCTGTGTTTCAGCAGTTGCAGCAACAAGAACAAAGTTGAACTCAATCAACAATCTGGATGATGGGATTTGCAAGTCAATGGTGGAGACACAAGGCTATACTTGCCAAGAACACGAAGTAATTATCAAGTGTAGAAATTGCCAGCCTTACTTCTATCTTTTTCAGTTTATATATGTCACTCTTTGACATTGACTGATTAAATTTTGTTTTCCTTTGTCATGGAACTTTTGATGGGTTTAAGGTAACAACAGCAGATGGGTACATCCTTGGCTTGCAGAGGATTCCGAATGGACGATCCGGTAATGAGACAGCAGACAAGCTGCCTGTTCTGTTACAACATGGGGTCTTCCTGGTTTGCACCTAAGCACCATATGTTTGAGCGTGCATATGTACATACATATGTGCATGACATAAATAAACTAAAGAACAATTGTGTGGCACTGGCAACAGGATGCTTCATCATGGCTACTCAATCCGCCGGATCAAGCTTTGCCATTTATCTTGGCTGACAATGGTTTTGATGTATGGCTTGTCAACAGTCGCGGGACAAGCCCTAGCCGTGGACACACATCGCTTAGTCCTAAAGATCCGGTTCACTTTGCTTCTGCAAATGTTCATCACATCATGACATCTGCATTATACTCTTTTACTAACAATACCTATGATCTTCTATGATATTTAGGCATACTGGGACTGGTCATGGGATGAATTGGTTGCGTATGATCTTCCTGCTTCATTCCAGTATGTGAACAATCAAACAGGACATAAATTACACTATGTGGGGCATTCCTTGGTAAATATTTGTACTTTTTTGGTTTGTTCATATTTCAAGTTTTTAAGTTCTTTTGTACATAAAAATTAGATGACTGAGACTTGAAGTATGGAATTATAGGGAACTTTGACTGCCCTTGCCGCCTTCTCCGAAGAAAAGCTGTTAAACTTGCTAAGATCAGCTGCTTTGCTTAGCCCTGTAGCTTATCTGGGTCACATTTCCTCACTGATTTTAAGACCTGCTGTTGACATATTTGCTGCAGAAGTAACACAACTCAATGAACTATTTTGTTTTCAAATATGGATTCTGAAATTCATTATTATAAACGTAGCATAACTGACCAAAATGTTCTCTTGTTTTATTTAACAGAAACTGAAATTGTTGGGCTGGCTGGAATTTCCGAATGGGTGAGATAGAAACTTAATCAATTTTGCTTCATTAGTCACATGCAGATAATATCATAAACTTAACTCAACTTGGTACAAAGTTTTAGATATTTTGTTCTTCTCAAAATCCCAACAGGCAGATCCAACAACTTGTGGAGTTTATCTGCACAACACGGGGCATTGACTGCTCCAACCTCCTGGCAGCTATAGGAGGTAGTAACAATGTTAGGCTTGCTCATTCACACTTCTATTTGATTGAATTGATTTTTTGTTTTTTGTTTTTGCAATCTCCAGGCCCAAATTGCTGCCTCAATTCTTCAAGCATAGATGCTTTAGTTGAACATGATCCACAGCCAACTGCGACGAAAAACCTTATACATCTATCTCAGAGTAAGTCTCTTTCATTTCCAGGTTCAGTAATGGTGAGTTGTAATATCTAAAGTAAAATAGAAACTGTAGTATCTGTTTTGAAAGTTTCAGACTCAAAAATCCTAACTAATTAAATTAAGTTCTTACAAAATTTCAATTTTTGCTCCTTGTTTTTTGATTTTGGAAAGTTGTCAGAAAGGGAACCGTAGAAATGTATGATTATGGTCTTGAAGACACGAACATAAAACACTACAAGAAACCCACTCCTCCTGTGTACAACATGGCAAACATTCCGAAAGACGTTCCTCTTTTCTTAAGCTATGGAGGGAGAGATTCGATTGCTGACGTTAGCGATGTGGGGATTTTGCTTGACAAGCTCAGAGATCATGACAGGGACAAGCTTGTGGTAGAATACAGAGAGGAGTATGCTCATGTGGATTTTATAATGAGTGTGAATGCCAACCAAGTTGTGTATGGTCCTCTACTGGCCTTCTTCAGGCTCCATTGAGAGTTTAGTTACTTTTGCAATCTATAACATATTGCCTTCTGTAGGGTTTTGTTCACCATTAATAATGAGATTTAAGACTATGTCTACAAGGCTTGTGGTAGGTAGGCAGGTTGAACATGCTTTTCAAATGCTGCATTAGGTGCCCTTAATTAGAGGCTAATTATGTGATTAACAAAAACAAATTAATCACAGAACAGAATATTACAGATTAGTTGCATCTGGATGAGCATGTACTTTAATGTTAGGTTTCACATTCTACCATATAATTATGAGAAGGCAATGAACAACTAGGCAGCTTCAACTGTTATTATAATTAGCTCACTGAGAGGATCAAAGAAGCTCTCTTTTCCACCAAGATCATTACAAGACAGAAGACTCAACAATAACTCAGTAACCTTGCCAACTCTGTCTTCTCAAATATAGATGTTTGGTCTGAGAGCAAAATGATTCTGAGCCGCAGCATGAACTGCTAAAAAGGATTGACATCATTGTTTCTTGTTCGATGGCCCTTTGCGCTTTTCAAAGGCAAGAATAGCTCTTCGCAGAGAACAGCACAAGGCGGTGAAGCTCTAACCTTAACTTGCCGATTAAGGTTCCTATCAGCTGAGCACCCCAACATCTTCTTCAGCTTGCTAACCAAATTGATGAGCTTCTCCATCCTCCTAAGCTTCTTTGCTGTGCTTCTCATAACGTACCTCACTCTCCTAAGTTGGCAATGGTGGGTTTTCGGGGCTTGCTCAGCTTATACACATATATAGTTAGGAGTTGAAAGTGTGCTCTGGCACATCACACGGGAATTGTGTAAGCTACTCTACAAGAGCAAGAGTTTGTAGTTTTCATGAAACTTGCTTTTCTTCTGTTATTTCATAAATGAATGAGAACATTTTCATGGCCCATAGGCCTTGTCTTTTTCTTGCTTTTATAACGCTCTTGCAGCCCCTTAGCTTGTGGATGTTACGTTCAGTTTGTTTGAGAGAGAGAGTGGAGATTTTTGGTTTCTTAGCTCATTAGGAAAAAGTTGAATGGATCAAACAATAATTTCATTGCATCTTCCAATTTTTGGTTTATCAGTTATAATTTTTTTATTTGGAGAGATATTTGAAACCAAAATATTTTTTCAATAGGTAATAGTTTCTTAGCACTAATATTATAAATAAACCATACACAATTGAATTTCTATAAACATACCAAAAAAAAAACCCAAAAAATGACAGCTGACCTTATTAAATTACTTTGATGTCCTATTGAGTGTTTTGGGTATTTTTATGAGATTTTGGGGTTGGGCTTGTTTTAAGAAATTGATGGTAGTTTTGTAATTTACAAGAAGTTAAAAGTTTTTTTGTTATGTTGTAAATGGGCTTTGGGTGTGTTTCTAAAGTCCATTTCATATGGGGTATTTTTATAATTTGGGCCTCTATATTGGGTATAATAGTGAATCTCCCTTTTTATTTTTACATTTTTGAGATTTTATAAGACATTGGCATGCACAAGGTAATTTCATAATTTCATAATAAAAAATAATTAGGGCTAAACCCTATTATTTTATTATAAAAATTTGATAAAAAATGTTTATTGCTTTATGATCAAGCTAAGAGAAACCCCATTGGTCCAATCCGTGATGAACAAATAATAAAGAACAATAAACACCAATAAATTTCATGAGAAACCATGGCCAGATGACGTGTAAATCTGTCATTGGTCCACACACGTAGCTCGCCCACAGCCCAAAACCCAGTAAAGGCCCGCTGTGTCTTCTATGCCTCGAGAGGTTTCTGAACTGATCCGTAGAACAAATCTCAGAGAGAGAGAGAGAGAGAGAGAATGAGAATGAGAGGTAATCAATTTCGAGCTGTGTCAATCATCTTCTTATTTTGCTTTGTCTTCAGTGTCTGTGATGCACTGTACGGACCATCATCGCCAGTTCTTCAGCTAACTCCTTCCAACTTCAAGTCCAAGGTAAATTTTGAATCTTTAGCAGTAACTGTAGCGTATACTTTTCCAGTTCCTCAATCTTTTGCATAATTGATTGGAATTCGTCACCATTTTGATCGAAAGAAGCACCTGGGCACTGATTGGTTTTCATTTCAGAAGTAATTCTATTTCTGTTGAAAGCAAGCATGCCCCTTGGGTTTTGGCCCTCGAAAAGCAAAGCAAAGTTCTTTCTTTTATTGGTTTTAGACTTTTAGTTCTTACTGAGCTTATTAATTTAGTGGGATTTAGTCATGTTTGCTACTTGACTGTTCGGGGATTAGATCTGATTCATAGCTTCTTGGGGATTTTTGGTTTAGAAAAGCAAGCCAATCTTGCACTGAGTGGAACTTATGTAATGCATTTGCTTAGTTAAATGCACTTTCTCTTTTTGGTTTTGTTTATGTTTTCTTTTCTCATTTGATATATGATCAACAAGTTCTGATTCTTATTGGGTTAATTATGGATTCCTAGGATAGTATATTACTTACAAATGTTTTTAATGTGATTGTTATTTTCGTTTGCGATCATCTTACGTATCAATAAGACATTGGATCAGACCACAATCTGACTAGTATTGCCTCGAACTGAATCCTTTGCAATGGTGGCAGGTTCTGGACTCGAACAGAGTTGTTCTGGTTGAATTCTTTGCACCATGGTGCGGACATTGTCAAGCTCTAACACCTATATGGGAGAAGGCGGCTACTGTCTTAAAGGGTGTGGCTACCGTGGCAGCTCTTGATGCTGATGCACACAAGTCCCTTGCTCAGGTTTCCTATAGTTACTCTTGCAATTACCAATTTTGACTTCTAAGTTTGAAGATGCAATAGTAGATTACCAACATCCCTCTGCCTTCAAATAACTTAATCGAACCATTTGACTCATATTAGGTTGCATGAAAATTCATTCCCATTCTGTAATTAATTTTGCAGTATATGGAATATGGTTTGAATTTTCCTAATGTTTACTAATACGTTAATGTTGTGTTGGGGTGTTGATGTGTTTGATTGCTCTATAGGAATATGGGATTAGAGGATTTCCAACAATAAAGGTGTTTGTTCCTGGGAAACCTCCAGTTGACTATCAGGGAGCAAGGGATGTGAAACCCATTGCAGAATTTGCACTCCAACAGGTTTGTAATCTCTTGTTCAAAATTATTTCATTTCTTGTTGTTAGTTTATTCTTTTGTTTGTAATAGAGATAGTCTTTTGTATTCATGTCTGCTCCACTATGTCTTATCTTGCTTTAGCACTTATTCATGGGATGGATAGATGGATAGACCGTGATAATCATTTGTCTCACTTGGTCATATAATCCTCTTGCATAAAATGCATTGAAGTATTAGTTATGTGACCATTCCGTTGTCTTTCACAGATAAAGGTGTTGTTGAAGGACCGTTTAAGTGGAAAAGCAACAGGAGGACCAAGTGAAAAATCTGAACCTAATGCTTCAGTAGAATTAAATTCCCAGAATTTTGATGAATTGGTGGTTAAAAGTAAAGAACTCTGGATTGTGGAGTTCTTTGCACCTTGGTAAGTGCTTTTAATTGGTATGATGATCTTATAAGCTATTTTCAGATAATAATCTCGCAGTCTACTATATGAACTTAAAGTGCACCTGCTTGTAGCAAATTATCGACTTTCTTTCAATTTCCTTTTTTTTAAAGGTGTGGGCACTGCAAAAAATTGGCACCTGAGTGGAAGAAGGCCGCTAAGAACTTGCAGGGGAAGGTGAAGTTGGGACACGTTGACTGTGATGTAGAGAAGGTAAGTTTGGCTTCAGGCTTTTCTTTTTGGGCAACCAGGCTGCGGGATGGCAGTATGTACTGGATTTACATGTTTTTATTTCTTGTACTATATGGTTCTAATGAGGTGGCATTACCAGTCTCTTATGAGCAGGTTCAATGTTCAAGGATTCCCAACCATATTGATATTTGGAGCTGACAAAGATACCCCACTCCCCTATGAGGGTGCAAGGACTGCTAAAGCCATTGAATCGTTTGCTCTTGAACAATTGGAAACAAATGTTGCACCTGCTGAAGTGACTGAGTTAACTGGCCCTGTAAGCTCTTAGCTTCCTTCCAATAATTAAGCTTTGTGAAATTGTAAGTAACCTGGGGACTAAAGCTTTACTATAATCTTCCCTTGTAGGATGTCATGGAAGAGAAATGTGGTTCTGCTGCCATCTGTTTTGTCGCTTTCCTACCTGATATCTTGGATTCCAAGGCAGAAGGGAGGAACAAATACATTCAGCAGTTATTATCTGTTGCAGAGAAGTTCAAAAGGAGTCCCTATAGGCAAGTTTTTGGGAGTTCTCTTACCATTCCTCTCTCTCTCTCTCTCTCTCTGTGGAATAATGCATAAATCATCCCCAATCAAACCTCTCTTGCTTAAGAAGCTGAATATATAGTTACTGACCATGAACATTCATGTATGTTGCAGCTATGTCTGGGCAGCCGCTGGTAAGCAGCCAGACCTCGAGAATCGTGTAGGTGTCGGTGGTTATGGATATCCAGCATTGGTGGCCTTAAATGTGAAAAAAGGTGCTTATGCACCACTTAAGAGTGCATTCGAGCTTGATCAGATTATGTAAGTTTTCTACCTCCACCTCATCTTGAACTGCTCTCGAGCCTCGTGATGAATAAAACAAATTAATATAACTCTACTTCGTTTTCTCAGAGAATTTGTTAAGGAAGCTGGACGTGGAGGAAAGGGAAACTTGCCTCTGGACGGCACCCCCAACATTTCAAAGATTGAACCCTGGGATGGTAAAGATGGACAGATAATTGAAGAGGATGAGTTCTCCCTCGAAGAACTTATGGGCGGAGGAGATGATACTACGAGCAAAGATGAGTTGTGATAAATTAAAAGCAATTATAGTAGAGAGAAGAAATCTGTATCAGGCTAAGATTGATTTTGGAGGACGCTACGAGTTAAGTGTTGCTGGTCATTCTAGTGTTTCTGTATTTAAATGACGTTGTCAACAGTGCTCAAGAGCTTTCTTATGAGGAAGGCCTTTATTTTGTTCTCTTCTTAGCTAACTTATCAATATAGTGCAAGTGTGATGCCCTTTAAAGGGTTCATTGTTGAGGAACGTCAATTCATAGCAGCAAGGAAATGACCGCTTTTTTTCTGAGTTTGGCTTCTTTGCTTGCTCTGGACTGGATTAAAAAACTTTCTTATGCATGGATTTTTGTGTGCTTGAATTTAACCCAGTAACTCGTCATATCTTACAACGGGACAAGGGTTTCTGAAAACACCCAGAAATTAAATCAGCACAGCCATTTTTTAATAAATTAAAAAGCTAATCCTTTCTATTTTTTTGGAAGAAGAAAAATTGATCCATTTGCTTATAACCCCTCATATCGGATCCACAGTAGATAAAAAGTGAATCACCTATACATGCTGTAGCTTCTAAGTACATCCCCTTCTACCTATTTCAGAATTTCTCCTTTTGACGTCAAAGTAAAATCAAAACGGCCATTCCTTAGTTGAAATTCTTGGAAAGTTGAATGGGCCTTTTAAAAGTCGCCATTTATCCTCCCTAAGCATTCTCTTCTCAAAGTTGAATCTTGAAATATGGCCTTGATAAAATCTACCACCTGCAAAAATGAAGAGCTTGTGAAACCAATGAATAACGAACAGCACAGAAAGCCGAACAAAACACGTGCTCTAGTGAAATCATACCTCCGACATCGTAAAACCACAACTGTGCAATTGTCCACTTTCCCAGGCTGTTGTAATGGATTTTAGAGGCATGTCTAATAAATCTGAAAAAGAAACACAAAGAAAAAGGGCATTGGATCTCCGTTTGCAAGACACCTAATAGATCTCTACTGAATCAATAAATTTTCAGCATTAGACAGAAAACTTGCCTGCCAGTTTACGAATTTTACGTAATGAGGGTACAAGATCATCAAGAGTGCAAGTGATGCCCTCTTGTGACTTCACTACTTGGAGAGCGGCCAGGCCGTCCAGCAAAGAAATTAGGCTTTCCAGCATCACATGAATCAGTCTTTGAAGCTAGGAGCATAAATACAATGATTTAGTTAGCTGCAGACATATATACAGCATCAAAAGTACAAGAACCAGATCTATGACTGATTGATTATACCTCTAATGTTTCATCTGCTGCCATATCATCCAAAAGAAGTATGTCCTTTGCGACTCTAGAAAAAACCGACTCTAGGACCATACACATGCTTCTCTTGTAAGTTGAAGCCAACAAGAGTGGCTCCCATATCATACGCACCTTCTCCAGAATGAATACAACCTGACCAAGATATGTTTAGCCTTATAGCCACAATTCACTAGAAAGGGAAAGGCACTAAATCCCTTAAAACCTATAACAACAAATAATATATGAAAGAAAAACATGCCACATGAAAGTTACCTGATCTATGCTGAATTTTGCAGATTGAAATTGTTGCATTTGATGGGTATTCTGGAATCCGTCAGCGCCATCTAGAGCCTGATAAACAAACAAAAAATTGCTTAAGTCAAACAGGAAACTGCAAGTTCCTAAAATAAAGTACATAACTTTCTGATTCTTATATGAATTGGAACAATGCAGCAAGATTTTACCTCTCTCAAATTATGAATAACAAGTTTAATTTGTCTCTGAAGTATTTCCTCTGCCATTAGATGAAATCTTGGAGCCATATCAACAAACATAGCATGTTCTTTGATGGAACTCGGAAAGTCTGAGCGATACTGGGGCAAAAAGATAATAATTGTATGAGCCATCAAAAGATTTAGATATTACACGAAGGTTAAAGTTAAATGCCCTTTAGGAACTGTTCAGATCAAATGAATTCCCTATTGATGGAATAGCGAATCAGCATTGTGTTGAGATCTTTTACATTGTGCATCCCAGAAATAGTGGACCATCATTCTTTGGAACATAATAGGACATATAATTTTTTTTATTGGATAGTGGGACATGATATTATAGATGCATGCATGCATGTGATGCTGTGTTGGTGGTGCGGGAATAGATTCTACAAATTAATAACACGAGCTAATTATGATTGTTCGTGGATACCTCAAAAGCAAGCCCAAGTATCTCTTGAGATATATAAAGGCAATCATTGTACATAAGAACAGCAACCTGGTTGATTCCATCAAGCTGCCTTTCTAGCTTCACAAGTCAAGAGAGAAGATTACTAATATAACAATGATGCATAATTGTGTTTGAAAAAAAGTACCAGATGGCTTAGCGGGGCAAGTTTTGTAGTACTAGTTTCCATGTACTAACCTTAACAGGAATCACAACTTCATAGAGAAGTAGAGCATCCCTTGCAGCACGATAGAACTCAAAAGCAACTCTTGGGGATGACAAGCAAACATCCTGCACAAAACCAATCACAGTTGTGGCCTTAAAATAGAACAAATGTAATTTATGAAGAACCATGAGGAAAGATAAGTGCACTTAAGGTAAGATGATTTAATCATTAAAATGAAATCATGATGTCCTTATTACTAGAGTATTTCGAGAGATCAGCATATAAATTTTTTCTTTTTCTTTTTTTTTTTTTTTTTTTTTTTTTTTTTTGTGGTGGGAGTTGTTTCTTTAGGTTCCTTCCCATCTGATCTACAGTTTCAACAATACTTTCTTTTTGTACACAACAATGTTAGAGAAAGTATAGTTGATCATGCCTGGCAATTACAGCAAATCATCTAATAAACTTTTTATGACAAGCAAGCAACCTGCTAGCCTTGAGCCACATATTAGTGTTATTTTATGGAGAAGAATCATTTATTTTTTCTGTTCAACAACATTTAGAGGGGAAAACCAAATAACTATAAATTTTAATCCATATACCTTAAGTGTCTGATGCACTAGCTTCATTAGTTGAATTGCTGCTTTGGACACCACACAACTCTCTGACAGGAATAGCAAGTCAACATGACCTGGAGTTTCGGCAGCAACGCCATCTTTCTTACCAGTCCTTGTATACTCCTGTGGAAAATATATTATTCAAAGGCTAACATATCAATATAGCTACAAATGCATTCAAGACGGTCTTAGAAGCTTACTTGAGCAGCAAAATCACATTGTAGAAGCAGATTTCTAGCTTTTGCCAAGATTTCTGTCTTCTTCCTGGATGCGAAGTGAACCTCGACATTTTCGGCAAAATTGCTCAGTTGTTTATCTTTGTTATCAGATGCTGAAATAAACTTCATTTCCCTTAATGCAGTCTCAAACTCAGAAGTACATTTGATGATCTTCAGAAAGTCAGCAAGTTTTGAAGCATCTTCGGGGACAACCTGATACAATAAACTTGCATTATTTTTCTTTACCTAAGAAAAACAAAAGACAAATAGTATGTCTTCCTATAGCATAGAAATATGCAAAATGAAAAATGTCATGAACCAGATATGCAAGCAACATATTTGATCACAGATAATGACGAAGTAAATTTGAGTATTCAGAAAAAATTCCTTTACTAATAGTGACAGGACATCAGAACCAATTATTATTTTAAACTTATAATGACATCAATAATGGCAAATAATTTGGTTATCGTGTAAGGCACTTCGCAAAAGCTAGATGCAACAAACACATCAATAACCATAATACTTAAGCAAACATAGTAAAAACTAAGGGCACAACTGTTTTCTTTTTAATTTTTTTTTATCACATTATCTATGCACTAATTGAACTGAATGATCAAATGGTGAGATCAATGATAAAATGTCGCCCAGGTCAAACTAAAATCAAATAGTGGACTACTATTCTTGAATTGTTAACGTATATTTATAATAGAGTTCAAATAAACTCGTAGAAAAGGAGGGCAAGGGTGGGAAGAGATAAAAGGAAGAACCTTAGAAAGAAAATTAGAAATAATTAACTCTGAAATCCTTGGCCATGTCAATCTTCCAAAGCATCGAATCCAAGATACATCTTTAAGGCAAATGTGGTTGTTAATAAACTTGATAACCTGAATAATCCCTGAGTAGATAATCTCACCATCCATTTTTTCAATCTGAAAATCCAAAGGAAAAATGTCAATGGAACAATTAGTAGAATCCGGAGAGGAGAAATTTGTGGAAATGCACTTAATAAATTGAAAAACTAACAGTCTTTCCCGCAAATCAGCTATACAATGCACTAAGGTGAACCCTTTTTTTTTCTTCTTCTCACAGATTTCATGTTCTGCCGTTAAACATTTAAGACAAAAGACCAATGGACATTGGGAATGGGAAAAAAAAAAAAAAAAAGAAAAAAAAAAAAAAAAAAAAAAAAAAAAAATAGTAGACAATATGCCAAATCTACCTTAGGATCACTTGAAGGTACAATGTTCAGTGTCGCCTCAGTAATTACTTGTGAGTCTGGATTTACTTCTGCCACAAAGGACACAGGAGCTCCAAAATTTAGAGCCGGAGAGATGACATGCTTGATCATCAAGTCGGCAACTTTAGCAAGCCCATAATCCAAAATTCCAACCACCTACAAGATCCCTTTCACAAAATCAGAGAACTGAATTCATTGCAAAGCACATTGCCCTCATTGCGTAAAGCCAAAAACCATTTGTAACTGCTGAATTTCGTTTAGTTTTGAACATTACAAGGTTATTAAGCGTCTACTTCTACTGTCAATGTTAAACGGAAGGAACAAAAGATCTTGACGTGAACTTACATCCAAAGCTTCCAAAACTGTACGGAGCTCAATCCCATCATTTCCATCGACGCTTAGTACATACTTGACTCGGATTCTATTAGATTCCCGTTCAAACCGCACCGCATTTCCAATGAACCTCACAAGCACCTCTTGAATCTACAAACCCAAACCGAATTCCTCTAAAAAACACAATCACAAAACTCAAATAAAAATCACCACAAGAACAATCACGTTTCACTGGAACAACGCTAATATTTTTTGCCATGAATTTGTTCTTTAATTTTCTCTCATTTTCGTTGATTTTCTCGGCGACCAAACAGAAAGTTATCCCGTTTACCTCCTCAAAGCACTCTGACCACTGTTTCCTCAGCAAGCTGTAAACCACAGGCTCTCTCTCATCAACCCGATCATCATCAGACACCCTAAGAGCCTTCTTGAGCTCCCTCAGTTCCTCAGCTGTGAATCTCAGCCGTCCATTCCTCAACCCCTCTCTGGCACCCTTCAGCTTCTCACTTATTTCCAGAATTGCCCTCACCAACTCCAACAATCCCTTCTTCTCCCTCACCTCTTTCGTCGTGGCGCTCATCTGCTTCATAATCTTCCCGATCTCCGCCTCAATCGGACGGTCGGAAATCGAACTCAGAAGCTGAACGACGTCGTCGGAGATTCGATTGGAGCGTGAAACGGCGTCGTCGCAGACGGAGAAGAGGTTGGCGAAGTCGTTGTGGTGAGAGAGGAGGTAGGATTGGATTTTCGACTTAATTTGGAGCGAGTGGGAGTCGAGTCGTTGGATAAGGAGGCGGAGATCCGGTGCGGACAGAGGGGTGGTGGGGTCGCTGAGGTCCTGCGCCGACAGGAGCTCTCGGACGTTGATTGAGTCGAACAGGGCGTCCATTTTCGGCGAATCGGACGGCTGCGAGTGCCGGTTGGAGAGACTCGGAGGAGTATGGTCTGCAGCGGGGTGGTGGAAGAAGAAGGAAGAAATGGAGTTTTGGAGGTGTTAGGCGGAGTGTGATAACGTGCGCCGGGAGCGTTGGTGTTGATTTTGGGGCGGGCTGTTACTTTCAGCGGGGAGGTTTTTAGTTCAGCTATGGGCCTACTGGGCTTAACGGGCTGATCTTGGGCTTCATATTTCAAAGACCCAACCAAAAAAATCCAAACTTTTTTTAAATTTGAATTTTTCATTATTATTATTATTATTATTTTTGACAATACGATATTCTAAAATTAAATATTGTCTTTTTAACTAAGCAGGCTCGGTCATTGATTAAGAATGTGGTGCGGATAGAGGCCGGCGTATGTTGCGTGAAAATGACCCAAGTCATGTTGAGTGTTTTTAGGTTTGTTTTGACTTATATTTGTCAAGTTCAACTGTTTTAGTCAAGCTTAATTAGCCACAAGATGATCCCCATTTCATCTTTGTAACCATGCAACATCTGACGTTGAGGCAGCGAGGGTTTTGCTTTACCAAATTTCCAGGATCATCGATGACCAATCGAGGGTCGGATGGGTTGTATTTAATGAGGGTGACACTTCGTGTTAAAGAGTCATCTTTATATCATATTATGTCTTTTCATATTCGTGTTCGTTTTAAAAAATTATCAATTTTAATTCGGTCCATTAATCAATCATGTTGATGTGTCAAAATTAACCTAAACCAGTTATGATCATTTCGTATTCGGATTGACCCCAAGCTAAGAATTTCAAAAGTAAGTTTCTATTATTCTTATTAAACCTATAACAATTATAATTTATACATTAGTTATCAAACAAAATTTCACTTAATTATGAAAACATACAAAACAGTAAAAAGTACTCTTACAATTATACATTTCTCGTACAATATAATAGACTAGTTATTGAAATGATGAATAATTTTCTCTATATAATAGTTTAACGTGTTTATTGTGTCAAAATTAAGTTACTAAGTTTGACACTAACTCGATTTGTTTATCCTTCGTGTTTAGGGGGTCATATCATTTCCGAAAAATCGGAAGGCTACGAGTGCCTATTGGAGAGGCTCAGAGGAGTATGGTCTACAACGGAGTGGTGGAACAAGAAGGAAGAAATGGAGTTGTGAAGGTGTTAGGTGGCGTGTGATAACGTGTGCAGGAGCGTTGGTGTTTATTTTGGGGCGGGGTGTTACCATTCCCGAGGAAGGTTTTTTGTTCGACTATGGGCCTACTGGGCTTAATGGACTGATCTTGGGCTTCATATTTTTTAGACCCAACCAAGAAAATCCAAATTTTTCTTTTTTTTTTTTTTTTTTTTTTTTTTTTTTTTCTATTCGATATTCTAAACTATGTAATTGTCTTTTTAACTAAACATGCTCAGTCATGGATTAAGAATGTGGTGCGGATAGAGGACGACATACGTTGCGTGAAAATGACCCAAGTCATGTTGAGTGTGTTTAGGTTTGTTTTGACTTACATTTGTCAAGTTCAACTGTTTTAGTCAAGCTTAATTAGCCACAAGATGATCCCCATTTCATCTTCGTAAGGCAGCGAGGGTTTTGCTTTACTAAATTTCCGGGACCATCGATGACCAATTGAGGGGTTGGAGGGGTTGTATTTAACAGGGGTGAGGAGTCATGTTCATATTATATTGTGTCATTTCATGTTCGCGTTTGTTTACAAAAATAGTCAATCTTAATTCGGTCCATTAATTGATCATGTTGAATGTGTCAAAGTTAACCTAAGCCAGTTATAATCATTTCGTATTCGAATTGACCCCAATCTAAGAATTTCAAAAGTAAGTTTCTATTATTCTTATTAAACCTGTAACAATTATAATTTATACATTAGTTATCAAACGAAATTTCACTTAATTATGAAAACATACAAAACAGTAGAAAGTACTCTTACAATTATACATTTCTCGTACAGTATAATAGACTAGTTATTGAAATGATGAATAATTTTATCTATATAATAGTTTAACGTGTTTATCGTGTCAAAATTAAGTTACTAAGTTTGACACTAACTCAATTTGTTTATCATTCGTGTTTAGGGGGTCATATCATTTTTGTGTATTCATGTAAAGTAACGATTAATCCAAACTCACTACTCTTTGTTGTGCTCTAATCCGACCCAAATTAAAAGCTCTCTCTTATAAAAACAACCTAATTCCTAACTTACTCCAATCACCAAACCTCCACACCAAAAAGACTAGGCCCACCGCAATGTTAATGGTTTATGTTCGTGCCCGGGTATGAAAGTTGAACTTATATTTAGTAGTTTAATAGTTACAACGGCATTACTAAATAGGTGCAATGAGCAGCACGCCTGGAAAAAAAGATCATTATAGATTTGACACAAACAAAAGTCTAACTAAAACTTAGACTAATTCACATGTCGATACAAAACAGCATATTCTTTTCCTTGCCAGGCAGTAATGCAGAAATAACCATGAAAGATCCCCTCCTTTTCTCTCATCAATTTAATTTCCATTTTGATTAATTTTGATCACACTTAAGAGAGAGAGAGAGAGAGAGAGAGAGAGAGAGAGAGAGAGAACATTAGAGGAAGCAACCTTGTTGGACCATGGATGGTCCAAGAAAATTGGCATTTTCAAACGTAGAATTAGAATATCTAGTCATATCTTTCTGCCCTTAGACTAGTTGTTGATCGATTCAATGCTGATGATTATTGACCTTTGACCATTTCCACTTCAACCCAGTTACAATCAAACTATTTTATGACTAAAAAAACTTCAAATTAATGATAATTTTATTAAATTAAAACACAATCTACTTATGGAGAAATACTTACATGAAAGAGGATAACATTATTTTGCTATACTCGACCAATCATGATATGCCACGCTTAATAACTTTGTCACCTGACATTCTGTGATCGGCCGGAATAACAAAACATTGCTATCACTTTTTTCCTGCTACTTATGACTATGGCTGCAGCCTGCAATATTCTTAAAATTAAAAAAATAATAATAATCTCCTCAACTAAGCAGAAACATAGAGTAAAACATAGTGACCTCAATGCAGAAAGATAAATGCTGCAAAAATGTTATTGCAGATGAATCATACATCATCAATCTCACATATGAAGCGAAACACAGGTCATTTACAAGAGGAACACCCTTCTAATAATCCAAAATTCATCACCAGATTGGAATTTATATCCAATCTAGTAAAACTATCTTGGAAAAAAAACAAGAAGAACTAAAAGCAATACCAAAACCCAAATTAACAAGAGATGGGTAATTTACAAAAAGGGATTAAAAAAAATTGAAAGAGGGAAATAATTTGGTAATTAGGAACTTATCTGTGTTGAGGACAGAACTAAGCCCTATTCCAAACACCCCAAATCCTGTCCCCAATGAAACTCACCAGCCTCCTCATGGTCCCCTTCTCCATCCCAACTTCAGAGCCTTCATCATCACCAGAGAAATCACCACCGTCCATTTCAACAACAACAACATCTGGGCCCACCTCCACCTCCTCCATCATCACTTGCCCTAATTCCCCAGAACCCATGTGACCATTTCCCCTGCTGCCTTTAATTAATTCATCATCACCAACTTTGTTCATCTTCCTTCTCTCTGCCTTCCTCACCTTTGAGCTCCTCAGCTTCTTCTTCTTCTCCGCCAGCCTCTCCTCATAAGCCTCTATGATCTCATGTATCAGCTGGCGATTGGGCGAAGCATCCCAGCGCGCCCAAAAGCTCGTGTAGCACCTGAAGCAGTCGCACTGGAACAGAGGAGGGTGCAGGTGAGGCCGGGGCCCACCAGCCTCGCCTCTGCTTCTGTTGGGCTCGTGGGTTGTGCAGAATTTGCTGCCTGAGTTGTTGTTGTTGTTGTTGGTGCAGGAGATGAGGTAGGCGAGGACCTGCTTGTCTTCATCACAGAGGGCTGCGGTTAG
This sequence comes from Prunus armeniaca, assembly GCA_903112645.1. Taxonomy (NCBI): domain Eukaryota; kingdom Viridiplantae; phylum Streptophyta; class Magnoliopsida; order Rosales; family Rosaceae; genus Prunus; species Prunus armeniaca. Next base: position 17,940,395 of record CAEKDK010000003.1, on the reverse strand, counting down.
GGTGAGAATGGCTGCGGGGAGCAGAGCCAGAGGATCGGCTATGGAGGGCGGCGATGGAGATGGGTGGACTTTGCCTTTCTTGTTGTAGAGTTTTTTCATGGCGGCTGTTGATGTTGTGGGGTTTTTCTTTCTTCTTCTGCCAACGGAGGCTCTGATTTTTGGTTACAGAAAAAATAAAATGATTTCGTTCAACTTTGAAGGCTGGGCTCTGTTTTCACGTTTCGTGGGAAATAAGGCAGTCAAGTTTAGGAGCTCACGGTGAGAAATAGTATAATACTTGCTTCAAAGTGGGCCCATCTAGAGAAAGAATAATGCTAGGGTTACTGCATTGTGTATCACCTCTCTAATAGAGGTGTGCCCTATTGTATTAACGGACTCCACTTTTATTCGGAATAGGAAAATACTAAGCATACCAAATTTTTATACCACATTGTGTACAATATCCGAGTCTAATTTTCCTGTTATCAAATTTCTTGTGCCATTTTGTTTCTTCTTAATTTTGTGACACGTGTCACTTTACTTAATACAAAATAAACTCTATTAATTTCCCTAATGTTTATTAATATTAATAATAAAAATATCAATACAATATTTTCGAGGTTTTCTTTATGGAGTGGTTGTCTTCATAATAGAGTGATGAGAAGATGAAGGGACGACAAAAACAATTTTAGGAAGGAATTGAAAAAATATAACTCCAACCATGCTCCCTATCCTCCTCCTAAAATAAGAAGACCTCTAGGAGCTCCTAAATCTAAGGAGAAAGAAAGGATTCCTAGTGGCAACATATGCTACTTTATTTAATAAGTATTTCAAACCTTTAATTAATGCTAACTATTTTTTATATTATTTTTTAATAAAGATGGACCAATTAAAAAAGAGTTATAGTATTTATGACTCCCTAAACAAGAGAGCATGATTGGAGTTTAAATTTGACAGAGTACTCCTAAAATAACTTTTATATGTTTTTACCTAAAATTTAGCTAAAAAATAGAAAACATGATTGTGGATGCTCTTACAAGGCTAATGGGTTTTGTACATCAGAGGTTCTGTTGCTGGTGTTGACAACTGGAGTAGAAGCTCGTGGGGTCACTAATGATAGATGGCAAATCTGGCCAAGATCCTTTTGATAACTTTCAGGCGATGAATGGTAGTGGTTTCAACTAGGTTCCATAGATTGGAGCCTCCTGACGCCATTGGTGTAGGTGGTATTACCAGTTGATGCGCGGTGGTCAGAGATCAACGAATGCATTTACGGTCGCCTTTACGTAATGATGTTCTGATTTGATTAATTGAAAACAAAAAAAAAGTTTGTGAATTTCGGATGGGTTCATCGATGTTGAAGGCGCGCCAAAATTTGCACCAATTCTTTGAGAAATCACATGGAAAATATAGGGAAAATTACTAAATCAAGGAAGAGTGCTGGCTGTGGTAGAGGACATGTTGTATAACCTGTTCACATGTTAAATATGCGCTTCATCTTGACCGAACAATTTCACAGTTAGAAATTATATGTGAGAGCACGCACAAGTCACTGTAGCATAGCTCAAATTTTAATGTGCGAGTCATGTTACTTCATTGCTAAGTAATAAAGAGCCCTCGATAAAACCGTCTTCATTATAAATATAAATAATAATAATAAAAAATCTAAAATAGGGAATTTTGACCTAACCTCGAGCAAATAAATTATTACAATTAACCATGGCGGTTGGATATCATAAATTATTATTGATATCCTTGTCAAAATATTCGGCCAGTCCAGAAGATAAAACAAAGGTGGGGTTACGTACTTAGATAATTTTGATGTTCAATTGGACCTTTCTAGAGCTTGCTAGGAGAGGCTGATGCATAATATGGAACATTTGGATTTTATCGTCCTTCCTCACCTTTCTGTTTCAAGAGAAAGCCGTGGGTGAACATGAACTTCCAAATTATTAATGATCATCAAATTTAGACATAACCAGTAAATCATCATTGATGATTATGATCACTCAGTTTGTCTTGGCATTATTTAACTCGTAATATGAAACTTATATTCCAAATTCCGTCTACAAACAGGAGACCGTGGATTTTTCTTTGTGGGGAAGAAAAATATTACCATATGGCCACTTCATTTTTTTTATAGGCATTTCATTAAATGCCATACTTTTATCGTAAATAAATATCAAGAAATCCTTAAATAACGAGTGATCAATAAAATAGAGCTGAGTGTCATAAATAGTTGCCTTATTATATGACACCAAGTGTGGTCCACCCTTGTGTGGGCATTGTCCTAGTTCAAGTTGCCTAATTAGGTTCTGGCCCTCAAATAACAAGTACTTAATTCAAAATTACTTAAATTCATAGCCAACTCTGCCACAATGTTCTTCCACATAGCATGTTCCTGCTGTTGCCTGAAGGGTATACAAACGTGGGGGGGAAAAAAACAATTTATATAATGAAAAGTCTGAGATTACTAAGAAATGGGTACAAGTACTAAAATCCCAGGCACCAATTTGATCATAAGGTTCACAGGCTTTATGCCATTTTTCTGCCAAGTGCCAAAATCATATTTTTCTACCAACATTGGGCTTAATTTCTTATATATGTGATGACACTAAAACATAGGACACATACATTGGTCTTGAAATTAAAGAGAATCAAAGAAACTGGGCCAGTACTTTTTTCACCACATAATCAGAGATTATATGGTTTGCTTTCTCTGTAGGATGAAATGAATCCCAGAATATATATTTGCTTGCATCCGTGCAGGTGAACATGTTGTTTTGATTGCATGCGTACCCCATTTCATACATCCCTGTGGCACAGCAAGCCACTGATGTCACCTCAAATCCTGTCAGTCACACGAGAATTTAATCAGACAAATCATAGTTTAACACGTTTACAAATTCCCTTGCTTAAACGGGAGAAAAAAAGTAAAAATAAAAATCACACGATATCCACCACCCAAAAGACTGTGAATACTTAAATGCTAAAGTGAGAAATATGGTGCTCTGAAGTTTGTGTAGTGGTTGGGCTTGGGTCAAACGTTTGAAACAGAGCACACTTAATACAAGTCACTGGCTTACCATACAAAGAAGGTCTTCTTATCATCTGCAGGAAAATGTAATATGGGTTTGAAAACACAAGTTTGAGACCAGGAAGCTCTTTGTTGAGGTTTGTGGTCAAGCCATTCAACTTGCCATTGAACTCCAGAGCCACATTGTTGTAATCTGCAATGCAGTCATTTCCACCCATGATGTTTGTGGTTCTCTCCAATGGCAAGCACCCCATCGGAGGCAGACCTCCGAGGGAGATTTTACGGGCTCCGAGACGGTAGAGTTGCTTGATGAAATTTCCTGCAATTCCAATGAGAAAATATTGGTATTGTTGGATAGAGTATTGGGATGACCGGCCGGGGTATGAGTAGTAGTTTTCCAGGAAGTCATTGGTGCCTAAGCTCATAATGTGCAAAGCTCCATTGATTGTTTTGTTTGCTTTGTTTCCTCCAAGATAAAGTCTCAGTTTGTTCTGGTATTCCTTGTAGTACTCCAGTTGCTTCCATAGTGGTATCACAGACTGCAAATTAAGGCAGTGACAAATGATGAACTGGGATTTTCTTTAAAAAAGGAAAATTGAACATGATATTGATGGAATGGACACTGATTGGCTAGTATCCAATATCAATTTACTGTTAAATTTTAGAAAGATGGGTGATCAGCCCACTACTAGCAACATCGACATTGTCCTCAACTTAGCTACTTACAAAGCCCAATAAGTATGGGGTTGTACCACAAAGGGTCTCATTTATATTAATAGTGGAACCATTCATTGTATTTTATTTAGTTAAGTTTCCGATGTGAGACTCATATTCTTCAGCACGCCTTGTCACGTGGGATTACCATATAGCGGGCTACATGTAAAGCCAAGTTCATATTGTAGTCAAACATTCAAGTCCAACACGTGAACACCACGTATTGGACAAGAGTTATTATTAAATTAATTTAATTTATAGGAATGAAGTTTTGAACTTAAATGCAAAGAAGCGAGCTCATTGTCCTGGTCAACTAGCCTAACCCATATATGTAGCCCATATGATATTAAATGTGTGTGAGACAGAAGCTTTATACTAAATATTTGGTACTTACCAGCACATCTGAAGTTGCAGTATCATAGCCAGTCCCAGCAGAAGCAAAGGTGACACCAATGGCAAAATCTGATATGTTATAGGAAGGATCCAAGTAGGCAGGTATGAATGGTCTGAGTCCAAGAGCCTGGGAGATGAAATCTGTAGGCACTCTGCCGTTGGAGAACCTCCCAGTCGGCTTGCCACCGGAAAAGTCCCGGCCATAAGGCTGAAAGTTGCTCCTGGCAATTGTGGGAATCTGATTGTTGTTCCCGGCATCAACCGAAGAGTCCCCGAACACGACGACTGCTGGGACTTTGGCAGTAATTCTGGTGACTAGCAACAGGCATTGAGCTAGAAGAAGCCATGAAATGTGCAAGTTTGCCATGTTCAGCTGTTTTGCTTGTTAATTATTTGTGTGCAGACGTGTGTGTAAACAGAACAACCTTGGACATGGATTGAGGAGGGGGGCTTTGTCATGTATAAATAATATTGGTTGGAACATAAATACAAAAGTTTGAATTAAAAGGCATTGGGGTATAGGGAAGTTGTTGAGAGTTTAAATTGCTAGATTTCTAGATTTTTAGACAGAGAGAAGAAAAAAACTCTGCGCTTGGCAGGAGACGGATGTACCATTAATGCCATTACATTACTATGGAGTAATTAATATTTGGTGACAAAATATATAGGATCCAGAAATCAAAAATATCAAATTATTTGTGGAGGTGATATTTCTGCAGATAGAATATTATGTCAAACTAATTTATTCAATCAAGTCAAACAGAAGGCCCCGGCTGCACTGTACTGTACGAATTTCGGAGAAAAATTAAACCACTCACTCACTCATCCACTTATATTTTCTGACTGATGATGAAAAATCACGTAGTTTTAAAAATTATAGTTGACAATTTGAGAAAGATAATTAGTACTAATTTTGACCATAAGCATGATATATTTATTTTTTCCGATCGATGTTGGAAGAGATTCAAGTTCGACTTCTCCCCACACCACGATCCCAACCTCCCCAGTCCGGTAAAAAAAAAAAAAAAAAAAAAAAAAAAAAAAAAAAAAAAAAAAAAAACAAACTAGTTGCACTGGAGGACCAAATATATTGTTGTACCAATAAATGTTGTATCATTTTCATTGACGTGTATGGAATTTGTATACACTAACGAATTATTTATGTCTACCTACCTATACGAACATTGGAAAAATATACACCTACCTATACGAACGAAATTAAACTAGGCATGAAGCCATGTTTAGTGGCAAATTATTGAAACTCATAAACCAAAACTCAATCCATTTGGCATTCAAATCTTTCCTATACATCATGTTGATTGGATTGTTTCACATGCATGAAGATCATATTAGATATGGCGCTCAACTTTTAAGCTAGAGATTTGGAGAGCAAATAAGACTGCATTGGCCTTCACAACTACTACACCGAAAAAAAAAGCCAAATGTGGAAAGTGAGTGAGGCAGAAGAGAGCTGTGTGAGTTAATGTAAAACATATCATGTGGTTGCCAACCGCCCAAGAAAATGACCAGTTCCTTTCAAACTTGACTTGGGTTTTTAAAGCTCTTCCCAACAGAATTGGAGGTGCTAAGTTTTGTGATTAAATACATGCCTCATTTTCATGTCTTTGGAAAATTATTAGTTGTATTGTCCCCGAAAGCCTCAACTTCTAGTTCCACTATTATCTATCTAGTCTAGTTTTGGCCATACACATTTGATATGTAATGATGGCTGGGATTGATCACAGAATAAAAGGAAAAGAAAAGAAAGTGATATTTGATATCAATTCTTTTATTAGCTTTCATACTCCAACAAATCTGACAGCTTACTTTTATGAAATTGGTTTGGGGACCAATGCCCAAAAATACCACAGATGTTGCTGCCTGAGTTGTTGTTGTTGTTGTTGGTGGTGCAGGAGAGATGAGGTAGGCCAGGACCTGCTTGTCTTCGTCGCAGAGGGCTGTGGTTAGGGTGAGAATGGCTGCGGGGGCTGGCGATGGAGATGGGTGGACTGCGCCTTTCTTGTTGTAGAGCTTTTTCATGGCGATTGTTGATGTTATGGGGTTTTTCTTTCTTCTTCTGCTAATGAGTCTCTGCTTTTTTCGGTAAAAGAAAAAAATAAAATGATTTCGTTCAACTTTGAAGGCTAGGCTGTGTTTTCACGTTTTACCCTATTTCTTTCGACTTGTATCGTGGGAAATAATAACGGGGTAATAAATAATATAATACTAGCTTCAAAGTGGGCCCATCTGGAGAAATACTAGTTTCAAAATTTTGAGAAATTATTGTATAATATTGAAATATATTCACATGGTATAATATGTTTATATATCATAATATAGGTTGATGACATCTGAAAAATAAATATTCTCTTCATTTGGGCGAACAATTGAACTGTTAAAAATTATATTTGCAAACATACACAATTGATTGTAGCATAACTCAAATTTTAATAGGGTGTTGTTAGACTGTACTAAGTTAATTTTAGGGTTAATTTAACAACATCCTTTTAATAACGCGTAAAAATTTACACATGGAGTGGCACCACAGTGGAAAAGTGGGTCAAACTCTCCCCCACTCCAAAATGCACCAAGATTCATAAGAAATAATCTTGAGACAATCCAATATAATGCTCATCCTCCCTCTCCCTAACCAATGACCAAAAAAAATTATAACACCTAAAAATTAATGTGCAAGTCATGTTACTTCATTGCTAAGTAATAAAGAGTCAATAAATAGAGCCGTCTTCGTTATAAAAACATTTGATAAAGCTTTTTAAAATAGGGAATTTTCAACCATACTAAATTATTACAATTAACCATATGTGAGGCGTGATCATTATTGATATCCTTGTCAATAATATTCGACAAGTCCAATCCAAAAGCAATAAAACAAAGGTAGGGTGCGTACTTAGATGGTGGTTAGGTTGGGAGGTGGTCGGAGATGTGGGTGGGGTTTTCAAGTTCTGGGCAGAGAGAGGGGGGAATATATATATATATATATATATATTTTTTTTTTTCTGTTTTTTAAAATCTAATTTAATAATATTATTAAAGAGTTTTTTATTATTATTTTTCCAAAATTACCCTTTGTCTCGTCTCTTTCTAACTACTGTTTGGTTATGAGGTGAGTCCGACGGCTGCCACGTCAGCAGTTAACGTTTGACTTTGACGGTCAATGAAACAACTGGTGTAAATTGATAATATTTCAAAATGTTGGGTACGAAATTGATTAAAATAAAACTTTAGGGCCCATTTCGATATTGACACTAAACCTCCAGGGACTAAAGTATAGTTAATCCTTCAAATCACAGTATTTATACTAGAGCCCTTAATTCAAATTACTTAAATTCATAGCCAACCCTGCCACAATGTACTTCCACATAGCGTGTTGCTGCTGTTGCATGTAGGGCAAAAAAATTTGGGGGAAAAAAAACATATATATATCATTAAAACTGAGGGTTACTACGAAATGGGTACAAGTACGTATTGACATCCCAGGCACCAATTTGATCATAGATTCACAGGCTTTATGCCATTTTTCTGCCGAGTGTCAACATCATATTTTCTACCAACATCATGCTTAATGTCTTACTGTACTATATATAATGACACTAAAACATATAGGACAAATACATTGGTCTTGAAATTGAAGAGAATCAACGAAACTGGGCCAGTACATGATTCATCACATAATCAGAGATTATATGATTCGCTTTCTCTGTTGGATGAAATGAATCCCAGAATATATATTTGCTCGCATCCGTGCAGGTGAACAGGTTGTTTCGATTGCATGCGTACCCCATTTCAAACATCCCTGTGGCACAGCATGCCACTGATGCCACCTCAAATCCTGTCAGTCACACGAGAATTTAATCAGACAAATCACAATTTAACACGTATACGAATTCTCCAGTTTAAACCGGGGAGAAGAAAGTAAAAGTAAAAACTGTAAAGAAAAATCACATGATAACCACCACCCAAAGAATGTGACTACTTAAATGCTAAAGTGAGAAATATGGTGCTCTGAAGTTTTTGTGTAGTAGTTGGTCAAACATTTGCTGCAGATCACAGACTTAATATAACTCACTGGCTCATCTAAAAAAATAAAAAATAAATATAACTCACTGACTTACCATAGAAAGAAGGTCTTCTTATCATATGCAGGAAAATGTAATATGGGTTTGAAAACACCAGTTTGATCCCAGGAAGCTCTTTGATCAGGTTTGTGGTCAAGCCCTTCAACTTGCCATTGAACTCCAGAGCCACATTGTTGTAATCTGCAATGCAGTCATTTCCACCCATGACGTTTGTGGTTCTCTCCAATGGCAAGCACCCCATCGGAGGCAGACCTCCGAGGGAGATTTTACGGGCTCCGAGATGGTAGAGTTGCTTGATGAAATTTCCTGCAATTCCAATGAGAAAATCTTGGTATTGTTGGATAGAGTATTGGGATGACCGGCCGGGGTATGTGTAGTAGTTTTCCAGGAAGTCATTGGTGCCTAAGCTCATAGTGTACAAAGCTCCATTGATTATTTCGTTTGCCTTTATTCCTCCAAGATAAAGTCTTAGTTTGTTCTGATATTCCTTGTAGTACTCCAGTTGCTTCCATAGTGGTATCACAGACTGCAAATGATGAACCGGGATTTTCTAAAAATATGAAAAATTAAACAGACACTTGGCTTGGCTAGGATCGAGTATCAATCTACAGTACACCATTGTGGATATTTAGGTGATATTAATTACTAAGAATTGACCAACTGTTTGCAGAGTATCCACAAAATATTGTGAAAATATCGAGAATGTAACAAATACTGTAAATTGGTAGCCCATTTGGTTTGGTTTTTTAATTAATTTTTTTTTATACAAGCGGTAATTTACTTTAAATTAATCTAATTTATAGGAAAGGAGATTTGAACTTGGGTGTAAGAAAGTGAACTTATTGCCCTGACTAACTGGCTAACTTACGTAACCCATATTTGAGATTATATGTGTGTGAGATAGAGAAGCGCTTTATACTAAATATTTGGTACTTACCAGCACATCTGAAGTTGCAGTATCATAGCCAGTCCCAGCAGAAGCAAAGGTGACACCAGTGGCAAAATCTGATATGTTATAGGAAGGATCCAAGTAGGCAGGTACGAATGGTTTGAGTCCAAGAGCCTGGGAGATGAAATCTGTAGGCACTCTGCCATTGGAGAACCTCCCAGTTGGCTTGCCACCGGAAAAGTCTCGGCCATAAGGCTCAAAATTGCTTCTGAGAATTGTGGGAATCTGGTTGTTGTTCCCGGCATCCACCGAGGAGTCCCCGAACACGACGACTGCAGGGACCTTGGCACTAATTCTGGTGACTAGCAACAGGCATTGAGCTAGAAGAAGCCATGAAATGTGCAAGTTTCCCATGTTTCAGCTGTCTTGCTTGTTAATTATTTGTGTGGAACAGAACAACCCTGGACATGGGTTGAGGAGGGGAACTGGTCATGTATAAATAATATTGGTTGGAACATAAATACAAAGGTTTGAATTAAAAGGCATTGGGGTAGAGAGTAGTTGTTGGGAGTTTAAGTTGATGTAGTACTTTACTGCGGTTGGTCCAGAAGATTGCTGAGGTTGGCTTTTCACACAGAAGAAAAAAATATTTGCTTGGCAAGGGATGTATGTATCATTTATTGTAGAGGTGATATTTCTGCAGATAGAATATGTCAAACTAATTTATTCAACCTAGTACAGTACTTGTATAGAGAAATTAAACAACTCACTCATTTGCTTATATTTTCGGACCGGTTAAAGATCGCGTTATCTCAAAAATCATATAGTTAAACAATTTAGAGCCATTTGAGAAAGATAATAGTGACATAATTTTGGCCATAAGCATGATATTTATTTTTCTGATGTTGGAAGAGATTTGAGTTCGACTTCTTCCCACACCATACCCCGACCTCCCCCCTCCGGTTAATGGAAAAAAGAGAAAAGAAAAAGAAACCAAACTCATGAGCCAGTTGCACAGGAGGACCAATATTGTTGTACCAATGAATGTGGTAAGGATTAACATTTTTATTCCCGTGTATATATATGAATTTTGCATTAACTATCAATTATTTATGTAAAGGAAAAACGTTGGAAAACACACACCTACCTGTACGAACGAAATTAAACTATGCAAAGGCATAAAGTCCACATTTAGTGACAAATTATTGAAACTCATAAACCAAAAATCACTCCATTGGGGTTCAAATCTTTCATATATCATGTTGATTGGATAGTTTCACATGCACGAAAGATCATATTAGATATGGCCCTCAACTTTTAAGCTAGAGATTTGAGAGCAAATTACTGCATTGGCCTTCACATCACAACTACTACACCGAAAAATGCAGCCAAATGTGGAAAGTGAGGCAGAAGAGAGCTGTGTGAGTTAATGTTAACAGATCATGTGTGTGGTTGCCAATGCAAAACCGCCCACGAATATGTCCAGTTCCTTTCAAACTTGACTTGGGTTTTTAAAGCTCTTCCAACAGAATTGGAGGTGCTAAGCTTTGTGATTAAATACCTGCCTCATTTACATGTCTTTGGAAAATTAGCTATATTGTCCCATAGTAAAAAAAGTGACAACAGCTATTATTATTTGGTGACATTTGTGGTCGTGACAATAGGCATTAGTCACATTTTTTGACTTTTTGGTGACTAAAAAGGCTTTTAGTCACCCTTTTGCTTTTTTTGTGACTAAAGTCTTTAGTCACCCTCCACAACAGTCACCATTATATATGGTGACTGTTGCCACTTTTTTTGTAGTGTCCCTAAAGCCTCAACTTCTAGTTCCATTATTATCTATCTAGTTTAGTTTTTCATACACAGCGGTGGATCCAGGAATTTTTCAGCAGAGGTGCAATTTTCAAAAGCTAAAAAAAAAAAAAAAAAACATCCTTATAATTTAAACAATACTAATGTTATTCATAATACATTAAAAAAATATCATTACAATTACCCTACAATTGTTGCCGACGAGATTTCATATCTTGAAAACGTCGCATTATATTTATATTACTAATACAAGAAAAAACATCTTTCTCAATGTAAACAACCAAGCTATCACTCAACCATTGATTCCCTATTTTGTTACGCAATGGTGTTTTCACAATATTCATAGCTGAAAAAGCTCTCTCAACTGAAGCTGTTGCAACGGGTAAAACTAAAGCCAATGTAAGAAGTAAATATACATAGTTGTATATTCTACTCCTTCCTGTATTCACCAATTTTTCTGCCAGATCAGTAATTCCTTTCAATGATGAAAACACAGTGTTGCTCTGCATATCAACAATATAAAGCCCAAGTTGATCTTCAAGCTTCATGAGGTCTCGGTCATTAAATTCTTGAGGGTAAAATTGAGCAAAACGAAGTATTTTGTTTGTTTGTCAAAAGCTGCAAAATTATAAGCCGGACTCAAACATGCCATACAAAGAAGCAATTCAGTATTTACCCTCAGTGAAGCGATTATTCAATTCCACTAGTTGCTTATCAATGATAGTAAGAAATAGGTCCACACGATAATAATGGCGGTTTGTGATTTTCTGAGCTTTACGACGTGATCTCCCTTGTGGTACAAATAAATCATCCATGTTAGGAACATCAATATCATTGTTGCCACAAAATATTGATACTTTGCCAAGCAGATCATCAAAGTCATCATCCCTCATGGATTGTAGCTTTTGCTTACATCTTTGGACCAACATCATTGCATTCACAATATCTTGATCTTTCTTTTGTAATGCCTTTGACAAATCATTTGTGATTCCCAATATAAATCTCATCAAATATAGGTGAAACACAAAGTCAAAAGTTTGTATTTCTTTCAATAACCTATTTGCTTCACCTAAATTATCTTGGTTGACATCATCAACAATCCATTCAAGCACCTTCACCACGGGGATGAAACATAGTATTAATACTCAGTAAAGTATCATAATGTGAGTTCCAACGTGTATCACAAGGACGTTTGAGAGTAGTCTCTTGATTTAACCCTTGCCCTGTTTCAAGATCATCAATTTCAAGAGCTTTCATAATATCTTTTTGTTGTTGCTCTCTAAGTGCATCACGACGCTTACACGATGCTCCAATAATGTTAACAACACTACTAGCCGTTGTGAAGAAAGTAGCAATGTTTTCATTACCCTTTGCCACGGCTACAAGAGCTAGTTGTAGTTGATGTGCAAAACAATGGACATAATATGCCTGAGGATATTCTCTCAAAATCTGTGTTTTAAGACCATTGAGCTCACCTCTCATATTACTAGCCGTATCATATTGGACACCCACAAACCTTTCAATAACTTGCCCTTTTTTGTTCACATAACGCAACACCACCGCCATTTGCTCTCTTATTGAAACATCACGTGATTCATCTACCAATATAGAAAAGAATGCATCGTCTATATCCCTAATAATTGCATCAATGGTTTCAATAGCACAAGAATTGACAAGTTCTTTTTGAATGTTAGGAGCAATATACTTGAGATTCCCTGGAGCATTCTCAAACACAACGGCACGAACTTTCTCATCATGATCGGCAAGAAATTGCAAAAGCTCCACATAATTACCTTTATTGCTAGATGTTTCACTTTCATCATGGCCACGAAAAGGAAGACCTTGTCGTAATAAATATCTAGTGCAATCAAGTGCGGCAGTTAATAGAATGCGATAATTAACACGAGCTTGGTCTGTCTGCTTGATCACAATGGTTTCAACGTGTTGCTTCTGATTCATTAAATCTATACAATGTTGTGTAGCTTTATTGTGAAGGCTTCCAACTTGTCCAACATGGTCCCTAAAATTCTCAGGTCCCTTCCTCCAATTTTTAAACCCTTTCTCAGTGAAGACATCGCTTCCAGCCTTTCCTTGTTTATCAAAGTCGCATTTAAAAAGATAACAATGAAGACAAAATGCAGCATCTTTCTCTTTACTATACTCTAACCAAACAAATGAATCAAACCATTTCACAAGAAAACGTCGATTACTCTCCCCCATAAGTGTTTGAGGCATATCGTTTTGGCTTTTAGGCTGACAAGGACCCCTTTGCAGATAGGCTCTTCGGATTTGTTCTCGAAAATTGGGATTATAATAAGTCATTGGAGGTCTAAGGCCAGGGTCTGCAGGAAGATTAGCTAATATTTCATCCAACTCAGTAGGCGGATTATTTGAAGGTTGATTTGAACTAGCCAGATTATTTGAAGGAGGGTTGGAACTAGCCGGATTATTTGAAGGAGGGTTGGAACTAGACAGATGATTCGAAGGAGGATTTGAACTACCCAGATTATTTGAAGGAAGATTTAAACTCTTTCTCTGAAAGTACCGTTCCATAACTGTACAATTGAAACAAAATAAGGGTTTTATATCTATTATTATGACTAATTGACTATAATTTATCAAATAAATAAATAATTATCAATTAAATAAATAAATAAAAATTAATTATACCTCGAATAACGTGTCACGTAGCCTCTTTCTCCTCGAGTTTGCTACTGATCTTACTAATATAGAGAGAGCTAAATAAGAAAAAAAAATTATTAAAAAAAGAATAAACAAAATTGGTGTTTGCTCAAGAAAAAAAAAAGCATTCGACTTACTTTGGATTGGCGTACTCAAGAAGAAAAAAAATGCAGGATTCTTGTGATGCACACACACTTTGATGAAATTGGGTGATGCTATTGGTCTTTTATAAAGAGAATTCTCAATTCTACTTAATTAAGGAATTCCCAACTCTATTTAATTAAGGAATTCTCAAAACCCAATTGAATAAAGAGAACTTTTAATTAAAACCCAATTAAGTAAGGAAATAGAAGCCCTTTTTCAAAAGCCCACAAAAAGCCCACGTCAGTTTTCCCTTTGTTTCCTTTTTTTTTTTATTTCAAAACCCTGGTCCAAAACGACGTCGTTTTGGCCAGGTTTTTCAAAAAAAAAAAGGCAGCGCATATTAAACAGCCTGGTCCAAAACGACGTCGTTTTGGCCAGGCTTCGTTAAAAAAAAAGGAGCCCTCGCGCGCGCGCTGTGCGCAGCAGCGCGCAGCAGCTCCCCCAACACCAGTGGTTTGCGCATTTCATCGAGCACATTGTGTGCATCGCTGGTCTGAAGCAGAGGTGCAACTCCAGCGTCTGTAATGGCTATTTCCGGCGACCGGAGGTGCAGGCGCAAGTAGCTGGCCATACAGATTTGATATGTAATGATGTCTAGGATTGAAAATTAGAAGTTTGTATGTTATGTTAGTTTATACTGCTCATCAGGATAATTCTTTTGTTGATCACAAAAGAAAAGGAAAAGAAAAGAAAGCTATATTTGATTTCAATTGATCTTTTATGTAGCTTTCATACTCCAAAAAATATGGCAGCTTACTTTTATGACATTGGTTTGGGGACCAATGCCCCACAAATTTATACTATAAGAAAAAAAATAAAATTCAAACTAACCCCTAATGTATTTGTTGACCTCAAAATCTTTACGGTTAACTAGGACGATTATTTTGAATGGAATAATCAAAGGGCCGAGCAGATTTGAAAACAAAGTCGTCCTTCTTTGGTGTTAGGTCTATGTGTTGCGTGCCAACTGTAACGGTTGTGTGAGTGAAGAGAGTGATATGATAATGTGTGCCTTGGATCTGACTTCGTCAAATGATTTGGGCTGAGTTAAGAACGATTTTGCGACTGTTGGGTCCTTAGCCTTGGTAACAAGGCTACTTGTGTTGTGTCGTGTTGGGTGCTTGAGATTGCCAAGCACGGCTGCCAAATGATCTCTCAAGTCTTCTTTGAATCAAAATGAAACAAAGAAAATGAAAGAGAAATGGATCGGGTGGTGCTTAAACAAAAACTTAGATGAACAGAGCTATTTGTTGATATATTAAATGGATGATTACAATGATAGTGCTCAATAACTTTGAACAAGCTTCATAGTTCTTGGTGATATGCTACGTTGAACCCTAGGAAAGCAATAATTTATCTTAGGAATACATTGAACAACATTTCAACTTGATTTTTGTTGAGATATTAGGTGTTCGAAAATGAAAATTGTTCAATTATTTATAGGCAAAATTTGCCGCTTCAGGAGATGCCGAGACTTGCAGCCACCACCCAAACCTTTGGCGTGAGCCGCCCTTTTACTGTCACATCGTGCCTCGATCATTGATCCCATGGTACTTTTTCTGATTATTCGTTCTCTCCAAGTTTCAAGGGTTTCAATCTTTGAGTAGCTCAAGTTCCAAAAAGTAGCTCGACGTCCCATCATTCCTTTTGCTCTACTACGTGGCGCTCTTCTCAAGGAAGTACACGTGAAATCCTTGCCTTAGTCGACGCTCGTGCTTTTTACTCGGCTGAGACCCTCTAGGCCGAGGAACAAATGTTGAGCTTTGACTTTCGTCAAGTCTCTCTCTCATGTTTGACGGTTTGGGTTAGGTCTTAGAATTGGGCCGTCTCCTTAATGCTTGGGCTGAAGTTTCGGTGCATGAGTTTTGGGTCGAGTGGACCTTCAATCAATTTTAACTTTGGGCCTGAGTTTAGACCTAGGCCCAGTTCATTGTTTTCACGGTCATGGGCCTCCTAGGTCTGAACCTCGTCTTTTTTACTTTGGGCTTGGATACTTTAGCTTCTAGGCCCAAAATCTTGGCTCAATGGGCCCTTTTTATATCATTTCCTCTTGTGGGTTCAAGAGGGAATTTTTTAGGTATAAACAGTATTAAAACTCCTAGTGATCAACCTTTACATGGATCCTAGCTAGACAAAAAAGAACAAGCTCCCTCTTAAATAAAACCACAAAAAACGTAAAACAGTGGCTTGTGGTTGCGGCACTGTTGGGGATTTCAGGACCTTAACCTCCAATTCCCACATGATGAAACAAAAGTTGCAGTAGGGTACATAAATAAAGAAGGAATACGTAGAGGTTCATTACACATGGCCATGGTAAGCCAAATTTTTGGATCGTTATCACTACTTCCGTTCTTAATAGAGAATCCCGAATACATCCAAGCTCACTACCTTTCCCCACTCTCTTGAGCTCCCCTTCTATGCATTTTCCATTAGTTGCCTTCATTGGCTCCACCCTATGCTATTAGCCATTACATTGTGCACTGGAATCTATATCATAAGAAATATCAGATCATACATTAACATTTCAAACCCAATTTAATACAAATTCAGATCATCAATCGATCTGTGAGGAACAAATAGTTGATAATAATCATGATGTTTACATACGTAGATGATCTAACATAGAATGCAAAACAACCAACAGAACCCCACACACTACCTGTTTTTTTTTACTGCCAATGAAGAAAGCATTTTTCTTCAGAGAGACAAAGAATATATACAAAATCACTTGAAGGTTTCTCGAAGAATGCCAATCACAGAGGCTGCAAGAATCTTATTTGTTTTGTCCGTAGGATGGAAGGCATCCCAGAATACGTACTTATTTGCATCTTTGCATGTATATGGGTTATTCTCATTGCAGAGGTAGCTCATTTCGAATGTCCCAGTAGCACAGCATGCCACCTCAGCAACCTCAAATCCTGTCAACCAATCACAAAAAAAATAAAAATTTATCATAATTAAACCAATTTTAGGCCCTTTTAAATAAATAAATTTCAAGAGCCATTTGTGCGTTCTCTATCTTCTAACAAAAAGAAAACAGAGACAAAATGATGCTCAAAATCAATGTAAATCATAATTAAGAAAGGTAAGAGCTACCAAATTGCTTGGTTGTTCATAGCTATCAGTGATTAGCTTCAGTTAGTTCTAGAAAAACTCAGGTGCTAAAATGGCACAATGATTCTGTTAGCTGCAACAAAAACAGAAGTCATGTGTGTGCCAAACCAAACTTGGTTAATTGCCTGCATGCTTATATTAAACTCCCATTAAAGTTTCCCACTAACTTTTTCAACCACTTTCTTGTCCACTTCATCCATATGATTTCACCAACAGGCCCCTAATTAACTAGCCAGTAGGTGTACCCTTTATGTAATTAATCAGTGACTACTAAATCTGGTTAATCTTGTATAAGTTTTCCTTCTGTCAGTCAAATGGGCAAAGGTCTATGATCCCCCTGGTTTTTCAAATTCCTATTATATAGTTTTACCTCCGATATTACTAAATAACTATTGCTATTCCCGGCCAATAACGATATGACACGCGTGATAACACTTCCACATGGTATAGCATTATTGGCGGATAGCAAAACAATGCTATCCCCGTTGCAACCAAGTTTTTCTCATTCATAAGACACTCAACAGAATGAGAACACATCTGCTACTAGTCAAAGTTGAATATTTTCTGCTGTTTGGTGTCTAAACTATACAACTCAAAGTTTAATTAGCAGAGTCTGATATAATACTAATGATATAATTATGTGTGGCATGTATGTAACCATAATTTTCAAACCAAAGATCTGATTTTTCCCCAGAGAGAAACTGTACAAGACTACCAATGACTGTGCTCTTATTGGAACTTCGCCAAAATAGAAAAGATGCTGTCGTGGCATAATGATGTATATATTTTGTCAATATATGGCTATTGCATCATTACAGTTCTATAAGCATGTATCTAAAGATCAATAGTTGACAGCTAAGTATTAACTTACCATATGAGGAAGGCCTTTTAATGATTTGATAGAACAGCTGATATATTTTGTCTGTAAACAGAATTCTAAGGCCTGGAAGCTCTTGATTCAGCTTTGCCACCATATTGCTCAACTTCCCATTAAATTCCACAGCCACATTGTTATGTTCCTGCACACAATCATGATTAGCCATGAAATTTCTGGCTCTCTCTAATGGCAGACACCCCATTGGAGGAAGCCCAGTTAGAGAGATTTTTCTGACCCCAAGACTGTAGATTTCCCTGATGAAATTTTCAGAAAGTCCAATAAGGAAATCCTCATACTGTTGGACTGTGAATTCCATTTGCCGGGTGGGTATTGTGTAGTAGTTTTCCAGGAAGTCATTTGTTCCTAAGCTTATCAAATATAAAGCCTCTGTCAAAATTTTCTTTGCCTTGGCCTTGCCAAGATAGGCTCTCAATTTGTTCTGGTACTCCTTATAGTACTCCACTTCTTTCCACAGAGGTATCACATTCTGCATTGTACACTTAAGTTAGTTTTTATGAGAATTTTTTTTAACCACATATTCAAATTTGAAGCATTGATCAGGCGAAATTGTCCAAATTGATAGTCTAATAACATAACATTGTAGATACATAACGCGAACAATATTAACTAAAATTTAGACAAGCAAAGTATGAAAATACATGGGGCATTGTATTTGAATGCATGCATGATTCATATTGTAATAAGATGATGATTAAAGCAAGATAAGGCAAACCCTTATTGTGAATGATGAGACAAATCCAAATTCTGAGACAAGGGGCTTTCACATTATAGCAGATAAATGCAACATAAAGAAAGAGGCTGATATCTTTTGATGCGTAGGTGACTTACTAGTACATCAGAAGTTGCAGTGTCATAGCCAGTTCCAGCAGAAGCAAAGCAAACACCAGTGGCAAAATCTGATATCCCATATTTGGGGTCCAAGTAGGCAGGAACAGATGGTTTGAGCCCAAAAGCCTCAGAGATGAAATCTGGAGGAACTCGACCATTCGAGAACCTTCCTGTGGGCTGCCCACCAGCAAAGTCACGCCCATATGGCTTGAAATTACTCTTCAGAAGTGTAGAGATCCTGTTGTTGTTTCCTGAGTCCACAGATGAGTCTCCAAACACAATAATAGCTGGAACTTTAGCCTCATACTTTGCTACTTTTAGTAGGATTTGAGTGAACAAGAGCCATGGAGCGTATAAGTATGCCATTTACTCTTTAGCTACTTTGTGTCAGTGGCTACTGGAAAAGGCTGGAGATATTTGAGATGAGATTGTAATACATAAAATAAGCAATATGAGAGGAGCTGAGAAATTTGTGGAACTTGTGGAGAAGAGTGGTTTGGTGGGTGAGAAAAATGTAATGGTGATTTGTACTCTAGGACTAGGTGCCTACTGCCTAGAATGCAGGGTAGGCATGGTTCTGTCCAATGACGTTTGCAGTAATGTGACAGAAAATTCAGAAAAAGACTTGTGTGATACGGGGATTTCACTGGTTTTTTTATTTCGGCCAGTCATAATATGCTATGTGCGATAACTTTTTCATTTATAAAGTTAACGATGCTTTCCTCAGGAGGTAATTAGGAACCAAGGAAATAAACATGAGAGGAAGCAAACACACCTACAGGCTACAAGTAAAAGCAAGCTGCAATGCCATGAGTTTGCAGGCCAATTCAATTATGTCAGTTGTTGTGTTGGGTAACCTGGTTTAAAATTCAGTTCTAGTTATAGGAGCAGCACCAAGACATTTCATAGGTCCTAATCTTTATCTGTTTTAAACTTCCCAACTCTAGATATATATGACAAATTAAGAACAAAACAGATATAGCAAATGATAATTATATGGGTTTTTAATCCAAAAAATTGTTGTTGAACTCTGTGTTTTGTATTAATCAAAGGTCAATAAACCCAAGTTTGTGGTCCTGATGTTAGGAAGGTGATTATAAATTCCCAACTAGTTTTGAGTTTACATTATTGGTGTGATCGTTGATCAAAATTCATTTTTTTATTAAGCGGGACAGAGGGTAGTTGTAGCATTTAAGGGAGACAGAGGCAGTGACAGGCCCTAGTTAAATTGTTCTGAACCCAAAAGAAAGCTGGCTTTTCTTTATGAGGGTCATCTCCATTTATAGAACTTTTCTGTGCTCTGAATTAGCTACTACAAGTTACAAGGACTCTTTAAATCATAAACCAGATTTCTTTGCCTTTTTGACGTTCATTTTGCAGGTGAGGGATTCGATCGCTCATATGCACCGAATTTCATCATATAACTATGAAGTTAAATGAGTTTGGGTTAAAATATTACTAGGATGGGTGACCTCCGGCCGGGGAGTCTTCGTATTAATTCTTAGGCTATCTTCAATGCTAAAAGGGCTAAACTTAAATTTTCACCTTTTAAAATACAACTATTCATGTATTACTAATCAACAGTTTTTTCCCCTCAACAATTCAAATTTTGACTCCGCATCTTCATTAGATTTTTAAAAAATGGTTTAACTCTATTTATTTTTTGTAGTTAATTTTTATTTATTACTTTTTGATTTATTTTTATGAACATTTTGCCCTAAATTTTTTGAAATTTCCCTTAAACATAAATGGATGGCATAAATGAGTGGGTATATATAGAATTTTGGGTTGGATATAATCTATATCTATATATATAAAGCACAAGGCAGATAATTGTAAAACATTCAAAATACCAAAAAATAACATTGGTTAATGCAAATATTAAGAATTAAAATTATTAATTAAATGAGAATAATATGGTAAATTCACACTTTTTCATATTAAAAAATTAAAATTAAAAGAAAATTAAGATAATGGATCCTAAACCCTAATTTAGATAAATTTAAGAAGTTATTTTAACCATTGAATTTAAATATCAACCATATCCTTTTTAACCATTGAATTGCCCAATTTTGCATCACAACCATTGATCTAATCTAAGTACCGTTGGGTTTAAAAAAAAATGTCAGATTCAAAGAGAGCCATTGATCTCCAAGGGACAAGTGCTGTTAGCGTGCCACGTGGTTGCGAAAAGGCCAAGTGGCTGACATACTAATGTCGCCAGGGCCCCGCCTGCACATTATTCTTCACGTGCTGCAAGTTGGCTTCTACTTTGGGCCCCATTGATTTCCAGATCAGGCAAAATACCAGGCGCTATTTAGCCCAACTTATTGCTTGGATTGGTATTTAGACCCCAACAAATACACGGGTTGAAGGACATTTTTAGCCTCTCGGATTGGACAGGGAATGAAAAACAACTATGTATCAATTTCTTATTTTTTCTTTCTTCACTTTATCTTAATGCCTACAGGCAAGCTATACATCCATCTATGACTCTTCATTTTTTCAAGCACTTCAGTTCATCTACACATTTGTTTCAATATACTCCATGTTGAAGAATATAAGTTCCACATCGAAAATAAAATACAAAATATAATGAATGATTCTACTACTAATAATATAGAGGACTTTTTGTGAGAAAACCTCACACCTACTAGGCTTTTTAGGTGGTTAAGTTGGGGACAATATCGGTGTTACAAGTAGTGGGCCACTTGTCTCTCTGAATTTAATATGGTATCAGAGCGGGTTGATTGACTGTGCCTGAATTGGACTTGAATGTTTACCCTACCCTTTACCCAATATGTGGTGCTCACGTGTTGGGCTTGAATTATTGACTCCGATGTGGACTTGGCTCCACGTGTGACCCACTATGTGGCGGTTCCACGTGAGGGGGTATGTTGAAGAATATAAGTCTCACATCGGAAACTTGACTAAATAAAATACAAAATATAATGAATGGTTATACTACTAATAATACCGAGGCCTTTTGTGATAAAACCCTACACCTACTGGGCTTTGTAGGTGATTAAGTTAGAGATAATATCGGTGTTGCTAGTAGTGAGCCGTTGACCCATCTCTTTGAATTTAACATACATATACATGAATAAATACATAAATCAATATTTAAATCCTATTAAAATCTTGCACTCTAAAGGATGAAAATTTTGATTTAATTTTATAATTAATCTTTACACACTATGGAATGATCCATCAAAGAGAGAAAAGAGTAAGGCTACAGACATCAATCCATTGTGCTTGTGGTTATGTTTTTTTTTCATGTCTATTCATGTCACACTCATGTTGAGGTGTTTATTTATCCTTTGGGTCATCTTTGTCGAATCTCATAAATAATTATGTTTTGTAATAAGATAGGGAATTCAAAAAAATAAGTGGCTTGACGTGTATTAATGTTACATGAAAGTATAACTTCATCATACAATAAAGTTTGATCACGTGATGAGTATTGTAGACACAACTGTTAGATTAATTTGATGTAAGTAAGTTTTTCACCTACACATCCCATGCAACGAGAAAATCTGGTGGATCTAAGGAAGTGAAAGAGTAACAATTGGCCATCAATCAAGTTTTGGCTTCCTCACCTGAAACATTGATATTGATTCATCTTCTTCAATTTCTTCTAAATAAAATCTTTTTAGCTGTTATCATCGTTTTGGTCTTGGGACCTGCTATAATGAGGAGGTTAATATGTGGGGCTTATTTGCGGGATGTTAACAACCGTCCAATTAAAATGAACGATTTCGTTTTTAAATTGTAGTTTTGTTACAACCGGGTTAAAAATACCCATCACAAAAACTACAACCGGAACTTCTCTCTCATAAAAAAAAAAAAAAAAAAAACTTCTCTCATCTCTCTCCTTTTACAAGGTCAACATTGATGGTTGTCGGAGTAGAAATACTGGAATTATTGGTGCTAGTGGTTTATTACGCAGTTGGGGCTTGGCTTAAGGGATTTTCTGTGAAAACCCAACAGTCACCACCCATCTCCCTCCTATTCTTCCGGCAAAAATCCAACAGTCACAACCATTGCACTCAAACCCAACCTACCACAACCTTCTCCATATCCAAATTTAGAGAGAGAGAGAGAGAGAGAGAGAGAGAGAGATTTCATGTTTTTCTTGGTTTAATGTCATAGTTCGCATTTTGATTTTGATTTGGGGGTACTCTGTTTCTGTGTTCATCAAAATTTTGTGCAATGGGGCTCTAGAACTCTGGTTGCAATGTATCATCTGAGCTTGCATACATTGCAACCATTTTGGCCCCAAGGAATGCATTAGGTTCGAGCCCACGCAGAGCCATATGGGTGTGGACTTGTTGGCCTAGTTTCAACAAGTTCTGACTAGTCAATAACAGAAAAATTAGTGCATAAAATGATATGGAAGTTGGGTCTTGTGCTAGCAGTGATTTTAGAATTGTAATCGTACGCATTGTTGCGTACAGTGAGAGCAATGGAGCATTGCATCTGGGTAATGAAGAACATGAGCGTTATGTTTATTTTTTCCATTATAGCCGCGCGACTATTGTCACACCTAGGATTGGCTCCGCCGTAGCACGATATTGTCCGCTTTGGGCCCCTCTTCTGCCCTCACGATTTTGTTTATGGGAACTCACGAGCAACTTCTCAGTGGATCACCCATCCTAGGATTGCTCTAGTCCCAACTCGCTTAACTTCAGAGTTCTGATGAATCCGAAGCCTGTGAGCTCCCAAAAGGCCTCGTGCTAGATGGAAGTGAGCATGTACATATAAGGTACATCACCCCCTCTCCGTTGGTCGATGTGGGATGTTACAATCCATCCCCCTTAGGGGCCCGATGTCCTCGTCGGCACACTCGCACTACACGATAGAATGGCTCTGATACCAAATTGTCACACCTCGGATCGGCTCTGCCGTAGCACGATATTGTTCGTTTTGGGCCCCCTTCTCTGCCCTCACGGTTTTGTTTCTGAAAACTCACGAGCAACTTCTCAGTGGATCACTCATCCTAGGATTACTCTAGCCCCAACTCGCTTAACTTCGGAGTTCCGATGAATCCAAAGCTAGTGAGCTCCCAAAAGGCCTTGTGCTAAATGAAGGTGGGCATGTACATATAAGGTACATCACCCCTTCTTCGTTGGTCAATGTAGGATGTTACAACTATACTTAGGTTCCTTTTTATTATTTATTTTTTAAATAAATAGTATAGCCGTACGGCTATACTTGGGTCCTTTTTAATTTTTTTTTATAAATAAATAGTATAGCCGAGCTGGCCACTTTTATAAAAAGTTTTTTTTTCAATAAATAGTATAGTTGCGCAGCCATACTATGGTCTCTTTTTTGTTTTGTTTTAAATAATTAGTATAGCCGCGCGGCTATCCTTGTGCCCTTTTTTAAATTCTTTTAAATAAATAATATAGCCGCAGCTCTTTCTCCCTTTTTCTAGCCCTAACACTAGCCAACCGAAAAAGAAAAAAAAAAACCAGCGAACCCACCCCATCGATCCCCAACCCAACCCTTATATATATATATATATATATATATAACAAATAGAGCCCCACTGCACAAAATTTTGATGAACACAGAAACAGAGTACCCCCAAATCAAAATCAAAATGCAAACTATGACATTAAACCAAGAAAAACATGAAATCTCTCTTTCTCTCTCTCTCTCTCTCTCTCTCTCTCTCTCTCTCTCCCCCCCCCTCCCAACCCAAATTTGGATATGGAGTAGGTTGTGGTGGGTTGGGTTTGAGTGTGATGGTTGTGACTGTTGGGTTTTCGCCGGAAGAAGAGGAGGGGGGATCGGTGGTGACTGTTGGGTTTTCACATAAAATCCCTTAAGCCAAGCACTAGCTGCATAATAAACCACTAGCACCAATAATTCCAGTATTTCTACTCCGACAACCATCAGTGTTGACCTTGCAAAAGGGGAGAGATGAGAGAGACGTTTTGGGTTGTAGTTTTTGTGATGGTATATTTTAACCCGGTTGTAGCATAAAGAGGATACTAATGTTAGCCATTTGATCAATCTAACGGACCAGTGAGTAGCCCCATAAATAACCTCCGCAGAAAATCTCCGCATTAGAGCAACTCCACAGAAAATCTCTGCATTAGAGCAACTCCACCCATTTGCCCTTTGTCATGGCAAATGGGGGGCTAGGGCAGCCACTATTCACATGAATAGTGGTTGCCCTTGCAATTAACCTTGTGTGTTTCCACTCGTTGCTATGTTAAAAGGCAATTACTATTCATTTTTTTATTTTTTTCACAATTTTTTTTCCTCAATAATTAATTTGGATAATATTTTCGGGTTTCTACGTGTCACGACTATTCCTATCTCATAATCGGATAAAATTTCTGGATAAGATTTTTGGGTTCAAATTTCAGATACATTTCAAAATTCAAAATTCAGATCAATTTCAAATTTCAAATTTTGGATGAATTTCAACATTCAAATTTCAAATTTCACATTTCAGATGAATTTCAAATTTCAAATAAGATTTTCATCCTCTAAAATCGAGTCACGTGTCATCTCTATATGACCAAAATTTTCTATAAAACCATAGGCTTAGTTCATACCTCTCACACGACATCTCTCTACATTTTGGTTTAGGGTTTAGAATTCATTCTATATTTTCATTTCTCAGAGTTTAGAATTCATACTCCATTCTCAATGGAAGACATGAGGAGATGCTTAGAAAGGCAAGAGCGAGAAATAAATGAGAGAAGCCGTAGACGAGTTGAAAGGCAAAGGTTACAGAGAGAAGAAGATGAACAAGTTGTCATAGCAGTGGTTTTGCTTGATGAAGAGAACCAAGGTCGCTGCTGTGGTTCACAAGTCAGCCGTGGCCCGAATGTCGACAGACATAGATATTCTCGGGATAAGAATCTTTTGGAAGATTATTTTATCCCAACTTCTTTGTACTTTGATGTTGATTTTCGAATGCGATATAGAATGCAACCCCATTTGTTCAATAAAGTCATGCATGATATTTGCAGTTATGATGCATATTTTGTTCAAAAGTGTGATGCTGCTGGGGTTTTGGAACTTGTTCCGGAGCAAAAGCTTACAACTGTTATACGAATGTTGGCATATGGATCATTTGCTGATCATGTGGATGAGATTGCCCGGATGGGGAAGTCCATTACGTTGGAGGCCTTGGTAAGATTTCGTGATGCAGTCGAAACTCTGTACACTAGGGACTACCTGCACAGACCTACGCCCAAGGACCTTTAACGAGTTCTACAAAAAGCCGAAGCTCGAGGATTTCCAGAAATGATTGGTAGCATCGACTGCATGCACTGGCAATGGAAGAATTGCCCAACTACCTGGCAAGGAGATTACAGAAATAGAAAAGGCTAAAAAAGTATCATCCTTGAAGCCGTTGCTGGCTTCGATACATGAGTTTGACATGCCTTCTTCAGAGTTGATGGATCTCAAAATGACCTCAACGTGCTGGGTCAATCCCCGATCTTCAAAGATGTTTTGAGAGGTGAAGCCCCGAATATCACCTATCAAATCAACAATACCGTTTACCAGACGGGGTATTAGCAAATGACATCTACCCAAGGTGGACCATATTTGTCAAATCCGTTCTGAATCCTCGATCTCAGAAGCAAAGATTATTTGCTTCATATCAAGAAGGATACATGAAAGATGTCGAAAAGTGTTTTGGCATCCTCCAAGCCAGGTGGTTGATTATTCGAGATGCGACGTGTATGTTTGATGAGGAGGTGCTGAGAAGCATTATGATGACTTGCATCATCCTCCATAATATGATTGTGGAGGATGAGTATGATTACGATGCTGCAGAAGTTTACGAACCGGATCCCATGAACACGGCCTTGACACGAATTTATGAAAAGCCCATGGGGCCAAGTGGAGAACCATTGGAGCAGGAACCTTTGGTTGGGGATGGTGGTTTCATGACCTGTATGCTAGATTGATATACAGAGATGCAATCTTCGTATATTCATGAAAGGCATCAAGTTGACTTGATGGAGCATCTATGGGCGGTGAAAGGCAATGACGGTGAATGATGGAGCATAGATGCTTTGGTTAGGTTTTATTATGGTTTGGTTGTGTTGTTTTTTTTAAAATTATGGTTTGGTTGTGGTTTGTTTTTATTATTGTGCTTTGGTTGCAATTTTATTTTTTTTTATATTATGCTTTGGTTGTGGTTTTTCCTTTTAATTATGTTTTGTTTGATGTATGGAACATGTTGAATAAAAATGTATTTTATTGAATGCTTTGTTTATTAAATAAAGAAAGCCAATACAAGTCATTAAGAATTACTACTACTAAAATAAACTATATGAATTACAACAACTTTAATACAAAACATGAAAAATACGAATAAATAAAAGATATGCCAACTAATTTAATGGTTTTGATCATTTAACCAATCTGTGTTGCTAGGTCCATAGTCATGGAAAAGTCTTCTTCTTATAACATCCCTTCGTTCTAGCTTCCAAAATTGTTTTGTTTCAGGGGACATATGGCTTGTATCCATGGTCATGGTTTCCCGATCCGTTTTCTCAATGTTTTGTTTGAGCAAATACTCCCTTTCTTGTAAATATTGTGCTTAAATTGCCATCTCATTCTCTTGGTGTTTCTTCTCTGCCTTGCAATTTCCTCCCATTTTTTTTGATGTATTAGTGCTAGAATTACTCCCTTTCTTTACCTTCGCAGCCTTTTGGCCAATGGGTCTCGGCTCCTTTTCGATAGGTGAGTCTTGACTCATAAGGGAATTAAGAGGTGAATCCAATGTCGTTGAATCATGGAGTGACGTCTCGTTTAACATAACGAGGGGACCCATGGGAATAATTCTGAAGCGTTTGTAATTTTTCACCACTTCCCAACATTCATGATGGTTGAAAGTTTTTTGCCTTGCCCAATTGCACCAAACTACATATGTGCTTGTATAATCTATTAACGAAAAATAATAATGAAAATGCAAGAAATATTTAAAATATATTGGAAATGCAAGTAACATAAAAAAAAATGGAAATGCAATTAACCTTACAAATATATTGGAAATGCAACAAATATTAACAAAATATTATTTATGCAAGAAATATTAAGAAAAAATTGGAAATGCAAGAAATATTAACAAAATATTGAAAATGCAAGAAACATTAATATATATATATATATATATATTAGGACATTAAACTTAATAAAACAAAAATTACAAAATATTTATCTCGCTACTAAGATTTTCCCCGCTTCTATGATTGTCCCTCACTTTTGTCAAGACATCTTGCCAACTCTTTATTGAGAATTCTCCACCTACTAGACAATGTCATTTTCGTACGAGTCGACCCCAGAATTCTTTCACAAAATTCAGCATGAATTTTTTTTCGACATATGACAAAATTTCATCTCATTGCCTGACACTAGACAATGACTAATTTGGAGCCAAGACTTAGACAAAAAAACATATTCCATGGTGCTCCATACCCCTCCAGTTTCGATAGAAGAAGCCATAAAGATAAGAAATAAAAATACAATTTGAAAGAGAATAAAAGTAAGAGTGGATAATAGTAGAAGTAGAAGAAAACGTATGAGGATTGGTGTTGAAAGTGAAGGGTATTTATAGGTATTTATAGAAAAAAAAAATTCAGAAAATTTTCGTACTTTTTCATAATTTTATAGCCAAAAAAAGCCCAGCCGTTGGATTGGAGGAGGAGAATCAGATCGGAGCGCCCAGGCGAAGACACGTGTCTTCTAGCCATTGGAAACGTGCAGGGCTGACGTTAGCGCACGAGAGTTCAAATTTTTTTTACCGTTGGCGCATGCATTGCCTTTGAACCATCCTATCTTTGTGGGTCCCACAGCCAGCCCGGGCAAAAGTGGCCTGCTGGAACTGGGTTTTTCGCGCACCCCCACCCCACCCCCCCCCCCCCCCCCCCCCCCTCGGCTCCTCGGTTGGAATCGCTCTTATAGTCACGCCGTTTGGTCTTACCCAATTATTGGGCGACTCTGGTCCTGCATCCCTTTTAGCCCATAAGAAAAAAAGAAGCCCTATTGAACATTTCAAGTGGGCTTCGGCGAAACTCAGCTAAAAACTAACCCAAAAATTCTGAAGCTGTTTTCTGAAACCCTCTGCTTTCTTCCACTGCTTCCTCTTCTCCTCAACTGTAAGTTCTTCCTTTGCAACTTTGCTTGCATTCTCATTTTCTTTTTAATATTTAAATTGCTATGTATTTAACTTACATGGCGAGCACTTTTTCTGGGTCTATGTATTCTTCTTTTTCTGAATGTCGTCATTAGATTCTATTTCTTGAAGAAAAGCAATTATTTTTATTGGGTTCAAATAATGGCTGCCTAATTACAACGCTGAAGCTTAAATTTGGGTGCTTATGAGCTTACTAACTTCAATTTTGTACTCACTTTTCTTATCCTGCTGTATAAAGTTTGTTAATTTACTGTGCATTTTGTTCTTCCTGCATTTGGGTAATGATTGTTTCGTTTGTTCATTGCCTAAGATTTTCAACACACTGCTTTTCTTGTGCCCATGAACCAGAATCCTTAAGAGGTATTCAGAATGTGGTTCAGAACAATATGGAAAGTGGGTGGTAGAAATGTTGTGGGCTTCTCTAGGCCACTCAGAAGATATACATCAGTTTCAAGCAGAGATGTAATGGATGTTGCTGTTAAAGATGGGGAGCTGAGGGTCTTCATAGTCGCTGGAGAGGTTTCTGGGGACACCATTGGCTCTCGTCTAATGGCATCTCTAAAGAAGCTCTGTCCAGTTCCTGTCCGTTTTTCTGGTGTTGGAGGGTAAACTTTTAATTTCCCTGCAGTCTTATTGGAAATTATAATTCTTTTTAGAAATCCTTTTTCGATGGGGTTATATTAGCAGCTCCTCTTCTGTTAAATCTCCTTCTCTAATAATGAGTGTGGTTAATTAATTGTGTTATTATTGTTTTAATAAGGACAGAAAATATTCACATGGATGAGATTTAGGCACTTTGGACAAAACCATGGTTTTCAAAATTTGTTGTTTGAATGATATTTGGTTAAACATCTTCCTGACTTTGTTGGAGGTCTTTGTTTTCTCGTCATATTATGTTCAGGTCCATGATGTCTAAACAAGGATTAAAATCTCTGTTTCCTTTGGAGGATATTGCGGTAATGGGATTATTGGAGTTATTGCCTCATCTGAATAGGCTGAGAGTGAGTGTGAGCTACATAAGACCTTACTTAACAAAGTCTATGATGAATGCAGTTTTAATTTAATTTTTATCTTTGTAAGCATCTTTGTTACAAGAGAAAAGATTGCTGCATCCTGGCATCTTGTTAGGTCAAGGTTTTAAAACTGGAACATGATTGTGTCAGGTGAAGCTGCAGGAGACAATAGAGGCTGCTCTTCTGTTTCAACCTCATGTTGTTGTAACAGTGGATTCCAAGGGTTTCTCTTTCCGTCTTTTAAAGCAGTTACGGGGTAATATGCAACACCTTCTCGGAGTTATAATCAGACTTTAGTGATACATATAGTGTTGGAAATTGGGGACATGCTTTTTGCAGCTAGATACAATCAGCAGAGATTCGATGTTCCAGTACACTTCCATTATGTAGCCCCATCGTTCTGGGCTTGGAAAGGGGGTGAAGCAAGACTCGGAGGCCTGACTGAATTTGTGGATCATGTCTTGTGTATACTTCCTAATGAAGAAGAAGTTTGCCGATCAAATGGACTGGCTGCAACCTTTGTGGGCCACCCCATTCTGGAGGATGTTTTGGAGTTAAATTTGGTATGATTTGTTTTCTTTCTTTTGGGATTTCTCAGATTTTTAGTTTAATGTTCTTTCTTCCAGAAAGCTGTGAATATAACATAATATATAACTATATATGCTGCTCAAATTGACTTCACTTTTAAGTTTAAAGTACTGATACGTAGTATTGTGTTTGGAAGGACACTTCACCTCATGAATGGAAGAAGATAGAAGGAAACTGTGAAGATTTCAGAAAGAGATATTCAATACCTGCAGGTAAAATGTACTATTCTGTTTTATTTTTTTAAAATATCCTATGTGCTACCTAAGAGTGGTTGAGTTATAGTGGTCTGAGAATTGAGGTTGCAAAATGAACCCTTTATTTGAAATCTAATTGACTGTACGTTGTCACTTTCTCCATCAACTGGTATTTTTTCCTTTTCTTCTCCTTAGTATAGGTATTTTTTCAGTAAATTATTTGAGCTCTGTATTGTTATTAGGAATATAATATTTGAATCATTGATCTTCTCTGATATTTCCTCCCCAAGTCCTTATTGACTCATCTTTCTGTTCATGCACATTTCTTCCTCTGTCCATACGTATAATATGTGTGTGTTTTATTTTGCAGGAACCACAGTCATTTCCTTGCTTCCTGGAAGCAGATTACAAGAGGTCACCAGAATGCTTTCCATCTTTGAAAACACTATGAGATTATTAAAAGGTTCCTCTCCCAAGTTAGTAACAGTCATCCATGTCGCTCCAAATCAGCATGTGAAGAACTATGTCACTGGAATCACTAACAAGTGGCCTGTGCCTGCTATATTGATTCCAGGAGGATCCCTGCACCAAAAATATGATGCATTCAGTGTAAGTGAAATGAATCACCTTTCTTGTGGATGATATAAAACTCAGTGGCTAGGATTCTCGCTTTAGATTTACATTTTCATGGCATATTTCCCAGAAAGTTTGATCTATCGATTCCTGTTGATGTGAAGGAAAAAATCACCTTTCTCCTATAGCCAAAACATATTAGAAGGCTGGTTTGTATATGCAAAAAATTTAAATATCTAGAGTTGACAAGTAATCAGGCTGTTTGCAAAGTTCACTGCGGTGTATTAACTTTTCGTCACTTTGTTTGATAGCCAACAGGGAATGAATCTGAGCATATCTAAATCCAAGTTTTCAAACTCCGTAAATTTGGAATGCATGCTTTATTAATTTTTCTATTCTTGCTCAAACTTGTTACTCATGTTGACCTGCAGGCAAGTAGTGTTGCGTTATGTGCTTCTGGAACAGTTGCTTTGGAGTTGCAGCTTGCGCGGCTACCATGCGTAGTCGCTTATCGAGCTCATTTCCTAACCGAGTGGATTATTCGTTATAAAGCCAAGATACCTTATATCTCCCTCCCAAATATTCTCATGGATTCAGCTATTATGCCTGAAGCTCTCTTTCAAGCATGTACTCCAACAAACCTAGCCTCATCGATTTTGTAAGTCTTATTTGTTTTCATTCAAGCATGATCTCTTTCCTCTGTAGTTTAATTACTGAAAGACTGGGGATTTATAACTCAAGTATATATGATCCACCACAGGAATTTGATACACAACGATGGCCTCCGAGAAAAACAGATCGTTGCTGCTGAAAAGGTTATCGGACTTCTATGCCCTCCGGCCAGAAATTTAGGTAACCTGTCACAGCAGCATCGAGGAAGGTTTCCCCATTACACACCAAGTATGATAGCAGCAACCGCAATACTGTACCATGCAAAGCCAGAAGTGCTAATTACTTAAGTAATTTTTTTGGTCCAAATGTTTAATATCATCTCACCAATGAACTTTTGGCTTGATTAGAATGGAAGGTGGAGAGTTTCGTTTTCACTCTTTCCCTTGTGTTGAAAGTGGTTTTTTTCTGTTGACAAATGCTTTCATCTAATCGGATCCAATATGGGACTGGATTGGCCTGTATCATAATCCATTCCATTAACAAAATTGGACAATAATGATAAATACATCTCTACTTGACATTCTCGTGCAAATATGTACAACATTTACAACAAACATAAGTTTAAACACAATGGATATCGTATTAAGACAATCAAATTATCACCAATTTGGATTAACCGGGCTCATGTTCGATTAGTTAATGAGTTATGTTATTAGATCGGATCGGATAGCCTATTCCACACCTAAGAACAGAAAATGAAAGAATCTAACACAAGGCATGGTGGATCTATCTTGCGCTTCATGTCCAGGTGTTACATGTAAGCTTAGATCAGTACTGCCTGTGAGGAACCATAATTCACATAACAAGGCTGATATGTAGCGCAGTCTTCCACTTCACATGCTAACTGAAACCGCAAGACTAGCTCAACTCAAACAAACTCCTCAAGGCCACAAAACAAAACCACATCTTATTTTTAGTAAACAACGCTCTCTTTAAATCCCAATCGCACTATCAAACTCCTCAAACCCCAAAATCCCAATTTCTACTCACAGTCCCTCACAACAAGCTTGACAAACCTTTTTTTCATATATTAACCATGGCTGTATCAAGAGGAATGCTTTTACTTTGCCTAGGGACACTTATGGTAAGTGTGGTCTTGATCAAAGTGGCTGAGGCTAATGACCACCATTCTGGTCCCTGTCATGGGGACCCGAACAAAGGCGATCAATGCCTGGAAGATGAAGAGGATGTCATTGGAGACGATGATGTAGATGACACTTACAAGATCGTGAACAAGGTTGCAGTGTCTTTCACTGGTAGACTGGGGGATTTTGAAGAGGCAAGCTCAACACCACAAGAGTCAGAAGAGGCAGAGCCAGAAGATGCTGAGGAGGACCAAAGTCATCTGATTGTACTGGGACATTGATTGGCAAATGGAGCTAGCTAGCTAGCTACCTGTGCTTACACCAGTGCTGCTGGCTTTTTTATTTTTGCATTTGTTTCGTGTTCTATCTTGGTTTCTTGTTTTAGCATTGCGTTTTCTTGTCCTTTTCAGTTGATTTCCTCTTTAGCTTTAATCAAATGTGAGATGGGTTCCATTATCATAAAAAATTTCATTGTAGTCTCTTGTTGGTTTTTTTTCTTAAATAAAAATAAATAGAAGTTATTTTTCAACTTATAATAGCTACAATGCTTGTGATCACATACTTGGTCTACAGGAGGTGTAAGCTTTTCAGTTATTTATACTAATTCATTTTAGTTGTCACTTTTTTTAATAAAGATGAGACGTGTCTACATGAGCAGATCTAATTTCTACAAGAGATGCGGTCACTAATGTAGTCGGTGGTACTAAACAACTAATACTTTCACTCTCTCAATCAGTGTGAGATCCATTGTGCTGCCTAGAAATAAACAAGAACCCAAATCACAGGTTAGAAATTCAGTCATTGAAACTTAGGCCTAAAACTTGTATAGGAATCCTACCCCACCGCACCCCTAAAAGTTTGGTCTAAAATATACATGTATGTAAAATTCACTCGGAGAGGAGTTTACATGTAGAAAAACTTGGAAACAAATTCAAATTTTATACTCGGTCTAATTAGAAGCAACCAAAGTAATTACAAGCCTAATCAATCAATTAGCCTAATTAGAGGTAATTAGAATAAAATTAAGATCAATCAATTCCTTCCAAAATATTTCTGGACAAACTTCTTCCTATAAATTCCAGAGAGCTCAGCCTATGCAATTTCACTGCATTATAATTTATTTTAGAGACCCTCTCATTCTCATAGCCTCATTGATAAAATGGCCGTGTCCAAGGCAATGACTGTTTTGTCCTTAAGCAGCCTCCTTGTGTGTGCAATATTTTTGGGTGAAGAAGTAGAGGGCTTGAGGATTGGCTATGGCTCTCTGTCAAGAGATGACATTCCTGGATGCAGCTTTATGCATCCAGAGAACTGCTACAAAATGAAGATAAATCCATATCAAAGGAGTTGTGAGCCTGAAGAACGATGCCGGAACAGTCTGAGTTATCGTAAAAATCCTTGATTTTGTTCTTTGGCACATAAAGATTTTGGTGCATACCTAGAGAAGTTAGGATGATCTTGGTGTGACAGATTGATCAAAATGATCATACTCACTAAGTGATGTAATTTTTTTATTTTTGAATATTTTTCTTTGCGGATTTGTGTTAAGAGAATGAGACACTTTATTTATTCATGATAGGAAGGCTAGAACTATTGAAATAAATCTATGCTTTTCTGAAGGTGAAGTTTTGTACTGAACTAAATAAACCATTTTTTGGGTTACATATCTCCAATTAATAATGCAGCCTAATATGCTTTGTTTCAAATTTCAATTGTCAATTCTAGAGTATTGAGTGGAAGGTTACACGCATGCAAATTGGTCATGTGGTAGAATTTCTCTTTGTAAACCTCAACATCTTGATCCGGCACATCGATATCATGAACTTAAATGCCATCAAAAGAGGTTTAATACGTGGGCGCTTGTAGCTCCAGTGGTAGAGAGTGTTTAGCCCACACTCAAAAGCCAGAGTTCGAATATGACCCCTCCTTTGTAGACGGTAAGAGGAAAAAATAAAGGAGGCTTTTTAACTGCCTCTTTTTTTATATTTTGAATACAAGAGGAGATGAGTTTCTCACACAGACACTGCCAATGTGTCTCGGGATTTGAACCTGAGACCAAGTTGAGGGTTTAACTACCTTTTATTTAGCTATTGGCCAAGTAGGAGAAATGCTAGCTGTGGCTTGAATATTCTGTGTTTGGTTTGGTGTACTTGCTCCCTGTTTGTTTTTGCAGCTTTTGGTGCTGGTTAATTATAAGACTGCTTTGCTTTTGTGGCCAAACTCCAAAAACCAGGGGATCTACCTACAAATGTTGAAAAGACTTTTCCAATAATAGAGAGCCAGGATCTTATCTTATGTTTTCTTTTTCCTTCGTTTAAATATATTTTTTTTTGTCGGATTCCTTTATTTAAATATTACAGTCGCTTTGTTTGTAGTCAAAGCTCAGAAGTATTGGGAGGAATTATATATAATTATCAACAAATATATTCTTTTTCTCTTCTTCTTCCTCAGTTTTGCTAATTTATCCAACCTAAGAGCTGAGAAGGAGCCAGAGTTTGGTTTCCATGGCAAATTCTAAGCTGCAAGCATTTTGGAACCACCCAGCCGGCCCGAAAACTAGTATGTTTACTTCTCTAGTTAATTATTTCTGTTTCCCTTACTCCACAAGTTTTAAAATGTTTGTGTTGTTCTTGAATTGTTGATATCAAAGTCTGAAAGCTTAATCATACCATGCTAATCAGCTAGATGGTGCTTGATTAGCATGCATCAAAGTTATTGAGATTCAAGAACATGTTTGAGATTGTTAGTTTCTAACTCAGGAACTACCTTCTCAGAGAAAGAAATCCTCATCAGTTTTTAAAACCAGGTCTCAGATTTGATTCAGATGCAAGCTTATGAAAGAAAAATAGAAAGATTTGCATGACTTCACAGATAATTGATCACTTTTTCCCAAAAGATAAAAAATAATTTAGTTCTTTTACTGAAATTGTGCACATATCTCTTCCTATAGGACTGTGATGACAGCTTTAACTAATGAATTTTTTTTGTGTGTGTGTAAAACTAGATAAACACTAGAACTTTCCCATTTGATCCTAGCAACTTATATATTAAAGGTTTATTATGTGTTCTAATTTTGCAGTCCATTTTTGGGCCCCAACTTTTAAATGGGGTTTAACCATTGCAAATATCCTCGACTCTTCAAAACCACCTGAGGAACTATCCTATCCTCAGCAATCAGGTTGGTTGAGCTGATGAAATCCCTTATTTATTTGATGCCCCATCTTGTTAATTATGCATACGAGTTTACATTAGGGCCCGTTTGGGAGTGCTTTTAGAGCAAATTTAACGTCGTTTAGCAGACAAAGCTAAAAGTGCAAAAACGATTCCAACAAAAGCACTTATGAGCAAAAGTGCTTATTGGAGAAGCACTGTCAAACGGGTCCTAATTAGTACAATAGCACTATGAATTTCTGGTTGTTAAACTCATTACTGATAGAAAGTTTTGTCATCCCCATTTGATGATCTCCAGTCCTCGCATGCAGTGGACTTATATGGGCAAGATACGGCACAGTAATTACACCAGTAATTAATTCTAAACCTCAAATTATCAAATATACAAAATTATTTGCAGTTGAAGAAAGTTTCTTATCGGCCAAGAAATTTGCTGTAAAAGTTTGAGACAGATTATTCAGTTCTTAACGCTTGTCCATTTTGAGATTGCAGAAGAACTGGAATCTTGCCAGTGTCAATTTTGGGATGTCTCTAACTGCCCTGTTTCAACTGTCACGAAAAATTCAGTAAGTTGTCATTTACATATTCTGTGTATTTAAAAAATAATAATAATTAATTAATTACAATGGATTCATTATCACCCATTTCCATATTTTTCAGGCATGACTTATCTGCCAAAACCCAAGAAGCTGATGCAGAAGAAGAATGAAGACAATCTCACTTCAATTTATTGTATATTAACTTGGCATGCTGGTTTAAATATCTCTGTACGGCACCTCTAAACCGCCCGCTTACTAGCCATTGAAAGAGTCTAAATTGATCGTCTAAATTCGTTTACTATTTTTTTTTGGTCGAGATTCTTTTACTATTTGATGTCATAAAAATTGAGCTGATATATTGGACAACGTAATTCTCAGAATACTTGCTTTTTAGAAAGACAGAGTTCGATCATAATCTGAGTAAGTCATCCCAATTCTCAATCTGGGTTTCTTCAATTATGGATTTTTCTTTCATAATTTCATGATTGAGGCTTGATTGGTTTTAGAAAATTTTGTACTATTATTTATGGTTGAGGTTACATGCAATTTGGTCATGTGGTAGAATTTCTCTTTGTAAACATCAACATCTTGATCCTGCACATTGACATTGTGCACTTATGCCATCAAAAGAGGCTTAATACGTGAGGGCTTGTAACTCTAGTGGTAGAGAGCGTTTAGCCCACACTCAAAAGCCAGAGTTTGAATCTGTCCCCTCTCCTTTGTAGACGGAATGAGGAAAAAAAATGAGGCTTTTTAATTATCTTTTTTTTTTCCTTTTGAATACAAGTGATAATCTAAAGTACAAAGGGAGGGAGATTTCTCACACATAAACTACTAAGGTGTCATGGTGTTCGAACCCAAAATCATTGGTCTACAAATCAAAAGGCTTTTTTTCACTGGGCTAGATGGCTTTAACGACCTTCATTTAGCTATTGGGCAAGTAGGAGAAATGCTAGCTGTGGTTTGCATCATCTCTCAAGTTCTGCCTTATCTGCTGCCGTGCTCACAGAGTTTCTGTGTTTTGCCTTACCTACTGTCGTGCTCACAGGGTTTCTGTGTTCTGCCTTACCTACTGCCGTGCTCACAAAGTTTTTGTGTTCTGCCTTACCTACTGCCGTGCTCACAGGGTTTCTGTGTTCTGCTATGTGCCCTATTTTTAGGGTTTGACGCTTGTCACTTGTTTCACTCATGGTTGACGAAAAGACATTCTCTACAATTGGTGTTTCTCAAGTATGATGTCCTGTGACTTGCTTGTCAAGTTGGGAATACGAAATATCTTTGCCTCAACTTGAGGGGGAGTGTTGGTGAGTCCTTACTTAGTTAAGTTTTGGGTTCCTTACTATGTTAGGATTTTGGTTACTTACCCATTTATCTAGTTCTATTATAATTGAGATTTATTTCCTATTGTAATTTATATTTATTTTCTATTGTAATTTGGATTTATTTCCTATTTTATTTAGGGTTAACACATCTTTGTACTTGTATAAATAGCTCCATATTGGAGAAGAATAATAATATAAGCGTATCTTAGCATAACTGAATATTTGCCATACTTTGTTTGACAATATATTTTTTAAATCCTCATCAGTGTTCAACAATCCCAATCCTGGGAACTATTAATCATGACAATGTTGCTGCACTATACAATTTACAATATTAATGCATGTAGGGAGAAAATCCCATGACAAGGATAATAGCAGCCAGCTTTGGTTCTACATATGTATCCATTGCTTTTGTGTTGGTGGAAATTACAACACATCATGTTTGGTTCCCTAGTGATGGAGAGAGAGAGACGCATCCCTGGTACTATGGTGTGCCATTGCACTTAATACGTGAGCTCTATGACTATGAAACATTTAGGAACTTTAAGATTCGCGTTGCTGATTACATTCGTTATCCTGCAATATACAAAAAATGCAATGACACCAAAACCTACTAATACGTGAGCTCCATGGAAAACTACTAATCTTGATAATGTTGCTGCAATTTACAAAATATCCAATGATAAGGAGAATAGTGGCCAGCTTTGGTTATGTATCCATTGCTCTGTGTTTGGGGGAATTACACATCAAGAAGCATCAAAAGTTCACAAACTCAAAAACTTGCATAGGGATTTGGACCCTTGCCCCATAGTTCACTCATTTTGATGTCCAAATCATAATTTTTCATAAAACATTTCTTCATCAGTTTGAGACAACATATCTGATAACCCAATGTTTTGAGCGCATCCAAAACTTTTTTCTTCTTGAGTCGAAGAATAAAGGGAACCTTAGATTTCTCTGTCACTGCACTAAGGTCCTTAATTTCTGCCAAGATTGAGGTCAGATCATTCATTAACTCCAAAATTTCACTCAGGCTCTGCTGGATGGACGCCTTGTTGCTCTGGCTCTGGATGGTTTGAGACTTTATTGCATGTTGGGAGACATCTTCATTGTGCTGTCTTGCAATCAAGAAGAAGAAGCACTACTTCTGAAGTTGGAAAATTTCGGTAACGGTGTCAAGAAATTAATTTCCAAAAATCGTAATTCCAATAGGTTCGTACGGAAATTACAATTTTTGGAAATTAATTTCTTGACACCGTTACCAAAATTTTCCAACTTCAGAAGTAGTGCTTCTTCTTCTTGATTGCAAGACAGCACAATGAAGATGTCTCCCAACATGCAATAAAGTCTCAAACCATCTAGAGCCAGAGCGACAAGGCGTCCATCCAGCAGAGCTTGAGTGAAATTTTGGAGTTAATGAATGATCTGACCTCAATTTTGGCAGAAATAAAGGACCTTAGTGCAGTGACAGAGAAATCTAAGGTTCCCTTTATTCTTCGACTCAAGAAGAAAAAAGTTTTAGATGCGCTCAAAACATTGGATTATCAGATATGTTGTCTCAAACTGATGAAGAAATGTTTTATGAAAAATTATGATTTGGACATCAAAATGAGTGAACTATGGGGCAAGGGTCCAAATCCCTATGCGAGTTTTTGAGTTTGTGAACTTTTGATGCTTCTTGATGTGTAATTCCCCCAAACACAGTCTCAAACCAACTTCTGCCGAATCCAATTCTTCATTAGTCTTTCCCGAAAATAACTGTACCGCCATCACCATGGAAAGAGAATGAGAAGGTTTTTGACAGAGAGGAAAGGGTTATGGAGGTTGTGGAAAGAGAATGACTTGACAGAAAAAGAAAAGGCTATGGAGGTTATGGAAAGAGAATGAGAAGGTTTTTGACAGAGAAGAAAGCGTTATGGAGGTTGTGGAAAGAGAATGACTTGACAGAAAAGAAAAGGCTATGGAAGTTATGGAAAGAGAATGAGAAGGTTTTTGACAGGAAGAAGAAGAAGGCTATTGAGGCTTTTTGGGATTTTGCTATGAGTCTGCTATCACTTTTAAAGGACTTTTTTGGGTTTTATAGAGAATGTGAGGGATTTGGTTGCTGGGATTTCTATTTTCTATTTTCTACTGAAGCTTTTTTATTTTCTTTATTCAGTTTGTAAGTAAACGACATTGTCTGCCTCGTCGTCACTAGAATTTAATTTGAAGTTTTACAAAGCAAACGTGTCATTCCGCGCAAAGAGCATGCAAACTCGAGCAAATCACAACAAAAATATGGTTAGGTTACAAACGGCTTCGAAACCTTCAAACCACAGCAGCAGAGATCAACAGATCAAAAATAGGGTTATCGTACCTCCATTGAAATACCCAGAGCTCTCAAAAAACCCTAAAATTCAAAGAAATTTTGGATGAAATTCGATGGGGTTAGTTTAGGGTTTAGGGGAACGAGAGAGAGAGAGAGAGAGAGGCGACTGAAATAGAGCGTGAGGTCGAGAGAGAGAGGCGACTGAAACAGAGAGGGGTGAGGTCAGAGGTGATGTGGGTTAGGTCGAGAAAGAGGATGAGGTTGACAGAGACAGGAGATGAGATGAAGAGAGATGAGACGAGGCGAGACGAGAGAGAGAGATCGATGAGGGTGAGGTCGGGAGAGAGACGATAGAGGTAGAGCGTGAGGGTGAGGTGAGGTCGAGAGTCGGCAACTGAGAGTGAGAGTGAGAGGGACGTCGATTGAATTTGAGAGTAAGGTGAAGTTAGATTTAGTTGTGGTTGTGATCTAGTGCAAGCATCCCCAGATGAACTCTTCTTTTATCCAATAAACAGAGGCCACGTGGTACTTTTTTTTATTACGGATTACAATAAAGGTTTTTTAGGTTTTAGACATAAAAAAAATTTCACTTTTGGAAAAAGCCAAAGCTTTTTCAAAAAAGACAAAAAAAACCGCTAAACTTTCAAATCAAAGACATGCAAATGTATTGGATTCCTTAGGAAATCTAAAAATAAATAAGGGCATTTTTGTCCATTTTTGCTTCTTTTAAAATTTTTCTCTCTCCTTTTGCTTTTTCCAAAATGTCCCTTAAAATAAGTCATCCGAATTCTCAATCTGGGTTTCTTTAATTATGGATTTTCTTACACAATTTCATGATTGAGGCTTGATTGGTTTCAGAAATTTTTGTACTATTATTTATGGTTGAGGTTACTCGACGCGGTACTTTTTTTTATTTTTTTATATATAATTATTTTATTTTATTTTTCCCTCTACATGAACAATGTTTCCTACAATCTAGTCATTAATGTGGTTTTTGGTGCCTCCAGAGTAGCAGCCACTGCAAGCACTAAAAAACTTGATTCTGAGAAGCTTGGGTGCTGATTTGGCTATTGATTACACTGAGGAGAATGTGGAAGACCTGCTTGAGAAATTTGATGCAGTTGGTAATTGATTAAGAACTAATCTTCATTCTTCATTTCTGTTTGTTTACTAATTATGTGAAATGAAAGCGAAATAATTATGATATGAACCAAAAAACAAGCCATTGAATATTAACTTGGCAAGCTGATGCAGAAGAAGAATGAAGACAATCTCACTTCAATTTATTGTATATTAACTTGGCATGCTGGTTTATAAATATCTCTGTACGGCACCTCTAAACCGCCCGCTTACTAGCCATTGAAAGAGTCTAAATTGATCGTCAAAATTCTTTTACTATTTTTTTTTGGTCGAGATTCTTTTACTATTTGATGTCATAAAAATTGAGCTGATATATTGGACAACGTAATTCTCAGAATACTTGCTTTTTAGAAAGACAGAGTTCGATCATAATCTGAGTAAGTCATCCCAATTCTCAATCTGGGTTTCTTCAATTATGGATTTTTCTTTCATAATTTCATGATTGAGGCTTGATTGGTTTTAGAAAATTTTGTACTATTATTTATGGTTGAGGTTACATGCAATTTGGTCATGTGGTAGAATTTCTCTTTGTAAACATCAACATCTTGATCTTGCACATTGACTTTGTGCACTCAAGCCATCAAAAGAGGCTTAATACGCGAGGGCTTGTAACTCTAGTGGTAGAGAGCGTTTAGCCCACACTCAAAAGCCAGAGTTTGAATCTGTCCCCTCTCCTTTGTAGATGGAATGAGGAAAAAAAAGGAGGCTTTTTAATTATCTCGTTTTTTCCTTTTGAATACAAGTGATAATCTAAAGTACAAAGGGATGGAGATTTCTCATATATACACTATTAAGGTGTCATGGAGTTTGAACCCGAAATCATTGGTCTACAAATCAAAAGGCCTTTTTTCACTGGGCTAGATGGCTTTAACGACCTTCATTTAGCTATTGGGCAAGTAGGAGAAATGCTAGCTGCGGCTTGAATATTCTGTGTTTGGTGTACTTTTCGTGCTTCCTGTTTGTTTTTGCAGCTTTTGGTGCTAGTTAATTATAAGACGGCTTTGCAGCTAAACTCCAAAAACTAGGGGATCTACAAATATTTTTTCCTTCTTTTAAATATATTTTTTTTGTCGGATTCCTTCATGTAAATATTAGTCAAAACTCAGAATTATTGGGAGGAACAAATTTAATCCTTTTTTCTCTTCTTCCTCAGTTTTGCTACTTTATCCAACCTAGGAGCTGTGAAGGGGGAAGAATTTGATATCATGGCAAATTCTAAGCTGCAAGCAATTTGGAACCACCCAGCCGGCCCAAAAACTAGTTTGTTTACTTCTCTAGTTAATTAATTCTGTTTCTCTTACTCTACATGTTTTGAAATGTTTGTGTTCATCATTTAGCCATATTGTCGTTCTTCATTTCTCAATGATGAATTGCTGATATCAAAGTTTGAAAGCTTGATCATATCCGAGTTTAGTTCATTTTTTAGTAAATACCATGCTAATCAGCAAGATGGTGCTTAATTACCATGCATGATGCATCAAAGTTATTGAGATTCAAGAACATGATTGAGATTATTGGTTTCTAAGTCAGAAACTAGTTTATCTGAGAAAGAAAACCCTCATCAGTTTTTAAACCCAGGCCTCTGATTTGATTTAGGTACAAGCTTAGGCCTCAGATTTTTGTGGGTAAAACCAGAACTTTCCCAATTGATCATAGGATATATGAACACTTGTTGTGATAAGAATTTGTAGAAGAACATCAGAGCCACTCATATGTTAAAGGTTTATTATTATGTGTTTTAATTTTGCAGTTCATTTTTGGGCCCCAACTTTTAAATGGGGTCTAACCATTGCAAATATTCTTGACTCCTCAAAACCACCTGAGGACTTATCCTATGCTCAGCAATCAGGTTGGTTGAACTGCTGAATCGCTTATTTCTTTGAGGCCTATATCTTGTCAATTCTACAGACGAGTTTACATTAGGGTCCGTTTGCAAGTGTTTTTAGAATGGCTAAATGCGCATTCAAATAACTAACAGCACTCCCAAACGGGTTCTAACTAGTACAGTAGCACTATGACTTTCTGGTTGTTAACTCATTACTGATAGAAACTTTTGTCATCCCCATTTGATGATCTCCAGTCCTTGCATGCAGTGGACTTATATGGGCAAGATACAGCACATTAATTAAACCAGTAATTGATTCTAAACCTCAAATTATCAATTAGAGCAAACAATTTGCAGTTGAAGAAGTTTCTTTTTGTCCAAGAAATTTGTTGTATAAGTTTGAGATAGATTCTTCAGTTATTATAGCTTGTCCATTTTGAGATTGCAGAAGAACTGGAATCTTGTCAGTGTCAATCTTGGGATGTCTCTAACTGCCCTGTTTCAACTGTCACGTAAAATTCAGTAAGTCGCTATTTGCATATTCTGCGTCTTTGTTTTCAACAATAATTAATTACAATGGATTGATTGTCACCCATTTCCATATTTTCCAGGCATGACTCATCTGCCAAAAACCAGCAAGCTTCTGCAGAAGAAGAATAAAGACAATTTCACTTCAACTTATTGTATATTAACTTGGCATGCTGGTTTCTAGCTAGACAGACTCTTGTTCTAGTCATGTAAAATTATTATTACTTACAGTAAAACATAATCTTTCTCATGGATTATTGTTGGATTATGTTTGAACCTCATGGTTCAATTGAGGCCAGTGAAAAATTAACCTCATCGATTGCTTCTTTCTCCCTGACCTACTTTTATGACTGGAATGCTACATGTAGAGTTTTAGTTTGTATTAAGCAAAACAAAGAGATAACATTGGGGTCTGCAATGTGGTACATGTAGCAGAACTTCTCTATATAAACATCTTCATTCAGCACCTTTAAACC
This sequence comes from Prunus armeniaca, assembly GCA_903112645.1. NCBI lineage: Eukaryota > Viridiplantae > Streptophyta > Magnoliopsida > Rosales > Rosaceae > Prunus > Prunus armeniaca. The sequence goes on along the minus strand of CAEKDK010000003.1, from coordinate 17,896,200 downwards.
CCGCTCTTACAAGCCATTGAAAGGGGCTTAATTAGGTGGTAGAGGGCGTTTATCCCTGCACTCAAAGCCAGAGTTTGAATCCTTTCCTTTTCTTTTGGCCTTCCTTTTAACCAAAAGGAAAGAAAAACCTTACAAAGCTTTGGTAATTGCAGTATTTCAGTCACTAACAAGTTAACAACGGCTATTCGCCTAGAGAAAACAGCGTTCCATCTCCTAATTAGGAGCAATGCTAGCTGCTAGTTGTATTGTAAGGCTACTTTGCAGCATGATATGCCTATTACATAAACCAATTCATGAAAACCCAAAGAATATGACATAAACAGGTGATGTATAAGACTTGGTATTTCTTAATGGTGAAGATGCTCATGAAAAAGAGTTTAAAATGCCTTCAAAGTCACCTCTCAACAAATGAATAACTTGCTAGCTTAGTAGCCAAATTCCCAAACCAGGGGATGTACAAATTTTTAATGACTTTGACCAATCATAAAGAGCCAGAATTTTGATTCTATCCTCTGCTTAAATATTATACAGTCCCTTTCTTCGTAGTCAAAAGGTATTAGATCGACATAATATGATCAACATGTAAGTTCCTTTCTTCTTCCTCCTCAGTTTTGCTACATTACTTCAATCAAATAGAGAGAGAGAGAGAGAGAGAGAGAGAGAGAGAGAGGTCAAATTCTAATTTCATGGCGAATTCTAAGCTGCAAGCAATTTGGAACCACCCAGCCGGCCCGAAAACTAGTTCGTTTACTTCTCTAATTCCCCTTACTCTACAAATCCCTACATGTTTGTGTTGATCATTGAGCCATATTGTTCTTCAAATTTCTTAATGATGAATTGTTAGTATGAAAGTTTGATATCAAAGCATCCCCTGCAGATCATATAACTGAGTTCTGTACATTAAAGTTTTAGTAAGAACCATGCAAATCAGCTACACGGTGCTTTATTATTATTATGCATCAAAGTTATTCAAATTAAAGATCACCACTGAGATTATTATTGATTTCTAATTTTTTTTTAAATCCTCATCAGTGTTCAACAATCCCAGACCCCAGGTTATTGATTTTTCTTATGTCTCTTGTGTTTCAGTCAACCAAAATATGAAAACTACTGTTGTGATGCTAATTGTAAAAGAACATCAGAACCACTCATACATGTGTTTTAATTTTGCAGTCCATTTTGGGCTCCAACTTTTAAATGGGGCGTAAGCATTGCCAATATTATCGACTCTTCAAAACCACCTGAGCAACTCTCCTACGTTCAGCAATCAGGTTGGTTTAATATATATATATATATATATATATATATATATATCTCTCTCTCTCTCTCTCTCTCTGTTTTTTTTTTTGAGGCCTCTGATAGAAATTTTTGTCATCCCAATTTTATTTTCTCCAGCCCTTACATGCAATGGACTTATATGGGCAAGAAACAGCTTAATAATTACACCAGTAATTAATTCTAAACCTCAGTTCATTAATTTAATGCTTAATTTTTTTTAGGCCAATGATTTTGCAGTACATATAAGTTTTGAGTTTTTTCTTCATTTTGAGATTGCAGAAGAACTGGAATCTTTTCAGTGTCAGTATTGGGATGGCTGCAACTTCCATGTTTCAACTTTCACGTAAAATTCAGTAAGTATACGTAGTTGTCATTCACATATTTTCATTTTCTTTCTTATTTTGAAAAGTAATTACAATGAATTAATCATCATCCATTTCCACGTTTTCCAGGCATGACTTATCTCCCAAATACCAACAAGCTGCTGCAAAAGCATAATGAAGAACATCACTTCATCAACTTGTTATAGAGTAACTTGGCATACCAAGTTGGGCACACTCTGATTTGAGTTATGTAAACTGCTTATTAGTTTCTTTCTGTTTTGAAATACAATTGATGGTAAATTACGGAAGAGTGAGATTAAACTCGAGTGTAATGAATAAGCACACCGTGCCCAACTAACCGAACTATTTATGTTATAATTACTTGATAAATTATATTTTTTTATATGGATTATGTTTGTCAATAAAGCCCATTTTGGTAGCTGTGTCTTATGCTACGTTTTTCACCAATCACTCCATTTGTAATAAACATTGCTCCAAAAAAACTCTCCAAAAATTAAATGAATATAACAGATGAAGAGAAAGTTCTAAATAAATAAATAAAACTTACAAAAATCTAGAAAGTTCACTAGCTTGGCCGCGGTAATAATCCCTTCATCCCGATGGCCATGCGCCAGCACATACGTAACATACGGTCAACTACGCACTGCTGTTAATGTTGGCACTATTTCCAAATATTACTAAAGTACGCCGCCTCTTATCCTGCGCTCCCATTCCTATATAAGCAATTGATCGTCAAAATTCTTTTACCATTTGACGTCTTAAAAATTGAGCTGATATATAGGACAACGTAATTCTCAGAATATCCGCTTCTCAGAAAGACAGAGTTCGATCATAATCTGAGTAAGTCTTCCAAATTCTTAATCTGGGTTTCTTCAATATGGATTTTTTTCTTCATAATTTCATGATTGAGGCTTGATTGGTTTTAGAAATCTTTGTACTATTTCAATTTAGTTCGTTCATTTCTATGCCTATGGATGATGTTGATGGTTTGAAAACTGTTTGGCCATTTATTTTTTCTCAGTTTGAGCTGATTTTCGTTGAAATTTCAGGTGAGTTCTTGTTTGTTTTTGTTGTTTTTGTCAGTGGGTAATATTAGGAAATTATCGGTGCTTTTGTTTACCGCTAAAGTGGAAAACTTGATGTGGGTTTTCTATCTTTTTTCAAAATTTTGATGGTGGAATGAAGAAATGATAGTTTTCATTGGGTATTGAAAAGACTGATGATTTTCACTTAGCTTTCTTCATTATTGCATTTCAGTAAATAAAGTTTAAGAATTAAGTGTGCGTCTTGTATAAGTAATATTGGTTTGTTGGTAAATCTGCATACATTCTTATATATATCAGAAGTTGACGTTTTCTCCTTGGAGCTATAGCTATTATTATAGACAATAAAGATGCACATAATCAAAAACTTTTCTCACACCGTGTTTTGCAGGACAACATGCAAGATCCACAAGTTGAACACAACATTTGGGTCATATGGAGAGGAAAGAAGTTTAATGTGGAGATCAACGCGGGTGCTACTCTCAAGGACCTCGGGCATGAACTGCAAAAGTTAACTAATGTCAAAGCAGATACGATGAAGCTAATTGTTCCACAGTTTTCTGATAAAAGCTCAAAATTGCTATCTCCTTTCTCTGATGAGCATGAGAAGTTGAGTTTAGAGGAAACTTCAATCATTGAGGTATCATATTTAGTTGTCTTCGCATAAATGGTTTTACAATCAGAAAAATATATCTAGATATGGATACTGCTTATGGAGTTGGTTTTTGTACTTGTCTATAAGATCTGATAACTTGTCCCAAAAGAAGTTCAATGTCGGCGACTTAGATGGCAAGGCGGCACACTTAAGCGCCCTTTCAATTTCTGTTCAAGTTTCACTAATGATGTGCAATGAATTTATTTAAGGGGATAATCTTGCTATTTGATTGAATTTCTATGACTGAACTTTCAGAGTTCTTGCATGATAACTGATTGCTTTTATTCTTGTTCAGGGAAAGTCCATCAGAATGATGGGAGTGTCTGAACATGAGGTTGATGAAGTTTTACAACATGCAAAGACAAACTTAAGGATAGCTGGATTTGATGAAGAGGAAATGAGATTGAGGCAGCGAATGTCATACAGGCCTCATACTCTGAAACTTCCACAAGGACCTTATATCTTTTGTGATTTCCGAACACTTCAACTTCCAGGAATTGAGGTATTCTAAAATTATGTATGAGGAAATGTGAATATATTGAATTATCAATTTTTGGTAGAGGCTTTTAACTTCAACTTCTTGTTACTTGTCTGCAGTTGAACCCCCCGGTGTCAGAGGCATTGAAAAGAATGCACATGCTTGCTGCAGATCCTGGAATTATTTCTGTCATGAACAAGGTATCGTTGAATGCATATTCTCTCACACTTGTATAAACAGAATGTCCAGTATGCTGTGCATATGATTCCTTGTTATACTCTTATGCCCCTGCTGATAATTTATCTTTGCATTGTTCTTTTTAAAGCATCGTTGGCGTGTGGGAATCATGACTGAGATGGCCCCTGTTGGTTATGTTGGCATAAGTCCCAAATGCATCCTCGGCTTCAATAAGGTAATCACACTCTAAACATCAGAATATATGATGAAATTAGAAGCAATAGTATTTTCTCTTTTCTTTTAATTTCTGATTGACACTTGGTTGCTGTTGCAGAACCACGGGGAGGAGATATCTTTGCGCCTTCGAACTGATGACCTTAAGGGTTTCAGGAAATATGAAAGTATCAAGAAAACTCTTTTGCATGAGCTTGTAAGCTATATTTTTACCTCATTTTCACTGTGTGCACATATTTTGCGTGGGTACATTATTTGTCTGCAGAAGCTTTGTGTGGTGTATGCATATGATTACATGATATGGTGTTATGGTTTTAGGGGCCTTATAGTTTTCTTATATTAATTTCAGGCTCACATGGTATATTCTGAACATGATGCGAACTTCTATGCTCTGGATAAACAGGTAAAAAAAAATGGTGTTCATATGTGAGAGTGTGCATGTTTAGGCTTCCATGGTTGTTTCCACCTTAGTTTCCTTCATTTAATTTAATGTTATTTCTGTTTAGTTGAACCAAGAAGCTGAAAGTTTAGATTGGACGAGATCAAGAAGTCACACACTGAGTGGAGTGCAGTATTCAGATCATTATGAAGAAAATTTCTATGTTGGAGGCAGAAGTAATTCTTCTCAGAAGCTTGGAGGAAATATGTCAGATCGGCTTCCAAGTGCTCGTACATCTTCAGTGGCTGCTGCTTATCAACGTCTAGCAACTGCTCATGATAGTGTGTCTGAAGTACATGAAGAATCACACCCTGATGATTCCATCCCCCATATGAAAAAAGAATCCAGCCATACGGATTTTGTGGGAAAAGGAAACTTAGAGATCGGAAGTTCACACAAAATTCAGTGGAAACGTGATATGGAGCCTGATCCTGATGACCAGTCTGGTAATCAGAACAATTTTGAGCCCAGTCCTGATGAATCTTCCTCTCAATCTTTGGGAAGCAGGACACTTTTTGGACAAGATTTTAGTGAGTCTATGATGTCTCAACCTGTGTCACATTCGGTAAGTAACAGGAAGTTGGAAGGGACAGAGTCTCGTGAAGAACCAGATGCTGATTACATGGAAGCTTGCCTGAAGCATGATGTTGTAGCTGAACCTGAACCTTTTCACTCTCACGAGATGGAGATTTTGGAAAGCAGGATTCAGCTAAGGAATAATGTGGACGAACCAGATCCTGATGACTTGGATGCAAAACCAGATGATTTAGGATGTGGTTCTTATGGAAATATCATAAGACCTAACCATGATGATTGTTTGGTTAGTGAAACTATCAAATATGAAGCCCATCCAAGGAAGGTTCATAATGAACCTGATCCTGATGATTCTCAATCAAATGGAGTCATTCAGGCAGAACCTGATCCTGATGATTCTCAATCAATTGGAATCATTCAGGCAGAGCCTGATCCTGATGATAATTTGGTGCATCCACGGGAAATATCCAGAATGCAGATTGATGAACCTGATCCAGATGATGAAGAATTTCAAAGAATTCAAGACCCTGTGACAGTTTTTTGTAAACGCTTACGGGAGAACATTGAGTTGCTGCAAGCTGAGGTTAATCCCACACAGACTACCACAGTCCTCCAAACTCTCTTTAAGATAATAAGGTACAGTAATCTAATTTGACTTTAGCTTGTAGCCTTCCTCCATGCACATTTAGAAGTTTTTCGATTGGTGTATCACCAGCCGGTTTTATCTTTTTATTTTTTACGAGCATGGGATGGGTCACATTTATATCCAGTCTCTTGCTTTGAAGCAACTTATAGAACTAAGTATAAACTGTATTGTTATGTCAATCTGTTGTTGTACCTGTCTACATTGAGTTGTTCATTGTGGCTTATCCATATTCTTTGTAGGAATGTGCTCGAACACCCAGGTGAGATTAAATACAGAAGACTGCGCAAGGTACAACATTATTACCCTGAATAATATGTCATTTTACCTTTAATATTGGAGTTTCCTCCTTGTTAAATGTTTCTCCTAATAGCTGACGGGTGATATATTGCAGGCTAACCCGGCAATCCAAAGGAATGTGGCAAACTACAAAGGTCTGAAACTTTTCTTACATCTGGATTTTATGTTTATTAATCTGGTTTAAGGAATATTTCCCATATTTAAATGGAACTCTGAGGGGTTGGAAAATAATTATAGTAATATATCTGATAATTTTTCTGCTTGAATTTAAAGCTGTAGCTTCATGATGAAAAATGAACAACTTTAACCTTCTCCCCCTCTTCGTGATTATAGCTGCCATGGGTATCCTTTTCCTGATTGGCTTCAATGAAAATGTTGTGGATGAAATTGGAAGACCAGAAACTTATCTAGTGTTGAAGCGGGATGATCCGGGCTTATTATGGCTTGCCAAGTCCTCCCTTGAGACATGTATTACTTTCTAGTCCTGGAAATATCAACATATGGAGTTCTACCTGAAGGCTACAATTGAGGCAAAAAGAGTCTATTTTTTCTCTACTGTATTGTGCTTCATGTAATGCATGCTTGGTTGTACATTTGATTGTAACGTGTTTAAGTAGATGTATACATATGATTGTTCCACACTGACTCTACTACTTTTAGGCTAATAAATAAATAGTTTTGTATCTTTGTATTGGCCTGCTTTGCTGAAAAAGAAACTTACCTATAATGGGAATATTATTGTTTTGTTATCCTATGTTTTCTTCTTCTTCTTTATTTATTTTTAATTTTATTAATTTTCTTTTTGAATATATTATACTTAAATTTTATATTAAAATTAATTATTTTTAACTTAATATTAAATAATTTTTAATTAATGAAATTGACGAAATTGAGAAATTAGACTTGATTTGTTAAGAGCTGCAAATACAGTGACCAATCGGCCTCATGTTTGTAGTCGGGCAATAATGAATCGACGAGATTGTTAGTGTACAACTACTGTGGCGACACCCAACAGAGGCAATGTAGAGGGAGAGTTTTGGAAGAGGTGAAAGAAAGGTTTTAGGCACACCCAACAGAGGCAGTGTAGAGGGAGAGTTTTGGAAGAGGTGAAAGAGGTTTTAGGCCGTTTGGTTCACCGAACGAATTTGAGGAGAAAGGATGGAAGGGATGGGAAATGAAGGTTTTAGGCCCCGTTTTGTTACTGTCTCTCACTGTTCTCTTTCTTCTTCTCCTCCCCCATTCCCCCGATTCTCTGGCTCTCTCTCACTCTCTCTCTCTCTCTTTCCCACTCACGCTCTCACTCTCTCTCTGGGTTCCTTGGTCAACTTGTTTTGAGTCAACAAGTTCCCACGTATTAAGATAATAGTGGGTTGAGTACAAATATGATTACATGCATTCTACCAGTCGCATACTCAATAATTTTCGTGTTTAAGTTTCTAGTTTTAAATTTGATGAATGCATGATACTTACTAAAGACACGTTCCTTACATGCACTGTTTTTCCTTGTTCATTATACAAGTCTTTTTCTTTTTCTCAAAACAAAATTCCTTATGTGCTGTCCAGGTGGTACTAGGTGGTGGTCAGGATGCATCAGCTGTCACCACAACTGATCATCGTTCGTGCTGGGAAATTCGAAGCCAAATTCTATGACGAGGTAGACTTTACTACTTTTGTTTATATTTTTTGTAGTCGGTTGTTGTCACTTCAGTACATCATTTTTTTTCCCAATGACATATGTATAGGTTCTTCAAGAAGAGATTGGAGGTGTTAAAGGGCATTTTGGACCTATAAATGCTTTGGCTTTCAATCCTGATGGAAAGAGGTACAGTTCAATCCCATACAGTTCAAGGAGCAAATTCTTCTGAATTAGAATTGGACTGCATTTTAAGTATTCATTGTGATATATTTGTACATGAACAATTTGTTTAGCTACAAAAAGTTATTTTAACCATAGAACCGAGATGAAATTTTGCATAATTTTTATACATAGTATCCGGCATATGTACCTGGTTAAAAGTCTTTAAAAGGGTGCTACAGTTTAATTTATGCGGTAGGTATGACGGTATCAATGTTTCTCAACTGATAAGTGGGTTATTATCTGCCTGTTTGCATTGAGAAAATTGTCATGGACAGGAATTTCATGTTTCTGTAATCAGAAGTATTTTAGCATTACTGTCCCTTTGTTTGTGTAATGATTTGTTTATTTTATTGTATTTTGTGACTGTCAGTTTCTCTAGTGGAGGTGAGGATGGTTACGTACGTCTACATCACTTTGACTCAGATTACTTCAACATCAAGATTTAGGTTGCAGCGTACTTTGATATCAATTCTCACTTTGGAGCGTGCTGGAAAAGCTATTTCGCCCTTTCCCAAACCATCTGTTTCCAGCAATTTTTTCTGTAGTTCTGGTATTGGGATTAAACAACCCTGTTCTGTATTTGTTCAAGAAGTACTGTGTTACATTATTTCATTTTCTGTTCTTAGAGCATTTCCACCCATTTGCCATGGCAAAAGGCAAGGAGAGGCAAGGGTTGGTACTATTCATATGAATAGTGCTTGCTCTAGCAATTTTTTGTTGGTTTTCCACCATTTGCCATGGCAACCCAAGGACAACTACTATTTACATGAATTTGTATAGAGTTTTGATGCGGGAAGTGAAAAATATGTCAAGCTATTTATAAAAAATAAAATTTCTGAAAATTTTTGGTATTTTTTCAGATTCTGTTTTTAAAAAATTTCGTTGCTAATGCCAAGTCACAACCTTAAGGCAATAATAGCTCATGCTGTTTTTGCCTTCAGGCTTACCAGGGCTTGTGGAGCCGATGCCTTGCCTGGGATGTTTTGTACTGTTGGAAATGCTTCTTGGGCTTAGGCCCCCTCTTGCCCGGGCTTGGGGGCTTTGCAGAAACTGCTCTTTGTTGTGTGGAATAGGCTATCCGATCCGATCTGATAACTTGTTAACTAATTGAACATGAGCCCAGTTAATCCAAATTGGTGATAATTTGATTGCCTTAATACGATATTAAATTGTGTTTAAATTTATGTTTGTTGTAAATGTTGTATATATTTGCATGAGTATATATTTATGTGTTTATCATTAATTTGTCCAATTTTGTTGTTGGAATGGATTATGACACCAGCCAATCCAATCCCATATTGGATCCGTTTAAATGAAAGCATTTGTCAACAGAAAAAACCACTTTCAACATAAGGGAAATAAATCAAGGAGAATATTTGAATAGGATAATCAGAGTGAGAGTGAAAACGAAACTCTCCACATTCAATTCTAATCAATCCAAAAGTTCACTGGTGAGATGATATTAAACAGAACTCGAAGTTGAAATGCCAACGCTTCCTATTAGTAGCACAAACTCAAAGACCTGCCAGCCAAGGAAGCCTTTTGCATGCTCCATCTCTTTTATATTTATCCAATTGGGGAGTAAAAATGCAACAAACCTCGATGATAGGAGCTTCTTGGGCCTTGGATGACCTCCTAACGATCTCAATAACAGTAAATCTGCTCGTGTATATTTTCCATGCAATCAATGGACAACTTCAGAGAAATACGGCCACCATTTAATAGTATCACACCGACCAATCACCCACTTTTACCAATGCTTTTTATCTTTCATCATAATACTTCTACCGAACATAGAGAAAGGGCGGATTTGAAAGGTTGCAAAAAGTGCAACCAGAGGTGAGTTTTGGAAATGCAAATCCTATTAAGCTTGGGTCAGAGGTCTCATGGACGTTGGCAATAACATCAAAATTAAGCAGACAAAATTTACAAGAGTAGATGTAGTGAAGATAACTTTGTATTAGGCCATGCGTAAATGAAAAAAATAGTTCCACTTACAGAACTGAAACTAGAGAAAAGAAAGACATCCATCCTTGTCACCCTGTCAAATCTTATATACCGTAGTATGAGCGGTCACTCCCAATTTACATCCAGATATTAATAAAACTCATCGGAGTTAGGCAGGATACTTTGCTCCACAGTTGATCCGCAAAAGGGGCTTTCAAAAACAGGAAATTCAAGAACTATCCATTGAAATATCACTTGTGTTTGAATTTGGTGGACTCGCACCAAAAGTGCTCCCGGAGATGTCATTTCGAGCCTGGCTGGCTCCAAATGTAAACTCCAGCGGAGGAATATCTAGGGCAGGCCGGGAAAAAATGGAGGTTGTGCCAACATTGTTAAATGCAGGGATAGGAACTGAATCATTAACTCTTGGGAATCCAAAGCTGAACGAAGGTGCAGCTACTACCGGTGGGAAGGCTGGCAAGGTTGGGTTGACACTACCAGCTGATCCAAAGATCTTCTCCTCATACTCCTGCAGTTGCCGGTAGTAAGCTGCATCCATAAACACAAATGAAAGTCAGAGATGTAAAATTATTCAAAACTAAGTGGACAACAATGTTCACTTTGTTTGAAGTATGGACATGTTCTAAGTTTCCTGCAGAGGTCCCTCATCAAGATGAAAGAGGGAAAAACAAGGTGCAATAGTATCTACCCACCCAACCAAATAAAAAAATTTCATTCCAGTGTAGTCAACAATATCAGCATTTATCAATCTCTATGCAAGCAGGCTAGTTTCCAACATCAAATGTTCTGGCTTGTGTTCCAATATCTAAAGTTATTGTTCAATTGAATGCTCCTTTTAAGAAATGCTGAGACAGATCTTCATTGCATACCTTCACTTAATTCAACAGATGGTCTCCGTTCTTTCACCCACTGGTAACACTGGGCAAGTCTCCATCCTCTGGATTTCATCAAATAAGCTATTACAATAGCCGGCGACCTGTTAGAAAGAACATAAATCTCATGAAATAAACGAGAAAAAGCATTTCCTATGATTAAGGATTTAGTAAAAACCAATAGGCTGGTGGTAGCTAAGCGACATATTAACTGCACTCTAGAGTTGTGTGTGCAACTCAGTGCGCACTTTAGGAATGTACCCAGAAAGTAACTAAAAATATTTTGAATTTTTTTTTTTTCAAAGCATGATTTTCGGTAGTTCACCTATTTTTCCCTGACATGCAGTGCACTAAAACACGAGCTTTGTCCCTTTCACACTGCTCTGCAAAATCAAGCACGCTCCATTCAGTAGGAAATTTAAGCAATAGAATACAAATTTGAACTGCTATAATAAGGTCCATCTCATTGTTCCAACTTTCCATTAGCTTTATTGTTTCAAACTTGATTTGCGGCCCTTAGTCCAAAGGTTATAACAAGAAAAGATAACGTGAGAATGGATATTGGGGTAGTTGACAGGTAAATCTATATAACGTTTTTGTGTTGCAAGCATGCTGAACCCAGTGGATGGTACCACAATGTGACAGCAGAATCCACATATTTCGTCAAATAAAGTAAGAATTCAAATAAGGGGGCAATTAGGTAGTGTGAATCAAGAAAGCATTCATTGTTATCATAATAAGCAAAACAGGGCCAAGTAAAAGGCTTGCTTAAAAGCTCAGGAACAGTAAAAAACGTTTCTGCCAATAATCTTTACTCATCAAAATTCAATCTGTTTAGCTATGAAGTATCCCACATTAAAGAACCCCTCAAGATTAAATTTTTCCAATGTTTATGTTAACAAGTTTCAATGGCTCTGGAAATACTTTAATCTATCCTACATCAGGAGTTTTTTTATGAAGGAGAATCTATAGAAAACCTATAAACCAATAAGCTGAAAATGTACCCGGCTAAATAGAAAGCAACAGAAAAATAAAATTTAAATGTGTGTATGTCAGTGAAGGAAGTAAAAGGTATGTCCCAACTATCACTAAAACAATTTCCAATTAGAAAATCCCTGTTATTTAAACATATTATGAGCCAAATTGATTTGCATCAAAACCATATACAGAACTGGCATACATTAACCACATATGCAACCCAAAAAAGGAGTACATACCTAAAAATTGATTTGCATCCTCAAATTGCAAAATTTTGTCATCTTGGAGGTAGTGATAAGTGAAAGAGTTCTTGTAAAGATTTTGACAAGCTGGAACCGTCTGCATATAGAGTGAGAAAAAACATTACACAAGAATGTCAAGCATTTAATTGCTGGAGACTAACTATTTTAAGCACACACAAAAAAGCTGAGATGTGTACATATATATGCATGAATGTATGTATATGAATGTTTCCACACTAAAATCACATGTTAATTCTCAAAATACAAATCATCTAAAACAACTCAATGACCATATTCCAATAAATTCAGGTCAAGAAGTAAACCACTCATTCTTTATCCAGGTCCATATATACTCATAACCCCAAACACAGCCTTTATACACCTTTCTTAGCCTTCCTATTGTCCTTATAGCTCCTTGAGAACAAAACGAATCTTCCACAATCTAGGATGAACTTTATGCATTGATGCTACTATTTACTTCTTCATGTTGTACTCATGAATCTCAACATCAGCTCAACTACTTTAAGCTTATAGACACCCTAACTTTTGATCTCAACCACTACATTTAACTAAGCATAGATGGTCCCGTAGCTATCTCATTGAATTCTCTGTACACTTCCTCATTCTGCAAGTTCCCTGCAGGTTGAGATCAAACCACTAGCGCAGATAACATTCACAGCTTTAGTATCTCTTATCCATAAAAAAATGGATTAAGTAGAGACAAAGCACGTATCAAACACTCAATACTGTTCTCCATTTGACGGTACTCAATAATACTCCGCATACCCGTCCAATTAGCACAATCAACATACGAAAACGAATGCCAATGAAAAAAATCGAACCTTTAAATTAAACTGACTCTTCCAAAACAGCAAAAACCAAACCCAAAACTCGTTCTTGTATTTACAATTTTATTACCAGGCATTAAAAAAAAACTAAGGTTAAAAGTCTTACGTTTAGAACACGAGAGATTCCCTGAGTCTTGAGAAGCTCAGAGCGCGAAGCGTTATCGTAGCTACCCAAATAGAGAAACTCTGGCACGATCGCAGAAGGAAAGGCACTAACTGGGATCGAAGTTTTGTCGGATAAATCCGGCATTCGATGGCCACAAACCCCACAGACCTCTCCTTCTTCGTATTTGTGATAGTGGCCACAAACCCCACATGGATTCTCCCTCTCCCTCTTCCTCATAGCCTAAGGCAGCGATTAGACCCCGACCCAGATGTGAAAAAGACTTCTAAATCACAGAATACCAAAAACCCAGATCAATAAATAGAGAAATCGATGCGGATTGCAAGAGAGCGTGCCAAAAAATCAAAGTGGGTCGTTAAAGCTTTCGACTTTGATAAAGCCTGAAGTGGGAAAAACGAAAAAGATAGATTTATAAAGAGAGCTAGAGACAGAGAGTGAAGAAGTAGAGGGCGTTACAAGGAAGCCTCTTTTTTATCAGATAGATGATGAGTTTTGAGTTCTCGGATTCGCGTTTTGGCTTTGGGCTTCTCTCACTGACAAACGCTGTCCTAATAACTGTGAGATACAGCAGTATGAGAAAGAAGAAAGACAGGAAAAGCTATGAGATCAGGGCAGTGTCTTTATATATATTTGTTGAATATTTTATTTCATTCACTATTTACAGAAGACGTGGAAGTCTTAGATGGATAGAAATTAGAACAGAGATAGGATAAATTTTTGGGGTTGTCTATGTTTGTTGGTTAACTTTTTTTTTGTTTTTTGTTTTGGTCTGAATTGTTTAACTTGCTTTTGTTTTGCTGCTTTCAGATTCTCCTTCTTGTTGTTGAAGGCCGTGTGATAACAGTACAGAAAAGCCCAGATTTCCTTTTCTTTTGATGATCATCATCCACAGGAGGGCTTTTCCCCAAGCCCCACCCATTAGTACCCAATCATGGTGTTCATTTGGACCACCTATTGTTTTGGGGCCCATTTACCTCCTCCCCAATCACATCACACCATCTGGATTGTACTGTTCACTAGGACTCAATAGCATAGTCATGGTCAACAGCATGGTTTTTGCTCAAGCTTGACGTTAGGTATCATTCAGCATCGCATTGACAAAATTGACCCTTTGCACTTGGTCAAACTTCGCTATAACTAAAAGAGAATGTGATAAAATATTTGCAGTATCTTTCAGAATCAAAGTTGAAGGCATCAATTCTATACCCCAATTTTCCTTTCTACTGCTCCGTTTCTAGCAGTTGTTAATGAAACACTTCAATTGTATTATGTTTCGATTTTTATTCTTGCATTCTACTTCACATTTTAAAATGAGATGGACAAGAGTTCAACTTTTATCATAAATACATGAAAAACTACTTTACCGTTGAAATTATAGTCAATATATTGATAAGATGATGCCATTATACCAAGAACTAGTGGTAAGCGATGATAAAGAAACAATTTAATAGATTGTGTGAATATATGAATAAAGGTCAAAAGTCACTTTTGGTCTATGTAATTTGGCACTTTAACCACTTTTGACCCTATAGTTTCAATTGCGTCAATTTTTCCATTGTAGTTTTGTATTTGTAGCAATTCAATGACATGTTAGTATTATTGTCAATTTCTTTAACGATGAAATGGGCAATTTCTTCAACAAAAAACCCTTTAGCGTAAAAGCTTGTTTGAAATTCTCCCCATTTCATATTAGGGCTCGAAATTCAACCATTAATCCCAATTTTTTAAGAACCCTAAACTCAAATGACCAATTTCAAGCCCTAATATGAAATTATGGGAGTTTCATACGAGCTTTTATGCTCAACAATTTTGAGTTGACGAAATTACCCCTTACATCTTCAAAGAAATTTACAAGAATATTAACTTGTCTTTGAATTGCTACAAATACGAAACTACAAGGTCAAAATTGACGGAATTGAAACTATATGATCAAGAGTGATTAAAGTACCAAACTATAGGGATGAAAAGTTACTTTTAGCCATGAATAAATACTTCACAACTATAAAGACACTGCAAGTCAAGAAATATTATTAGATCAAATATCAAGAATAACTAAAGGAAACATTTTTTTCATCAAAAATAAAAAATAAAAAAGGAAACATTTCATGGGTTGCATGCGTATGATGGTAAGGCCCAAAGTAAACCCAAATTCCATTGGGTTGAGGCTTTCAGCAAATCAATAGACGAGTCGATCCAGGCAAGCCCAGGAAGATATCTCAACGAAACAAAGGTACGTTTAAAAGAGCCGAACCCAAAGCCATAGCCATTGTTGGCGCTTTGAAAGCTATGGCTGCTCCTGCTTGGCGCAAACTCTTCACTCGTCGCATGTCCTCTTCCTTTTTTGACCCCCCTCCACCTGTTCGTTCTCGCAGAGTCGTCGTCACTGGTACTCTCTCTCTCTCTCTCTCTCTCTAAAATTACTACAACTTTCTCTCTGCGTGTGTATAATCTTTGGTTTTGCAGGGTTGGGCATGGTAACTCCATTGGCGTGTGGAGTGGAGACTACGTGGAAGAGACTGATAGAGGGTGATTGTGGCATAAGGGCATTGACCCCTCAAGATCTCAAGATGAATGGCTTTGATACAGAGACCCAATCTTACACTTACGACCAGCTCACCTCCAAAGTCGCGGCAATTGTGCCCTGTGGAACCAACCCAGGTGAATTCAACGAGGACTTGTGGTTCAGTTCAAAGGTATTAATTTAATTTGGACCTTCCTGATGCTTAACCATGCTATTTTTCAGTATCAAGTATCAATAATTTAATGTTTTTGTGTAAAATGTATTTATGTACGTTTATTTTATGTCAGGAGCATCGTTCAATGGCCAGGTTTATTGGGTATGCTCTATGTGCTGCTGAAGAAGCACTTAAAGATGCTAATTGGATGCCCACCGAGCCTGATCAAAAGGAAAGAACGGTAATTGTTAATATTATTAAGTGGGTAAATTTGAAATGAAAGAAAAATGTGGGCATATTTTAACTTACGAATGGCAGGGTGTCTCAGTTGGTGGGGGAACTGGAAGCATCAGTGACATATTGGATGCTGCACAACTGATTTGTGAGAAGGTTGGTTCTTTTAACTACCCTGTAAATGGTATGAACAGATTTTGGTTTTTGCATTTCGATTTCCCCTAATATCTATGCAATGGCCTGGGAAATTGCAGAAAAAATTAACTTGTTTGTGCTATTTGTGTTTGTATAAACAGCGTCTTCGTCGGCTTAGTCCTTTTTTCATCCCCCGGATATTAATCAACATGGCATCTGGTCATATCAGCATGAAGTATGGATTCCAGGTGCGTAAACAACTTGCAAACTGAGATACATTTTGTTCTATATGTTATGGGTATTATGTGGACAAAGGGCTGGCTAGGCATGCAACTCCATCACCATATGGACAACACAGGCTCTGATCAGGATTCAGATGGTGCCTTGTCCTCTAGATGCTTCTGATTTCATTGGCCAATTGATTTCTATATATCAGCTTGTTGAGTTGGGTGGGAAGATCACTTAATTCTGATATATTTATTCAAAAAATAAAAATAAAATGCCCTCTTAGATTGAGTTGCTGGTCATTAGCTGTCATGTTTTTTTTTAAAATTTTTATAGTTTGAAGTTGACACCTATCCGTTAAACCATTAGAGTGATGAGTTGGCAAGACTGGCAAGAACTACAACTGGCTGGAACTCGTTAAGCCATGAGTCTTAAATTTTTATTTCAATTTTTCAAACCAAAATGTCCCTCTGTAGTTTGAAGATCATGCAGACTGATTTTCCTATAATAAAACATATATCTGGTGTTATTTTGAATATAGGGACCAAACCATGCTGCAGTGACAGCTTGTGCTACTGGTGCACATTCTTTGGGTGATGCCACAAGGATGATTCAATTTGGAGATTCAGATGTTATGGTGGCTGGAGGCACAGAGTCTAGCATTGATGCTTTATCAATAGCAGGATTTTGCAGGTATATTGTGCCATACATTATAACTCTTTATCTGACTGAGCCATGTACTGCATAAGTGCACAGACCTTCTTTGTTTCTCATTTCGTTTGGTAGCTGTTGCACAGTTTCTTTTACTGCTCATACTGAGTTCACAACATACATTGACTCGTAGCATAGTTGGCTCTGCGTACAAAAGTTAACCTCACTTTTTAAGGCGGCGTACTTTCTCTTCTCAATTTCTAGGTCAAGGGCTTTAACTACAAAATACAACTCTTCCCCTCAAGAATCATCACGACCTTTTGACTGTGGTCGAGATGGGTTTGTGTAAGTAAATACTCCTGGAAAGGTTTCTTTATATAGGTTGCTTGTTGCTGTTTTGTTTTTTGATGCTTCCTGTTATCTAATCTTTACTTTGAACGCAGGATAGGTGAAGGTTCTGGAATCTTGGTCTTGGAGGTAGTTGAGACATCAATTCTTGAAAATATAATTCTCTAAGGGCTTCTCTTGTATTTCCATTTCTTAATGGTGTATTTGCTATTGTGTTAATATTTTTCCAATGAAGGAGCTTGAGCATGCAAAGAATAGAGGAGCAAAAATTTATGCAGAAATTCGTGGTTATGGAATGTCAGGTAGTTTACCATAAACACAATAAATTGTATCTGTTTGATAGTGCTCTGCTAACATATTAATTTTTGAAGTTATTGACTCTGTACAGGAGATGCACATCACATTACTCAACCACATGCTGATGGAAGAGGTGCCATTCTGGCCATGACGAGTGCCTTTAAACAGGTAAATGGGCATGTATGCACGTTCTTAAAATCATTTTGCTCATCTGAGTGACATCCAAGGATGCCTGTTGCCCCCTACACCCCCCTCCCAAATGGGAATCGTGGATGAAAAATCATGATGTGTATGTAGTTGACTTGCATAATAATTGCCTCGCATAGAAAATTACTAAGTTGGTAGATATAAGATTGTAATGATTGCCCTAACTACATACCTAGAAAGGTCCTTGTTTATGGTGTGATCTAATAGGTGCCCTGAACAAATTCTTCCTGATGTAGTTAATTTTCTGTTCTCAATATACATGCGGAGATAATTGGGATTTATAGTAATGCACCTGCCCTTGACTTGCAGTCGGGTATTCATCCAAAACAAGTGGATTATGTAAATGCCCATGCCACCTCAACACCTTTGGGTAAGTGATTTGGACCTTTAGAAGTTGCTACGCTTTAATGTTTTCAGCTGGTAGCTTTAGAATGCCAGTATGTGCTGAAACTAGTATAGTTGTGGCTTATCTTGTTTTTATGTACTATTCAGGTGATGCAATAGAAGCCAATGCTATCAAACATATTTTCTCTGACCATGCGACATCAGGTGCTTTAGCCTTGTCCTCCACCAAGGTAAATTTAAGTATTTCTGACGTAAAAAATGTAACTTGTGAAGCTCAATATTAAGAAGCTGTAGCTTGTATCTAAGTGGTGTTGTATTCTTGTTTTCTTCGCTTATAAAATTTCAGGGAGCTATTGGTCATCTCCTTGGTGCAGCTGGAGCTGTTGAAGCAATATTTTCTGTTTTGGCCATACACCATGTAAGTTGTTGCTTTGATGATTGAGATGGAAACAAATATCCACAGAAAATATAGCTGACTGATAATATATAGTTTTGAAGGTTCATGGCAAAGTCATGTACCGAACCTTGCCCAGTTGTGCTAACATTCAGAACCAATAGGAGGACTTAAATAAACAAGACAAAACTACAGGACCTGTTTCTCACTTGGATTGTAGTAAACATATCAACTGTTTGTGTTATTGCATCATGTGAACAAATTAGTGGATTTGTGTTACTGAAAAATTGTCTGCATCAGTGACAGTGACCTTTCTTTTTGATTTGTTACTTTCCTGTTTTATTGCAGGGAATTGCACCACTAACACTGAATCTCTCAAAACCAGATCCGGTGTTTAATGATGCTTTCATGCCTCTGACAGCTTCAAAGGAAATGCCAATAAGAGCAGCTTTGTCGAACTCTTTTGGCTTTGGAGGAACAAATGCATCCCTGCTGTTTACATCTGCTCCTTGACAAATGGGGTTGGTGATATCTTCTCGTTCAGAATGTATACCACGGGCATCATTCTCCGAATGCAAAAAGATCTGCAATATCCAAACATCTTCTAGAAATGGAGCTGATGGGATATCCAAGTGTCATGGCCATAAATGCAATTTTCTTTCCATAATTTTGATATTTATTATAGATGAGATTAGTGGTAGTAGGCTAGCCCAACATTTCAGTTGCATTTCAACTGTAATCACGGTTAGCTTGACAGGAGATTACGTAGGTTTTCTTGACAACTTTTCCTCACTAACAGAACTAGCTTTGAGGCTCATGACTTCGGTTTCAAGAGACAGGCCAATGAACCGTTGTTGGCCCAAAGTGAAATAAGTCGAAATGAATATATTGTTGTACTGATAATGTAATTTTGTCCATTAATATTAATATTTATTTATTTATTTATCAATGGAGTGCGGGGAGTTCGAATTTGGAACTTCTTCCAACATTAGATAAAGAAGTATCACTAGAACAAGAGTTAGTTCGTGTGTGGTTTGATAAATGCCGTCGTTACCTTTCTCACCAATGGAACTAGGAATCTTGCAAGACCAGTGAGCCCTTTTTCATGAAAATACTGCAACTGCAAACTCCTCTTAAACTCAAAGATTTCAATTTTCGAAATATCATATATTGTAAGAACATACTAGGGCACTGAGTTAGCAGTCCTGATCTCAGGAAAATACGAGGCTCTTAGAATGACCTAATGTCTAGAATTACGTTAATCCATGTTGTATTGATAATATCATTGTTATATTCCACCACCACCACAGCCTACCAATGCTAACTCAAACAACAGCCTACAATTGATCTACTGAAAATTGATTACATATCTCTCTCTCTCTCTCTCTCTCTCTCTCTCTCTCTCTCTCTCTCTCTCTCTCTCTCTATACATATTACATATGCTAATGCTGGACAAAATGAGCCTAAAACTTTATGAATCTAAGCGTGCATAGATTTGAAACCCTCTGTAAGAGGAACCACTTTTGCCGAGAGCTTAGACTGCAACTTTGATACAGCTTGACGAATGTCCTGCAATTGAAGGAGAAACGTTCATTGACTAATTTCTGAAACAAACAGATGATCAATGGACATACGATTTCCTAAATGATATTCTTATGCAACAACACGACATAAGCTACCACAGGATTATTAGATGTTAGTATCAGAAACAAAGACAAGGCTTGGTTCAGATAAGTAATACCTCTAAATGGTAGCGGGAGGAGAAATGGGTCAACAGAACTGACTTATTTCTAATCCATTGGGCGTTTTCAATGATCTGCATTTGTAACACAGATTAAATTTAAAATCACAGTTTATGTAAGATGCAAGATTGTCATTAGTTAATGAAGAGAGAACTATCTAAAAGTCAGAAACAATTTTAAAAACCAAATTTTCACATGCCTCGTCTATATGAGTATGACCATGTTGTCGTGCATGCTCAATGCTGCACCCTTCATCCAGAAAAGTTGCCTGTCAAAGATCTCACCCATCAGAGCTGATTTTTCACCAAATTATGCAACACTCAATAAAGACCATTGAAACATTTTGAACATATCACTCTACCACAATGCTGAGCTTTTTCAATGCCTAGACAAATGCCATTTAGACATAGAATTTGCGACAAAATATCTGAATGTAAGACATAAAAAAAAACAGCTACTTAGAACGACAACTTATTGAAGTGTTTAATGTTGAGGAACTATATGCAGTGTTTACACCCTACTGCAAGTATATGACTATATTTCTATCTTCCAATCTAACAAACAGCACTCCTAAAAGGATAATTTTTCTACACACCTCAGTTATAAGAACCTTTGCCCTCAAGGCATCAGCATTGCGTGGATCCAGCATATAGTCTGATGTTGTATCCCCTGTGAAGGCCACCTCTGGTGACAATATAACATCTGTAATCTAAAAAGGAAAGTTCAAAATCAATATCGGTTCATTGAAGATGAAAAAAAAACTATTCTGCAGCTAATACAAACCTCCACACCAGACTTCTTCAATTTCTCAATCTGTTTCCCTTTTAGATGCATGTACTGTTTCTTCAGCTTTTTTCTAACCGAGTAAATAACATAACCCTGAAAAGAAAAAGAGAAGTAGAGGAATGCTACTAGATCATCATACATTAGCAAGCAACAATAATAACAAACAGGGCTGTGGGGATATGCTCCCAAGACTTGCCACATCAGCTAAGGGGAACAAAGGCATTATGAGAGTAGAATTTTAAAGCCATTATGAGAGTAGAATTTTACAATCACTAATGATTTCTATGGCATCTCTAAAAACTATAATCAAATTTCAAAATCAGGCAGAATGCAAATAACGAATCCTAAATGGCCTACCTGGCTGGGTATAGCATGATCAGTCCTAAATGGCCGGACAACAAGGTTATTCCGCATTTCATATGTCTCACCTGAATCCAAAATTGCAACATCATTTCTGGCATGAAGAGATATAAATAAGCCCACTAAACCAGCACTACATACCCACATCCAATGCAACCAAATCAAGGTTCAATTCCACGTGGCCCATGGTCTGGTGAATGTCTATTAGCTTCTCCACATCCTCTTTGATACAAGGAGGCACAAATACTGTTGGAGGTTTTAAGTTGTACAAACCACGGCTGGCTACATACATTGGCAGCCCACCCTGAAACAATAAAAGCAGTTTAAGCACATACTAACATTTTAACTTCCAAATGAAGTAAATAGCTCAGAGTGTGAGAAAATTAAATTCAAGCAATTTTGCACACAGCTAGTCATCACACCAAAACTGCTTTTACACCAACCTTATAACTTAGACAACTTAAAATAGCAAATTTCAAACTTTAAAAAAAATATAAAAAAATTAAAGAACGCCAATGCTCAATAATCCAGTATTTTCACAATTATTGACTTATAAACTTGAACGAAGCTAAAAAGCTATTAACAATGGCAACTGTGGGCATACTGAAGCAAACCAATTATGGGCACCCAACAGAGGAGAGCAAGAGGAGCTCACAATATGATCAAGATGAGCATGAGTGATGAAAACAAAGTTCTGATGAATGGCCCTGGAGGGGCACCTGCCGATGTCGAAAGCGCACTTGAACTCTGGGATGATAATGCAAGTCTCATGGCCACCAATTGAAAGACCCTCAATGGAATAGCCTTCCAAGTCCACACCTTTCCGGAGAACCTGCGACCGGGCTAGTCGGTACTCGTCATCCTCGATTGCTCGGCCGAATGCCGGTAAAAGAGGCGACCCTTTAAGAGAATTTACAGGTTTGGAAAGAGTTTTCAGTGAAGTTCTCTGGGTTTTTGGCGTCTTTGGAATGGGTGGGTGGAATGGGAAAATTAGAGGGGCTTTGGAGGGTGAAATTGTCAGAAAGATTTGCATATTTCTTGGGGATTTGAGTTGAGAGAGTAGCTCATAAGATAGCAAACCAAGGAGAGAAGAGAACAAGAGAGACAGAGAGAGGGCTTTAGAGAGGTTTTTCTCCCAGCGATAGTGGATTTTGTTGGTCCGAGTGGAAGTATAGATATTTTTGGGGAACTTTATCTAATTTAGGAGGGAGAAGACGCTGAACGCTGCGTTTTGGCTGTTGCATGGCGGGTTTACAGTTTGCAACCAAAGAGAATAAAACGATAC
Organism: Prunus armeniaca; assembly: GCA_903112645.1. Classification (NCBI taxonomy): domain Eukaryota; kingdom Viridiplantae; phylum Streptophyta; class Magnoliopsida; order Rosales; family Rosaceae; genus Prunus; species Prunus armeniaca. The sequence goes on along the minus strand of CAEKDK010000003.1, from coordinate 17,873,501 downwards.
GTTTTGACGACATTAAACTGGGAAAAGGAGACCTTTGTTTAGGCACACCATGCTTTGAATCAAATGGAAAGTGAAACAAACCCTATTAATTATAAAACAGAGCAAGTAATTTGCAATAAATTAGCGGTAAAATTGCATTTGGGGGAATGGACATTTAACTACAATATGTACATTGGTGTTGTTTCATCGTTCAAGAAGTTAAGTCACAATTTCTCACAATTCAACTAACAGAAGGGTTGTTCTTGCATCTGAACTTTACATATGAACACTGAACTTTATGGTACAAAGGGGGGAAGTTGATGCTTCGAACCCTCATAAGCAAAGACAAAGCCATGTTTTATGTATGTACTTAGACAAAGCTGTGCAGAAGCCAATTAAGATTCTGTGAGCGTGATGCCGCGCTATAAATTACATCACTGCAGACCATAATTCTTGAACTTGAGCAGACTAGTTCGGCGTTTTGAAGCGTGAAGCCGTGAATGATTGGTAAGGGGAATCCCTTTCCGAGGTGTGAGTTCACATATGGCAGGAAAACAGTCTGAATAATTGTCCACATCACTGGCTGCAATGTAAGACATATCAAGCGTTTAGTTTAAAATTAATGCAAGACCTAAATTTTAGTTTGAGGATGCTTTTATAAAGCAAGAGTACCTGAATTAGATACAAGCGAAGATTGCCAATATTACTCCACTTCAATGACATTGAAAAGTCATTCAATTTTATGCTACCAGCAAGGTTATTGCCTGAGATTTTAACTGAACCTGATGCACGAATGACCTGAAAGAACATAAAGTATTTCTTATTATTTGTTGTAAGATGACAAACATGATTATCATGCATAAATAACACAAATTATTTCGAGTGAAAAGTCAAGATTATCGCATGATATAACTATTCAAATCTTCCATCGATAAACTTACCAATGAGATGCAAGCCACTGGTATTACTCTGTTTTCTTCCAATACATCAATGATCAGGTCTACGTATATGGTAGCATCAATATTATGCTCTGAGATCCTCACAACTGGAGGAGAAGATAAGGAAACATTCAAGTCCATATCATGGTTTGGATATTTCTTGTATAGCTGGGGAACAATAAATCTCCATCCAGCAGTGTTCAAAAAAGACTGATCTGGTATTTTATCCACAATCCATTGCATAAATTCTGCCTGCCCAAAGATAGACACTGTCTTTATTAATAGTAATAAAACATCATGCAGGCAAGAAGGATATTATGCAATGATAAATACTTTAGAGACACAATTCTAAGAAACTGCACGAATATTTCCCAGACTTACATTAAAATATGCATCTCCTACAGAGTTGAACACAGCCTCATCCAGTGAAATTCCAAGCATTTTAGATGAATCTGAGCAGGAAACTAATGCTTGTGAATCCTTATTGTGGTACTTAGGGACTGAGGCATTTCTTCTTGCAAATAAACCATTAACCTCAAACCCTATGGAAGAATTACTCAATACTGGGTCATTCACAAAAGTGACATTCAAAGAAGTATTATCATCCAATGGCATCTCCTTTGGAAGAGCTTGCAGAAGTGAATCAAGCTTTACAATCCCATCTTTGAGTTTCTTGGTGACAGAAGTTTCCACTGCAGATCCTATTTGCTCTTCAAATGCATTAATCATCCTAAAGGAAGAAAAGGAAATGGATTATTCACAGAAGGAAAATCAAAATGCTGATCCTTCTCTTCGACTAAAAGGTGCATAAGTCATGCAGGGAGAGAGAGAGAGAGAGAGAGAGAGAGAGATACAAGATATAAACTGCTAGCCTCTAGATACATATAATAAAAACCTGACGCAAAGACAGAAGGGGAACAGCAATTACAAGTGCAAACACTTCTCCACAGCAAATAGAAAATTTGCATACCCTTGATAAAGCCAAGAGGCTCCTCCATCCAGTTTTATGGAAATATCTTTAACGTAACAACCACAATCCTTGAGGGTAAGCTTTAAAGTTCCATCTTGTATCCCCAAGCCTAATGTGAGCCCAACTTCCAAGCCTTCAACCTTAAGCAGAAGCAGCATTCATCAAACTTCCTTTGTTAAAGGACACAAAATGAACAGAAACACACTTGAAACGGATAAGGTTCAACAATATGCAAAGCGCATGTACTTCAATTTCCAAAGAGAAACCCAAATTCGTTAAAATGATCAAAAAAGCGAGCAAATTTCCATGTCATAGCTATATCTATAAAATCCAGTAACTATTATACTAATGATATCCGTGATGCCAAACACAAATAATAAAGCAATCCAGTTCCTTCCCAAAAGCCAACATTATTTGGATGAAATTCAGTTTTGATAAATAAAAGTTGGATGACATCAGATCAATAAACATGTGTACACACACAAAAACATATCTTTCTCAAAGTCCAATACATTTTAAGAAACAAAATCACAAGAAAAAGAAAGTAAAGCAATCACACCTATAAAATTCAAGGATCACTCTCTCACTAGCCTCCCTGAACGGGTCACTCTAATGCTCGAACTTATTATGTAAACAAAAGCACCACCTTTATGTGAAATTGGGGGTGCACAAGCTATACAACAATAATAGCGCCAAGTGCAATCATACGCAGGCAACTATGTTCTTATCTACCACTAACTCCATTCGAGCATGCCGCACAATCTTAATTTTCATATAAGCATCCTTATCATCTAAAACCCAATTGCATATATCAAAAACTATCTTAAAGTTCATTTTTCACCTATTGATTTGCAGAAATTAAACGCCCAAAAAAATGAAGAAAAGAAACAGCGTAAAATGAGCCCAGAATCAATCAAAGCAATACCTGAATAGAGGCACGACCTTCATCTGAAACAACTACAGGTGCAATCCAGGTACTATAGGAATAATACCAACTCATGCTCAGATTGCATGTGGTCCCTGAAGCAATAATGGCAATTCCATCATCTCCCAGCTTGAAATACGAGGAACCAACATCGATTCCGTAGATTGTGATGTTGGAGAGCACCATATTAACATTTCCCAGAAATGGGATCCTCGTGGATTTCGAAATTTGGGGCAGTTGCAGTGGGATTATGGAAGAAACAGCCTTGGTTATGAGCAAGTCCTTGAGAAAATCAAGACCCTTTTGGGATATGACTATGGATGTGAAGGCGTCGTCTGTGGCTTGGACTTGGAGATGGGTCTGCGTTGAAATGAAGAATGAAGCTATGAGAAGCAAGACAATGGTTGGTGGTGCCATTGAGGTCTCTGGGCAAGAGAAAAAAAGATGAATGATTTTGGCCATGGCACAAGGAGAAAATGGAAAAACGCACAGCTTTAACTAACTTAGACAAAACTCTTGGTGGAAATGTCGAGAAAACCCCCAAGCTTCTATATATTTTCCTTGGTCGGTCAGTAAGTTTTAAGCTGTCGTTGAGTCAAAAATTGGATCTTTCTGGGGAAGAAAGGAGTCCAAGAAAAATGGCATTACAGGCTGCTGGGGTTTCAACCTCCAAGGTGCTCGTCCTCGTTGGAGCAGGTGAGGTTTCTAAAAACTTAATATATTTCTTGGTTCCTCTTTACCCTTTTGTTACCTCTTATCATCATCGTTGTCATCTTTGCTCACTCTATTTTCCAGTGATTTAAATTCTTGAAATTTCAATGAAAACAGCAACTGGGTTTATCTTATCATATGACCCTTATATTCTTACTTTGGGTTTTTGTAGCTGCCTTGTACAAATAGCAATTTAGTTTGTTAACTGAATGATAATTCAGAGCAGCTTGTCTTTTGGCGGCTGTGGCTGTTGGACACAGATTTGGAGTTTAGCCATTTTTCTTATTCTTCTGGGGTTGTTAATTACTAAGTGGGTTCTTGTTCATTTCATAAGGAATGATCCTAGTGCTTCGAAAGTATAATTCCTGTTTTTTTTTAATGAGAAATTTTAATAGGAAAGAAAGGAAAAATAGGTATATAATAAGAGTCAACAACAAAGAAACAGAAAAAGCATTGAAGTACTTTTTGTCATTGGCATTGCAAAAGTACTGTATGGTACCATGGTTTATGAAACACAGTTTGTATCTAGTTCTTTGCTCCTTTCCATTTATCACTATTGTCCTCTAACTATCAATACATTTGTTCCCTTTTGCAATTTAGGCTTGACCGGTTCTATCGTTTTGAGGAGCGGGCGATTATCTGATCTTATTGCACAGCTTCATGAGTTATTGAAGGGTGTAAACGAAGCTGAGATTTTGTCAGAGAAATATGATGGTGCAATTATCAGAGCTCAGGTATTGCAACTTCTTGAATTCAATTAGGTCTTTATACTTAAAAAGATTCAAAGTTTGAGAGAGATACTGTGTACTGATGTTTTGTCGTCATAAAATTGGCAAATGGTCAAAGTTTAATTTAGTTTCAGTTTGAAAAGTATTTATATTAATATATGATGGCTCAATCAGTATTGGCATCTATTTGAAGCGAAAAAATTATTGTATAAAAAAGGAGAAGCTGCTTTTTGTTTATCTTTATTTTTGAGCTCTTTAGAGGGTGAAGGTGAAGGTGAAGGTGGAGGTCCTAGGTTAGGTTACGGTACTGTTATAATTTTTTTATTTTTTTATTTTATAACTGTTTACCCCATAAATGTAGTTATCTTATGCTCGTAGACACAATCTCTTTGCACAGTTTGTATACTTATATTATATGTGTCTTTACTTTCAGATTCAACAATTGGCTCAAGAAATCAGGGAGTTAACCTTATCTGGCCCTGTAACCATCTTCAAGGAGAACTCTGCCTCCAGTGGTATAAACATTTCTTCAGAGGCCTTAGTAATCAGTTTTGTGTGTTTTATAAATTAGAGTTTGTGTGAATTCTTTAGAAACCACCAATTTATTTCCTTTGGGAATATGGTTAATATTTTTTCCACATCAGGAGTTAATTTCTATTATGTGCAAGATTTTGTTAAATCTTAATCATATAGATGAGCTCACACATTTCATGTCAGCACAGGGAATTATGCTTCATATTTAGTTCCAGCTGCTGCACTTGGTGCAATGGGCTATTGTTACATGTGGTGGAAGGTAATTCTACCTATGACTGAACGCTGAAAATTTGCTGTCACACAAACACATTCTATTAAGTTCTGCACTTGTGAGGATTTGTATTATTGCTGATGTATGGGTATGTTTGTGATATTGTGCAGGGCTGGTCATTATCTGATGTTATGTATGTAACAAAGCACAATATGGCAAATGCTGTAGCAGCTGTGTCCAAACAATTAGACCATGTCCATGAAACATTGGCTGTAAGTCAGATTCATTGCCCATTGTGTGGTTGTCTTTTCTAGATGATAGTCCTTAAAAGGGTGTGCGGGACACTGCTGTCTCGTTTTTGCAGTCTACAAAAAGGCATCTGACAAAGAAGCTGGAAAACTTGGATTGGAAGATGGAGGAGCAGAAGGAAATAAGTGAGCTTATTGCAAATGATGTATGGTACAATGTATTTACATACTTTAACATAAATAAGCAGATGCTGTATACTCAAGATTAGGGGATCTTATTATTGAAATAGGATTGATGTGTTTTGCACTTCCACTTCCTCTTCCTTGGCTGAATCATAATCATTAGGGCAAATAGGAGATTCATTTACCTTCCATTCTGTGTCTCTTTTGTGGTACATCTTTTCAAATAAAATTCCTCTCATAGCATCAGCATCATAGTGCCATTTGAACTTTGGGAAGCAATTAGTAATTCAGTGTAAGGAGATAATGCTGATGGCACCCTAATAAGTACTATCTATTTTGATATTCATTTTCCATTTCATTTGCATACAGGTGAATGAGGTGAAATCAAACCTTTCTCAAATTGGGTTTGATGTTGAATTAATTCATCAAATGGTCGCTGGGTTGGTGAGTTGATAATTCTGTCTTTTATGCATATCTTTTATTTTAGTCTGGCATGCTATAAGCTTATCGGATTACTTATGTTGTATTTGTTGATTGCCTAAACAGGAAGGGAAGGTCGAGCTTATTGAGAGCAAACAGGTTATATTTTTGGTTATGCCATCACCTCAAAAACCTTGTGCATTATCTAATTTCTTTATGCTTTTGTAATGACTGATTTGCCTCCTTTTTCATAATACAGGATGCCACCAACTCAGGTCTATGGTATCTATGCCAAGTAGCAGAAGGCTTCAAAGATGGGTTGGAAACTATACCATTTCAGGTCAGATATTCTCTGTGTGTTCATTTGAAAACTGACTATTAAATGAGCTAGATGAGATTTCTATCTGGTTAGTCAATGAGATTAGCTTACTTTGCGTCTACATTGTCATGGACTCATTGTCTTTCTCCTCATTCAGTTACTAAGTACTAAGTTATCTTAGTTGTGTATTGGCAGAATGTCTCTGCTAATCTAGGAAAGCATTCAACAATGGCTTTTGAGGATAAATCACTCAAGGTATCTGCAGCCTCGTTTTCTTCTGCTTTCTACATAATGCTGTTTTTATTTACTTGTGACATGTTCCAACTTCCAACAATACTTCAGGGCCTACAATTCCTTGCTGACACTAAAGAGCCAAGCATGACTGAGAAATCAACGACAAGCGCGAAAAAGAATGTTCCCGACAACTTACCTGGGGAAAAGGTTCCAAGAATGAAAACAAGAATACACAGGTCATATCCAGTTGGGATTTCTTTGACCCGGGACATAACGGGCTCAGATTTGTGATTTTTTTCTTCTTTATTTTTTGGGGTTTGTTTTTCTTCATATGTGATTTATTTTATGAAGGGCCCCCTTCATATTGATTCTTGCTGCAGTTTCTGGGACTCATTTGTATTTCATTTGTGAGCATGGGTGTGTAAGTTCTCTGCTTACGAAAGTGCAGGGATTGCAATTTGTGGTTGCGATGACTTCATTGTCATACATGTATAAAATAAAGTCAAATAATCTGTGTTTTGTGATGACGTTTGGAATATATGAAAACTCTGGTTTGCCAAGAAATTCCACAGAAACAAAAAATTAAAAAGGGAAATCATAAAGTGATCAAAACCCATCAAGCATGGATAGAAAACTTAGGCCAAGCAATAGGAGATGGGGCGATGTTTATTTTTTTTTTCAGAAAAAATAAAAATAAAAATTCTAAACTACTTTACTGTATGGAGAAGGGGATGGGACTTGGTGTAATGGGCTGGCATGGCAGCGGCACGTATGTCTTGATCAATTGGACTAATCCGTATATGCAAAATATATAGGCATAACTGTCAAAATGGTCCCTATGTTTTACTTCATCGGCCACTTTAGTTGTTATCAGTTTGATCAATTTGATCCTTTGTGTTTGTATCCGTTAGCCAATGTCAAAATGTATACACATTTAAGCCAAATATATATATATATATATATTTTTGGTGAGAGATAAATAGAAAACTTAGGCCCATAAGTCCGTAGACTCCAATGATTGGACAATTTAAATCCAACCCAAATATGTCGTCGAAGTAAGTTTAGTTTGACCCGGCCTATCTTGAACCGACTTGACCTTTGAGGTACAAAACGAGCAACTTGCTAGGGCTTTTGATTTATTCCAAAGCTCTGATTTTTCAGGTTGTGCTCCTCCTTCGAACTTTGCAAGTTTCACCTTTCCTCTAAAGAGAGGTATTCTTCTACCTTCTTCTTTGTTCAAATTTTAAAGCAAATTTAACTTGATTGTTTATTCAATAATTGTTCTTCTGCGATTGTTATTGATTCTAGGGTTGCTTCTGTCATAATTTCCCTGTAAATTGCTAGAGCTGTACGTTGAATCCTTTTGAGAATTTGATCTTATATATACTGGTGTTGAATTTCAGAAAATTTGCTATTCCGAAAGTTTCCATATGTTTTATATTAGGGCTAAGTTTCCGGTGCAATTTTTTTCCTCTTTTTCCCCCAAATTTTGATGGATTTTCTTCCTTGAAATTAAGTTTATATACGAATGATTAAATTTTGAACTTTTTTTAATTCCCCGAAATCGAAAGAACTGGTACTTCAAGTTGTTGAGACCTAGGATCTATTCTGTACTGGAATTTGATATTTATTCACTGTTATCTTAAGAAAATTAAAGTTTCTAAGCGATTCTATTAGGTGGGGATAACTTTTTATTCTTGTTTTTTAATTTTTCAGTGGTAACTGCAGCTTATTCAGTAGTTAGATTAGGGACACAATATTTAGAAATTTGCAAAATTTGATTTTTATTTTCATATCTCCTGAAAACTTATTGATGGAACTGAAATTTTTTTGAGTTGTTCCTTAATGGTGAAAAGGAGAATTTGTAGTTGTAGCCAACACAGAATCGGGCTTAGTTCTTTGGGGGATGGAGTTTATTTACTTTATTGTTTGTTTCTTCCCGTTCAAAATATGCTTTCATGAATTTTGAGTCTGCAGTAAATCATGAAATTTTTGTGTTTAGTTAAGTAATTTATCAACTTATACAATTGGTTAATCTTCAAATTTGACTATCTGACTTTGGTTGCAGAAGCAGAAAAAGTAATCATGCCGAAGAACAAGGGAAAGGGAGGAAAGAACAGGAAGAGAGGTAAGAATGAAGCCGATGATGAAAAGCGTGAACTTGTGTTTAAGGAAGATGGACAGGAGTATGCCCAAGTGCTTCGTATGCTGGGTAACGGTCGCTGTGAAGCCATGTGCATTGATGGGACGAAGCGACTTTGTCACATCCGTGGTAAGATGCACAAGAAGGTTTGGATTGCAGCCGGTGATATCATTCTTGTTGGTCTTCGTGACTATCAGGACGACAAAGCTGATGTGATCCTCAAGTACATGCCTGATGAGGCTAGGCTTCTGAAGGCATATGGAGAGCTTCCAGAGAACACACGTCTTAATGAGGGTATTGCCGGGGGTCTTGAAGACGAGGAAGAAGGCGGTGCTGATGACTATATTGAGTTTGAGGATGAAGATATTGATAAGATATAGAGGTTCCAGGATCAACTCTATTTGGATGTTATATTTTACCTTTACCTGTTCGCGGTTAATTGGCACTAATATAAGTCAAACTTGGATTGGCAGTTGGCTCTTTATGTGGTTTTGTATTTCCAGATGGGGAATTGGTCATGTTCCATGTAACATCTGTTATTATTAATACATCTGTTATGTTTGTGTTTTTTTTTCTTCATTTAATGACTGCTTCCATCATGGTGCTTCTTTCCATTCTCTTCCTTATTTGGCCCCGTTTTACCTAATTCATCTGAGTATTGATGCTTTGGATTGCCTTATTTTGCTTCCTTTTACCTAATTCATTGGAGTATTTGTGCTTTGGATTCACTAGGACTTAGTTGGGCCCTTGGAGTTGAGGTTCTTATAGTTGCCCTTGTTTTGAATCTGGGTCTCAGATAAGTTATTGCCCATGAGATACCAAGCATCAACTTATATATTCATAGATCAACTCCTTTACAAGCATGGATTTTTGGGAATTCTAGCTTAGGTTCCACTTCTAAACTAAATAAGATGGAGATTTGTTCGTTAACATCTACATGGGAAATCAATGACACCATTTGAATCCTCATACAAGGTGCATGGTAAGCAGTAGGAAATAACCTTATTTACTTTAACAGGGGCAGATTAAGATTATAATCGGAAATTTATAATCCTTAAAATGAAGCATTTTTGTACTTGATTCTTCCTGTGTTCTTCGGGTTGTGCTCTTTATCTTTTTCAGCCTCCCTTGAACAATCCTTCTTGCTTACCTGTACCAATGTGGAAGCCACAATCATTGAGTGCTGGAACTTAGTACTTTTGTTCTTCTAGAAAAGACATTATGCAAGCAAATCCAGTAAGAAGGTAGAACACCAAAGGTTTGGTGTTTGCATTTTGCAACCATTGAGGTAATTTCTTGTCAGAAGTTCAGTTTAGATTATGCTCAACTGGGGCATACGCTTACCTTGGAATACTCTTTCCCACACTCATAGCTTGGCACAGATTTTCGCCTTGATAAGCTTCTTGCAGCCTTAAACCTGTTTTGAGTTGGACTATAGCCATCTTTCTCTTCTGCTGTTGTTACTGGGAAGCTATCAAATAGGACATTCACTTCATTAGATCCGCAGCTCTCTTTTTCTTCACCTGCCCCATCGAACAATCTCTTTCCGAACACAAATCTTTGGTTGCTGTTAATTGGCTCAACATGATTGCTCATATGACTTTCGACTGAGGAGATTTCAGGAGGGCGGGTTGCCATCCACCGTTCCAGCCAGCTCCATCCCATGTTCTGTTCTGTGCCATCAGATGTGGTGTGTCTTTTCTTTGAACAGATCCTTAGCTACAAACAAATAGGAAAGTTAAATATTCGACAATCGTAACACGAGTCTAGGACCTCTTTCAGGAATGAATTTCATATGTACCTGTTGTGAAAAGGCATAAGCCAGTGCTCTCTCACGCCTGGTTGTTGCTTCCAGTCTGTTCTGAATCCTCATTTTTGATATGTTGCTACTCACCGTGCTATCATCCCATTCTTCCTGTAAATTTCAGCAAATCTTAAGGATTGTATGTGATTCAATATCGGTACGTATATAAATAACTTAGACGCTAGAATTCACTTTGTTGTGCGTTTTGTTTACAATAACTGGTCCTTTGGATTACAAAACCTACCAACAACTAATCCCACCCTGCACATGAAATGTCCTATATTCCATGTGGAGTACAAATGCATGACCAACAAGGCTATGATGAAGCCGTTAATGCTAAATGTGCTCAATTAGTTTTCATGGAGCAGAAACAGTACATCCGGAAACTAAAGGTTTCAGCGGGTTCTCCTTCTACCACATTTGTTAACATTATGTAACTCTAACAACTAAAAGGTAGAGTTGTTTCTGATCTACCTTCAGCTTTAGTTCCTGAGTTCTAGCTTTCTGTTGCATCCGGCGGTGAGCAGCCACATTTTCTTCTTGAATTGAGTAAACATCCACAGAATTTCCCGTTTGAACTTCAACTGATGTGCCCAGAGACTCCGTACTTAGACTTTCTGGTCCTACAATAAGCTCCTGCTTACCATACTTTGATTTAATTCCTTCATTTTGACACCTAGTCTGAAATCCAGGCAGTCTAATGATTATTAGCCACAATTTCCAGTGCAGTAAAGCAGATTTTTCACAAAGTTATCAATGAATAGTGTATTTTAAAAACAATTTTGAGATGACTGAGTTTTCTGTCTAAGTTGAATTATAACATAAATCCTTGTGCATGAGCATGCTAATTATTTCTATCAAGGATCTTTAAATACTTTATCTTGAAATTTATGTGGACATTAAAAGTTAATTCTACAAGATGATAATTTTGAATGGAGTTACCAGAAAGCCTCTAAATGCTAACTGGATGATGGTTGCTGCTTGCTCTTCAGACATAGTTTTTGAGACCGAAAATTCCTTCTTTGCCATTTCGATATCTTCCTTAGTTACTTCTCTTTTGATGCCATCCTTGTCTATTAAGTCTTCTGGCATCGGTTGTGTAACAGTAGTCTCAGAGCTCTTAACGGAAGAAGAATCGTCCTCTACAAGGACTGAATTGAGCTGTGTGGGAGTAACCACAGAGCTCTTAACTGAAGATGAATCATTTTCTGCAAGGACTGAATTATATTCATCCCCACATAAGTATGATCTAACAGAGCTCCATCTTCTCCTTTCTGTCATATTGCTCCTTACCTATGCCATAGAAGAAAAGTAAACAAATGATATAATTTATATACAGCATAAGATACAGTAGGGGGTTGAATTATATGAATAAACATATATAATTGGACTTACATTGCTCTCATGAGTTCCCAAAGACCTATTCCTTGAAAAGACACTCCTGACCAAACCTCCATTGATACCCATCTCAACTGAGGAAACCCAAAGAAGAAGATGCTCAAAAGAGACTGTTGCCAATTCTGTTGGAAACCATCCAGAGGAGCTGAGGTTAACATATATGCTTCAGGAAAAAGTTGATAATTGTACTGACATTTTCACTCAATTATAGTAACCACACTAAGCTTCACAGGAGAAACTAATACATTTTAATTAGAGGAAAAGCACATGTTAGATAGAACTAAGTCAGAAGATCTGCAGAGTACTGAAGGCTTTAGAGCTGGATCTGGACTTTAATCACAAAAATAATAGAAGCCAGAAAAGTGAAGATTAGATAGAAAGAATTGACATGATGAGGGCATGGTGTTTTTTCTTTTGCATCTACTTTTTGCACATGGCTAGCAGCACATTGGCCTCATAAAGCTTTCTTGCTATTTGGGTTATGTCTTCCTTTCTGGTTACTTCTTCTGCCCTCTGCTGGCTCATTGTAAGATGCCAAATGCTGTTTTTTTTTCGGCATGAAAATCATGCCAATAACTTTAGACTGGTTTTTTTTAATTTTCTTAATGCTTGAGATGCTCAGAAAGAGGTAAAATATTAATACACACCTAATCTGTTGGAATTTAGTTCCTTACTTGTTGTTCTGCTAAGTGGGGGAAAAAAAAAGCATTAGCTTTTTCCTTTTTTCTTTTCTTTCTTTTGTGTGAGATAAAAGTTTGAAGTAACTTAGACTGATGTACTACTAGGAGGGGACAGATTCGTGTTACTTGCCAAGTTGGGTCAATTTACACTGTCAAGTCTTTGTAACCTTGTATGCCAATTGGCCACCACAATGAGCCCGTTCCTCTTGCATTCAAGTTTGAATTTCCCTCTTTTATATTAGATTAATAATTTAAGGTCACCATAATCACTAGAATCCAACAAAACATAAGTCCATGACAGCCGTTGACTCTTTCAAAATGTGAAATCCATTCTCATAAATTCAATCTGGTGATCCCGAGCAGCCAGTTTTTGGCATGGTTGATCTTGAATTCTTCCATCACTTTTTGATGCCACTAAGATTGTTTGATTATAAATAGAGATTGGCACATGCTCTACACTAGACCACTTCTTCACTATGGGACTGACATGTTACTTTTCTAGTATGAAGTTTTAGCCTAGCAATAATACTTCCATGGGACACAAAAACAAAATCATCCAAACTTTTCATCAACCTTTAATTATCAAATGATGTTGTATTTTAATTACTAAAAACAAATTTTCATTAAAAAAAAATTATGAAAAACAAATAAAGTTTAGATTAGATTAGACCAATCATACAGACAAATAATAATAACACAACCACATCAGTTGAAGGCATGAACCACAGTTTTAGACCCGACCCGACCCGAATATTTGACTTGTTAACCCAACCCAGATTTTTATCTGATGTTTTTTCTCTGTCTGAAATTCTCTTTTCTGAGTGAACGAACGAAGCGCGCAAGCACTGTTGCTCACGCCGAGGTTTCACTTTTGTGTATTAGGGTTTTGCTTGTTTGCCCAGAAAGTTTGAGGGGTAAGAAATAATGTTCTGGATTATTTTTGCATATTGTTTTACATAGCAAGAGACATAAAGTTTGCATTTTGACTTAACAAGTTGAATCTTTTCTTTATTGGGTATAGCATACTTGTCTCTATTTGCCATTTCCAAGAGAAATTGTTGGGACGGAGGTCAGGAGGTGCTTCGAGAATGAGCATTGTGCCTAAAGAGAATGTTGAAGTAATTGCACAAAGCATTGGGATCAACAACTTGTCTCCAGATGTTGCTCTCGCTCTCGCTCCCGATGTCGAATATCGCTTGCGTGAGGTTATGCAGGTAATTCTTGACTTGTTTTGACATAATTATGATATGGGTTTGTTTTGCCATTGTTGTTTTCAATCATTTGCGGTTGTACTAGTAGTTGTAATTTGGGAATTTGGGTTGCTTGTTTATGTGGTAAGATTGAGAATGAATAATAGACTAGTAATTATGCTAGTGATGACATAGTCTAAATTAGGTTGCTTTTGTTTTGCTTAATAGGTCTGTGCTTCTAAGGAGCTTGTTTAAGTTAAAGGAGATAGTGCAGTTAGTTATTTTTGGTGAATTGAGACACTGGAAGATCCAGTATAATTTGGTTGTAATGAAAGTGCAGGAGGCTATTAAATGCATGCGTCACTCGAGGAGAACTAGATTGACAGCTGATGATGTTGATGGCGCACTCAACTTAAGAAACGTTGAGGTGAGTGAGTGTTGCAGATAATTAAATTAACATGGTGGTTTTGTTTATTCTTTTGAATCTCATTTTGCTTATTCTACTCCTCACCAGCCAATATATGGTTATGTTTCTGGGGGTCCTTTGCGGTTCAAAAGAGCTATTGGACATAGGGACTTGTTTTACATCGACGACAAGGATGTTGAATTTAAAGATGTAAGAATTACTGAGTAATCTGATTACACTTTCTACTTGATTTTGTATGTTGCCTTTTAATGTTCCATATTTCTGTTTGACTATAGGTGATTGAAGCTCCTTTACCAAAAGCGCCACTTGATACTGGAATTGTTTGTCACTGGCTAGCTATAGAAGGTGTACAACCTGCAATTCCAGAAAATGCTCCTGTAGAAGGTTTGTCTCTAATTATAGATTGTACAAATAATTGTTGCTCGCAAATCACACTTCCAATTTAGAGTTGTAGTTGTTCCAGCGTATGAAAAGGTTGAACCTCTGTCATTCTGGGAATTAGCTTTGGTGAAACAAAGCATTCTATGGGGTATATGACACTATCTAAGGTTTGAAGTTGTATGTAGCATGAAACGTGGTCTGCAGCGTATGCCACATTCTTTGTTTTGTCTGCTGGAATTTAATTTATGTAAAATGTATGGTGAAATGAATCTGTTATTCAGTGATAATTCTTTTTGAATATATTATGGGGAACTGGAATAAACTTAATTTTCGACTTTTCTGCTTTTGTTAGCCCAGGTTTGTAATCTAACTTGTGTTCTTTTGTTCTTTGTCTGTAGTACTTGCAGCTCCTCCTGATAGTAAAAAGTATGAACAGAAGGATGATGGAATTCCCGTTGACATTAAATTACCAGTTAAGCACATATTGTCTAGGGAACTTCAGGTAATATTTCACTGTCTGCTCTTATATTTTGGTATTTCTTCATTTTGCATCTTGTTTACATGTTCTTTCCTTTTGTTGCCTTTGCAGCTATATTTTGACAAAATCACTGAGCTTGTTGTGAGTAGGTCCGATTTGGTTATTTTTAAAGAAGCATTAGTGAGTTTGGCCACTGATTCGGGACTTCATCCATTAGTTCCTTATTTCACATGCTTTATAGCTGATGAGGTGAGAAATCTTGAAATTATTGCTGATAGCTACTACAAGAGTGTGATATATAGCCATTTGTTACTTATACCAACTGTTCTTAATTAATCAGGTTTCTCGTGGTTTGAATGATTATCCACTTCTATTTGCTTTAATGCGAGTTGTTCGGAGTCTTCTCCAGAATCCTCACATGCACATAGAACCTTATGTAAGTGTTTCTTTCTTCTTTGTTTCCTTCTTTTCCTTGGAGAGCCTCTTGTAAGTTAATGTCTATTCATGTATTTTATATGGTTACGTGAACATCTATACAATCATGTCTAAGTTGAATTCGGTCTTTTCCTGGATTGACACTTGGGGAGGCTGATGGTAGTATCTCTAAACATATGTTATGGTGGATGCAACCCTGTTAACTTGTTGGACTGACCTTCAAAAGATATCACCTATACTTTTTCCTTACCTTCTTCTTGTCTTTTTTCAGTTCCTTTCTAGTTAATGAACAAAATTTGCACATTCATATTTCTGTATGCATGGATTGGTAATCATTGTTTATCTTCTTCAAACTCATCCTATTTATATTGAGTGGTTCCCTTATCTGGACTCCCTTTTTTTATCATGGGGCTAAAGCATGTAAGATGGTAGTTAAGATCAAATGTGTTATTTATATGCAGTTGTACTCTGACACCTCTCTTTTTTCCTTTCCTTTTGTTTTTTGGGTCAGCTACACCAATTGATGCCATCTGTGGTCACTTGCCTTGTTGCGAAAAGGTTAGGCAATAGGTTTGCTGACAACCATTGGGAACTTAGGGACTTCACTGCGAACCTGGTTGCTTCAATCTGCAAAAGGTTAGGCTTGTTATTTTGCTTGTATTTAAATTTCTGTTTACCTTCATGCATGCTTATCTTTCAGTTGGCATCTCTAGTCTTCTCTTGTGACTTGAACTTGGTCATGTCCAGACCCAGTTCCACTCTTTCGTGATTTTGGTTTGTTAGGCAGCCTACTGTATATGAAGTGCACATTCTGTTAAGATTCTAGTTAATCTTCGGTTTTTTTTTTCTCTACGTTATATTGTTAGAATAGAACACTTGTTTCTGTTAACACTGTAACATGGTCGATGCTATCAAACTACCAAGTAAAATTGTTGTTTTGAAAATATTGCTCCAGATACGATGGAGGTGGATCTCTGTTTTCCATTCAGATTTTGGGTGTGAATTTGACATCTTACCTATGGAATTGAAGTTTCTGAACTGTTGCAGGTTTGGGCATGTCTATAACACTCTCCAGTCCCGTCTTACAAAAACTTTGGTCAATGCATTTTTGGACCCAAAGCGGACATTGACTCAACACTATGGTGCAATTCAAGGTTTAGCTGCTCTAGGCCCCAGTGTGGTAATACCTCATGCTCCTTGCAACTAAGAAATTAATTTACAGTTATCCAGTGCATGTTTTGGACTATGAGTTCAACTTGTAGTAATATCCCTCGTGGTTCTTCCCATAAGGTTCTTTCCCCATTCTATCATTTACTTCCATTCATGAGAAAAGATAATTACTGTTAAATGAAGCTAGCTGGCTCCCTGGTTATCTTTTTTAGTCTTCATTCTGATTCCTAGAAGGTCAATAACGATGGAATGGAAGATATTTGCAATATTTTTTCTCTTTTGCCAATGACTACCTTTAGAAAAGTAAAGATATTATATTAAAACACATCTAGAAAACTAGAGATAAATTCCTCAGTACATCTGAACTTTTCTAGGCTATGGTGATTTCTGAATCTTTGTTTCACTAGAAACCTACATCTTTCTTGAGGGATTTGTGTTTTGTGGGAAATATGCATCTTCTTTTTTTTTATACTTACGGTAAGGATTTTTAGCCGTTTGTGATGTTTTTCCAATGCAGGTTCGCCTTCTTGTTCTGCCAAATCTGGAGTCATATCTGCGACTTCTTGAACCAGAGCTGCTTCTTGACAAGCAAAAGAATGAGATGAAGAGGCATGAAGCTTGGCGTGTTTATGGAGCCTTGTTGGTGAGTCTCTTTTCATACCTTTATATATCGTTGGAAAAATCTTAAGAAAGGCTTGCTAATGAGAGTATGCTTATTCCAGAATGCAGCAGGTCAATGCATATATGATAGGCTCAAGATGTTCCCACTTTTGCCATCTCCAGCACCCCAATCTTTCTGGAGGACAAGTCAAAGAGTCATTACCATGCCAAGTAAGAATTTCAATGAGTGCTAATGTATGCTTGGTTTATAATAAATCTCATTTCCTAATGATGTAAATTGGTTGAATGATTTGTTAACTGCTTTCCAGTAGAATAGACTTTATTACTTAATTTGATTAAACAAACATAGAACTATAGCATATATGTGGGTTTTGGCTCCTCTTTCACTGCATGCCTATCGTGTGCTGCACATCATAATCAAGCAAGCTTCAAAACTCTGAATTGCATTTGCTAGTCAACTAAATTACTGGAATAATTTGTAAATGTCTGGCAATAGAATTTAGATTATACCACTCGAGTGGGTATACAAGAAGCACTAGTACTATCATATATATGGGTTGGGCACCTTTAAGTTGCATGCTGTATGCTTTCTAATTGTAACACGCCAGAACCATGGGTGCAAGAAAGAGTTTTTGTTTTCCCTTCCCCCCTGCAATCCTTTTCGGTGTGGGATTCTCCTCTTATATGTACTAGACTTTTGGCATAATGAAGGAAACACCCCTTTGATGTATTTGAAAAGCTGATAAATGAGGTTGCTTGTCCAATAGGGTGAAGAACCTTAGTTTTCAAGGTTATTATTTAGATAAAATCTTAACTCTGATTCTCCTATGCATCATCAAGATAAACGCAAGGGAAGTGTGGAGCACATGGAAGAGCAACCACCCCTGAAGAAAATTGCAACTGACGGGCATACAGGTATAGCGCCAACTAATTCTTCACCGTCTCACATGGAAGTAGAAACAGCAACTCCAGCCCCTTCAGGGGATACTGATGCAGACCCCCCATCATCTTCTGGGCAGATGCCTAATGAGGGCGTTTCAAACAGCAGAAGTAGAAGGGACAGGGCTGCTGGTCGGTCTCTAAAGAAATCAGCTCTGCTCACTCAGGTTTGGAAGGATGACTTAAATTCTGGGCATCTCCTGGTATCGTTGTTTGAGTTGTTCGGTGAAGACATTCTCTCCTTCGTTCCAGCTCCCGAGATGTGTTTGTTTTTGTAATTGTTGGTAGAAATCTTGAAACTTATGATTAGATGTACATAGTGAAAGATAGAATGAAATATTTCAGGGAGAAATTTTTGTAAAAATGAGAAGAAAATTGTCTCGTGTTATGAAACTTTACACTCAGAAATCATGTCGTAAAATCCAAAGAATTACAGTGAATTTTACTTTTCATTAGAAAAAAGGAAATCAAACATAAAAATCAACAATACGCATAAGGCTCTTAAAAGTAGCAAGTAGACAAGTACAATCTAGTAATGAGCTTAATTAAGCAGCTGCTTAATTTTGGTGGACTCTCTTTCCACAGCTTTCTTCAGGAAGCCATCTTCTTCCAAAACCATTTGAACTGGCAAGAACCCCATCCCATTGGCCATAGCAAGCATCATACGCTTGGTTTCAGCCTTGAACTCTTCCAAATCAACGGCCCCATTTGAGTCATGATCAAACTGCACGAACAGAGAGTCATAGACATGAGCAATCTCTTCTGGGTCTGGCTTCACATCAATGCCATAGTGTGTCTCGAAGACCCTCAGAGACTGAAGCTCCTTCAGCATCTCTGCATAAGAAAGTATACCGTCATGGTTAGTGTCAAGATTACCAAACGATGATGTACCGCAAGGTTGAACGCCTCTTCATCCTCCACATAGTTGACAATTGTGGCACCATCCAATACTTCTACGCTCATTTTCTCTTAAGCTAGCTTGAGTTTTGATCACAAGAAAGTTAAGCTTTGGATTAAGATGGGAACAAATTGGTATTGAGGGTATTTATAGACGCGTACATGGGGGACAAATATTGCTCTTTTGGCCCATCGTTTCTCCAATCCACGGGTTTTATGTTAGTTAATACCCAAACCGACTTTACATGCTGAAAAGAAAAGACAGACCAACAGTGATTGTTCCAAAATGTTTAGTACTAGAGCCGAGTCGTTCTATCTAGGGTGAGGATGGAATATATGGGCTATGTATGTGGATTTTTATATTAATCGCATGATTCATTTAAATAGTAACTTCACTTAAATTTAATAAAATGATCATGTGGCTAATATAAAGGTTGACATGAGAAGCCATATATAGCACCCTCATTATAAAATTTCGCTAATGGGAGTCGTTCTATGACCCAAAAAGAAAAGAAAAAAAATCCTAGGTGTTGTGGCCACTAGCAAATGCTATTGTTAATTTTATTTTTCTAACAAAAAGATTACAAGATCCTCTGAGAATTTCTAACGGTCTAATATCGGGCATCAATTTAGCCGGAACACTGAAAGTAAAATTAGAGAACCAAGTACAAGTATTATTTTATGTTGCCATGTTGCCATATAAAAGCTAATTCATCACCTTATCTTTCAAATTTGCTTCATCATACATGTGCCTCAATTGTCCAGTTTGAAACTGTTGTGGTCAATCCAGTGGGTGGAAGAAATGGTGGGTACCCGCACATTTCAAATCCAATTGGCCTACCCAGTTCAGCGTGGAAAGAAAGTCAGAACTCAGAATACATTGACTATTGACTGCACAAAGTCTGCAGGTCGGACGCGTTGGGCAAAAGTAAACTTTCGGTGAGAAACACACAGATTTTGCATTTACTGTGTGTTATTCTTATGGGACAATAAAAAAATGGAAACAAAGCTCAGAGAGAGAGAGATAGAGACCTAGCAAATTCTAGCTATCTTTGCAAGTTGCAACTTCAATCGTATGAGGCCAACAAGAACGAGAGTTCTAGAAAGAGCTCGAAGAAGTAGAATATTTTGAAAAGGATATTTTCTAAAAGACGATGATAATTAATATTGTATCCTTGAAATAATATGAGGAGTAAATTTTTGATGTAATAATCACACCGACATATGCTGCGAGAATATGAAGATGAAAAAGTCTCACATTAGAAACTTAAGAAACCTTAAAAAAGCTTATAAAATATTGGATTACTCTTCACTACCAATTTATTTTGGAGTGAAATCTACTTTCTATATATTTTAAAGCGTGAATTAACAACACTGCGTATCTATTTGACTAGGACACTCTAGAGCAATTAATGCAAGCTGCCTATACTTAACTGGCCTGTATGGGTGAAAATGAGCCCCATGCTTCCATGATCTTCTTTCTGACTCACTGCAAAACTCCATGTGTACAATTTTGCATGGAGCCCTGAGCCCTCACAAGAGTAAATGACATTTGATAGGAATCCGATTCAATTTACGTCACTCATGACGCTCCCAAGAATAATTTGGTTCATCAATGTAATGCAATTAGATATATCATGGGAATTTGTTATACCAATTCTGCAATAAACCCGTCTGGTCATATTTGTTTCTGTATATCTTGATTTATAGTTATTGGCCTTGATATTAATTTGCCGCCACATTTGGTTTATAGAGTTAATCCAAATGGTGAGAGATGATCGAGTAAGGCAATGAGTTAGAATTAGACTAGGTTAAAACTTCGATTTCTTTTTTCATTGTTTAAGTATAATATGATGAAAATGGATACAGAAGCAATGACAACTAAGTAATGATATATATGCTTTTAAATTTAATCAATTGGAAGGCAATTCTTCAACCCCCCAAACTAGACTCTGCTGGTGTGGCCCTGTCGGGTGTGAGGTTATCTTATAGACATATAGATACATGCACTTCCCTTTATCTCTCTCTCAATCTCTCCCTATAAATAGAGGCACGGTTCCTCCTTTCCAAAGCATTCTAGTCTCTCTTTGAATAATTGAAGTAAAATGGGTTCCAAGGCTTTCATTTACTGTGGTCTTTTACTTGCCATTGTCCTTCTCATCTCCTCCGAAGTGGCCGCAAATGGTGAGCTTAATTTGCTTCACTTTTCCTAAACAATAATGCTAGAGTCACCAAAATTTATTTGTCAAATATTTGAGGCATTTAAACCTCTATCTTACTTACTTATTACAAATATTTGAGGCGAAGTACTTACTTATTACAAATATTTGAGGCATTTAATCTCCATGATCTTTTTGTTAAATGCACGTTTTATTACATGACCTGCAGCTGCGGAGGAAGCTACAAATCCCAATGTAGGTGATGCTAAATATGGTGGAGGGTACCAGGGAGATCCCGGTCGTGGGGGATACGGTGGCAACCCGGGACGCGGTGGATATGGAGGAGGAGGAGGAGGAGGGCGTTGCTACTATGGTTGCTGCAGGCGCAGTTACAATGGAAGAGACTGCGTAAGGTGCTGCAACCATGCTAATGAGGCTGTTGATGCACAACCTCAAAACTAATTAACTAACTGATTAAGGCCACAAGTCTGCACATGTGCATGCAGTGTGTGTTTAATTAGTTGGATAATTATGTATTAGTAGATCTGAAGATGCATGCGCTCAATGCTTGAAGTAGTTGATTCCTCGCAGTATTTGTATGAATAAAACTTCAGAAGCGAGCCATGCAAAAAATTAAATTAAACTAATTATCATGAGTGCTTAGCTGATGATATATGCTCTTTTATTTTGGTGGTCATATTCACGTACTTGTGTAATGCATGTCATCGATCCATGAGTTAAGAAATCAATGACATATATACAATAACGTTTATAATTATATGCAATTTGTTCACCTTTTTTCTTTCCTTCCAAATTTTGCTCTTACGTATGGGATGTCAAATATCTCTGAACTCACACATGGCAATCAAATTCACTGACAAAATGTAAAAAAATAAAAAAATATATACATAGAGCCTACTCCGTATTATATTTTACTAATCCAAACCGTCTATTTTGTAGATATTTATTCAAATATCATATCTATAAAAAATCAGTTGAATCCGATATCATATGACCACTCGAACAAGAAACCTCTAATTTGCAAGTCAATGCTCTTTTTCACTCTGCTAAATCCCGTTAGCAAATGATTTTTTAAAAAGTAGAAATTTTATTAAAACGGACAATGTTAAATCAAAATCTCACTGACGCACAAGTTGACAACCGACAGAAGAAGAGTGTTTTGGGCTATTCAACTCTGGGGTTGAGATATATTCGGCGAATTTGTTTCTTGCTTTGGTCATTCAAAGCAAAGAAACACAACTTGTTCTCCTGTGGCCCCAATCTCTTACATATATGATATGAGTCTCAATCTCATCATCTATCTATATCTGAACTGAAAGGACAAAAAAGAAAAACAGAAATTGGATTGGATTTTATTTTATTTTGACCAAGTAGAGACTATTAATCATGTAGATAAAAATGAATAAATTAATGGTCAACCTGATGCCCAACAACCAGCTACACTGTACCCATCTGGCTACACAGTCTTAATGGCATATGTGAAACGTGGATTTTTTTTATTTTTTTTGCCACGTAAGAAAAATTTATTAGTGGGAAAAAAAACTTGTATACATATGCCAAATAAGGACCCAAAATAAAAATAATCAGTCCGAGAAAATAATAGGGCTCGTTTCATATGCAAGTGTCCAAATTCACATGCATGCCGAGCTGAACCGAGACACGTGTCTTTACTTGAATTAAAAGTGTTTTGAGACTGGAAGGTATTGCATAATATTATATCAATATATCTTAGTTAAGTCAAACGTACGGTACTCTCCAACATTGCCTGGTGTCGTAAACAATGTGGTGTAAAACAGTGGTGATCGGCTAGTGGGACATCCAGCACTGTAAATAAACAGTGGTGATCGGCAAACCCTAACATTCATTCCCATCTTCAACAAGTCATGACTTTCAAAGCTTTCATTTTGCTGGGCCTTCTGTTTGGCTCTGTTGTTCTCATCTCTTCCACTGTCGCAGATGAGACATCCAAAGATGAGAAGAAAGGTTAATTTATTTATTCATTATTCTAGCGACTCCATGCGAGCGCGGCGTGCGCACACATATATATGGATAATGCTAGGCTTATTATATTTTTATACAACATTGTGTATCACCTCTTTAATGTGGTATAAAATACGGTAAGTCTAGTATTTATATATATATATAAATTTTCTACTTTATCTATACTAATTAGCATTGATTTTATGATCCAATAACACACATCGACCAACCAAAAAAAGAAGTAAAAAGATGGATGTACAAGAATTTGATTTGATTTTCTCTAGCTCACAATAATATAGCTAGTTTTGTATTCGTATTGTTCGAATATTAATATTATATATGTAGTTACTAAGGTCACATGCATATATGTTGGTGGTGCAGTGGATGAGGCGCAGGAAGCGAACCCTGTAGAGGACGCAAGACAATATTGCGGGTGTTGCATTCGTTTTGGCATATATAGATGCGGCCTACGATGTTGTCGGCGACCCGAACCTGAGGATCAGCCTCAAGAAGTAGGCGATAGCCTTGAAACGAACCAGCCTGACGGATATGGATATGGAGGGGGTGGCTACAAAGGAGGCCGTGGTGGGAGCTATGGAGGAGGGGACCGTGGTGGGGGCTATGGAGGAGGAGGCCGTGGAGGCGGCGGCTATGGAGGAGGTGGCCGCGGTGGATATGATGGTGGTGGCGGTGGCGGAGGAACTGAAAGGCCCGGAGCTAAACCCACTATATGAGAGAACTATGTACGTATAGAAAATGTTCGTTCTTAAAGTATGGTAGAGAAGAATAGATGAATAAGCTCTCTATGTATGCATGGGATCATGTACGTATATGTAATATGTTTTTCCATGCACGAGAATGAGTGCACGGTAAAAGGGTCAAATATCACCTGAATATTTTGACCCCAGCTAGCTATAGCTCCAAGGACTGACCATAAGTCATTGTAGCTGTTTTATGTGTTATCTTCACTAATACTTTGACCCCAGAAACACCTTTAAATCCAACAACACTTGCCTGATCCAAGCTATATCAACTGAAGTATGAGCTAATGCTCGACACTCAGCTTCTGTTGAACTTCGAGAAACAGAGTTCTGCTTCTTGCATTGCCATGAAACTGGAGTAGGACCTACGAAAACAACAAAATCTATAGTAGATCTTCTTGTATTACCATCTCCAGCCCACATTGAAGATACATGTCTACATATGTAGATGTTTCTACATGTGTGAGTGTGTGTAGGTGTCCAAATTCACATGCATGCTGAGCCCCCCAATTTCATATATATATATATATATATATATATATATATATATATATATATATATAAAGGAATTCCTTAAATAATTTTATTTGAGAGACGTCATTTAGGGTACCTTACGAATTCTTTTTCAACAATCCAAACCATCTATTTTTTAGGTCTTCATTTATAGATTATTCTTGCAAAAAAATTAGACAAATTAGAAACCGTTTAGACATTTAATTGTGTCCTACGAAATCTATGAGCACGGTTCTTCAAAAAAGTACTAAATTTCAATAATTTAATTGAGTGATCAAATGATATCGGATTCAAGTGATTTTTTGTAGAGATGATCTTTGAATGAATATCTACAAAAATCTTATTTTAGGGATCCCTCAATAGAAGCTATATATATATATATATAGATATATAGATAGAGAGAGAGAGAGAGAGCATGCATGAGTCTCAATCTCATCATCTATCAATCTCCCACAAACAAAATACACTGTCTAAACTCAAAGGACAAAAAAGGAAAATAATAAATTGGATTGGATTTTGACCAAGTACTATTTTAACAATTTAGATAAGACTGAATAAATTGATGATAGTCAACTTGATGCCCAACAACCAGCTACACGGGCCTTAACTGGATACAGTCTTAATGGCATGGCTACCCAATTGCTAGCAGGTACTCTGAGGCTTCCCGATCTTGAGTATCATATGTATATGCGTGTCTATCTGTCTGAGTATCCGTGTGAGTGTGTGTTATGGTGTGTATGTAATAATGTAAGTGTCCAAATTGACATGCATGCTGAGCTGAGCTCAACCTAGACACGTGTCTTTGCTTGAATAACAAGAGTGCTTCGATATATCAAGTCTAGGGGAAGTCATGATAAGAATTGGAAGATATTGCATAATATTATTTATATACCAAGGGGAAGTCAAACTTTGCTGACTAAAATCTGTGTCTTTACTCGTAAACGATGCATGCCACCGTAATTGCTGGTGTCGTCTAGTGGGATCTCCCAGCACTATAAACAGTGGTGATCGGCAAAGCCTAACATTCACTCGCATCTTCTGCCTTAAACTAGCAATCTTTCTTGTGAGATTTTTGAGCAGCATAAGATTTCGAGAAGTCATGACTTTCAAAGCTTTCATTTTGCTGGGCCTTCTTGTGCTTGGCTCTGTTGTTCTCATCTCTTCCACTGTTGCAGCTGAGACATCCAAAGATGAGAAGAAAGGTATACCAAATATATATATATATATAGATATATATGTATGTATGTGTGCATGCATGTGACAGTTAATCTCAGAATTCATGATCCTTTTATCACACAATGGACCAACCCAGAAAAGAAGCCAAAAGATGTACAAGAATTTGATTTGATTTGGTTTTGTATTAATATTGTTCGAATATATATATTCTCACTAACGTCACATATATATGGCTGGTGGCTGGTGCAGTGGATGAGGCACGGGAAGCGAACCCTGTAGATGACGCAAAACCATATTGCGGGTGTTGCACTCGTTATGGCTACTATAGATGCGGCCCACAATGTTGTCGGCAACCTGAAGCTGATGATCAGCCTCAAGAAGTAGGCGACAGCCTTCAAACGAAGCAGCCTGACGGATATGGATATGGCGGTGGCGGCTACGGAGGAGGCCGTGGTGGCGGCTATGGAGGAGCAGGCCATGGAGGCGGCGGCTATGGAGGAGGAGGGGGCCATGGTGGTGGCTATGGAGGAGGACACCATGGAGGCGGCGGCTATGGAGGAGGTGGCCGCGGGAGAGGTGGTGGAGGCGGCGGCTATGGCCGAGGCGGTGGCGGTGGAGGAGGAAACTGAAAGGCCCGGAGCTAAACCCACTATACGAGAGAACTATGTACATAGAAATCGTTCGTTCTTAAAGTATGGTAGAGAAGAATAGATGAATAAGCTCTCCATGTATGCATGGGATCTTGCACGTATATGTAATATGTTTTTTCCATGCACGAGCATGAGTGCATGATAAAAGGGTCAAATATCACCTGACTTGACCCCAGCTAGCTAGCTCCAAGGACTGACCATAAGTCATTGCAGCTAGTTTATGTATTATATATATGAGTAGTATCTTCACTACTTTGTACTCGTTTTTAATGTTGCTTAGCCTAATCATTGTACTGAGATCAGTACTTGAGCCTATTATAATCTTTCATTTCTTTCTTCTTCTCCTTCTTCTTCACTCTGAATAAAGTTTGGTTAAAACACTGGCCATTTATCCCAAAATTACTTAAATTGTTATATGTTATGTCTAAAATCAACCTAAATTAATATATTAAATTCAACAAATTTATCTTGCAAGCGCACAGATTAATGTTTAGTATAGATATGCAAGTACAAGTTTGTTCCACAAAGATTGGATTAAATTCCAATTAATTAACCACGCACAAGCTTGTCTGTCAAGGAACGAAACAATAAAATAACAAACAAGCAACTAAAAACGACAAAAGAAAGAAGAAAGAAGAATAGAGAAAGAATATGAAAAGAAACGAATTAGGATTCCACTCAAGTTTGATTTTGGTTTTGAAACAATTAAAACATGTAAAGTGTTTTTTGAAAAGTGAAGCATTTATCAAGAACACTCCAACTTAGCATGTAATTCTCTACGATAAATAATGTGTTTAGTAGCAGAATTTAATAGTACTCGAGAGAACGAGTTAGATTACAGGCAAACATTCCCACAAAAAAAGAAGATGAAAAAATTGAACTCTCATACTTATTTACTGTGAAATTTCTCTCTCTTCAATATCTGCTTTCGATATGTTGAAACTAGTAAATTAATCTATATATATAAAGCAAAAGGTAGAGAATGGTGAAACATTCAAAATACCCAAAAAAAACCCTTGGGTAATTCAAACATTAAGAATTGAAATTATTAATTAAATAAGGATAATATGGTAAATTCACATTTTTTATATTAAAAAAATTAAAATTAAAAACAAAATCATATAATAGGTCCTACTTTTATGAAATATAACTACCCATGTTATTCTTTCTTAATTCTAAAAATAAAATAAAGATAAAAAATAAAACCATTTGGCATAGTATCTATAAAGTATAAACTAATGTAACTAGGAGGGTACTTTTTTTAATAAAAGGTATAGTTGTGTGGCCATATTGCGGTCTTTTTTATATTATAAAAATGGCTTAAATGTTAAAATAGTCTCTGTGTTTTATCATGTTGGCCAATTTAATCCCTTTGTTTTTAATTTAGCCAATTTAATCCTTGTGTTTAGGACCGTTAGCTAATGTGATCCAATCCGTTAAATTTATGTTAAAAAATTTTAAAAACTGTTTAAATATTAATAAAAAATAGATATATTTGAATTCAATTTAAAAATGGATAATTAAATAAGATCTAAAATTTTGGTCAGGGCTCTTAGTTCCCTTATTACAAAAAAATAATAATTAAAAAAAATTTCTAAAACTAAAAGAAATTAAAATCAAAGGATGATACCACCGTCCAATCTAGCCCCCACCCCCACCACCCTTCTTTCTTCTCTCTTTCTCCCAGCAACAACCCACCCAGCTACTTTTCGCAGCCAGACACAAAGGCCCCAACTCCCTTACACACACCCACCTCCTGAACACGAATCTTTCCCACCCCTGAGCTCTCTCTCTCTCTCTCTCTCTCTCTCTCTCTCTCTCTCTCTCTCAAACAACCCCTACCGCCCAACCATGTCCCAGCAAGATCTTCCCCAACCCTACCATTCCCTGGCCATTTGTCTCATCCCTAGCTGCGCCGCCCGGATCCTCTAGCCCACTCTGGTCGTCGCCCCACTCCCCCCCTCCCAATCCCTGAGTAGCCTCTCCCCCCTCCTTGATTATGCCCATCCTTTTTTTTTCTTTCCTAATGTTATGTTTTGGTTTTAATGAAGTTTCAATATATTTTTTAATTAATTAAAAATTTCAAATAAATTTCAAATAACTTTATAGGTTTTCAACAAAAAAGAAAAAAAATCATTTATGTTTATTTAACGGCAATTTTAATGGAATGGACCACGTTGGCTAATGGTCCGAAACACGGGGACCAAATTGGCCAAATTGAAAACACATGGATTAAATTGACCAACGTGGTAAAACACAAGGACTATTTTAGCATTTAAGCCTATAAAAATGGTATAGCCGTGGGCTATACTTTTTTTGACACGTAGTCACCTAATAGCATGAATGAGTCTACATGGCATCATATGAGTGAGTCTACAGGGCAACTGAGAGGGGGGATAACTGGCCACATTAGCTTTTAACAAAGGTCTTGATGAATTGACTAATGAATATATCAAATTGATACGGAATAAAACGTTATGGATGCAACTCATACAGGAAAAAAAAATTTGATATGTCAAACTCTAAAATATGGACTACTTCGTAGTAGTGAACTAATTACCCAAAATAGTATAGCCGTGCTTCTATACTACGGTCTTTTTTTAACATGTGGGCTCCTAATTGCTAGGCGAGTCTTTTTTTTTATTATTTATTATTTTTATTTTTTATAAATAATATAGTCGCACGGGTATACTCGACTAATTTTTGTCTCTAATGTAGATGTATTTACATATGTGAGTGTGCGTAGGTGTCCAAACTCACATTTATGCTGAGCTCAACCTAGACACGGGTCTTTGCTTGAGCTAGTACGTTTTCATGCATAAAGGAAAGCATGAAAAGTCAAACGTAGTATTCAATACATCTAACTAAAATTTGCGTCCTCACTCGTAGACTACGCACTACTACCTTAATGGCTAAAGTCGTCTAATAAACACCCTTATTTTGTCGTTTAGAAGTACCTCCCACCCAGCACTATTAACCCTGTTTCATCAGCAAAACTTATAGCATTCCCACCTTCAAGTCTTTCTTCTGAGATTTTTAGCATTACTTGCAGTAAACCATGATGAATTTCACGGCTTTCATTTTGCAGTGATGATGTGGATGACCACCCCTTGACGTCAAAAACGAAATTGATCCCCAAATAAAAAAAAACCTGGTCCCAAAAAGAAGCTTTTCAAAGAATGGAGTTGGGTAACTTAAATTAACTAGTGTCGGTCCATTAAAAATTGGTGGGATTATGAGGGATAAGTTTTAGTCATAAACCTCTTATGAATAGTCCTCTAAATTAGATAATAATTCATATTATACCGTGATTACACATAAAATATAGACATTTTGCTAATCTAGTCTAATCCAGTCTAGTCATCCCTAACAAACGAGGCCCAAGAGAAATAAAACATATGTATGGCTCGGCTAGTTCATGACTCATGAGCATTCATGTAATATGACAATTTTTCCTCTGAAGCATGAAATCCAAGGAAAATTCATGCTGAGGTAGGCACTTGAAACAAATACCGTTTACAAAGCCGCTGTGCTCTCTCGAAAATGTTCTATAAATAAATTGGTTCAGAGGCCACATGGCAGCACCAAACCCTCTTTGCTGACCTCAACCTAAACACACGTCTCTGTTTACTATGTTTCGGTAAAGGCTAGCTGAAGCGATAACTGAGACAGTGCACTGCACATGCACTGTAGCCTATGTGCCTTCTTGTTCAGTAGCCAAGTAAGTACTTGAGACCTCACACCTGCGTCTTGTTCTCATCAGCCCTCCTGCATTATAAATAAGGCCAAGCAGGCAGAGCCTAACATTGCATTGGAGTTAGGTCTCAGATAAATATTTCTATATCTATCTGTGTAGCTTCTGCTTCTGTTGTGCGGCTTTGAGAGAGAGAGAGAGAGAGAGAGAGAGGAGTATGTTGGTGAAGAAGAAGATGAAAATGAAAGGCTATGGTTTCGTGCTTGCACTTGTTCTCATCTTTTCCTCGGTGGCAGCTGAGATAGTACCCCAAGATCATGAGAGCAAAGGTTTCCCTTTTTTGGTTTCATTATTTCTTGTGATTTCTTACAAAATTGAAGTGTGAACATGAGAAAATCACTAAATTCAAGTTTAACAAATCCTGAAATTGATTTTTATTGCATGGTATGAAGTCCACATGCATAAATCAATTTATTTGTTTTATTTATTTTCAAATTACAACTACAATTTTAGGCTTCACCTTCACACGTTTGAATTAATACTAGCTAGCTGAGCTCACAGATGAGTTGAAAATTTTGAGTACCTACCTGTGATGTGTGGCAGTAGATGGGGCAGAGAAGACGGTAGATGATTGCGTTCAGTACGACGGCCTTGGTCGGCGCGGTCGGTGTGGTAGCTCCGCTGCCTACGCTCGTGAAGAAGCCATGCCAGAAACAGGTAAGTTTAAATGGGCATGCCATACATATGTGTATCTTTTTCCCGATATTTTCTTTTGATAAATGAAACATCTTCTGAAGGTTTTCTCATTACATATGAGATAGTCCACTAATTCGGATCATTTGTATCCCTAATCCGCATATACTCAATAAGCTTTACAAAGTAATTTTGTTTTTCCTATATAAAACAAGATGATCATATTCTTATTACTTTTGGAAAGTTCATTTGTGCAGACAGCGTAGCAAAAGAATCAGAAGCGGTAAATCATGAGGTTTACAGCCTTGACAATCACCATGGCATTGGTGATCATCATGGCATTGGTGGTCATCATGGCATTGGGGATCATCATGGCATTGGTGGTCATCATGGCATTGGTGGTGGAGGACAAGGAGGTGGTGGTCAAGGCGGAGGTGGCGGCGGACAAGGAGGTGGTCAAGGCAGCGGCGGTGGACAAGGAGGTGGTCAAGGCGGTGGCAGCGGACAAGGAGGTGGACAAGGCGGTGGTAAAGGTGGTGGCAGTGGCGGACAAGGAGGTGGTGGTGGAGGACAAGGAGGAGGTGGTAAAGGTGGAGGACAAGGCGGTGGAGGTGGTAAAGGCGGAGGTGGCGGACAAGGGGGTGGTAAAGGAGGCGGTGGAGGAGGACAAGGAGGCGGTGGTAAAGGTGGAGGACAAGGCGGTGGTAAAGGTGGCGGACAAGGTGGTGGTGGTGGCGGACAAGGAGGTGGTGGTAGTGGCGGACAAGGAGGTGGTAAAGGAGGTGGTGGTGGAGGACAAGGAGGCGGTGGTAAAGGTGGAGGACAAGGTGGTGGAGGTGGTAAAGGCGGAGGTGGCGGACAAGGAGGTGGTGGTAAAGGAGGTGGTGGTGGAGGACAAGGAGGCGGTGGTAAAGGTGGAGGACAAGGCGGTGGAGGTGGTAAAGGCGGAGGTGGCGGACAAGGAGGTGGTGGTAGTGGCGGACAAGGGGGTGGTAAAGGAGGTGGTGGTGGCGGACAAGGAGGCGGTGGTAAAGGTGGCGGACAAGGCGGTGGAGGTGGATACGGTGGAGGTGGTGGATATGGTGGTGGTGGAGGTGGTGGATATGGTGGTGGTGGCGGCGGATACGGTGGAGGTGGCGGATATGGTGGAGGTGGAAGTGGCGAGGGTGGCAGTAACTAATGCTAGCAATAGAAAGGAAACCGATGTGATGGGCCAAATAAGGGTAGCTTAATGAACCAAGAATAAAATCTATGTACCTACTTAAACGAGGCCAAGCGAATGTATGATGAAGTGTAGAGAGGAAAACATGAGTGAGGGTTTGTGGGTTATAACCAAAAATATCCTTAGTCGACGCGATGTATGTAACCCCTTTTATAATATATTATATATATGAAGTATATTTTATAAATCCGTGCTTCTTCTTTTTTTCTTATCGATGGATTGTGATGCATGTTAATTAAGATTAAAACTTATGAACCCTTATCCCATGTGTTTGGTAAAAATTATGATGAGTCAGAGTTTGGTGTGCAACCATGTAACATGTAACACTTGAGAGCAACACCATGAGATTGTGCCAAAGACGCAAGATTCATGGGCTAGCTTGGTAGAACTCAAGGACAAAGCACTAACAGTTCATTTTCTATTTTTGTTTTTCAACGGTGCAGTTAGAGCCACTGTGTGCCATGTGATGACACTAATACGGACGCCTCCTCCCCCATCTTTTTCTTTAGTTCAAGTTTGAATTGCAGTCACCAACTCTCTTATTCATCTCCAATTTTTAAAGGGGTGGGTGCCAATTTGACCCTGTAGTCTTTTCCCACTTTAAAGGGGTTGATAGACAAACATAATTAAAGGGGTTTGTCTACTATTCAAGATGTGTTATTGTCAACGAGTATTAATTCAGTAAAGAAAAAAGACATTGATTTACAGATTAATAATCTCAAGTTCGAATTCTCACGATACGAAACCTTAATCATCTTTCATTATTCATCAAGTATGATGGTGCGTATATACCAACAATAGATAGGTTAATTGTTACCAAATTTTGACCAAATATATGGATATTGAAAGGGAGGGAGATTAGACCAAGACAATGAAAACGGTGGACAGATGTCAGTCACCCTTTGTCCAATAAACAATTCCTCCAAACTTCTAACATCCAACAAATTATACATATATAATATAGCACATAGGGTACGTACCTGTTCCCTCAAAGCTTTATTTATTGCTTGAAAATCTTGTATTTACATTGTTCCCTAAATCAAGCTGGTTTCGTTGACAAGATGGAAACCAGAGAGGAAGAACAAAAGCAAACGAAGATCATTTAAAAGGCCTTAAATCTTCAACTGTTGCAGCAGCAGAAGCAGCAGCAGCTGGAAGACAAAAAGAAGAGCCCCAACGTGTGAAACAAAAAGGGCCTTCCAATCCAACCACCTGGTCCTGGCCCACCTTCGAGAAAAAAAAATGAAAAGTTAAAACCCACGAGCTCCTTTGAAAACAACATCAACGGGAAAGGCTCGTCATCTTCTTGGGAACAACTTCTCCATGCCCTCTCTTTCCCATTTGGCCTTTTTATATCTGTCTTTCACTCTCTGTTTCCTCCATGTTTTTGGGTTTTCTCTGAGCAGCAATTGAGGACCAGAAGTTATGAAGATCAAGAAGAAGAAATTGTCGTGGTCTCTGAGAAGTGAGCGCTCTCAATTGCAAGAAGAAATTACTTAGTTAGTTTCTTTTGGGGTGACATTTATGTATGTCTAGCTTTTTGGTGTGAGGTGTTTCCGGTGGAGAATTCACTGGGCAAAAGATTTAGCGGCGTACATGGGAAAGCCAGGCATTTGTTCTTCTTCTTCTTCTTCTTCCTCTTTCATCTTGTTTTATTTATTTTTTTCTTGTTATATTTATATATGCATGCACCTTTTCTTTTTCTTTTTCTCTGTGTTACAAGTGCACCAATGGTGGTAATTGACAGAAATGAAATAAGATTTGGCTGGTTTAATTTCCCAGGTCTTTCTCTCTCAAAGTGTCTTCAATTATGAATTAATATCCTTATATTATTTTTATTTTATTTTATAGTTCTTCCCATTTAGCTAATATCCCTCGGAGATCTGATTACTATATTATGATCATGAATCGTGGAATTTCCTTCATTTTTGTTTAATTAGTTTCTTAGATAATCAGCTGGTTTTGTTGGTGAAGCATATTGTTGTTGAGCAATATTATAATCATATTAAAATGGTTTTGTTGCTTTTCATAAAATTATTGAGCCTTGGGTAATTACGTGACATAATTATTATTTGAAGGCCAACAACAACCGTTTAAAACAAGTAATTATTTCGTCCTTTTCAACCTAATTTACTCCATATTTTTCTTAAACCAATGGTTGGTAGAGGGGCAAATCAATGGCCAAATTAATTATAAAAAAGCACATCCAGGCAGCATACGTGTATAATGTAATTTTGTTGTTGATGTATTGGTACGTCGTAAAAGTATTTTGTAAATATTTTATCGTTTGTTAGAAAAAAGAACATGTTATATTAATAGATAACGTGATCTTGTCAAATAAGTACATGTATATTCAAATTATGCGTCAGAACTAGATATTCATTTAAGAATCGTATAATTAATAGATTACATTCACAATTCGGAAAAAGAGAAAACAATTATATATTTATCTTCTAAATAATAACATGTTATATGCATCATACATGTCAAATCACTTGGTGTTTTGGTTTATGGTTTTTCATATTACTTTTAAAGGCTAAAAATGAAACCTTACTCTCTGTTTGGACGAAGGAATTGAAAATTACATAAAATTCTAAAATGATTAAATTTAGATTTCCATCATTACAATTTCTAGCAATTGAAGATTTCAGTGTTTAGATTTATGTATGTCGAATTTTGTAAATGGTACTATTGAAATTGTACAATGATGTCTATTTAGGTGGAAATTAAACTTATTGATGCCCCAATTTCCACGATTTTTTTCCCGTGCCATTTAATAAATTATGCGCTTAAGTTGCCAAATAAGAGAATTGTCAAATTCTCATGTTAAATTCTCGACTTTTAACTAAATTCTAAATTATTTTCTCCCATCTGGACGGAAGGTAATATCATTGCAAATTTGGGCAGGGCTCGGGGAAGTGAAGAGCTATTTTGACTTGAAAATTTTGAGGCGTTTCAGGTGCATCAATGCTTCTTCTTGTAGGTTGATAAATGGACACCTGTTAATTTTGAGACATCTTTTTTTTGAATGGGATATAGAAAATAAATAAATAATCATACTAAAATAAAACTTGGTAATTGTTTTGATAAACCGTGTCGGAAGGAAAAGCTCTTTCAATATTACACGGCTTGCATTGCGCCCAAGGCTTGACGTTGTTTATATAATTTGATTTCTCCCCTTTCATTTCTTCCTTAATTATGTATTCTATGTATAATTTAGCCGTGAACAAAACGTTGTGATTTAATTAGACTCAACTATTTCTGTGGTTTAGGACAGTAATTAATCATTATATTATACTATAATTTATTTTTAAGTACAAGCGATAGTCTAAAGTATAATTATTGATATGTATTCTTTTTTTTTAGTATAAAAGGATGAAAGTTTAACACACACACTACCAATAAGGGTTCGAACTTAAAATCATTAATCTGTAAATCAATGTCATTTTTTACTGGGCTGTTTATTACTATATATTTCTTTTAGTGTGCGTAATTAAGGTTCCATCTGTGCAATATTTAATGGCTGTCAGATGGTTTCAATGGAGTCGCTTAATTTGATTGTGGTTTATGGGGAAGTGAGTGAGTGGAATTAGGAGGTGGAATTAGGAGACTTTGAATCGTCAACGACAAGAATGCCTTGGAAGTTTGTACTTGATTAAGATTGGTTAAACTAACTCCCACTTTTTTCATCTTTGACATTGCTACAAATTGATATGCACGTGATTTGCTCTACAAGGAGATATGTATGCACGAGGCTTTCTAAATTAAACTTCAAAGAAAGAGATGACATGAGAGAGCTAGGAATTCAATAAAGAAAATTTTCATTTTCATGGGTAAACACGAAAATATAGTGCTTTAAATTTACGAATGTATTTGAGTTTATATATTTGAATATAATAAGTTAACGGATCGAATTGTAGTTTAAGATTATCTAGCATAACATAACACGAATACCCTAAAATACGACATACTACCAAGTACAAATAATAAAAGGCACATGCTCAAATTGGTGGTTATAAATGCCAATTTCATTCCTACAACCTCAAACATTAGCTCGATACCTCACCCACTCTAAACTCCGGTTAAGTTTCGTATGAATTCCTAAGTTAAACCTTATTTGGACTCTAAGAAAGGAAGTTTTTCTTTTTTCTTTTTCTTTACCAAAATAAAATGATGTATAATATATTGCTTATAATT
This sequence comes from Prunus armeniaca, assembly GCA_903112645.1. Classification (NCBI taxonomy): domain Eukaryota; kingdom Viridiplantae; phylum Streptophyta; class Magnoliopsida; order Rosales; family Rosaceae; genus Prunus; species Prunus armeniaca. The sequence continues at coordinate 17,837,472 of CAEKDK010000003.1, read as the reverse complement.
ATGTGCCTTATCTCTCTTATCATGTGAGAAGTTATGTGGTGAAAGATACGGATGATATATAAATAAAAATTTATCCTCATTACAAATGGCCTAATTCATGTCCCACCGCCCCTGTGCCTACAGTTGCATGGGCTTCTTCCGTAACCCATGCTCAAGAGCAGTTGCATGGGCTTGTTCCCAAGTGGAGCAGAGAAGACAGATTGGTGGTTGAAGAAGATGACAGTGATAATAATAATACTAATAATAATAATAAAATATTCAGTATTTATTTGTAATGGTCAAGAGATCTAGTAGCCATAGTCAACCACTAGTTCAGCTTTTATGCCATGAATTACTGACCCTCTTACAGTGAGTGTCGTGAGACCAATTTTTGGAAGTACGAAGGGTTCTATTCGTACCTAGTGAAAAGCATAAGCTAGCTTACAAGTGAAATCATGAGCAGTTCAACAACTTCAATTTGTTTGAATTGGTTTGGACACAACCCCCACAAAGTTCTGCTAATTAATGCATAGCTATAGGGAAATTTGGAAAAAGAATCTTTTTCTCATTTTTTTTATTCACGATTTAGAAATATAGTCACTCGAAAACCCTCTGAACAACACTCAAACTTCTTAAGAGGTTAAAAATCTAAAAGTTGATAAAAAGGAAACTTCACTAGTTATCGAAATTTCCCCTATATATAATTAAGGTTCATAAAACACTACTGATATATATATATATATATATATATATATGTGAGGGATCCTTCAAATAAGCTTATTTGAGGGACATTCTTGTAGGGCCCACTCTGTATTGTATTTCACTAATCCAAACTATTTATGTGGTAGATGTTCATTTAAAGATCATCTTTACAAAAAAAATCACTTGAATCCGATATCATTTGACCACTCAATTGAATTATTGAAATTTTAGTACTTTCTTAAAGTACTGTGTTCATTGATTTTGTTGGATATTCGATGTCGAAACAATTTTTAATTTGTCTAATTTTTTGCAATGATGATCTATGAATATAGACTTAAAAAAATAGATTATTCGGATTGTTGAAAAAAATAATTGTAATGGATCCTAAATGATGTTCCTCAAATAAAATTATTCGAAGAATCCCTCAATAGAAAGACTGTATATATCCTCTTCTATTGGGGGATTCTTCAATAATTTTATTTAAGGGACGTTCATTAGGGTACCCTACAATTTTTTTTCCTAATGATCCAAACCCTCTATTTTTTAGGTTTTCATTCATAGATCATTCTTATAAAAAATTAGACAAATCGGAAACCGTTTCGACATCCAATTGTGTCTTACAAAATCAAAGAATATGGTGCTTCAAGAAAATACTAAAATTTCAATAACTCAATTGAGTGGTCAAATGATATCGGATTCAAGTGATTTTTTGTAGAGATAATCTTTGAATGAGTATCTACAAAATAGACTGTTTAGATTAGTGAAATATAATCCAGAGTGGGGCCTATAAGGGGTATCTCTCAAATAAGGTTATTTAAAAAATCCCTTAATAAAAGCTCTATGTATATTATATATATATATATATATATATATATTATATTATGGTAGGGTCGTGGCCTCACGTAGGCTTTAAAAATGGATCAGCTTGATATTTTGTTGTGGGGCTGTCATACACTTGGTCACGAACTGATGTTCCTAATTAAAATTACTATAATAATATCTGGTCAAGAGGATTGGATCAGTGCTACTTGGCCTAAGATTATTTGAAGAAAAAATAAAGGGTTATGCAGAGTTGGACAATTTAGTATCTTGCTTTGAAAATTTCACAATCTCCTTTACAGAAAAAGTGGTGGATGGATAGCAAAGTCCAAATCATGTCACATGTAAAATAAATAAATAAATTAGAACAATTTTAGAACTGTAACAATGAATGACAGGAGGTTGATTGCTTGCAATCTTTGTCCAAAAGACAGCAAACCAAAAATGTCAAAAAGTACACAGAAGAACAATTGACATATTTACTTATCATCAAGAATAGTTATTGGAATTATTTTAGACAGAGAAGATAAATTTTTCTACAATTTTCTTTACACGAGACTACAGCAATACGATGCGAGGATGATAGAGTTTACATGAATCATCTAAAAGTAGAAACTTGTTCCCAATCTTCGTTCACAAGAAAAGCAAAACCAGTAGACTTGTTGAGCAAATAAATACATTGGGGCACCGGTGTTCAAATGCGGCAGCAATAATCATGGCTTGGTTTGTATGCCCTACATCATTATTGAAATCTGTATATGCAATTGAGTAGGAGTTAGATGTAAAATTGCACTAGTTTTAGCATTTGAGACGGTGACTTTGCTTAGGCCATACAAGTTCTCATGTCGTGTGCATACGGTCTTGTCTTTGTTGTAAAGGAAGGAAGTAGGTGATACCACGTGTAACACATGCAATAATCCAATATCATTGATTAGCTGAACACAAAGGGACCACCCGCCTCCCATATCATTGATTGCTCTTTTTCAGTGGAAATTATTTTGGAATTGTTTTAGATGCTAATCTTGTTGTTAGGTTTTGTATTATATCTGCTTGCAAAAGAGACGGATACATTGTCTTGGCCAACTGGTTTAACCGGCGTATGCGCTCCATTAGTGAAGGCTTTGAGTAGACAGTTGAAACCTAATTACAATAACTAATGTAGGAGGATTAATGCAGGTGCCTTGAAGCCTTATTGAAAACATCATTAGAGTGGAGGTGTTATGTTTGGTAATTCCTCCATGGTTTCTTCTAGTTGGTCCTTATGCCTTTGTCTGAGAATGCTAATGTGCTTTGTTATTTCAAAAATAAAAAAAAAAAAAAAAAAAAAAAAAAAAAAAAAAAAAAGACGACCATCGGTTTTTTCCCTTGTAGGACCCACAAAAAAACCGGCCCAACTTCTTGTATTCGTAACAATGGAGGCCGGCCCAGCACCCAAAGGTCCCAAAACACATACACATGTCCTGCTACGAATATGCTGAAACTAGTTGCGCTCCGAAGAGCAAACATCTAGTGCTTCCGTCGTATTTCATATCCCGTGCAGCCGCATCATCAAAACACGTGGGAAGCCTTCGTACCACGACCACAACGTAAGACTGCCAGTCAGCTTACGTGGCGTTGTCTGTCTTCGGACACGCTCGGACGATCAGGATCAGATGTCAGACGCTCGCACGTGATATCACCCTCCATTTTTGGCGCGCTTAGAGGGAGTGGCTCCACAAGGTAGGCCCCGCGACTTCCCAGCTCACTAGCACTTCGGGTAATTGTTTTGCGGGCCATAAACAGTTGAACGCCGCTGTAGAAATACCCTGTCTTTGTCAGTTAATTACGGATATGCCCCTTCTTCCCAACTATGTCAAACTAAAAACGCGCTTTTCTTGTCGACTCCTCAACTATGAAATGTTTTAGCTCTTATTTATCTTAATATTGTATAATATTTTTTTTTGAACTTTTTTGTCAAAAGTTAATATATTGATGCCAACGGGAATCTAGCACAATGAACAAAGGTATTAACTTGCAGATTGGTGGTTTGAAGTTCGAATTCTCATGACACCGTGGTAGTATGCGTGTGAGAAATTCTCACCTATTTCTTAGTTTATACCACAAAGTAATTATAGAACCAAGTGTCAATTTCAAATGAATGAAGGTGCTTTGGATTAAAAACAAAGTTGAATGAAAGTAACAAATTAAATGGGCAAAGAAAAAAGAAGAAGAAAACTTCACATGTCAATGGTAAGCAAATTCATCTCCAACCAAAAATAAAAATCACCAATTTCCCCTCAGCTGTAATTCCCTCTCTATGTTTCTCCTTTTATTTTGATTTCCATTTTAACTAAAACTCCCTAAAAAGGAAAAAGAAAAAGGGTAACAAAATAACAAAGGAAGAAGAAAAACAGAAAAAAGAAAGACAAAACTCAGTACACAGTGTGAATGTCTGTCTCTTCTCAGCGTCAGCTGGCGCCCCATTAACGTTCCAAAAATATATTTATAGAAAGAAATTCGAAGGCAAAAGACCCACAAAACTAATTTCTTTTACAAATTGGACCCCTTCCCTACTTCACTATTTTCTCTTCCATACCAGGAACAGGAAGCACGACTTAAGACCGTCCATTTTTTTTTCTTTCTGTTGTGTCCTTCAACTCCAAGCTTAAATTACCCCCAAAAAATGCGGACTTTAATGATAAGCCACTTCTTAATCATCCATCCACTAATATTTTTATTCCTAAATTAGAACATTCTTGTGCTCTTGATTTGAATCAAACCCAATCTCAGGTACCCACTTTCTTTCCTCATTTTCTCTTTTGTATTGACATTGCAGGACAGATCTCTTCTGGGTTTTCTTTTTCATTTCCCACTTTCCTTTTTTCTGGGTTTTTTTTGTTTGAAAATATATTTTTTTGGACAAAAAAAGCCCACCTGAGAGGGAAAGATATTTTTTTCTTCTTTCTTTTTGGGGTTGTTATTTAGGGTAGAGTATATTAATAGCACAAAAGAGACTTTCATGGCCATCACAAATGCTAGATTTTGGTGATACGTTTTTGTGCCTGACTCGTCTTTCATCAAATCTTTAGGGACACAGCTGAAGAAAATAAACACTTTGCAGCCTCTCTCTCCTTCAGTCCTTGTTCAAAATCCCAAAGCTTTTTCTCAGGCTACAATATAAGACCACTTCATGGTTTTGTAGCAGGTGGGCTTTTCTTGTTTGACAAGGGCCTCTCACCAAAATATCTTATCTTTCTCTTTCTTTTCTTGATCTACCACAATACCCCAAGAAATGTTTGGAACTCAAAGCCAAAGAGACCTCCCCTTAGAATTCCAATCCCAAATACCAATTTTGAGGCCTAGCATCCATACCAGGAGGGCTAATCTTACAGTAAAGTTCCAAGACCTTTATGGGTTCACAGTAGAAGGGAATGTAGATGATGTTAATGTGTTGAATGAGGTGAGAGAGAAGGTGAGGCAACAAGGACGGGTGTGGTGGTCATTGGAGGCTAACAAAGGTGCAAATTGGTACTTGCAGCCTTCCATATCTGAAGGAATTGCCCTTAAATCTTCGCTAAAATTTTCAGCTTTGGCCAATGCCATTACTTTGAAGAGGCTGATTAGGAAGGGAATTCCACCTGTTCTTCGGCCCAAGGTGTGGTTTTCGTTATCTGGGGCGGCCAAGAAGAAGTCCACGGTACCTGAGAGCTATTACAACGATTTGATAAAGGCCACTGAGGGCAAGGTCACCCCTGCCACTAGGCAGATTGATCATGTGAGTTCCTTTGCCTCTCTTTTTAGATTGCAATGGTGGTTGTAGCAAATGTTGGATCTTGCCTTTTTCAATAAAGGAATTTGACTTTGTATATGCATGATCGTTCTTAGTATCAACTTCCTTTTGAGAGATTTAGTAATTTGCAGGATGGATGTAGGAAAACATTAGCTATTCTTGAAGATTAGGTATCATTTGTGGCTGATCTTGTGATTCATGATGATAATTTGGGAATTTCTAGTTTGCATAATTTGGCTGTCTGCTTATAGAATTCCATTGGGAAAATCTTCCATTACTTTTTGCTCTAATGTTCAGCATTTCCAAGTGCTATAGCTTATAAGTTGTATCTGTATTGCCATTAAATTCCCTCCACTTCTGCAATTCACACCTTGATTGTATGTGCAGGACCTGCCCCGTACCTTCCCAGGTCACCCATGGTTGGACACCCCAGAGGGTCATGCTGCTCTTCGACGTGTCCTTGTTGGGTATTCTTTCCGTGATTCTGATGTTGGCTACTGTCAGGTAGCTCTCCTGCACCTTCCATAATACACATGAGCCATTCTTAAAGTTATCTGACTATCATGAGCATAAAAGTGCAAACCATTCTATATGTTACAAGCTGATATTATTAAAAATACTTCTGTTGTTTGTTTCATGGTCCTTACATAAATCTTGTTTGAAATTGCAGCATGTTCAAAATTCTACTTTTTGTAATCATAGTTTGATCCAAGAGAAATGTCTTGTTCAAGCATTTTTATCATAGTAGAATTGTGAGTTTTACAAATGATTTTATTCAGGTTAAGTTCAATCCTCCGGTTTTCTTCCTCCTTATGGCACCCTTTTCATGTTTACTTTTCCTTTTCACATCCAATTGTTAATTAGTAATATTTTATGTTGTTTACATTTAATCTATTTAGTAGCCGCACCTCTCTTCTAAAGAGAATTTTGTAAGCAGAGTGAATAACAAAAATTGAATCTATTCAAATGGTTTCCCAAATACTATTGTTGCAAATTACAACAGTGCATTTCTGTTGTTTCCTCAGCCACCAAAACAGCTTATCTCACCAACTCTTATTCTATGACCCACTCAAGTATGAGTTTTGCTGCTGTCCTGTAAAAAATTTCAGTAGGATTGGCTGGAAAAATTTATCGATCACAAAATGCATGATTGTTGATCTCCACCTATCTTTGTTACTTGAGAAAGAATATCTTATTTCATGTACTTTTCTGAAATAAATGTTTTGAAGAGCCAAAGTTGGTTTCCTTCGTCTTTATGCTGATGTTTACTTACTTATCTGGAATGGTTGGACCTTCTTGTTGCAGGGCTTAAATTATGTTGCAGCATTGTTACTGCTTGTGATGAAAACAGAGGAAGATGCATTTTGGATGCTAGCAGTCCTGTTGGAAAATGTGTTGGTTAATGACTGCTATACAAATAATTTATCAGGATGCCATGTTGAACAAAGAGTTTTCAAGGATTTCCTTGCTAAAAAGTGCCCAAGGTACCTTCTTTATACTTGGCCTGAAGTGTCTTATGTTTTACTTTCCTCTTGTGTATCTTCTAACACTGTAAGAAAAATGCAGGATGGCAATGCATTTGGAAGCAATGGAGTTTGATGTCTCCCTTGTTGCCACTGAGTGGTTTCTCTGCCTCTTTTCCAAAAGCTTGCCTTCAGAGGTTAAAGCAATACTCTCTCTCTCAAAAATAGAAACATGCTGAAATAAGTTGAGGTTGTTTCTGTGACTAACACTTTCATGGGGCTCTCCCTATTTTTCTTTGCCTGTTTTTTTTTCTTGAAAGACTACTCTAAGGGTATGGGATATCCTTTTCTACGAGGGGGCTAAAGTTATTCTTCATGTGGCTTTAGCAATCTTTAAGGTACAACTATAAATATTTGGCCGTTTGCATTGTTTGTATTGGTCATGCAGATTTACTTGCTCTTGACTGTCGATCATCTAAGTTCAGCTGAAATATTATATAGTAATATCAGAGAAGTTTGTTTGATCTTGTGGTTTGCAATTGCAGATGAAGGAAGAGCAGTTGCTCATAACCCACCATGTTGGTGATGTAATTAGTATTCTGCAGAGAACTACTCATCACCTGTTTGATCCTGAAGAGCTATTGACGGTAACACATTTCTCTGCTTTTTTTTTTTTTTTTTTTTTGGGAAAAAGAAAGTTATTATTTTCTTTTCTCAACCTTGTCCTCCATCAATTATGCATTAAAGGGAAACTTGACTCACATGTATGTAAAATTAGCAAAGAAGTCATTCGGCATAGATGAATCGGAAATTTATAATTGATGTAAAAAAGGATTGATGTTGATTTTGCTTCTAATATGGTGTAACACTCTTGCAGGTGGCATTTGATAAGATAGGTTCAATGACAACCAACAATATATCAAAGCAAAGGAAAAAGCAAGAACCAGCAGTGATGAAGGAACTCGATCAGAGATTTAGACGGCTAAATTCCCTAAAGTTGGATGACAAATAACATTTGCAGCATCGCAGGCTGATGAAACTGCAAAAATGCCGGACGATCTAGTGGGGGAGCTTTTCGTTCCTCCACTAGGGAAGAAACTGAATTTGTTGTGTCTCTTCTCTCCTCTGTGTTTCTGTAAAAGAAACAACCAAGCAAAGGGAGTGTCTGTTGTCTATTAGGATGTTGTAGTAGGTGATCAATGTAAATTTCTAACTGTTATCATATACGTGTGGTTAGATACACTGCAAATTCGGGCATTGTTGCGTTTTAGTGCCCTGTAATTTTTGCTTCAAATGTTGTGTCTATAACTTTCACTCAATGAAATTCAATTTGTTCTAGAAATCTGTTCTACTCGCAAAAAGAAAGTGAAAATCCATTTTTTAGGCCCTTGGTGCCTCCAAAGAGAAACTATGCCTTCTTCTAAAGGAAATGCAGAAATGGTAATTTGTGATAGAGATTGAAGGTTATTACATTTTGGATAATTAAAAGTTCACCGGCAAGGACAATTTTTTATATTATTTTTCAATTGAAAAACATGGATATTATTGATTTTCCATATCCACTATGCTGTACTGTACTATAAATTAAGCACAACCCAAATCTCCCTCCTTCCCTTCACTTTCAATTCAATCCAAACCGTTACACTGAGAAAAATGCTCACTTTCTCGAAACCCATTCATCGCCACAATTCTCACTATGCACCCAAAACCCCAACCCACTAAACCCACAAGACGCAGACACGAAACCCGACCCGATGACCCAAAAGCGGCAACCTTGGACCATCGATCCGGAGCTGGACGGGATCGACCTCGATGCGTCCGACTTCGCCGCTTCCTTGCCCCTCAAAAAGGTTCCAAACGGCGACGTATTCGAGGCCTCACGTGCCGGCGACGTTGACCGCCTCAGCTACCTGTTAGAGTCCGGAGTCAACGTGAACGCACGTGACCAGTGGGACTCGGTGGCTCTCTACTACGCGTGCCTCGCCGGACACCTCGAGGCGGCTCGCATGCTGCTCGAGAATGGCGCGATATGCTCGGAGCACACCTTCGACGGCGATCGCTGCCACTACGCCGCGCTTAATTTGAAGGTGAGGAAGCTCTTGAAGGCGTTCGAGGCCAGGCCGCCGCCTTTGAGCCCCTTGCAGGCCGCCATGAGAGAGACCTTCTTGGGATGTGGGGCTAATAGTGCCTATTTGGAGCAGGCTGATAATACCCAGTTCCAAATTTCAGGTATTTACTTGTTTCTGTTGTTCTGGGTTTTGGAATTGCATGGTTTGAAGTGGTGGTTGTGCGTTGGTGTTTTTGGGGTGTGAGGCTAAATGGGTCGGTTTCAAATTTTGCAATAACCGATTGGTGTTAGTTTTCAAGATAATAGTTTTTATAGCTGAGGGAGTTGTTGATTTTGGAATGTTAATGGGTGTGAGAATTCTAGTGTAGGGATAAAGAAGAAGAATATTTTTTAGTTCATTTCTTGAACAATGTAGTGCGAGGATTGGCTTATGTAAAACATAGTTAGCATATAGCTTGATATGGTCGAACTAGTTGAACAAGAGATACTGAGTGATGACGTCCTATATATGTTCTGATTTGGTAGTGAAGTCACAAGAATACAATTTCCGTTTGTGTCTGTTTTCGGAAATATAGGGATGAAGATGACGTTGGGTCTAACTTTTCTGAAACGTGTTGATTAATGCTATCAAGTTTCATACTTATGTTTAGCTGTCTTCACACCAAGGTAGTGAAGCCACTAGAAAATTCAAGTCAGTCCTGTGCTAGTAGTAGATTTAGCTAAAATTTGTGCCTATTGTGGGCTGTTGTCGTTCAGAACATCTGGATAGTTTTCTTTCAAGAACAATATGTATCTTAAGTGACACTCAACATTTGATATTCCTGAGTAGGTCTTCAATCCAACGATGGAACCAATTCCAACTACTTCACTCCAGATGTGGTATTTTTTGTTCAAGGTAGACCCATCGAAGCTCACAGAGTCATCCTAAGTGCTCGGTCACCATTTTTCAGAACAAAGTTTGTGACTGATTGGAAACAACGCAAAGAAGTAAGATTTGCGAGGGAAAAGTTGTCATATCCTGCCCTATACAGTCTCATCCACTTCTTTTATTCTGACAGACTAGAGGTTGCTGTAGATGATATGGAGGATATTGTGAGGATCTGCAAAGTATGTAAATGTGAATCTTTACAAAGGATTCTTGAGAAAGAACTGATTCACCAAAAATATGCCGAGTACAAAGCATTGAGAGACATAGACAGCTCTAAAAAGCGGTTCATCTTACAAGGCCTGTCTCTTCCTGAAGAAGATCAGCTTCCTGCTGGCTTGCACAATATCCTTCAGATTTCCCTTGCCAATTCCACCCTGGAACCCAACCTAGACAATGGGGTGAACAATTTAACATCTTGTGTTGGTATGATGCAAATCAGTGATTTTGAAAATGATCTTGCGGATGTTTGCGTAAGAGTTGATAAAAAGAATTTCCGATGCCATCAAGTGGTTTTAGCATCAAGGTCGGAATATTTTAAAGCAAGATTATCCCGTATGAAGGACTTTCATGAAGGGAAAAATGATCTACCCGTTGATACTCTTCCAATTCTTGAGGAACATGATTTGAGCTCTGAAGCATTTGAGAAAATGATAGAGTATATGTAAGTGTTCCTATTTTTTTAATAAAAAAGAGAAAAAAATTAGAATGGGAAAGATGAAATAGACTGTTATGAAGAAGATATGTGTTCACTTCCTAAATTTGGTATTTTGGTTGTTTGTAAACATTTATGGTATTCATTTGGTCAGTACAATAACCAGAGATTTTGTGCCCAGTCTGCATTTTTCTTGCAGTTTTGTGTGATCAACTATGTTTTAGGTCTTCTGATTATTTGTGTTATTAAACTTTTTTCAACTCTTTGGTTGGTTCAGGTACACTGACAGATTGAAGGATATAGAACCTGATCAGGTAGCTTATATATTTATTAGTAGCTTCTAGCATTTCCGACAAAGAAATCAAATAGCTTGTAATGTTATTTCTATTTCTGGAAAAAGAAGATTCTGTGTTTTTTTTTAGGGGGTCTAATACTTGTCATTAACTGAACAGGCTGGGGAAATATTTGATGCCGCATCTAGATATCTATTATTTCCTCTTAAGCGTGCTGTAGCTGATGTATTACTGCCACACCTGGAAAGTGCCTCACCTGCAGAAATGTGCCATTGGTTGATATTGTCAGACATGTATAATGCTCCTTTAAACCCTACCCCAAATTTCTCTCTCTCTGAAATTCTGGTCAATAGCTATAGTTAATGATATCCTTGAACTCTGGAATTTTACAATGTTTTGATGATGACGTGTGTGTAGGTATGGAGTTCTGAAGATAAGGGAATTCTGTCTAGATGCAATAGCTTATAATTTTGAGACATTTGCTGAAACTCGTGAATTCCGAGCAATGCTGTTGACACTGCCTCCACCATCTGGGGATTCATCATTTCGCACCACCGTTCCAAGTGCACCGGGAGCTGAGGTTAATACAGACCAGCGCAATCTTCTGGATGACTTACGAGAAAAATGGCTTGAAGCTGAAGCTGCTGAGCTTGACAAGAGAGATGAGAGTGCATTAATTTTTGACAAGCGCCTTGAGATGCTCATGGTTGTTGCAGAACGAGAAAAATATGATGGTCTTACTAATGATACTCCCAATGGTCCTAGAACATCTTTATTCCCATCTCCTACCGCCCCCATAGCAAGTGAACAAGAAGAGAATGTAGGTTAGCCAATTTTGTTTCTTTTCCACATTATAAAATAAAAATTTATAGATTTGTGCCGAAGCGAATGCTTCAGACAGAGTGCCTTTGTTGGGTGTTTTTCTTTTTTGTAACATTTTGTCCTCATAGCATATAATTCCATACATTTTTTCTTCAACTTCCATACACTATTGCCCGCTGGTGCTATTGATAGTGTAGAAAATAATGAAACAGCAATGTGCCTTATACCCCAGCTACAATGCGCATGTCTAAAGGCCAAAAAAGGAAAATGCATTGTCTTGTAGCGTGAAGACCAACTCAGTCCCCAAAAAGAAAAAGCAAAAATAAAACAGGACCAAGATCTAAGCTTTAAGTTGAAAATAGACAAAACTAGTATAAAAAGATGAACAAACAATGCTTTTTCTCCCTTCGCATTATTCAGCAAAAATAATGCAATACCCATTAAAAGAAAATACCTAGGTACAATAATCTCTAACAAAAATTTACAAGACCCTTTCCTTTTTCTTTTTCTTTTTAATTTTTTTACTTCCTGTGGTTTACAAGCCCATTAAAATTGAGCACTTTCCCTTTGCATGAGCAAGAGAACTGATAACAGAAATCAAGTTCCTCTTATTCCTGTTCTCTAGAAAAAGAATAAATAAATAAATAAATAAGTATATCCTGTCATTTTCCATCAGAAGGGTAATTTTTTTCATTTTCTAGAGAAGATTGCTCATTTTCGACCTTTGAGGGATTCTCATTCTCTATCTGTGGGGAGGTAGCATTATCTGAAGCAGCTCCATCCATAGACAACTTGGACACTGCACTAGCCAAACCGGTTTCACCATCAGCGGAAGCTGTAGGGGAGCCATCAGGACTGTTAAGGCTTGATTCTGATTCACCTTCTGGTTGCTGCAGACTCCAGTACATGATGCTTGCAGTCAAAGTAAGCATCATCTTCTGGTTTACCTGCCATACCAAAGCACATGGCAGTACAATTTGGATGTTATATACCTACTAGTCTAATACTACATTGAAGAAGGTAGACTGCAGTATTGGTTCAATCCAGTTCAACTGAAATAATCTGCTCCACTCATAACATTAGTTAGCATTATTCTTTGCGATAAAATAGTTTGACCATAAACAGACAAACAAATGAGAAAGATATCAAACATTTGAACAACACGAAAAAAATTACGGATTTCTGAGAGTAGAAATATAGTGAAGGCTTCAATCCTGCTCTTTGAAAATGTTAATTTAGAAACAGAAGGCTACAAAACTCCATATCCATAATTTTGGAGTTAGACTATTCCTCAGAACCAGATACTTCTCTTAGTGACAAATAATTAGTGACCCCATTAGATGCCAAAAGGGACAGAGAGTACTTGATGATTTCATATATTTCAGTCAAGATGACAGATGAGTAAGCTATAAATATTTTGGTCCACTACAATATCCCATACCTCAATAATGTCCTCTGGTAACAAGAAAATGGAGCAACCAAGCTTTCGGGCGACACTGATTATATATGTTGCATTCAATTTCTTATCTTCCTCTGAAATAGTGAAGATAATGAAGTTAGAAAAAAATAAAATAATAATAAATGGTAACAAGAAGGCAATGATGAAAAAAGTGTGAAATGTTTCCCACTTTCTATACAGGATAGGTGTCCTTCTCAAATAGTTGATCCCTAAGAAAGCCAAAAACCTACGAGCTTGATATATTGATGTTTTTAGCATGCACAAGAATTTCCAAGTCACCAAGTAATTACATAAGAGAAAACAACCTTGTTCATGAACTACAAAAAGTGCCATACCAGTTTCCCCCTTTGTGGCAAGACTCCAATTAACCACCCTTGGCTCCACAGCACTAAGAAGCTCGAGGAAGAAAACTCCACTTGAAAGGTTTCTATCCTAAAATTTGAAAGTTCAATAAATAAATAAATAAAACCTTAAAAACTAAAATGCCAATCATCGGATTGAAGCTGTCAGTAAGAAAGGCCATTGTTTATTGAATTACCTTGAAACTGTCCATTTGGGAGGTTCTACCTGCCTTCTTAACTTTTTTGTTTGCCCAATTTAGAATGTCAGCATCAGTAATCTCTTTTCCTGCTTTACCTTGGGAGTGTAATCTCAAGTTTTTCAAGAGTTGAAGCATACTAAACCTCATCAACTGCCATAAATATGCTGGGGATACAGGGGAAGTTAAAGAGTTATCACTAACATTAAAATGGAGACATATAAACAAAGAGCTTTAAATTCACTTGTCCACCCTAGATATATATCTGAGGTTGCGTATTTAAATTATAGAAGTTTGAATTGAGGAAACGGGTTGGAGACCTCAATTTGTCTTAGCACAACCAAAAACAAAAACAAACAAAAACAAAAACAAAAAAACTCCAACTAGTAAAACTTAACAGTCAGAAATCCAATACTATTTGTCTTATATTTTTTCCAAGTCAATTAGAAATCATATAGTTCTAAGAAGGTACCATAACTTTCAAGGTTTTCTTGGATGAAAAAAATTAATATTGCAGTACTACCAACACAATATTTTAAAGGAAAACTCTTCAAACTTACCCAGTATGAGCTTCTTATTTCCTTGCACAATATCATTCCCTGCTACATTCACAAGGGAGAAATTTAATTCCTTCCCAATCTCAATAACTTGGTTGCAATTCTCAACTTTTCTAAATGGCATTTTTATCGGCGGCTTTGTTGCCTTTTTCCAGTTGACTGCTCCTGAAGAAATTTTGTCAAGAACTTCTAAAAGAACCCATCTGCATCCACAAGGGATATATATCAATCATGGCTCAAACAGTCACAACATGTATGTGCTTTAAGGGGTTAGAGGGAAGAGAAATTAAAAATCTCACCCATTTCTGACATCTTCAAAAAGATTATTGACATAGGTAGCAGTTCCAAGACTGTTAATCCACAGTCGGAAGCATCTCTCTTCCCGAGAAGTCTCAGCATCATCTGTCATCATCTCAGCAAAGGACATTTTTTTACTGTCAGTAGTCAAGCCATTTCTGCAAGAAAAATTCACACACCATTAACACAGTATATTAATCTGAACAAAAAGGCACTACACACTGTTTAGAACTACTGCAGCATTGCAAACTGAAACATCAGAACCACCAACTGATAGTGAAGGAGAATCAAGAAGCAAAAACAATAGAACACAATATAATTGATCTGCGCTAGAAAGCAACAGGCACTGTTATTCAAAACAAATATGAACATGCAATATGGTAAATTGGTGATGCGAAAATATGAATGAATATCAAAATCTGCAAGCCTAAAGCACTTGAGAAGTGCTGTTTCTTGCCTGTGATGGAAAATTTGTGCAACAAACGCAAGATTAAGATTTGGTGAGCCCTCAACAATGTCTTTAGGAGTGAGGTATCTTTTGCAATCCAATTTCTCTGCTTGCTCAAGAACAAGGTTTGCTCTTTCTGTAGGATCCTTCTTATCCAAGGCGGCAGGGCCTGAGTGCTCTGGTGCAAGAGCATTAAGCAGGTAAGCATAAGCCTCTCCATCCTGAAAATGTGTTAATCTTATTACATAATCACGAGGATAAAAAAAAATCAACAGCATACTTTAAAACAAAAATAAAAAATCACGTTGGATACAAGTCTTATGCAGAATATAACTTATTTGTAAGCCAGCAACAAATTCTAGCTGCACAGTGACTCAAAAAAGTGTGATGTATAATACATATAAAAGCTTTTCCTTCCTAATTGATAATTTAGTGGTCAGTTTAGAGGAGACTGGAAATACAATTTTGACACCATTGCTATTAGGTTTATGCATAAAATGCTTATCAGTACTAAACTGGTTAGCTTGCTCTTACCTTCACATCAGAAGAGAAGTTTGTAACTTGTTTTTCATAGCCAGCTTTCTTCAAATGAAAATTCATCCATTTCAGTAGAACCTTCTCAGGTGGTAGACCCAAGAGCTCCTCCACATCCTGTCCACTAACATGATAGCTGAAGTTAGCTTATATGTTCATCTACCAACATAACGAAGTGTACATACAGATTATCCGCCCTTGTTTAATCAAGGATAAGTGAATATAAATAAAACTTTGTGACCTTGCTGTCGTCCACCAACTCCACAAGTTGTGGAGTTTTCTTCAGATTGAGATCAGCCAACAGTTGAATCTGATAATGCCACCACATGAAAAGACAAGTTATAAGTTTAAGCCTTTATAACCCAAATATCAAATTATTGTGGACTCTATGATAAAAATATACCAAAAACAAAAACGATAAAAAAAACTCATACTGCATACCTTGATTATTTGAGAAATCAAGCCAAGTACTAGATAGGGCTGCAAATTAAGCAAATAGTGAAAATGTTAAGAAAAAGTTTAGGAAACTGGAAAATTTCCAATGGGTAGCTGGCAGTGCTCAACTTACTCTAGCTTCAACCAAATCCTGTGTGCCAATGTTAACTACAGTGCAGCCAATAGCCTTTGCAGAATTAAGACAAAGGGTATGGTTCTCATTCCTCTCCCATGGATTAAGAGAAGTTTTAGTATTGATAGCTCGCTCATCTATAGTCCCGGGAACAGCTACATTGATAAGCTTACTACATGAAGCAACTAAAATAATTAACAAACTTGAAAATGTCTGTGGACACTATTGAGTAGAAAATTGTTGAGCGGGTCCAGTGCCCCTACCAAAGTAGTACTCCACCTTTTGCCAGATCAAATAAAGAATTTGTAGATGGATCTAATGGAAGAAACTTCTTCAAGAATGAATCTTCTGCCAGGTAGCTGTTAATGTGGGCAACATAAGAAGACTTCTCAGATTCATTAATCGCGTGGTGAACAGTTGTTGTGGTTGCCTTGAGAAATGAAGATTTCGAACCACCAGATTTTGCTGTTGCACGGGCTTGCAAATTCAAATATGCCTGCCATTTAGCAAATCCCATTAATTTCTTGTACCAGTCCACCATGACCAGCAAATATGCGAACATGATCTATAGTTAAAAGGAAACTGAACTGCCAGTCAGGTCTGCTCATTCACAAGATCTCACTGATTGATTTCTGTTTCAATTTTAACTAAAGCATATTCCATCCACCGACTATGAACAATATAATTGAAATACAGGAGAAATGGAAGACATAACCTCATGCTTCAAAGACTCACCCGAAGATAGGACTCAAAATCAATTTCTTCTCCACTGTCCTTGTTCGACTCCAATAAGATACCTTTAACCTCATCTTCGGTGAACATTTCGGTGAAAGCCTTCAGTTTTGCAAAAACCGGCGGCAAATCTCCCACAATGACGCGACCAGACTGATTCCTTATTGAAAGATACTAAAACCAATGCAACCAATTCCACATGTCACCACAAAATTGCCACTTGATCACATAATTTCTCCAAAGAACATACATAGCCTAGTAATCTATAATACAAATTGCCACTTGATAGGAAATCAGAAAGCTTACTCTTGATTTCAGGGTCCGAAGCTCGACTTGAGTGAATTGGCTCTGCAGCCATGTATCAGAAACAATAACTCCCTCAAAGCCAGACATCTTCCCTTTTTTTGTTTGTGCCGAAGTCCCAGTGCAAAAAGCTTAACACCGATTTCCCAGAAACAAAATCATATATCTCAATTTTCAAATAGCCATAACTTTCGACAAGTCAGCATGGAATTAACAATCTTGCAACAACAGAAGCACAAACCAGATCCATATATGTCAAAATAAAAAGAAACCCAATTGAGGAACCATATCATAGATGCAAACCAACGTGCATGTTAATCAAAAAACGCGTTTTTTTCTTCTTTCAGGATTGACCCAGTTTTCGAATCAAATGGTAATGTTGATAAACACATAAAATAATCAAAACACACGTCGAGAAATGAGTATTCAGGTAGAAAAATGTACGAGAGTACCTTATGGAATCTCAGAAAACAAAGCTGAAATTGAAGGACTTTCTCATTCTTTTTGCGCAAGCTTGGATTTTCTTCAGCGAGAGAGAGAGAGAGAGTTATGTTTGTGTTTGATGAAAGACAGAAGAAAAGAGTGAGAGAAGGAGAGAAAAACGTGTAGGCGATAGGACGCGCGAAGAGCCAGGGAAGGCAATAAGGCAAATGCAAAAGCAGAGGAGGAGAGTCCAAGGTGGCCTATTGCTTGTCCATAATATATGTCCATGAATGTGAATGTCTAATAATATTGAACACAGACACACCCTCCTCCATTCAATTCCCGTGGGAACGTCTGTTCGGCATCAATTCCAAAACGGGGAAACTACAAAAAGGAAAATGTCAATCTTAAATAAGAGAAAGAGAAAAGGGTAGCCCACTTTTTCTTTCCTAAATATATATATATATATATATATATTGTGTTTCTACTTTTTATAAATAAAAATAACCACGTTAAGGAGAGCTATCTTTACTCTTTTTTGTTTTGTTTGCATATATGAGTTAGATTAGTTGGCTCGGCTAGCATATCCAAATCCTTACACCCGGCCGAGCATGATCCCCCTCTCTTGTGAAGTAGGTACTTTAGAATAGCTTATACCTATTGTTTGGTAAACATGATAATTTAGACCATCACCTCTAAGAAAAATGTGATAATTATAAACTTAATGGAGGTCACATGTGAGATTGAGATCTCGGATCTCCATCTTAACTCACCTTCAGGCTCGATCTCAATGATGGCACGGTTTTGATACAGTCGAAAACAACTAGTTTTCTATGATCTTGACATATTCCAATAGATATCTAGCTAAGGCAATATGATTGAGAGGATGACTGAACACTATAGGCCCAACCAATTGTCATGAAAAAGTATGTGCTTGTTGATTTTCAGTCTGACTTGAGCTTAACAATTGTTTACGATAATTATTTAACATTTCAAAACCGGAGGAGATATGAAAGTAAGACCTATGAAAAGAAAAGGTAGGAACTTTGTGCAAGTTCCCTATCAAAAAGAAAAAAAAATTACGAAATATGCAATTGTTAAAGCAGTTAGAACTAAGTTGCTTAGTAGAATTCACAATCTTCAAATATGCAGTTTCAGCAAGGTTTTAAATTTCCAGGAGCTCCTCACCATATGGGATCCAACTGGTAAGCAAAAGACTTGGAGGCAATCTCTTCGCATGAGTATAGTTTACTTTCACATATATTGTACAAGGGAAGGCAACATAAGAATTTAAGTTAACATTACAGTACAAACATTTTGCTGTATAAACAATAGATCAAACAAATTGCCATTTACTCATTTGGACAACAGAACTCAAATTCTCATACACGTAAAGATTCAGTACCCACATATGTCCACAAAAAATGGTTTCAAAATCAAAGCAATTGAACAAAATAAGTGAATATAAGCCCTTTTAACATAACTTAAAAGGATTTCAATGGTGAAGTCTGTCTCACAAGAACAAGACCAGCCCAGCTGAGACTGCCAAAACAAAGTGACCCCAAATACCCCAGCTGATAATCCTGTAAGAAGAGGACTTTCCTGGTGAAGATCCTGGAGACGATGAGCCTTTAGTTCCATCAGCTGTTGGAGCATCTGCAGCTGGTGCAGCGGGAGCCGGTGCAGGAGCTGGGGTTGGAGGTATGTCAGTGCCAAAGATTGCCTCAGGAAGAAGAACCTTGTTAACTTGGTAAATTGCAACAGGATCAGTGGAAAGCACACTGCTGCTCACTTTTGTGTCTGTCCATCCTGAGGTAAGATGTACGGTGCCTGAAACATCAGTGAAGTTCAAAGTGTATTGTCCACCAGCAAATGTAGGTATGGGGCTTGATTGGCTTAGGTTTTTGAAGTCAGATAAAGAATAGTAATGCGGCAAGGCATGGAATAGGATGAGTGACTTGAGCTGGTCAGCTGTGAGATTGGAAAGAGAGGGCTTCTTAAGAGATGAGAAGGCACTATCTGTTGGTACAAAGATAGTTATGCCTTCCTCAGTCTTGTTGGCTTGGTCTTGAAAGGTCTCAAGCACTTTGGTGGACTCAAGGTAGTTAAGGAAGGTGTGGAATGGGCCGGCCACAGTGAGTAAATCTGTGAGGTTCACGTATTCCGGTGCTGGTGCTGGGGCTGGAGTAGGGCTTAAGATGGGAGATTTAGAAGTTTGAGCATATGCCGCTGAAGAACACAGAAGCAGTAGCATGAAAACCACAGGAAGTTCCATTTTGTCCAACTTAATAGTACTTTTTGTATGGTGACACTCTCCAAATTCCTGCAAGAAAAAAAATTCCAAGCACAATGGTAAAATGCCAATTAAACACTAAAACCAAAAGAAATTGCCAGTTAATCACAGAGTCAGTGAGTACTGAGTATAAGTTTTTCCAATTAATTCCAAGATCCAAACTTTTCACCTTTCCCAGTGCACTAGAACTACGTTCCCACAAAACCCAGTTTGCAAAATCTTCGTAAGATCAAGAAAATCTCAAAAACACAATGAGCCTCTCCATTAAGAAAACCCAGATCTTGATCAACAAATTTTTAAGAAGGAAAAATACCCATTACAGTGGTAGGGGCTGTTTAATAAAAGATCTAATGGACATGGACTGCACTAAAAGAACAGGGGCAACAGTACATGACACTGCAATACAGGAAACACGAAAAATAAGAAATGCAGGTTGATATATAACTTAGAATTTGACCCAATTCCCTGTTTCTGAACTCAGAAGATAAAATTACAAATGGCCAAAAACCAGATCAAAATTGCAGTTTCTGTGAGCAATTCATCTCTTCCACTAGAACATGTTTGTGTACATTGAGCTTTTCACCCTCCCTAGAGGTTTCTGAGTAAGCCCAAGTCAACAAATCTCTAGAAGAACAAGAGAAAGAGTCCACAGTGAAACAATGTACATCAACAAATCAGATCTAGATCAGCTCAGTAATGTCTCACATAGCATATAATTAAACTTAATATCATGGACTATGAAGTAAAGCAATAAACTTTCGCAAGCACAAAGAAGCAGTCAAAAGTTGTACACAAAATCCCTATGAAAATAAGGTGCAGGCTGAGCAGAGAGAGACTACTAAAACTAAAAACACTGACCTCTCACCAAAAGAGGAACTCAGAGAGAGAATTGGTGGTTGAGGTTGAGATTGAGAATGCAATAAAGACTGAAATGTGGTGAGACTTTATAAAGTAAAGGTGGGTTCTTGTTGGTAAGATAAAAACAAAAGAATGGCAGTGGGGATGGAACCAGCTGGTGCCTGGTGGTGAAGAGATATAAAGAAGGAAGTGGGTGTACTAGAAGGCTGTTTGCAAACTGAGGATGCTTCTTCAAATAAACAAATCCTTTTATTGGAATGACTTTTCAGTTACAAAAGAAAAGAGTGTTTGCATCATTATGTGGGGTGGTGGGCTTTCTAAGTCACCTCCATCTATTCAGTTTTTTAATGCATTGGGTTGGAGACTCTAACTTTCACTCTACCTCATCATTAAGATTTTGTCCCTCATTTTCTCATCAAATTATCTTCTCATGCTAGTTTGAAACTGTTGCTATATATTCTGTAATTGTCTCTCAAAAAAATTATTCTGTAATTGGGTTTTTTTTATAGCTTTTTTTTCTCTTTTGCTTGCTGGGAGTTGAAGTTCACTTCTTGTGGCTAACTTTACTGTATCAACTAACTTTTACTGTATCAACAAACTCCAAGGAAAGTAAACAGTAAAACATCTAGAAGGACTGCCTATACTTCCATTGACATCCAAGTATTTGGTAATGCATACATTTGCCCTCTCTTCTCTTGAGAAGATTGGTTATGCCTTTTTCATTCCTTTTGGCCATCTTCTTGGATTAATCGTTATGATATGCCTCTTTTTGTGCATTGAATGAACTTGGTTCAAACTTTTGGTTTGTTGATAGGATACTTGGTCAAAGTGAAAAAGAGATTGTAACTTCTTCACCTTTTCATGGGAAGTTGGGCTAGGTGTATTATTATTATTTTTTTAGAAACTAATGGGCTATGTTGGATGGGTGAGAAAACAATTCTAAGAAACTTCCACCCGTAGTTATTATTATTTTTTATATATATAAGTGATAGCCTATATTATAAAGAGAAAGGGAATTTTCTCACACATACTATCAATGTGTTATGAGGATTTAAATCTGAGATCATCAATCTGCAAATCAATGTTATTTATCACTTTGTTAGACCCGTTAGCGACACCAGTAATTATTTGATGACAAAAAAAAAATCAAGATTAGTTTTTTCATTACACAAAAGGAAAGAAAAATGAAAATAAAATATATGGAAAATTAGAAATCAAAATCTCGTGGGGAGAATTGAACAATTGAGAATGGCAAAGTGGGGCCCACCATGAGATTTGGGCCAGCGGGCATTGGCTGTCTGGTTGTCCCCGTGCCAACTGTACCCAATGATTCGGCAAACATGCGTACTCGCTCACGAGAAACTACGCCCGCCGTTAATGTTAGCGAACCGTGGTTCGAGACATACGACACCGTTTCTTCGTGTTTTACTCACTCCGACACACAGACAGACACCCCATCACACTATGAAATTTTATATGCCCATTTATTTTGGGGATCACATGCCAACCAAAACCATTCAAAAAATAATTGTTATTTATTTTAATTATCCCATAATTATAATTATTATGAATAATTATTCAAAATTATTACTAATTATGCTGTAAATTAAGGACAGCATCATTGACCAAGAGAAACTAAACGTTACTCTGTTCTTATAATAATTTTTCTAACATTGTGGTAGAGCACTAATCAACTCTTAACTAAATTATTATTATTTTTATATTTTATTCACAGCTAGACGGATATTTTTTATTTTCTAAATGTATACCAATATAAACTTTGGTAAATTAATTCTGAAGACTTTGAAAAAAATTGGCATGTGGAAGTCATTGGTATTTGCGGTCAAATCAAGTTTAGTGTTTTGATTAATCATAATCAAGAGAGGTGGGATTTGTCTTCTATGTGGGGAAGGTGTGATGCCAATTTTTCTGATTAATCTAACCAATTAGTTGGCTAGGAGTAGTGTTTTGGCACATGATCCTCGTTTGATTAATTAACCAAAGTTATATAACTTAAACTTTATAAAGGATACAAGTGGATCCATCCATTGGCATAAGTCTATGTCATGCAGTTTTGTATGAATGATTTTGTTGTTGAATCCTAATCCCACATTAGTGTTGGGTTAAGTAGCTAATCAAGCCTTATATACCCATCGAGTCTCTCTCCCTAAATTGCTTACTAATAAATAGGCCCATAATAAAACTACGTCACCATAATGGGCTAATTACATCAAACTCACTATGAATATGTATCGTCTTGCGTTAATAGACTGCCCACATATCATGCTAAATATTGGCCAAATTGAATGAAGTAACCTTGATCCATTTGCATATTTCAACTAAATTAAGCACCAAGCTCTCTTTGCCTTTGTTCTTAACAAAAGTTAACCCATGTCCATTCTAGTAGGTATACAAAGGCCAAGTCCAAAAACATGAATGTGGACAAGCATTCATAACAAGAGATGAGTGGAGAAGAGGTGGGAGGATGATGGGTTGTTGTCAGGTGCAGAAAGCAGCTAGGATGGCCAAATCAAGCTGATTTAATATTCCATTTGTTCTTTTCAATTGTGGGTATATCTTTGAAATCTCATGCACCTTCAATTTGAAAGGGGCACGTTTGTACCCTTCTGTGTTCATACTAGAAAAATCAATGCTCAGCTCTATCTGAAACTTGAAAGTGGGGCATCTTGCATCAGGGTTCCTTGAATTCAACAACTCATGTTTGAGTGTGAATTTGAAGCACTTGTCACCAACCCAATATTGCAAACCATGCTGTCTTCAAGCTGTCAATTATGATTAGCATAATTGACTAAACTGTTTAATAATTTTCAAATAGCCTATCATATTTCTTTGGCTTTAGCAGCTAAAGAAATCAAAGAAATGAGGACTCCTTCAGACAAATGCAGTGAATCAAGAACAAAATCTAAGCTCACCTTTTATTACAGGCAGTAAACAAAAAATCCCCTCAACAGACTCTCTTTCTTTGCAATCCAATGTTATGAAAATTAACTAACAAACTTAGCATAACCAGGGAAGTAAGTAATGTCTGGATACTCATTAACTGGAAAAATCTTAAGCTAATCGTGGTGCAAGAACATAAGCCGAATGAAAAAGATATGCTGGCGCTCATTGGGAAATTCTCTGTTTATTTAGCCCATTCCTTTCGAATGTCGAAGGTGTAATTGATTTCCAAGTAGCACTTGTTATCATCGTCCAGAAACTGCAGAGACAGAGATGGAGATAGAACAGAATGAGATTCTATAGTGGTAACTATATTACTTCATTCAGTTAATTATAGAAAGATTATATAAATTCGGAAATCTTAAACCTGCAATCCTGGTAAGATTATGTATTTACTTCAACTGGGCTTACCTTTGATCTTGCAGAATATGATCCTCTGGCAAATATGCCAGAAGGCGTGGTCTCTTCTGGCATCAAATGTGTGTAAGGCTCTGGCTGAGGACTGAAAGTTCCAATCATCTCTTTTGTGCTGTCAACTGAAATTAAAATCCTTGTGAACGGAACAATTTGAGTGCATCATGATTCATTTTTCAAGGACAATTAGGATGGATATAGCTTACTTACCCTTGACACCAGTTTTCCACACGGTGTTGGTGTACTTGAGGCCGGATACAATGTTATTGGTAACTTGGAAGGAGAATTTCAGGTTGTGTGGACTGCCTTCTTTCAGCGTAAACCATAAGCCCTTGGGTTTCCCATCTTCCGGAATATCAAGAACAATGTCAGGTCTATCAGGAGAGAGGATTGACAGTTGAATGAACTTCACTTCAGGTTCAAGAGTTTCTGTTGTAAAAGAAGGGAAAGAATTACTATGTGCAAGAAATAAAGAGAAACCATTTAAAACAAAAAAGGAAAGAGATGGATAAGGCATACTTTTAAGAAATTTATAGTCTCCATGGAGTGTAAAACATTAGAAACAGAGAGTTGGAATGCAGAAAGCCAAATTCTTATTTCTAAAAACACACACCCTTACCATCAAACTAGTAAAGAATGCTGCTTTTGTAGGATTCTCTGATCAAAATAACCTCATTAAAATGGCCAACTATACCCGTGAGGTTGGTTGCGAAATGAGAGGGAAGAAAAAAAAAAGATAAAAAGAAAACCGATAATCGACAAATTCATCTCTAAATTGCACAAGTCTACAAGATTGTAGGCAACAAGTTCTGAAAATATTGTAGTAAAATAACAGATAGGTGAAGAATCACTAGTTGTCAAAGTTGAACAAGTATGGTTGTTTTACTATGAAGTCATAAATACAGGTCTTATGCTGCAAGCAAGCCCTAAGAGATCATCTCTAAAGTGTTCACAGCCAGCAATACGAATGACAGGTTTTTGAGAAAGTTGGATTCTTTGAATAGTAATGTGATCTGATATTCATGTTATGATCATGGTTCACGAATGCAGTTTTCATTAAAAGGAAAATAATACAAATTTATGGACCCTACATCAAAGAGATTCATAGAACTCAGAGATAAGCACATATAGGCTTATAGCCCAAAAGAAGAACGTCTCCAAGCTGAAAATAAATAAAACATGTGCCAATTATCACGTGAAAACAAGCATAACAAGCAAAATTGTACTCAACTAATGATAAATATTAAGATGCAAATATTCTTAAGATAATGGTCAAAGGAATCATTATTAAGCAAGAAAAGGACAGGGCATCAAATAAAAGCGCAAGGGAATGGGGTTAGAGGGAAGTGGCACTACTTTAATTATTTTCAATTATTTAACCATTTTGATCATTGGCAATCATCAACAGTGAAAGATTTAAGTCAAAGAGAGCTGCTGACATAAATAAAGATTCTGAAATGCAATTCCAGTAAAATTGCAAAGCTGAGATGATAAAATGAAATCTGATACCTCCAACACTCTCAAAATCCACAGCCCCGAGAAGCTGTTCCTTCCACCTCCTCAAACTCTCATCATCCTGATGCAACAAAAGTCAACCACCAGAGTGGCAACAACAAAAATTCAACCGCCAAAAAGAAATTAAATAAGAGAAAAAGATACAATCTTTACACCCTGAGTTTGAGCAGAAACACACCTTATCCTTCTCAATCTGTTCTTTAAGAGTGCATTGAGGACCCAACTGAATCTTGTTGCTTCCTTCTTCATCTTCCTCCTCCTCAGTTGCAGAGACAGAAGCCTCACTCATCTGTCTGCCAATTCCCTCTACTGCCTCGTTATCAGTATCATCTTGATTTTCTTTCTCTGTTTCTTGATCACTCTTCTTTCCTCCCCCCATGTCCTTGGAACTTGAGATAGCTCCAGCAGCCAAAAGAACATCAACTCATCCACAGTCACAAAGAAACCCAACTAGCTACGACCAATTGCAAAAGAACTGGACAAACCCATTATAGCCAAAACAGAATGAAAGCGTCTTCGTTTATGAATTTGGAGAGAAAATAAAAGAAACCCAGTGAAAGAATTGACACAAAATGATAGAAAGTGAAAGAATTTGGTGGAATGAAACAAACCCAAGAAAGGCAATAATCGTCCGTGTTTCAGATAACACAAGAAAATAAGAGGCAGAAACAAACAAGACCCTGAAAGCAAAAAAGAGCAGAGAGAAAAAGGCAAAAGGGAAAAACTGGAATTTTTTGTCTCCTAGCTTTCTGTGGTGGGTTGTTGTTGACTGTTGAATTTCTCAAAAGGGAGAGAGGGATGAGGTGGATTTGAGAATGATTTGTCAAACTGAGTGAGAAAAGGTCCTGTGGTGATCCGAAATATGAGTGGGAGAGAGATGGTAACGAAAGAGAGAGATAGACGTCTGAGAGAGAACGTGTAGGTCACTAAGGCGCTCACACATTCACGCATTACCCGATTCAAGGAAGGGGGAAGAAGGGGACTTTGAGGCTTTCATGAGTCATCTAGAGACTGTCAGTCAGAAGTTTAGAGAGATTTTCGGGGAATGTTAATAAGTGAATAGCCCATGTATATTCCTGCACATTATCCCCTTCCTTGCATTGCATGGGAGGTTAGAATGATTGTGGTCCCACATACCACTCAAAGATATGTAGACCCCACCCATGAATCTGTCTCTTCTTTTAATCTTCTCTTTTAGGTCAAAGGTTGTTAATCCATGTGTTCATAAAATAATATTGCTAAAAGGGGTTCTTTCTAAGAGAAATATTAGTAAAGGTTTGCAAGGCGTTGGGTACAGTTGAACCTAACTTACTTGTACAGAAATAAGTTATGTATGAAGAGGGATTAACCTGATTACATGTAAGGGTAATTGCTTAGGGATTAACTTTATTTGTACTAAAAAGATTCTTTTAACTTCTATTTCCAATTTATGTGATGGAAATCTCACATTGGATTTTGTAAAGGTGTCACTTCTTTGATGCAATGATGTATATGTTGGAAAGCAAAAGTTAGGACAAGTTGTTAAGGCATTGAGCAATGTAGATAAGAATAAGGGAGCTCGTTTGGCAAGCACATTCTTGACAATGTGACTATTTGGGTACTGTGGTAGATTCATAAATTTTTTGGGAGTTTCACTAAAACCCAACACCCAAATTAGACAATATTTAAAAGGTTAAAAGTTCAACAACAACAAATTAGATAACCAAATACCCTTAGGGCCCGTTTGATAATCATTTCAGTTTTAGTTTTTAATTTTCATTTTTGTACTAGAGTATAGAGGAAATGAGAATGAGGATGAGATTGAGAGAGTGGATGGGAGGGATGAGTAACAAAAGTGAAAACAATTTCAAATAAGTTTTTGTTTTTAGTTTTGGTTTTCGAACTTACGTCGGAAGCTTTATCAATACAATATTTTCTTGGCACAAAAGTTGATCGATATAACTAATACAAGTCAGTTTTTATAAAGACTTCGGAATTACATTAGGTTCCCTTGTTTCTTTGTTTTTTGTTTTGCCTCGTCCAAGCGCAGCAAAGGAAGGGGTTTGCTGAGGCTTTTTGTCGAACTGTTGGAGAGCAGACATCTCCAAGGCTTTCTTCGACTAGGGGAGGTGCAGTTGCAAATTTTTGACACCTCCAAAGCATTTTCCAGAAGAAACAAAAACAAAGAAGCAAAAAGAGGCGCTCTACAAGGGGTCCACTGGGCCAAGACTCCTTAGAAAGTTGGAAGCAGACCCACCTGACTTCCTCCGAGTAAATGTGGCTGACAAAGAGCTCCTGCTTGTAGTAAACCCAATCTCTAAGTTTATGGGCCTCGTAGTCTCTTTCCTGGAGCTATAGCCCCCAAAGGGAGGCCCTTGCTCTACCGTGAAAAATGCACAATGGTATTTGAATATTTTCTTTCCTCTTTTTTTTGACAAAAAAAGAATTTAGTAAAGTTTTGTAATAACCATAATGATCAAAATTGAGCAATCTGACTTCATACTTCTTAGTTGGCACACACACTGACCTATAAATAGAACAAACTTTTGTAACTTTTGTTTTTATGTGATATAAACAAGGCCAAGCAGTCATCCACCAACAGAGAGCTAACTCAGACAGGAGACTCATCAAAGAAGCAAATTCCCATGTCAATATTATAACTCCAATTTGCCAAACAATTTGCAACACAATTCTTTTTCCTTTCTCAACAACAAGCTCTAGACCAAAATATAGATCCCAAAACTCAGCCTTCAGGATATGACCTTGGCCCAAATTCACTGCAAAACCGGCAATCCAATCACCTGAGGAGTCCCGAATAACACCTCATGCTTCAATAATATTAGTGGCAGCCTTTCTAGAACCATCCACATTCAGCTTAAGTTGGCCAATTATAGGAGGTTCCCAAGCCAAAAAAACATGTATTTTGTCAGGTTTCTCGCCAAAGCCATTAGCGGCTTTAACCACTCAACAACTATAGTAAAAATGATTTTCCTAGGATTAAAAGGCATATCCACTTCAACATTAAAAATCTTCTTGTTACACCAATTCTAGATATACCAACATGTAATGGCAAAAATAACATTCCATCCAATACCATCAGGGCCCTTAACTTTAAATTGCCTAAGAACCAAGGTTTTAGTTCAGAGAGGAAGAAATAAGGAGAAGAGTGTAAATTTAAAACAGAATTCCATACCATCATAGCCCTGGGATAGTCCCTAAGAATATGAATAACATATTCAGTTTTATATTTTAAGTATGTCCTTATTGTTAAAAAAAAAGAAGTTATATGTGATCTGAAGTCATTTGGTCATATAAACAATGAGAAAGAACACAGTTCATTAAACAAAACTGAAACGAAATTGTGGATAATCAAATAACTAAATAATATTCCTCATCTCCTTTACAGTAAAAATTAGGGGTAGCTCCATCTCCATGGTAACTCCATGAACATATCCTAGTTGAGAATGAACCAAACAAACCTAACTTTCTTGTGAGATTAATTATCTTGACTTGTTGGTTTTCCTGTTCCTTTTCTACATTTCATATTTCACTACATGAGAATTGGCTTAGATTCTTAACACCAAGTGCACAAGACCAACTCTATTTTTTTTTTCTTTTGATGATGAGAACATAATATATAAATACCAAGTGACAGAAACATGTAGAACAACCCCATTTTTCTCCTTTTACCTTGAACTCTTCGGGCCTGCGTGCCCCATGGGTCTATGTTCATGTAATTTCTTTTTCCTCATAAACCCACCCACCCTCCCCACCCACAACCCAAATTTTTCTCTAGATTTTGTCCACAAGTTGCAGAGGCTGGTGGATCCAAAGCAATTTGGATTGCAGTGCAAAGAATAAAATTGCCTACTCAAAATCACTGCTGTTATTTATATATGAACAAAATTAAGCATTCAGATCCAAATCGAAAGCTTTTCATCCCTTCATTATTCATGATTTATCACATGGACCCCCCCGAATTGGGGTTGAACCTAAAGTAGTACCAAATCATGTCCAATGCTGACAGAGAGCCACATCCCACCACGTAGTCGGCAAAGTGTTTGCCACGTGTCGTGCCCTCATTGGTACTAGGATACAGTAGAGGTACTTGGAATTTTTTGCGGGCTCCACTTTGGTGGGCCACCCCACCGCCCAAACTGAAAAACCTACCTAAAGGCTAAAAAGTCATCCGTCCATATATGACAGCTTGGAAGAGTTGGAGGAGGGAGGAGGGAGGAGGGAGGAGGGAGGAGGGTACCCTTTTTTCTCTAGGGCTCTTTGCCCTAACAAAGATCTGAAACTCATGAAAGTCTGAATGAAACGGCACGTAGGACTTTGTTAAACGGTAGGATTTTCAATCATGTTTGCAAATGTTTACAAAGCAAATCCCAAAGCCATGATCGCCTGCCAGCGTACGGAGTTTCAATTGCATGGATCACGGGGTAGATTTGTTCTTGGATTTTTAACTCGAAAGAATATTATTATTGTCCAACTTGGTTTTTGAGTCAAATGACACAAAGAATGTCATGAATATTAGTGAAAACTTTAGCATGGATGAATATTTTACTTGTACACGTGAATGTTAACGTTAGTCATTCACGTGCGTGTAAAACCCTCGATATATCTTGTTAGGGATCTCAGCTTGTTAAGATTAGGGTTTAATACTAAATTGAATGTTAGTTCGTTAAATAGTGGAGGCACCTAAATGTTGCAAGATAAATTGAGCTGATTACGTATAGGAGCATCATGTATGACTGTGTTCCAAATCAGCCAAGGAGGCTAGGGAAAGTTGTTGGATCACAATTGGTCTTGAGAGTTCAAAATTTGTCGCCTAATAATTGGGGTCCACTAGCTAGCTTCGGGTCACACTTGGTGTAGAGGAGGCACAAGGTGATGGAACATATCAGGATGTGATCCACGTCAGAATTTTATTCAATTCTGAGAAGCAAATTGTGGCCATTGGTTGTTAGGGTCCCATAATATAACGCCGGCCTAACGTGTTGTATCTTTTAGTGACTTGGACGTTGATGTTACGCAGTAAGCATGATTCTTCACAATTTGTCTACTTGTTAAATTTTAGGTTTTGGGAGGGAGGGAGGCATTCAATTGGGAGCTAGGTTCCCTCTAATTTCTTTGTCGATATTGTCATGTTATAAAAAGAAAGTTGAAATTGCTTTGGTAGTTCGATGACTGATTCTTGGTGTATAGTTATGCTCGCATAATCTTTTATTATCTTCGACACTGTCACTTTTAAATTTTAGAGAAAAGACTTAAGATTGATGCATAAAATAGTGTTAAAAAAGAGAGGTAAATATGCCTAATAAGAACTACAATGTCTTGGCATGCAATGCAAGGGTGTATATAGTCAATAATTCAAGGGAAAAAAGGGTTCATTTTCTTGCAAGAATTTAATTGAAATAGGAAGCAAAATGCCAAATAATATTTACCCTACCCCTATACGCTGAAGTAGATCGAATAGTAACATCCATGGTAGAAATTGACGTAGGAACAGAAAAAGGGCAATGATGATGAGAGGCAAAACCAGTTGTAATTAAGTAATTAGTAATTACTTAATTAAGATTTGAAGATGCATATGAGTGGACAGGATGGTAATGCAACCCTGCAAGCCCGACTGCACAAAGCACAGGAGCACACACAACCAAAAGAAGAATGATGGCTTGCATGGAAAAATGATATGGCCTCCTCCATTATTTGATACCCCTCCAATCCAAAGATTACAAATTTTCAACAAGCCATTAATTAATTTAGACATTTTGTTTAAACCTAAGATCGATCCAAAAACTTTTTGTGTAACATTATTACCCAATCCCTTGAATGTAGAGAGAGAGAGAGAGAGAGAGAGAGAGAGAGAGAGATGAGGTGTCAAATCCCAAGATTCCCCAAGTTCCACCACCCCATGGGGCCCCCTGTCTCATGCATCGACCTAAGGCAGTGAGAGAAGGCCTCTAGGCGTCTATATAAACCAATCCCAATTGATCATTTTTTTTCATTGCAACCATTGACTTCTGTTCTTTTCATTTCTTACTCTTAAGTTTGCCTATCTTTGATCAGTCTTCTTGTTTTTTACTTCAATTTCTTCCTCACCTTTTCAATTCCATGGCCACTGCTCAGGTATTAACTCACCTTTCAGTTCTAGAGTTTACGTAGATTTGTGCTTATGATCAATTCAAGCTCTCTTGCAAATGTAATAACTAATTGAGATTTTGATCCTTTAATTAAGTGTTAATTAAAATTAGAGAGTACTATAAATGTATAATAATCTTGCAGGTTGTATCAGCAAAGACAGCCCTCCCTGTGGAGGACACAACTCATGAGGAACCAATTAAGGCACAAGAAGTAGTGACAGAAGTAGCAGCGGCTGAAGCAGAGGCTGTTGCAGAAGAGCCAAAGGTGGCAGAGACTGTTGTGGCTTCTGGTGAAGTTCCTGAGGCTGAGGCTGAGACTGCAGAAGCTGATGAAACCACCCCAGCTGAGGTTGAGACAAAGGAGGTGAAGGTGGTGGAGGAGGCCAAGGAAGATGTTGTGGCCAAAGAAGAAGCAGAAGAACCAACAGCAGAGAAGACTGCTGAGCCAGAACTTGTAGAGGAGACTAAGGAGAAATTGAATATTGACGACTCTGTTGAGGCTCCTTCTGCCGAACCAATTGCGCCGGAGCCGGTATCGGAACCAGCGGCTGAAGATCCTAAAGAAAAGGTAGTGGTTAAGGAAGAAGAGAAGCCTGAAGCTGTTGAGGAAGAGAAGCCAGCTGCTGATGCTGCCGAGGAGAAGGTTGTCAAGGAAGAGCCAGTGGAGAAGGCTGAGTAAAATTAAGTTGTATTAATTAGTGGGGTATGTGGGGGTTGCTTGCATGTGAAGTGATCGATGTCTTTAGAATTTAGTGGTCCAAGAACTTAAATAAGGAGTAATTAGGGGAAAACGAGGTGTATGGAACGAGAAATTATTGATTGGTACGGATACACCATGTCAGCGATGTATTTTCCACATCTGAGTAACCATGCTAGCTTGCCATACATATGGTAGACATGCATGTTAGATCTTAGATTTTCATATATGCATTGGGGTTTGGTTGAGTTTCCTAGTTAAAAGCTAAGAACCTGATGAATTTTATTGTGGTGCATGTATGTATGTTTGATAGAAGATCATCATGGGGATGAATGTGTTGCATTTGAGTAATAAGATCTTTACTTGGTTGATGATAATTGTGTCACGTCCAATTTCTACTCCAACAATTTTTTTGTATATTCTTTCTAATATTTTTCCTTATCTCCTTTTCCTTTCCAGCAAATTTAAAGGTGCGTCATGTGGTAGCACATCACGCTGAGAAGGTGCATCATGTAAACATTAGTTATTAAAAATATATAACTTCTGATAGCCCATGAGTACCCCCAAAAAAAAAAAAAAAAAAAAAAAAAAAAAAAACCATATCCATTCATGTGAGCTTCATTAAGTCTTAAATCAGTCTCATTTTGTATCGAGGAAAAAAAACTAGTCTCACTGAGCATACAAGTTCATCTCTCAAAGAACCTTAAAATAATGATTGTAGCACTTATCTTTTTAACTATATGCACTCCAAATTGAATATTTTATAATATTTTCGTACTCACTTAAGGACCGCAAGATGTTAAAAAACAAGTGTTAAAATTACTGGCCTATAATTTTATGCCCAAAACCAAAAAGACTAATGTGACATGTAGTTCAAATGTGAAAGCGATCATGCAAAGCATATGGAAATGGAGTAGTCAGTGTAAATAATACATACGACACATTTTATCTACCATTATACGCACACATCAAGTTCAACTGTTCAATTTCAATATCATTAACTATAGAAAAGCTTCTAATATAAATTATAAAGCCAGATGGTCCAGAAAAGGAAAAGCAATCTAAACAACGTGAAGGACTCTCCTAACTTTTTTTTCTTGGGCATGGCCTTCACAACATTTGTCTTTTATATAAAAATCTTGGACATTATTGATCTAATCTAAAAATAGACTTCCACCAAGACCAAGCCCCAGTGGACAGATTTTATTTTTATTTTTAATTTTTCCATATTTTTGTTGTCCGCTTGTAGCTTCATCTTCCAACAGCTCTAAGCCACTAACGGTTGGCTCAGGTGCTTTTCCAAAGCATCCATGGCTTCACTGCTCATGAAACCTACAGTAACCAAAAGAAGAGATGAGGTGTATGTTGCAGCAGTGCCTCTAAGAGCCACAAAAGGGCCTGCCCAGCTTCTTGCCTCTTCTGCTTACTCTCTCAATCTCTGGGATTTGCAGCATTTCATGGTTATAGTTAAACCCTCCTCACCTCCACCTCATTCTCAGGTTCTTCTTGTCCCTCCAATTCTCTAGATAAGGTAGCTAGCCAGTTCAATAATTCTTTTGGATTTTCTTGCCCAATTTTCCTTGGTTGGCTTTAATTTACTATATTTATTTGTGTTTTGCTTTTGTTGGTGACTGGGATTGGATTGGATTATGAGGTAGAATTAGATTGCATTGGATTGGAAATGATAACACTAATCCAATGATATGTTTGATACTACACATGATTATGGGGTTAGATTAATTGAAATGTTCTGTTACATGGCTTAGTAGGATTAGTCATACTCCAATCAAACTTAATCCCAACATTTTGGTAGGATTCAAAATCTTACTACATTTGGCTTTAGTAGGATTAGATATAATCCAATCCGTGTTGTTTTTAGGCAACCAAACATTTGACTAGGATTGTGAATCCTATCCAACTACATAATTCAACTCACAAAACAGGGCCTAAGGCTTTTTTATCGGGAGCATTTTTACTCACCACTTTAACTCAAGGTGTACTCTCATCACCATTCTCAACATTTGACACGTGTCCATGAGCATAACCATGGTTCCATAAATACAAAGTAAAAAGTTAATTATTGTTAGGCCCATAGACACGTGTGAAAAATAAAAAAAAAAAAAAAAAAAAAATACATCATCATCTGTCACTTTCTTGCAAATTGAACAATTATATCAGATATATGTTTCCTTCAATTTGCCATATGTGCCATTCTGTTTCCTTCAATACGAAAATTTGAACTCCAATTCCATTGAGTCTCTTTTTGCAGGCCTTGGTTTTTGATTTTCAACCAAAAGATCCTGAAAACATATTTGCAGCCCTTGCAGTTCTATCTGGAAAAGCAATACCAGGTGACCCTACAAATTTTTGAATAATACAGTTGTTATTTTGTTTCTTGGTGTTCATATGGTATTTGTTCTTTCTGAATGTTAGGAGTTGTTCTCATGAGGAAGTTGTCAAAACTCCCCAGAAGCAAATGCTGGTTTGTTGGGTCTCCCAAAGCAGGTGCCTTAGATATGGCACTTGAATTCAACGAAGTCTGGGACACTAATTTGAGGGTTGGCCATCACGATTGTCGAGATTATACCAATGGTAACAATTTATCTGCCTACTGAAACATATAGTTTCTTTTGCAAAATCAGCTACAGAGCCACACTACAATTCGTTAATCAATAAATGCTTGCTCTGTTTCAGCATGTTTGATAATATTTGTTTGTTTTTGAAGGCTTGGTGAAGTACCTCACAGGTGAAGGGTACATCCTGGAGCGTTTGAGAAGTAGTGTGTGAGATTAGCTCCTCAGTGTAGGTCACACAACGCAAGTGTCCACCCTCGATTTCGAAAGAGATAGGACCTAAGCAAGCATGCTAGCCAATTTGACCAAAAGCAATGTTCTCTGGTCTGCATGTATAATTTGAACAGTGGACGAATGTGCATTTTCTTGCCACAATTGGGTCAACAATCCTTTTCCTCATTACTGTATCAAACTACCAATTCCAAAGGTTTGCTATTTGGGATCCCTCTGTAATCTCATGACACTTGGAGTGGTATGATAAATGTGTAAGGCCTGTAGACGTATGTAACTTCTTGAAAGAGACGTATGGGCCCAATGATCATAAAAAAAGACAAAGAAAGAAAATGCAAAGTGAACTTTTTCACCAAGGAAAAAAAATGCAAAAGTAATTCAAAGATGGTACAATTATTAATGTATGGCAGGGCAGTAGCAGTAAGCAATATGAATCTGATGTTGATTTCATTTCATTTGAAAGGCTGTTTGATAAGTTTTGATTGATCAAAGATGGTTCTCATTTTTGAAGAATTTTAAGAAATCAACTTGAGGAAACATTTCAATTTCCTGAATCAAATCGATATGCAAACACTGCAACAATAACAAAGATGATCTATTTCAACCAGCAGACTTACAGGGAAAGAGAAGCATAAAATAAGAGTCATGATTTGAACCCTTCACATATTAACAAGGGTATGAATTTGGTTAAGTCTGCCCAGATGAACAACAGTTTGAAACCATTTTGGCATCCCCTGAAACACAAGATCTTGAAAATTTCCACCATTTGGGTCATAGAGAACTAGAGCTCTGCTTTTGTACTCCAACAAGATCTGGCCACTCCCCAAAACACACAAAACCCTCACATATCTTCCTCTGATAGCAATCTTTGAAATCTTCCATGATCTATCGACATCTTGTTTCAATGCCTTTGGCACATGGCTTGCTATGCTCAGCTCTTTTACCCAAGCTTCCTTCACACCATACTCCTTCATAACCCACATCTCCAATTTCCCAAAGCTGCAATAGAAAACTGCAGCAAGGCAGCCTCTTACAACCAGCAGATGATAATCCCACCTGTTTAAGCCATCAGCCTCAGGTTTTGGGACCTCCCTGAATTGCTCATCTCCCAAGTCAAAAGAGATGAGCTTTCGTCCCGGGTGGTACCTTCTTCTCCAAGTAACCCAGTGAAGCCTTCCATTGACCAAGACCTGTGCAGGCCAGTGATGAAGGTAGTGAGATGTTTTGCCTATACTTCTCCAATTGGAGCTTCCCAGAGTGAGAACTTGAACTTCTGATTGTGGACGATAGACTCGAAATCGATGCCATGAGCCTCTATGTGCATTCCTA
The DNA here is from genome assembly GCA_903112645.1 of Prunus armeniaca. Taxonomy (NCBI): domain Eukaryota; kingdom Viridiplantae; phylum Streptophyta; class Magnoliopsida; order Rosales; family Rosaceae; genus Prunus; species Prunus armeniaca. Next base: position 17,801,122 of record CAEKDK010000003.1, on the reverse strand, counting down.
TAATAAACTATCTTAACCACCTTATATTCCTTAGTAATTGGATGGAACCCAAATCCATAAATCACTTCTTGATTAGGAAATTGAATTGACTTGGGCAGCTCTCTATAATCCCTAGTGAATGGATTGTATATGTAAAGTGCATCATTGTATAAAGAATCAGACAAGCATAGCAAACCATTACATGAGCCTACCACATCAAACTCAGGCATTAAACCACAGAAAGGTGTGTGGATTTTTTTCACTATTTGTGCCTCTTTGCCACAATGATCAAAAGGGTAGGCTACAAAACAAAGATGGTTTCTGATGGGATAATCACAGTGGAAGATTAGGCATAGATAACTGTTCTCATCAGCTGTGTTGGAGTTATGAAAATGATCAAGAGATTCAAGATTATGTTGGTCTTGGGCTAAATTGCGCCACGCTCGGCATACATACCTGAATTGCACAAGAGATGAAAAGGGCAGCCTTGAAATTATGTCGGCGACGATTTCATACGGTAAATTCTCCATGCCAAGTACTGGTTGATCTTCTCTTTGGTTGCTCCTCCTCCTCCTCCTCTTGCTTATCTGCAGTTCAGAATCTGAGTCCATGGTTTAAGATGAGCTGTATTCTAAGGGAAGAGATAGGGTCATATAAGAGTAAAGATAGTAGAAGATTGTTATACTTTGTTTTTAGATGTATTTGATGGGATGGATTAAGTATTCAAAGAGACGGCAACTACAAGGAAATAGTGGTATATAAGATCCAAAATTGAATAATGCACTTGGAGAAAAGTTGGGTTTATCTTTGGGAAGAAAAAGTGATGGTCCTGGCAATCCCGACCATTCAATTTCAAATGCAAAGTCATGATTTACTGCAAAAAAAAAGCAAATTTATTGAATATAGAGCCATGCCAATGGATCCATGGCCCTACTGATGCTGACTCAGGAACAAGAAAGTCTTCTATGACAACCAAACAGAGCCTCTTTACCACTACTTTGGCTATTGGTGTAGTAGAATTAAAAACAAGCAAATACCTTTCCTCTCTCTCTCTCTCTCTCTCTCTCTCTCTCTCTCTCTATATATATATATTAAAACATACAGTTATAAAGTTAACAATGTATCTGGCAGGAGTTGGTTTCATCTGGTGGAGTTTTGGCCTTTAGGCCTACTTTATTAAAGAGTATTTAGGGTGCTCACAAATTCAACTCATTACATCAAGTCGCTCTCTATTAACAAACAAGAAAGAAAAAAGAGAAGAAAAGAAAGGAACCATACTTAATTTGTGGTCCACTTCCACAACTTTTAATAAAGAGAGGCCCAATACATCAGCCCTCCAACCTCAACAGCCCAGAAAACAAAGAAACGAACCCAAAAAGTAACAGAGCAGACCAATCACTAATCATTGAAATTTTGAAAGGCTACAATACAACCACTCCAATTCCTTGGTGGGGTGGGTGCAACAGCTCCAGCTACGACATTGCCACCGCATATTGGGTTAATTCATTCATTTTTATCAACTGAAAAATAAAAAGGAAAAACAGAGAACATGCTTCCCCTCTGTCCTCCAAAGCTTCTTAGCTCAAATCTTTCTGGAAAAATCAATGGAAATGCTTGAAATTATAACGAATGTAAAGTCTACCGTATGCGATGTCTCACAATACTTAGGGGTTCAAATCAAATCCACTGGACAAAACAAAATGTATTGAAATTAATACCTGATATCAGAATGCTGTTTATGTTTTTCATGTTTACAGAAAAAATTCTACAGAGAACAACAAATATGAATACAATCTCTAGAATACATGTTGACACCTACAAAAACTCCAAAAGCAAAAAATAAAAATAAAAAACAATTAACAAACCTACAATCAATCCTACACCAATTTGTAACAAAACCCAATAACCCAAATGTGTCTTATCTTCTAGCTAAAGAAGAAAAAAAGAAAAAAGAAATCATCCTCCTCAAATCAAGCACCACAATTAGCCAAAATGATGTGGCAAAAAAATTGTGCGCAACCGATGAATTTGATGAGAACTGTGCAGCACGCAATGAATTTGATATATCTTCCACAATGTACCCAGTAGCAGCCATAAACCCCTCTTCATATTAGCTAAAAATCCAACATAAAAAGGCTCTTCTAAAGCTGCAATCTTTGGAAGCTCGCCTCCAAGAACCAACCAAACAATGAACCGAATGGGAACCAGAAATTGAAAACTCTCAGAAAAGGCCGAACAATACCGAAAAGCCGAGGACGATCAGCCAAACTATGTGAACCAAAAGCAGCGCTTGGGCAGAATGGGGGGCAGAGCCCCCACTACCCACCTCACAAAACCCTAACTTCGCCACCTTGACCCCAGCGCATTGGGCATCTTGGCAGCCACACCAGTATGTCACGCCGTCGACGCCGCAGACCGGGTCGGGTCGGAAGCAATTGACGGGGCATAAAGATGGTGACCGGATTGACCCGGCACAGGCGTCGGGTGGTTCGGACTCGGAGGGCAATCGGATGATGGTGGATTCGGTTTGGAGTTCAGATCGGACGGTGGGGAAGGAGCAGAGGACGATGAAGAACGCGAAGAGGATTAGGGTAAAGAAGGAAATTAGGGATTTGGGGAATTGGGTATCCATGATCGAATGAAAGATGAGATCTTTGAGAAAAGAAAAAGCAGCCCAAGTAGCCAACCCTCTCCTGAAGCTCTGAACCTTCCCCCAAATTCAAGAAAGCCTCGAGCTTTTTCCCCAAATTCGAAGTTGCGCTTTGGGGGTTTTCTCAAATTTGAGTTTACGACTGGAATCGAATATGAAATTGCTTTGATTCGGGGAGAGTACAATTGGAGAAAAAATAGGGCTAAATTGAGGAAGCCCTAATTTTGAGGTTGAAGAGGAAAGAAGGGGAAGGAAATTAGACACCTGGTTGACGCGTGCTTTTCATTCTCTAGAAGGATGTGGAAGCGTCAAACGGTAGTTTGGATTTTGGACAGTGAACGTTGGAATAGGGCCAAGCTGCCAGCCTTTTGCCTCCTTCTTGTTCATCTACTTTGGTATTTGTGACTTTTTTGTCTATTTTTTAAAATATTTTTAAATAGTAAAAAACAAGTTAATTTAAATTCTTTTTTGTTGAAAACAAGTTTATTTAATTTTATTTAAACTTTGTTTTCATGGTTGCTGCCGACCTTGGACTTTACAGAATACTATTCAATATTTTTGTTTTTCTATGGTATTTTCATACCTTTTAAAATGGGGATTTGCTTCTACTCTTCCTAATCTATATTGGATTTTCAAAGTTGTTTCAGATTTTATTTCCTTTTTTTTAGTCTTTTCTTACCTTTTTCAACGAATTTACTTCTACTTTTATCCTCTTCCTAATTAATATTGGATTTCCAAAGTTGTTTTAGATTCTATTTTGCAAGTTTGTTATTTTCTATGAGAATAATGTTAGAGAGACTAGGTTTAGGTTAAGGAGACCACCATATAGTGTGTATATATTTTTTTTTAATTTATACTTTTGAAATTTTCGTGATTTATTGTTTTAATTCCTACAAAATATTATTTTAATAAACCTTAAAAAAAAAAAAAAAAAAAAAAAAAAAAAAAAAAAAAAAAACCTTGAAAATGTGTACCCTTTTCATCTTTCATACAGTACACGTTGATTAAATTGGTGAGCAAAAATATGTCCTATATTATTATGTGAGAGTCCGGTTTTGGACACCCTCTTAGTTTTGATGTAGCTTCACCTTCCCCAAAAATTATGTCATGCTTAACCATTAATTATTTCTCACTCAATCCGTCGATTTAGCTAGTGAAATGAAAAAGTATTTCCCTTCAATAAATAACATTTTAATTAGAAAAGTAGACTAGTTGTCTGTATATTATTTAAAAAAAAAAGAAAAAAAAGTAGGCTTGTTATCAAACATGGTGTAATGTAAAGTGCTCAAAAAAGAAAGAAATTAATTACTTTTTTTACCCATAAATAAATAATATATCAAATTAGCTAATTATCTTTCTTTTTTTCCTTTGCAATTACTCCTTGTTTTAAGAGTCCCATTTTGGTTATGACCCCAAACCCATACCAAACACAAGAAGGAAACATGAAAAGAGGGGAAATTATTGTTCCCACTGTAATAAGGAAAGTAAAATAATTTGCCTGGTCAAAGGCAATTTCCTACTTGGTTTTGTATTAGAAACAGAAACAAATCACCACCAAATTGGTGTATATATAGAAGCATATCAAATTAAAACCATGAACACAATTTTATTTGTGAAGCAGGGCTTTGTCTAATTAAATTAATTGAAGAAAGCATTATGAAGCTGGGCAGGCCAATCATCCCTTTTTACAATAATAAAAATAATAAAATCTCCTCTTCTTCTTCTTGGCAATGGCAGCAACGGGCTTCATCACTTTAGCCCTGCTGAGATTGAGGTGTCTGAAATTCTGCTTGAGATGGCTACACTCATCTATGAATGTTCCAATCAGAATATGAAGCATGGGAAGAGTCAAGACCAACCCGAACCGTCGATGGTTCATGATCATGGCCGCCGTCACCATCGGACGGCTGATGTTGATGTAATCAATACTAATCGAGTTGTATTTGATATCATTCCTGATCTCAACGTGCCTCTTCCTCTAGAGGAGGAATAATCGGCTGCGGTGGAACAAGGGAAGACTCTAAATTAGATTTTTGTTGTTGAAATTAGAGTAGATTGATGGGCTAATAATGTCCTTTTATGTTGTTGTTTCGATTATGTGTTCATGAATTAATAGAGTAAATGTTGTTTCATATCTACTATCTCCCCTTTTTAATCTTCCTCAGATATATATATGATTTTTGAAATAAGAACGATAGATTGCATTTATAATTTAGACATATGTGATTTTGAACGTTCAACATAAGTATACAATTAAGAGAGGCAAAAAATCGGTGTATGCATCAATTACTAAAATTTTGGCTAGCAAGAAAAGGGATTGTAACAACAAATTTGTAATATTTGACCCTAGTTTTGAGAGTACGTCTATAGATAGTTTTATGGTTTGAATTGTTTAATGATCATTTCCTATTAGGGCCATAAAACTACCTTTTAATGTTGTCCAAAGAGATGGTGATTTGTGAAGTATTGTGTTATAATATGGGTGGACAATAAGATCGACATATGTCATGAATTTAAGGGATAGAAGTAATGAATAGATACATATGTTATTCTATAAGTAGCGTGACAACATCACATAATGGTGTAACTAACACACATAAAAACTACTCATCCCGAACATACTCATTTGGACCTTCTCACGTTCCTTATCATCCTTGTCCCTCCAAACTTTTTATCCCTATCTTGTTTCCGAAACTTTCATGAAGTCCTCTCTTGTTGGTTTTTCATTTAGTGATTGAACAACATTGACTTGAAGACTAATAAAAAAAACACACCAAGAGCTGTTGAAAGAGACAAGTTCTAAATACTTTACATGGTTTTGATTTTTCTCTCTTAATGGTATGCCCAAAGCATGTGTTAATAACAAACAAGAAGTGACCACCATTATAATTGCTTTTGAACACAGACAAACAAGGAGTGGCCTTTATTTACTTAAAAGCAGAAAGTGACTAGATATTTCGAAGGGTTTTAATTTTTAGTTTTTCTCGCTTGATTCTCTCTTATTATTATTATATATATATATTTAAAAAAAAATAAAAAAAAATAAAAAAGGGATTCTCTTCAATTCATGGGTTTGAATTTGTATATACTGGATGTGCTTGGGTCCTTACCATCATTAATTAAAAGACGGCATAGCTTGACCCATTAGCCATTAAATGGGTTGCCCACTAATGTATTTATGTATTTCTAAGGGTCCCCTATGAATTTTTTTTCAACGATTCAAATCATTTATTTTTTAAGTCTACATTCACAGATCATCCTTGCAAAAAATTAGACAAATCGGAAACTGTTTCGACATCTAATTATGTCTTATCAAATCAATGAACACGGTGCTTCAAGAAAGTACTAAAATTTCAATAATTCAATTGAGTGGTCAAATGATATCGGATTCAAGTGATTTTTTTGTAGAGATGATCTTTGAATGAATATCTACAAAATATACAGTTTGGATGAGTGAAATACAATACGGAATAAGCCCAATAAGGATGTTGAATAAACATAGTTTGTTGAATGTGCATGCAAAATGCGTTATTTGAGTACCAGCCGACCACCAAGAATAATTAATTGGATTAATCCAGATTATATTTAAATGCAAAAACAAAAAAACAAAAGATATTGTACAATATTGGAAAGATTTTGTCTCCAAAGTTTGACAAAACGTAGGTCAAAAGTGGAATTATGAGTAAAGACTTGTTCTAGACCTACTTTCCGCGTTTAACCCAACACCAAAACTTGAAAAAGGTTTGATGAAAGATCGATAGCTATCTAATAGGAGACCAAGTTCTTAGATATGTATGTAGGAATTAGTAGGCACTATTCCATACCTTTTCTTTAATGGCACTTGACATGAACTGGATGGGCATTGACTTTGACCTTCATACACTGATCCCTGATCAGCTCCAAACTCCATTAGGACTAGGTATTTTTAATTATATACTTTAGAATAATTGGAGATAATAATGTGGTATGCTTCCGCACTACTGATTCTAGTGTGTTCCTACTACAAGTTAAATAGAGATTGAAGATAATATATACAATGGCAAATTCATTTGAGAAAAACATAGAGTATTACAAGTAGGGAAATGTTCTGAATTAGCACCATTACGGCACCGTTATTACTGTTGATATTGTCCTGATATAATGATAGCAAAGTCTTAAATATTCTCAACGTGACATAAAGCATCGTTATTATTATGTCTATACGGTCGATTTTCTATAGTAGTACAGCTAGTTGAGAAGATTATTTTGTCCCTTATTTTCCCATCTACCAGTCAATCATTTTGCATGCCTAAATTTACCAAACAACGAGGTAAATTTTTTCATTTGTTGGTTGTGAAACTAATTTAGTATATGGAGGTTCATGAACTTCCTCTTGTTTTATATTATAATTAGTAATATGGACCTAATTAATCACTTTTTCAGTCAACCACTAGTGGATTAATAATTTTGTTCTTTTCCTAGAGGATGCTAGCTCCAAAGATAAAAAGAATATGTGGAAAAAACACCGTCTGGTTTTGTTTCTTTCACCAAGGTATATAAATCAAACTGTGTGCAGTAGCTTAGCTAAAAGACAAAATGGCATGGGTGACACTAATGGTCATGCCCACGATCTAAAGGGCAGGATGATTTATTCTTGTCTAAATGTGTCGTCGTGATTCACAATCTATTATAGTTAACATAAGAATTTGTTTCTAACTAACGACGGATAATGTATAAATTATTATCGACATTCAATGAGTCTTTTACGTACATTGATTGAACGATTGAGATCACAACATGTTGAGTGATTGACATGATATTAGGGTCTTTGTGACACCAAAAATATGCTATAGTATTTGATTCTCCCCTACGCAGTCCAAGTCTGGGGACCCAACTGGTAGCCAGGAGACTTCCTTAATTATGCATCATTCATCGTGATAAATATGTGTTTTGCATCCAAAAGAATATAGGGTTGAAGGTGAGTTGTTATCAAATGGTTGAAATTCTCTCATCATAAAATGATTGGTACCCGTGATCTGATTTGATACGATCTGTAACTCACTTTTGTGTCTCAAGCCTGTTACACATTTATGGGACCCCCCCCTCATTTTGTACCAAATGAACTGTAAAGCTAGGTTAAAATCAAAAATAAAAAAGAAAAAAAGAAAAAAAGAAAAAAAGAAATCCTCCTTCCGTATGTGCTAAAAATATATGTGTGCGAAATCAGGCCAACATGATGGCTTTAATTTAAAATTTTATTTTGTACATAATTAGGCAGGTTTGTTGGAATGTTGGCCTTGATATTACATTACGGTACCCCACAAATATATATTATAAATATAGGTAAAATAAATGAATAAATAAATATATGTGAATGTGAATGAAGAACCTTATAAAAGGCACTCACTCACTACATAAACCTTTGTGATAAACACTAGCACTAGCAACTCCACCACCAGCGTGCCATTATAAAAAGCCACATAGAAAAAGTTTGGCCTCCAAGAACCCTTTCCTTCACTTCACACCCAAATTCACAACCAAATTCATTCATTCATTAATTCTCAGATTCGAGCAGAGCAAGAACTCCGGTGGTGATTCGAAAGATGTGGCGTGGGCTGGCAACAATGAGGCAAAATCTCCAGAACATAAGGAAGAGCCCCAGAGTAGCAGATGAGAGCATGGTGATTGGAGGTGGGAACCTAGCAGAACTGCCAATTTTTGCAGGACATGGTCATGAACATCAAATGGATAGAAGATCTTCATCGCGCGTACGTTGGATTAAGGGGTTTTCGGTGTTGTACAGTGTTGTGCTTGTGCCATTTTCTGCGCTCTCTTGCTTTTCTCAACCTGATCATGTTCATGGTGCTGATGGGGTCTGGGCATCTGGTGAATTTGCCCAGATAACAGAGATGAATCACCTCATGGTAAGTGACAGCATGCGCTATGCCATCTTGATGTAAAAAAAATAAAAAAGAAGAAGAAGAAAATCAATTTAAGTTAATTATAACAATTGTAGCAGATCTTGTTTTTGCAGCAGTGTACTAATTTGCATGGAAGGAAAAGAGATAGCCAACTTTTAGATGGTGATCCATGTAAAAATGTTTCCCATAATTTTATCAATGATATGTTGGTGAAGTAATACTACATATATTATATATATCATGTATGAATTGAGATTTATTTTTTTTCTTCATTATTTTTTTTATTGTTTAAAAAATTCTAGAATTGCATTCATAATTTAGTAAAAAAAAGCCACTAGCTACAAAGGACTGTTACAATAACGAAGCGATCTAACATCAAAATTAAGACAATTTGTTGCCTCCACTAACGATCACTTACGATTGAAGAAACTCTGATATACGCTTTCCAATTAAGATTGTTTGAATATTTTATTCAATAACTTAAAGAAAGTTACAAAGGCACTTTGTTGTCTGCAGTACACTTGTACTGGTAATTGCTTAGTGTGGAGGAGGAAAGGACAACTTTTGGCATATAATCAAACATTCTGTTCAGACATTTTTGTAAAAGTACAAGGTTTTTCTTTTTTTTTCTTTCTCCTTCTGTTAAGTGGTTGGCTAACATCACATGGTATTAGAACTCTGGTTATGGAGGTGGAGTTTGAGATCAAATTAAACCCTTCAATCCTCAACACTACTTATTTGGTAAATTTGCAGGGTGTATATTGTAAAGAAAAAGAAAGAGCAAAATAAGTTATGGAAAATTTTGTATATATGAACATAAAAGAAAAAGGAAGAATACTTATTATAAAAAAAGAAAAAAAGGGATCAATGCTTTACATACAAAACAAACAAACAAACAACTAGGTGAAAAAGCAACATGATCCTTCGCCCAACCCATCAATTTTTGGTCCAACATATGGGAATAAATTCCATCGTTTCCCTTCATGAACCCATACCTACCTACTGCTATCCACAAAACCTTGTTTTTTTCGGTCCCCTTCTATTGAGAGATCTCTCGAGTACTAAAATTTCAATAATTCAATTGAGTGGTCAAATGATATCGGATTTAAGTGATTTTTTGTGGAGATGATTTTTAAATGAATATCTACAAAATAGACAGTTTAGATTAGTGAAATACAATACAATACAATACAATACGAAGTGGGCCCTATAAGAGTCTCCCTCAATTGAAACTTACTCTACATATATAATATTTATATTGGCAAGAGTTGAATGAAATAAATACAAGGTTATGAGGATTTAGTAATGATGAGGGGAGCATATAAAATTGCGTTGAAGTTACCAATTAAGAGCGGAGAAGAGAGTAAGAATGTGGCTTGGTTTTTGTCCATAAAATTAAGTGGGAAACAAGGATAGAGTCAACTGCTCCCAACTTCTGCACGTAATTTGCTAGTCTTGATGGGAAGTGGGAACTTATGTGTACTAGTAGTGCATTGGCGGTCACTGCCATCCCTACAATCTAGTATAACTTAAATCATTTGTTTTAAGATTTTTTTTTATTTTCCTTTCTCTGATCATTCCATTTTATTCACAGCCACATAAAAAAACATGCAGCCACTCTCATTTTATTTTAATGTGTATGTGTGTATCTTCTTGTCAGATATATTTGTTGTGGAAATTTTAATATGAACTACATATTTAAACAGTAACTCATTTTACTAATCTTTCATATTTGAGTTTTTCTATTTAAACCCCGTACTGTTTTTTTTGTTCGTTCTATATTCTAAGTTTACCTCAATTTTTAATTCAAATTTTCACAATTTTTAAGAAAACCCCACTATCTTCCCAAACTATCCCTAAATATACACCCAGTAGAAAAAATAAATAAATAAAAAACTCTTCAACCTCACATTACTTAAAGAGATAAAAACAATGTTGTCAAATGTGTAGCAACATTATTTTATTATTTAGCGTTTGTTTGTGAAGAGAAGATGATAGTTTAGTAGGTTTTTGGATTGAAAGAGAAGAGTAATCTGGCAATAGAGTTTAGATGAGTTTGTGTTTTTCTAAAACTTAATATGAAGAGTGGTGAGGTGTGTGTATAGATGTACATGTTAAGTATTAAGTTGGATGACCTTTTTTTTGTCTTTTTACATATTGGGATGAACAAAGAAAAGTGTGAGGTTTAAATAGAAAAACTTTTCAGATTTTAGTACTTTAACATTTATGGAAACATATCTGAGTATGATAGTGATACTGCGTTATTAATTCATGTATTATTACATAAGTGAATTGGTATATCACATTACAACACGACCATCATCACGAAAATCTTGTAGTGTTGATGGTGAAATCTAGTTGAAGTATATATGCTTGGTATAGGTCTAGCTAGGCGATCACTAACTAGAAAATCTTGTCGAACACAACAATGTCTAGTTGGAGTGATACTTTTGGTATCGGCCAATGACCCTTCGATGCTTGAAACAATACAACGATTACATAGGCATGACATTTTTGTTTGTCAATCGATCCACATGTTTAAAAAGAGAAAGCATGTAGAGGAACCAAAGCTAATGCTGAAGGTAACTATCAAAGAAAGATACGATTGTTAATAATCACCAAATAGAAAAGAAAAAGAAAAATTAACATGCAATGCAACTAAAGTACTTTCCAATGCCCTTTAAATTTATCTTATCTTTTGCTTAATGAACACGATTTTAAGGTGCTAAGAGCTCCAATCATCTCACAGCTTGTTCACGCTTTTATGCACACTGAAAACGACATGAGAATAAAGTAGATTATCAAGGAATGATGGAAATAATTGAGTCTCGACAGTGACTAATTAAGCTACTTGCACTTGATGGAAAATACAGTAAGGCAAGCCAGTTTTTTCTTTTTGCTTGTAATCAAATTTTTACTTTTCCCGGTGGCATCAAAGATTATGATGTTGTTGCCTCGTTGACATTTATGTCCACAAAAGGTTTCTGAATTGTACAAGCACCTGCCGACACTTCGATTAGTTGGTTTTGGCTCTGATTTAATCATTGTTACTGTATCTCAGTATCAGTATGTGATATGATTCGACTTCAAATCCTCCATATGAGCAGCCAAATCAAATTTAAAAACCAATACTTTAATTATAAAAGTGGTGGAAGATTCTGGTGTTAATTGTTGAAGAACATAAAGTCCCAGATCAGAAACTTGACTAAATGAAATACAATATATAATGAATGATACCACTACTAATATCACGCATTTTGTGATCAAAACCCATATTTATTAGACTCAGTGGGCGGTTGAGTTGGGGACAATATCGGCGTTGATTTGTTTGGTCCAAGCAACAAGTGCTTTGCCCAACATTCCACCATACATGTAGTTGTGTGTGAACTCAGATTTCTGCTTATGTTTTGCATACTGAGCTAAAAGATTGTTGGCTGGCTATACTGCGCTTTCATGATTTTCAGATCCTTGGCAACTTTCTCAATAGATTAGTTGGATCGCATAATTAATTTTTGTAACCACTTTAAAAATCTTGCAGAAACTTTAGATATTATTGATGATGGATGATGATTTACATATACAATTACAAAAGATTAGGACAAATATATCAGTCCTGCATGATCTAACTTGGCAAAATCTACGAGTATAATGTTCTCTAAGCTCTTACATCAAAAACAGACAGTTGATCGAGGAGAGCGACTGCGGAGATTATATCTTCCAGTACACGAAGTGATTGCATATAAATTATCTCCAACTTCTTCTTGCAGATGGTTGGGATCCTTCAAGTTCTCAAAGCCATCCGGTACATCTTTGTCAACAAATGTAGACCAATCGGATTCATCATCTGATTCCCATTCCAACTTTGCGTTTTTTCGTAAGCTCATAACCTCCTCTGTTAGAACTTGTAGCATATCGTGGTTCAGCCTTCCATAGTCCCTGAAAATTTCAAACACATACATGTTAAATGCAAATCATAAAAGCAAAAACAGAGAGAAAGAAAAAAGTAATTTCAATCTTTACCGAGATCTTTTTCACTTACTTGTATCTGATATAAGCAACTATTATTCGAACTGCGGCATACAGCGCAAAGAAGTTCCTCAATATATTGACCCACCGAGTCTGTTGCTCTATTCCATTTGTTGTAAATCTCAGGACCGCAAGTTCAAGCAGAAATATAATCGATAGACCAATGTATAGCTCACATCTCACAGTGGAAGTTTGCTTTGTGCTGGTGGACATGTAGAGGACAAACATTGACATGGCATAAACGAAGAAGGCTTTCATTGACCGTGATTCGAGCAACAAGGCGTTGTGCAAGGCGAATAGCCTGTCCAAAGCAACAAACATGGTTGCCTGCTTCTGCTCAAAAGCTTCCTGTACACATATAAAAGGGAGTGTTTTTATGAGGATCATGAAGTTATTAAAGACTGAATTAGTTAGAATGCAGCATAAAGAAACAGTTACCTGAGCTGACAATATAAATTTTGAATTTTCGACTAGGTGGTCGTGTGCTTTTTGAATCTGGTCCTGTCGTTGAAGAAGCTCTTCTTGTTGTTCACGGCCAAATGTAGCATACTGTTGCAAAATAACCCTGCATTTTTAAAACAGAATGTTAATAACATACAGCTTGATAGATGTTTTGAAATTATTTTTACTAACATGGCAATTGCAATGTGTCTTACCTGCTCTCTTCTAGAGCTTGGGATTGAAACTTAGTTAGTGACTCAAGGCCATCAAGAGCTTCAGATTGCCCATGTAGAAGTTCCTTTTGCTTTTTCAAGGAAATCTCTGCTACATTCCCAATATCATCAGCCTTGCTTTGCAGCTTGCTCATCTTTGTAGACATGGCTTCTCCAACTATGCCTATCTTCTTCTCTATTTCAACAGTCTCATCCTGTAAGCTGTGTATTCCTTTACCTAGAACATGGTATGACTCATGAACCATTTCCATCCCCTCTTCCAATTTTTCCTTCATTTTGTCCTGCCCCATCTGCAATTCTAACTGAGAGGCTGCAATTTTCTCAGATTGCTCAAACATCACCTCTGACTGCTTCATTATGCCACCAATTTGATCACTCACATTCTTGGAAGTCTGAGCCACTTGTTGTGTTTGTTCGTCGATTGAATTCAAAGACTCGTGGATATATTTTGAGCCCTCCAGCAATTTCTCTGATTTCTCTGCTATGGTTTCTAATTTCTCCTCTGCATAATCAGATGACTTTACCAATTCATTCACCAACTTCTCTGTTTGACGCCGGAATATATCAGACCTGCAAAAAGAAAAGAAAACACACAACCACAATTCAAGTTAAGATTAATATTCTTCATGTTTCAACACTTATTAGGTTAAAGAGAAAAAAATTATACTCAACTGTAACTGATGGCAAATGGAGTTGGTTTCCAGATAGAATTCGCGATACGCATGAATTGCATTGTTGTCCAATTTTTCAAGGCAAGCTTTCATGGGAGAGCCTGCAGGGCATCTAGGAAAAGGGGGTCTGCCAGAGTCCTTTTGAAAGCAATTGCTAAGATCCCAAGCAAATCTCTTCCTCTTGTCATTGTCATCGGCGGCAATCTCAGAACATGCTGCAAATATTCCTTGGTAAGCATCGTGCCAACAAGAGTTAGAGCCAACCAGTTTTCTTCTAGCGTTGTTGAGCCGCTCAATCCCCCTTTCATCACTGAGAGCATCCATGGAGAATTCAGCAGCAACATCACCAGATATTTGCAGATTTTGTGCAGTGTTATGGCCGGCCTGGCCAGAAGAAGAAGACCAAAACCATGACATACAAGACCTTGCCAGAGTTAAGAAGATCAACAGGAAAAGAAGAGACTTAGGTTGGCCCATTTGAATTTCTTTCCTAGCAAAAGATGTTCTTCAACTTTCACAGTCAATCACCAATGTTCAGTAACCTGCATTACAAAATCCAAATAAGACAATCATTAAAAAGTTCCACTACATGCATATACACAATCAGTACCAGAGAATAACATAACCTCTGCGGCGCTTGCTAGAAACAGAAACTAATCGAGAGATTTCGACAAAATTGGCAGAGTTGGGAAAAAAGAAAAATCAATGAATTCCTTATTTAGAGTGCATTGAAAGAGAGCAAGAAAAGAAAAAAACCAATGCAGATAAACAAAGGTACCATAAATTTATTTCTCATAATTGTGTCTAGAATTTTGTTTATATATACTAATATACCAGAAAAAAAAATCATCTTGGCCTTCGATGCACCAGAAATTTACTTATATATACTAATTAATCCAGGCCTCCTTGATTAACTTTTTTTTCCTTGAATTGACATCCTATTTGTATATTCCTCTGCCTTTTCAGGTTTTTACAAGAACAATGCACATGCCCTCCAAAGTAGATAAATAATTATACGAAAAAAATAGAATAAAGGTTAAAAAAATTCACCTTCTCACACAGCTATAATTAAAAAAGAAAAAAGAAAAAAAAAGTCTCTGGTAAAAGTTCACATAGCTTTCAATATAACCATATGAACACAAACAAGAACATTAACAGAGAAAATGAAATTAAGAAGAAACACAAAGACAGAAACTTAGAGAGAGAGAGAGAGAGGCCTTACTTGGAGAATGCTAAGAAGAGTCGCCGTGGTTTTGTGATGAAGTGCTCTGTTTGTGTGTTTGTATTGGACTGTTGGGTTGTTCATGCAATAAGGTGGTGACTTTGAGAGAAAGAAACGGCCTCCACGCGTATTTATAAGAGGGAGACGATCCTGTCGTTTTGGAAACGAAACATGAACAAAACAAAAGGAAAAAGGCCAAAAGAACAACCAAAACATCCAATAGGCAATTGCCACGTAGTTCTAGATCGGCACTCCTTATTCCCTTGGGAAAACATTGCACCGTTGGCCCATTTGAACTAGGAAGTCCACCGACCCAAGACAAAAGACTTGCCTTCCAATTAATTAAGAGTTTTCCTATGTGTACAAGGGCTTCTCAATGGGCCCTAAAATTTGATCCACATATCCAAAGTCCGCACAATATTATTTATAAAAAATAAAAACAAAAAAATTAAAGAAAAACCATTACAAATAATCTGACATAATTTTTGTTTTAATTTCTTTAAAATTTAAAAATGTATTTTCTTTTTAAAACTTCAAACATAGTCCTTTAGGCATTTCATGACAAAAAATGGGGAGAATTATGTGTGTATGTTAAACTAGTTTTCTTTTTAATGGTAATTTTGTTGTTGTTGCCAAAGTTAATAAGGGAGAGGGAGGATTTCTCGCACACACACAAATAGGGTATCATGGGGGTTCGAAACTAAGACCACTAGTCTGCAAGGTAAGGTCCTTTTCAACTCGGCTACAATCCGTTGACTTTTTCATGGTAATTTGACCTTATGTTTTTATCTTACACTTTGCACTTCATACCACACGTGGTTCATTGGTATATTAGTGTTTATGAGCTTTCCGTTTGAAGTTTTTCATCGAAGCTTCATTGGATATTGAGTCTGAAGTTTGTTTTATCAGTTGACTTGACTTGACTTGTTTTTCTTTTCAATGAGGTTTTTGTACTAAAAGGGGAGATTGTTAATGTAATATTTTAATTGGCATTAGAGTGGTTTAGATTGAGGCATGAGTCTGGGTTAATAACGAGGGTCGTGAAGAAGAGGGAACTTATTGCAATGCATAAAATAAAGATCAATCTCAATTTGAACTTAGAACACTTTCCATTATGTACCTAAAAGGGCAAATACACTGGCAATCTATCTAGAGAGAACATTAGCACGATTTCTTCTACTTCTCCGACTAAAAGGATTGGTAGCACAAGAAAGAGGATTTGCCACTCGAGTAAACTGAGGCTTCACATAAGCACATTGAGAGGTAAGAGGCCCTTTGTCTCCACTGTAAGTGATATCAATATCTTCCAACCCTACATTCTGGCATGGTAATTTTCTACTGCACATAAGCTGTACAGCAACTGGTGTGGCAGAAGTGCCCTTAATGTTGACGAAGCTGACGCTGCTGATCTGGACTGTAGATGGAGCCTTCTGTGCACACTGGCTATATGGGCAATACTGTTGGTCAATGAAGATAGGGTTTCCTACATTGACCATGGCAATATCTTGAAAGTGAATATGTGTGGCAGTGCCAAATGCAGGGGAGCCAGGCCATGTTTTGATTCTCAGACCATTTTGTGTGTTAGTCAGGGTGCAGTTCTTGACTAGTACTCCGGCCACGGGGTCTTCACTTTGGTATTTTCCTAGACTTCCGATGCTTATACCGTGGCCTGGTCCACAAGTAACGTTGGTCATGATGATTCGCTGGCTTCCGTCACCAAGAGAGATGCAATCATCCCCTGTGCCGATGGTTGTGTGGTCGATGGTGATACCATATGAGCGCCCGATATGAATTCCATCCGTGTTTGCGCTGTCTTCAGGCGCTGTGATGGTGACATATTGGAATGTGACATTGCGACATCCAAAAACATTGATGTGGAAGTGTTTGCTGTCAAGAGAAGTTATGTCATGAATCATGGCATTCGTGACGAAATCCAACCTCAGATTCTGCATTAGGCAAACAGAACAAGCATTAGAATTTAGAAACATGTATTTATAAACTGTAATGGTATCGAAGATATAAATAACAGCAAGGATTGATCGAAACAACTTACAATAGCATCAGTAGCTTTGCAGTATTTATTTTTGTAGCAATTGTTTTGGCCATCAAAACTTCCACCGCCATATAAGGTGAGCCTGTCCACGTATTGAAAACCAACCCAAGTATCCTGCTTTGTGAGATATTTGCTGTCCAATGGAGCCTTGAGGTTGCCTTGAACTTGAACCTCAATAGGAGCCTTGCAAGGACCTTGCAAAATTGCTCCTCTCAAATTATATGTCCCCTTTGGAATAACAACTTTAGTTGGCCATGTTGATGCACAAGCATCTCTCCAAGCATTGGCCAAAGCCTGGGTAATGTCAGAGTTTGGCTTTCCTCCATATGCTGCACTTGTCACATCGAAGACACTGGATTGTACTTTAGCTATAGAAACTAACAATAAGAACACAAATATCCAATCGCCAGCTGCATAAACCAGAAAAAAATAAAAATAAACATTATATCACCTTTCAGAAAATCTGTGTCATGTGTGTGCTGTGCCTACTCATTCATCTTATTGAAAACTTTGACATAAAACTTTGATTTCTTTGTCAAACGAAGTGTATGGGAATTCTCAGATATATTCAGATACGCTCATATGTATATTCTTCTCCAATAAGAACTCACCAACATTCTTTGCATTGACATATTGGTGAAAAAGAAAAAAGAATATAAGGCTAGGCAGACATACCCATTAGCTTAGAGCGAGACGAGATTGTGCTTCCTTGAGAATGCCAAGTAGATGCCTATCTGAATTGCTCTGTAACTGTGGACTGTTGGGTTCGTGTGAGGTGGTAATTTGAGAGAAACAAACTGCTGCTACTTATAAGAGATTCTTTTTGTTTGTTTCTCTTATCTTAACTTTTTTGAATCTGGAATGCTATGGCATTATGAAAAGGGTTAGATAAGAGCAACAACAAAAAAATACCCTTAATTTGAATATTTCCCTTTCAGAAAAACAAAAAGAGGGTAAGCATGATTTCTTTTCTCGCAAGAAATCTATTTAATGGGAAGCTAGGATTTAGGGTTCCGTGACTAAATAGATTTCTTGCGAGAAGGCTTGTAGTTTCAAGCCGGTCCACTTTTTAATGCCTTATCATTTTAATAACAAAATTGTTCCATTATTTTGATAACAAGATCATTGTCATGTTTTAACTTTTATTTTAAAGGTATGCAAGCTCTACTACCATCCTTGTGATTTGGGCATCCATTGACTATCATCGGAACAATGAAAAAACCTACTATGAAAAAAAAGAAAAGTTTGATGAATTAACACATCAACCACAGTGCTAACAAAACAACAAAAATAATGTAGAATTGTAATCATATTACTCGAACTAATTGAAAGTTTGTGTACTTTTAAATTGAAAATAGAACAAGAATGAGAGATTATACATGTTATTGGCTGACAATGACACGAGTTTCGGATGTCACTTCTAGAGAGTGACATGTGAATTACATATTTTAGTTTTCAAGAAAAAAATTATTTCAATTTAAATCCTTAATGGGGCACAAATCTATAGTTAGGGAGAACAAATGAACTAGTAATAAGAAAGAAGATACTTTTTAATTGTGCAAGTCAATAACAACTATCATGAAATCAAACACAACATAGACCGTAGACACAAGGAAATATGAAAAAATAAATAAAAAATAAATAGAATTATTAACGCATGTTTTGAGTTCTACCAAGCAAGCAAAGCATCATTAGTGAATAAAAGATAGTGTTATTTCTCTTTTCAAGATCTTGTTTGCTTTTGTAAACTTGAAAATCAAACACTAGGTATATTACTTGGGGAGTATTTTTCGCTCATCACTTTAACCCAAGATGTATGCTCACCACTCTTCTCAACACTTGACACGTGTCCATAAGCATAACTATGGTTACATAAATCAAAGAAAAAAGTTAACCATGATTATGCCTATGAACACGTGTCAAGTATTAATTAAGAATGGTGATGAGCATACACTTTGGATTAAAGTGGTGAGCAAAAATAACTTAAACTATGACCAGACACCAGTAAACCTACCTATTTCAAACCGTGAAATATGGAATTCAGACTTAAGTTTGGCTAGTAATGTTTCTCTTCTTATCAAGCAAAACAATAAATTTGGAGAAGCTAATCAATGAAATCAGACTTGAATTGAATGGAGATAACTTTTTAGACCAAAAAGAAAAAGGAGAAGAACCAATTTTATAGATTGGAGAGATGAGCGCTGATGGTGAATGAATCGTGAAACAGTTCTTAGTAGGGCATGCATTTTTATCACATACATACATAAATAAATCAGCCTCAATCTGAACTTGAAGAAAAAAATATGCATAAAAAAAAATTTTAAAATTTAAACAACAATTTATACACCTAAAATGGCAAACCTAATAATAAGAGCCAAACTTTTTGAACTATACAATTCCAAAAAAAAGAAGAAAAAAAAAGAAACAAAATCAATCTATCTAGAGAGAAGATGACTTGTTCTACTTCTAAGACTTAAAAGGATTGGTAGCACAAGCAAGAGGATTTGCCACTCGAGTAAACTGGGGCTTCACATAAGCACATTGAGAGGTAAGGGACCCTTTGTCTCCACTGTAAGTGATATCAATATCTTCCAACCCTACATTCTGGCATGGTAATTTTCTACTGCACATAAGCTGTACAGCAACTGGTGTGGCAGAAGTGCCCTTAATGTTGACGAAGCTGACGCTGCTGATCTGGACTGTAGATGGAGCCTTCTGTGCACACTGGCTATATGGGCAATACTGTTGGTCAATGAAGATAGGGTTTCCTACATTGACCATGGCAATATCTTGAAAGTGAATATGTGTGGCAGTGCCAAATGCAGGGGAGCCAGGCCATGTTTTGATTCTCAGACCATTTTGTGTGTTAGTCAGGGTGCAGTTCTTGACTAGTACTCCGGCCACAGGGTCTTCGCTTTGGTATTTTCCTAGACTTCCGATGCTTATGCTGTGGCCCGGTCCACAAGTAACGTTGGTCATGATGATTCACTGGCTTCCGTCACCTAGAGAAATGCAATCATCCCCTGTGCGGATGGTTGTGTGATCGATGGTGATCCCGAATGAGCGCCCAATATGAATTCCATCCGTGTTGATGCTGTCTTCTGGCGCTGTGATGGTGACATATTGGAATGTGACATTGCGACATCCCAAAACATTGATGTGGAAGTTTTTGCTGTCAAGTGAAGTTATGTCCCGGATCATGGAATTGGTGACAAAATCGAGCCTCAGGTTCTGCATTAGCCAAACAGACAGCAACATTAGAATTTAGCAACATGTATTCATAGACTATAACTTAATATCCAAGAAATAAATAACAGCAAGGATTGATCTAATGAACTTACAACAGCTTGAGTAGTTTTGCAGTATTTGTTTTTGTAGCAATTGTTTTGGCCGTCAAAAGTTCCACCGCCACATAAGGTGAGCCTGTCAACGTATTGAAAACCAACCCAACTATCCTGCTTTGTGAGATATTTGCTGTCCAATGGAGCCTTGAAGTTGCCTTGGACTTGAACATCAATAGGATTCTTGCAAGGACCTTGCAAAATTGCTCCTCTCGTATAGTATGTTCCCTGTGGAATAACAACTTTAGCTGGCCATGTCGATGCACAAGCATCTCTCCAAGCATTGGCCAAGGCCTGGGTAATGTCAGAGTTTGGCTTTCCTCCATATGCTGCACTTGTCACATCGAATACACTGGATTGGACTTTAGCTGTAGAAAGTAACAAGAAGAACGCAAATATCCAATGGCCAGCTGCATAACCAGAAAAAAGAAACCTGATAATAGTTAGTAACAGAGAGTAAAATTAACCTGTACAAACAGAAAGGTGCAGGGGATTTCATTGAAAATTGGCAGAGTTGGAAAAGAAATTTTTTAAAAAAGAAATCATCGATTCAAACCAAACTATGACAGTAACTTTAACCCAAAAAAACATCTTGAACAATTTCATGTCAAATTTCACATAAAACTTTGATTTATTTGCATTGACATATCGGTGAAAACGAAAAAAGAATACAAGTTTAGGCACACATACCCAATAGCTTAGACTGAGACGAGATTGTGCTTCCTTGAGAATGCGAAGTAGATGCCTATCTAAATTGCTGTGAGCAATTCTCTGTAACTGTGGACTATCGGGTACGTGTGAGGTGGTGATTCGAGAGAAAGAAACTCCTGATACTTATAAGGGAGAGGCCCTTCTTTTCCTTTTTTGAGTCAGGAATGCTATGACATTATGAAAGGGTAAGAGCAGCAAGGGAAAAAAACACCCTTCTGAATAAGGAAACATGCAAAAGGATAAGGGCCCATTTCGGTAAAGACGTCAACGATGTGAGTCTTGGCGATGAAAAACATCTTTGCATTTTTTATCTTTCTAATATCACTTGAGGGAATGAAATTTCTAGAAGACTTTTGGGAGCTAACAAAACAACCAGTGATTTCAGATAGAAATAACCAGTGGTTTGGAATTGGTTATGCTAACTATAACTACAGAAATTCTTTTTTCGTTTTCATTTCTGAAAACGAAAACAAAAAAAGGGTAAGCATTATTTCTTCTCTCGCAAGAAAAGGGTGTTCTCTTTTCTTCTACTTTCTATTTTTCTTAGAAACTTGCTACTTATTCCTCCTTTGAAAAAGAGGGTAAAAAGTGCGCATGCTTGGCTATTTCAAAATCTAGAAACTAGTAATCCCACTGGACGAACATGAAAGTGCAATCAGATTATGAACTTCGATTTGATAGATCTAAAATTTATCTTTATTACCCTAGTTTTAAACAACCATAGTTTCCTGGAGAAAAAAATGAAGAAGAAGATGACATGCCATATAGTACATGAATTTTCAACTGTTTTAACTTACTATGTATATTTATTCACTCCAATAACCTAAGTAGGCACATATGCACGGAACTAGGGAAACATGGATTTATGGAAAAAAATAAGGCAAAAAGTCACTTTTGGTCCTTGTGGTTTATCACTTTTACCATTAAGGTCCCTTGTGGTTTCAATTTGAACATTTTTGTCCTTATGGTTTCAATTTCAAGTAATTTAAGGACAACTCTCAATTTCTGTTAAATTTTTTAAACTTCCATTACTTGTGAGGGGGCAATTCGGTCAAATTATTAAAAAAATCATTCCTTTTTAAAATAACAAATACAAAAAGGAAAAAATAATAATAAATAACACAAATTCATTCCTTTTTTACTCTGGTGCCCTCCCCCCACTCCCACCATAACCACCATCTAACAAGCCACTGCCTAATATCACCCACCCAGCAACCAACCCTTACCACCCTCCCACCACAAAATTTCTCAAGACACCCCACCTATCTCTTTGTCTCTCTGTCTCAAGTCCAGCCCAAAAAATTGAATGCAAGCAAAAGACCACATTGCTAATAATTTAGGCTTAATTATGTACATGCCTCCTGTGCTTTCCAACTTATCTCAGATTACCACCTGTGGTGGAAAACGTCTCAAAGTACCCCCCAACGTGCAAAAAACTGTCTCACGTTACCCTTTCCGTCAGTTTTTTTGAAGTTCCGTTACGAATGTTACTGTTCATCTCCCCCAAAATTCTAGAACAGTAGCCCCTCCCCTTTGTTACTGTTCATCGCTTATTTACCCTCCAAAACTCAGAAATTTCTCTTAACCAACACAACTAGCAGCAAGAACAACTCGAGAGGTTGAAAAATCATACCTGGATCGAAGAAAATGGTGCTCGGAATCGCCCGAACGAGCAATGGAGATTTTGGGTAAAAACTGGTCAATTTCTTGCTTTTTTCGGTGATCCAGACAACGGTTGGCAGCGGCTGAGATGTGAGGGTGGTAGATGACAACGTGCTGGTTCTTTTGATATCCATGTCGTCGCTTGGGGTGGCCGGAGGAGGCGATGGCAGCCCAAAAACTGGTGCGATGAACAGTAACAAATGGGAGGAGCTGCTGTTCTGGAATTTTGAGGGAGATGAACAGTAACGTTCGTAACGGAACTTCAAAAAAACTGACGGAAAGGGTAACGTGAGACAGTTTTTTGCACGTTGGGGGGTACTTTGAGACGTTTTCTACCACAGGTGGTAATGTGAGATAAGTTGGAAAGCACAGGGGGCATGTACATAATTAAGCCAATAATTTATTACAATATGGCCAACAGATCTGCCCAAAAAAAAAGAAGCTCCAACCCAGCCCACCCACCAAGAACAACTCCTATTTCAATTTTATTCTCACTTATTATGGCTTATTTGATGGGAAGGGTAAAATCTATAGCTATTGCCAAGTTATTAAAAATCGACTGATGAACAAAGCTGTATATTGGAGAATATCTAGTTTTAGGTTGTGGTGGAGAGATGATTAGCGGGCTGTGGTGGGGTGAGGTGGAGGGCCAAATTGGAGAGAGATAGAGGGATGAGGAGGTCGGTGCGCTGGTGTTGGGTTGTCGGTAGGTATGGGGTTGGGGGTGGGTCACGGCTAGGGGTAGGGTGGGGCTGGGGATAGGATGCTATCAGGTGATGGAGAAATGAAGAGGGAGAGATACAGCAGAGAGGGACGAAGGCTTCTAGGGAGGGGAGAAGAAGATATATTTTTTATTTATTAATTTTTCCATTTTGTATTGTTTATTTTTAAAAGAATTAATTTTTTAATAACTTGTTGACTAGATTATCCCTCCACCAGTAACAGAAGTTAAAAGAATTTGACAGAAATTGAGAATTGTCCTTAAATTGCTTCAAATTGAAACCACAAGGATGAAAATGTTCAAATTGAAACCACAGGGATCTTAGTGGTAAAAGCGACAAACCACAGGGATCAAAAATGACGTTTTGCCAAAAAATAAAATAGAACAAAAAATAATTACAAGGAGGTTAGAACATAAAACCTCTACCCCCTCACCCCACCCGTATCATGTCACTTGAGCAAGGCTCATGGGTAATTTATTCAACAACAAAAGTGTACTGATATTTTCCACCTCTGGAGAAACATCAGCATGGTTTGTACTTGTTAGATCAAGCAGAAGTTGCACAAGCAAGAGGCTTTGTCACGCGAGTAATCGTGGGCTTGACATTAGTACATTTAGAGGTAAGAGGGCCTTGGTTTCCAGTGTACTTTAAATCAATGTCACTTAGTTCCACTTTCTCACATGGTAGGCCTTTGCTGCATACAAGCTTGACAGCAAGTGGAGTGGTAGATGTGCCCTTGATGTTTTTGAAGCTAACATTGCTGATCTTAACTTTGGATGGAACCTGCATAGAACAATTAATATTACCATTATTAATTAAAGATTAAGTAGATGACTTGACTAACAAGGAACATATGATGTTAACAAATTGTTATATGTACCTTTAGTGTGCACTGGTTCCATGGGCAGTACTCTTGGTCTATGAGGATAGGGTTACCAACATTAACCATGATAATATCCTCAAAGTGAATATCTGAGGCAGTACCAGCTGATGGGGAAGCAGGCCATGTTTTGATTCTCACACCATTCTGTGTATCAGTCAAGGTGCAGTTCTTGATTGTGATCCCGGACACGGGTTCTTCGTTCTGGTACCTTCCAAGGCTCCCGATGCTTATGCCGTGGCCTGGTCCACAAGTAACGTTGGTCACGTTGAGATTTTTGGTACCGTCACCAATTGAGATACAATCATCCCCAGTTTTGATGGTTGAGTCAATGATGCTGATCCCAGTGGAACGTCCAATGTGGATTCCATCTGTGTTAATGCTCTCTTTAGGTGCTGAGACGGTGAAATGGTGGAATGCAACATTGGTGCACCCCAAAACATTGACGTGGAAATTTTTGCTATCTTTTGTAGTTATGTACTCAATTCTGGAATTGGTGATGAAGTTGAACCTCAAATTCTGCACATATATATTGAGAAAACAATCAAACGCATATGAGTAATTTTTTTCTCTTTCTAGATTTATGTTTATCAAACAAATGTTGATATTGTCAGACTGTGAATTTGGATCACGCATCACGTCAAGAATTGATCAATGACTAAGATTTGAAACAGGGTAGGATCAGATTATCTTACAATGGCAATAGATTTGCAATTTTGGTTTTTGTGGCAATCATTTTGTTTCCAAGCAATTGCTCCTTGGCCATCAAAAGTTCCACCACCTGATATGGTGAGCCGGTCAATGTGGTCGAAACTAATCCAAGTATCCTTCTTTGGGAGTTGGTTGCCATCTGCTGGAGCCTGCAATATTCCTTGGAGCTGGAACGCAATGGGAGCCTTGCAAGGACCTTTAAAAGTTGTTCCTAAAAACTTGAATGTTCCTTTTGGAACAACAAGTTTACTTGGTGATGTTGAAGCACATGCATCTGTCCAAGCCTTGCTCAAAGCCTAATTCAAAACATTAAACAAAAATTAAGACATAGTAAATGATTTAGTTTAGCAAACAATTATAGAAATAAATTCTAATCTGAACTGAATATGGAAATTAATGTTTGTTACCTGGGTAATATCAGAGTTTGGCTTTCCACCATATTTTGCACTTGTCACATCAAACACTGTTTGGGCTTTAGCTGTGGATGCTAACAACAAGAACACAAATACTGGCAAGACATTTTTCAGTTTCAAACCCATCTTCACTCTTTTTATTTTTATTTTTTTTCACTTTATGTTTTTTTGTTTTTGTTTTTTGGTTGGGAAGTTGATGAAATTCCATTTATTTCAGGCCAATTTATAGTCCGATCGGAAAGCTAAACACCGTCAAATTATACGAGAGGCCATTAAGAAGCTAAACACCGTCAACCATTTTATCATATAATTAGTAATTAATTAAGCAGCTCAGCCATGAATTACCTACAAGCCAGGGAACGGTTCTTAGGCTGTTTTCTAATATTGCCGTCTACCCCAAGAAACCATACAATAACGCTTGGCTCAGTTTCCAGTTTGGACAAAAGATTTTTGCTTCCAAGGATATGTCAGATTAGAAAGAAAAGATTTAAGACATGGTAAGACTCATATTTGCAGAACATCACCAGATATTTGCAGATTTTGTGCAGTGTTATGGCCGGCCTGGCCAGAAGAAGAAGACCAAAACCATGACATACAAGACCTTGCCAGAGTTAAGAAGATCAACAGGAAAAGAAGAGACTTAGGTTGGCCCATTTGAATTTCTTTCCTAGCAAAAGATGTTCTTCAACTTTCACAGTCAATCACCAATGTTCAGTAACCTGCATTACAAAATCCAAATAAGACAATCATTAAAAAGTTCCACTACATGCATATACACAATCAGTACCAGAGAATAACATAACCTCTACGGCGCTTGCTCGAAATAGAAACTAATCGAGAGATTTCGACAAAATTGGCAGAGTTGGGAAAAAAGAAAAATCAATGAATTCCTTATTTAGAGTGCATTGAAAGAGAGCAAGAAAAGAAAAAAACCAATGCAGATAAACAAAGGTACCATAAATTTATTTCTCATAATTGTGTCTAGAATTTTGTTTATATATACTAATATACCAGAAAAAAAAAATCATCTTGGCCTTCGATGCACCAGAAATTTACTTATATATACTAATTAACCCAGGCCTCCTTGATTAACTTTTTTTTTCCTTGAATTGACATCCTATTTGTATATTCCTCTGCCTTTTCAGGTTTTTACAAGAACAATGCACATGCCCTCCAAAGTAGATAAATAATTATACGAAAAAAATAGAATAAAGATTAAAAAAATTCACCTTCTCACACAGCTATAATTAAAAAAGAAAAAAGAAAAAAAAAGTCTCTGGTAAAAGTTCATATAGCTTTCAATATAACCATATGAACACAAACAAGAACATTAACAGAGAAAATGAAATTAAGAAGAAACACAAAGACAGAAACTTGGAGAGAGAGAGAGAGAGAGAGAGAGACATCCAATAGGCAATTGCCACGTAGTTCTAGATCGGCACTCCTTATTCCCTTGGGAAAACATTGCACCGTTGGCCCATTTGAACTAGGAAGTCCACCGGCCCAAGACAAAAGACTTGCCTTCCAATTAATTAAGAGTTTTCCTATGTGTACAAGGGCTTCTCAATGGGCCCTAAAATTTGATCCACATATCCAAAGTCCGCATAATACTATTTATAAAAAATAAAAATAAAAAAATTAAAGAAAAACCATTACAAATAATCTGACATAATTTTTGTTTTAATTTCTTTAAAATTTAAAAATGTATTTTATTTTTAAAACTTCAAACATAGTCCTTTAGGCATTTCATGACAAAAAATGGGGAGAATTATGTGTGTATGTTAAACTAGTTTTCTTTTTAATGGTAATTATTTTGTTGTTGCCAAAGTTAATAAGGGAGAGGGAGGATTTCTCGCATACACACACAAACAGGGTATCATGGGGGTTCGAAACTAAGACCACTAGTATGCAAGATAAGGTCCTTTTCAACTCGGCTACAACCCGTTGAGTTTTTCATGGTAATTTGACCTTATGTTTTTATCTTACACTTTGCACTTCATACCACACGTGGTTCATTGGTATATTAGTGTTTATGAGCTTTCCGTTTGAAGTTTTTCATCGAAGCTTCATTGGATATTGAGTCTGAAGTTTGTTTTATCAGTTGACTTGACTTGACTTGTTTTTCTTTTCAATGAGGTTTTTGTACTAAAAGGGGAGATTGTTAATGTAATATTTTTAATTGGCATTAGGGTGGTTTAGATTGAGGCATGAGTCTGGGTTAATAACGAGGGTCATGAAGAAGAGGGAACTTATTGCAATGCATAAAATAAAGATCAATCTCAATTTGAACTTAGAACACTTTCCATTATGTACCTAAAAGGGCAAATACCCTGGCAATCTATCTAGAGAGAACATTAGCACGATTTCTTCTACTTCTCCGACTAAAAGGATTGGTAGCACAAGAAAGAGGATTTGCCACTCGAGTAAACTGAGGCTTCACATAAGCACATTGAGAGGTAAGAGGCCCTTTGTCTCCACTGTAAGTGATATCAATATCTTCCAACCCTACATTCTGGCATGGTAATTTTCTACTGCACATAAGCTGTACAGCAACTGGTATGGCAGAAGTGCCCTTAATGTTGACGAAGCTGACGCTGCTGATCTGGACTGTAGATGGAGCCTTCTGTGCACACTGGCTATATGGGCAATACTGTTGGTCAATGAAGATAGGGTTTCCTACATTGACCATGGCAATATCTTGAAAGTGAATATGTGTGGCAGTGCCAAATGCAGGGGAGCCAGGCCATGTTTTGATTCTCAGACCATTTTGTGTGTTAGTCAGGGTGCAGTTCTTGACTAGTACTCCGGCCACAGGGTCTTCGCTTTGGTATTTTCCTAGACTTCCGATGCTTATGCTGTGGCCCGGTCCACAAGTAACGTTGGTCATGATGATTCACTGGCTTCCGTCACCTAGAGAAATGCAATCATCCCCTGTGCGGATGGTTGTGTGATCGATGGTGATCCCGAATGAGCGCCCAATATGAATTCCATCCGTGTTGATGCTGTCTTCTGGCGCTGTGATGGTGACATATTGGAATGTGACATTGCGACATCCCAAAACATTGATGTGGAAGTTTTTGCTGTCAAGTGAAGTTATGTCCCGGATCATGGAATTGGTGACAAAATCGAGCCTCAGGTTCTGCATTAGCCAAACAGACAGCAACATTAGAATTTAGCAACATGTATTCATAGACTATAACTTAATATCCAAGAAATAAATAACAGCAAGGATTGATCTAATGAACTTACAACAGCTTGAGTAGTTTTGCAGTATTTGTTTTTGTAGCAATTGTTTTGGCCGTCAAAAGTTCCACCGCCATATAAGGTGAGCCTGTCAACGTATTGAAAACCAACCCAACTATCCTGCTTTGTGAGATATTTGCTGTCCAATGGAGCCTTGAAGTTGCCTTGGACTTGAACATCAATAGGATCCTTGCAAGGACCTTGCAAAATTGCTCCTCTCGTATAGTATGTTCCCTGTGGAATAACAACTTTAGCTGGCCATGTCGATGCACAAGCATCTCTCCAAGCATTGGCCAAGGCCTGGGTAATGTCAGAGTTTGGCTTTCCTCCATATGCTGCACTTGTCACATCGAATACACTGGATTGGACTTTAGCTGTAGAAACTAACAAGAAGAACACAAATATCCAATGGCCAGCTGCATAACCAGAAAAAAGAAACCTGATAATAGTTAGTAACAGAGAGTAAAATTAAACTGTACAAACAGAAAGGTGCAGGGGATTTCATTGAAAATTAGCAGAGTTGGAAAAGAATTATTTTTAAAAAGAAATGATCGATTCAAACCAAACTATGATAGTAACTTTAACCCAAAAAAACATCTTGAACAATTTCATGTCAAATTTCACATAAAACTTTGATTTATTTGCATTGACAGATCGGTGAAAACGAAAAAAGAATGCAAGTGTAGGCACACATACCCATTAGCTTAGAGTGAGACGAGATTGTGCTTCCTTGAGAATGCGAAGTAGATGCCTATCTAAATTGCTGTGAGCAATTCTCTGTAACTGTGGACTATTGGGTTCGTGTGAGGTGGTGATTCGAGAGAAAGAAACTCCTGATACTTATAAGGGAGAGGCCCTTCTTTTCCTTTTTTGAGTCAGGAATGCTATGACATTATGAAAGGGTAAGAGCAGCA
This sequence comes from Prunus armeniaca, assembly GCA_903112645.1. NCBI lineage: Eukaryota > Viridiplantae > Streptophyta > Magnoliopsida > Rosales > Rosaceae > Prunus > Prunus armeniaca. The sequence goes on along the minus strand of CAEKDK010000003.1, from coordinate 17,771,350 downwards.
AGGGAAAAAACACCCTTCTGAATAAGGAAACATGCAAAAGGGTAAGGGCCCATTTCGGTAAAGACGTCAACGATGTGAGTCTTGGCGATGAAAAACATCTTTGCATTTTTATCTTTCTAATATCACTTGAGGGAATGAAATTTCTAGAAGACTTTTGGGAGCTAACAAAACAACCAGTGATTTCAGATAGAAATAACCAGTGGTTTGGAATTGGTTATGCTAACTACAACTACAGAAATTCTTTTTTCGTTTTCATTTCTGAAAACGAAAACCAAAAAAGGGTAAGCATTATTTCTTCCCTCGAAAGAAAAGGGTGTTCTCTTTTCTTCTACTTTCTATTTTTCTTAGAAACTTGCTACTTATTCCTCCTTTGAAAAAGAGGGTAAAAAGTGCGCATGCTTGGCTATTTCAAAATCTAGAAACTAGTAATCCCACTGGACGAACATGAAAGTGCAATCAGATTATGAACTTCGATTTGATAGATCTAAAATTTATCTTTATTACCCTAGTTTTAAACAACCATAGTTTCCTGGAGAAAAAAATGAAGAAGAAGATGACATCCATATAGTACATGAATTTTCAACTGTTTTAACTTACTAAGTATATTTATTCACTCCAATAACCTAAGTAGGCACATATGCACGGAACTAGGGAAACATGGATTTATGGAAAAAAATAAGGCAAAAAGTCACTTTTGGTCCCTGTGGTTTATCACTTTTACCATTAAGGTCCCTTGTGGTTTCAATTTGAACATTTTTGTCATTGTGGTTTCAATTTCAAGTAATTTAAGGACAACTCTCAATTTCTGTTAAATTTTTTATACAAATTTATAAATAAACCCAATCCTAGATATGTATTTATAAAAAAACCCAAGCACTATTTAAACATAGAAACACACCCAAAATCAACCCCAAAGTCAACTTTTTGGGTGTGTTTATAAATGGGTTTTGAGTGTGTGTAATGATGGGTTTTGGGTGTGTTTATATGTTTAAATAGTGCTTGGGTTTTTTTATAATTTCAACCCCCATTTTGGGTGTTTTAGTGAAACTCCCAATTTTTTAAACTTCCATTACTTGTGAGGGGGCAATTCGGTCAAATTATTAAAAAAATCATTCCTTTTTAAAATAACAAATACAAAAAGGAAAAAATAATAATAAATAACACAAATTCATTCCTTTTTTACTCTGGTGCCCTCCCCCCTCTCCCACCATAACCACCATCTAACAAGCCACTGCCCAATATCACCCACCCAGCAACCAACCCTTACCACCCTCCCACCACAAAATTTCTCAAGACACCCCACCTATCTCTTTGTCTCTCTGTCTCAAGTCCAGCCCAAAAAATTGAATGCAAGCAAAAGACCACATTGCTCATAATTTAGAGTGCTTCTATAGTGAGTGGAAAGTTATAAGGGGTTTTTTTGAGGGGTATGTAAGAGCCGTTGGATTTCATCCAACGGTGAGTTTTTAAAAGAGGGTGCATGTAGAACCGGGTTGAAATCTGACCCGTTTGGAGACCCAACTTCAGCTGAAGATTTTTCCCTCTCTGTGAAAAACTCAAGAACACAATCCTCTCTTTTTTAATGTAATGCAAATCCACAATTAGAAAGATCCAAAGCTCCCAAACTCTATAATCGCTCCATTGTCATCAGCTCCTTGGGAGGCCTGCGATCTATGGTATCCTCGGTATGATGATTAATGGCTTTTACCTAGCTATTGCCCTGTTTTGATTCTATGATTGAAGTGAAAACCCCTTCTCTTTTTCGTTCAGCAGAAGAGATTCCAGATGAAAGCAAAGTAGCATATCTCTTTTTCGTGCTGCTGCAGTTGTTCCTGGATTTTGGTAGAGATGGAGTCTCCACTACGAAAGAATCCTCTCTAATGTCCACCACATTCTTTGAAGCTGACTGAGTTCGGAGCTCCCGATTGACTTTGAGAGGTAAGTTCACTCTTGCTGGATTGATTTTGTTGGGTTTGATTTGTTTTTTGTGAGGGTGAGAAATTTGTCATTTGTGGCATCAATAATGCGTCATTTGCTCTGCTATCATAATGCGTCATTTGACTTTGAGAGGTAAGTTCACTCTTGCTGGATTGATTTTGCTGGGTTTGATTTGTTTTTTGTGAGGGTGAGAAATTTGTCATTTGTGGCATCAATAATGCGTCATTTGCTCTGCTATCAATAATGCGTCATTTCCTTATGAATATTCAATATACTTAGTTGATTATTTTTGTTTGGAGGGGGATTGGAAAATTATGAAATGTAGGTAAAAGATCCTAAACTTAGGCTTAATGGCATTAGAAGTAAGCATTTGGAGAGGATATTGGGTGAAGTTCTGTAATTGCTGGTTTGAATTACATTTGAGTTCTTAGTTGAACATGTTGGTTCTAATGTTATTTTTTCCAGATTATTTCACAAGAGATGACGTAACTAGTATTAAATTTTGCTTGTGTTTTGTGTAATCAGAATCCAACAAGCTAGGCTATGCGTGTATTGTGTCAATTTGGGCAATGTTTTGTGTAAGTGGAATGCATTGCTAAGTTGTGATGCAGTAATGATTGATTAATGAATTAACATTTGCTATGCAGTAATATAGAAGTAGATCAATAATATACGTGGATAAAATGTCTGGGGGCTCAGAGAGTGACGACTCTGTAACAGCTAATGGGAGGGTTTACATTCCTGAAGTAAGAAATGAGGAAACACCAGCAGTTGGGATGAAGTTCGACTCGCTTGACCTCGTTTATAATTTCTATAATAGATATGCATTCTTGGCTGGCTTTGGTATTCGACTTCATTCCAGCTTTTGGGGGAAAAATAAGAAAGAGATTCTGAGAAAAGAATTTGTATGTTGCAAACAAGGTGCATACCGGAATGATGAAACTCGGGAGAGAAAAGACAACGGGGAATAAGTAGATGCAATTGCAAAGCTAAGATTGTGGTTGTGAAGACACATGGGAGCAAGAAGTATACCATCTCTCTTTTTGCAGAGGGACACAATCATAAGATGACACCCTCAGGAAGAATGCATTTACTGAGATCACACCGTCGTATTTCAGATTCTACAAAAGTACTTACAAAACAGTTGGGTTCGGTTAATATTCCCATTAATCAGAAGGTAAGTATTTTCGAGGTGCAATCCGGAGGAATGGATAAAATCGGTTTTATGAAAAAGGATATGTACAATCTTGAATGTAGTGTGAATGAGAAGCTGAGGAACCACGATGTTGAACTAGTGACCGAGTATTTTATGGCTGAACAGAAAAAAAATGAGGCTTTTTATTTCAAGATTGAGGGAGATGGCGATAACAGGTTTAGTCGATGTTTTTGGGCAGATGCAACTTCTAGACGGGCGTACGGGTTTTATGGAGATGTTGTTGTATTCGATACCACATTCAACACGAATAGATACGACTTGACATTTGCACCAATGTTGGGAGTTAATAACCATGGTCAAACAATTGTCCTAGCATGCGCATTTTTGAGCAAGGAAACGACTGAGTCGTTTATTTGGATGTTTGAGGAGTTTAAGAAAGCCATGCCAGGTGGCGAACCTAAAACGATCATCACAGATCAAGATGCGGCAATGAGCAGAGCGATTTCAATAGCCTTCCCGACTACATTTCATCGACTTTGCATATGGCACATCACATCAAAGTTCTCTGTTAAGTTACCACATTCTGCTTATAAGGAGTATTGGGGTGAATTCCAGAAAGCCATATGGGATACTGACAATAAGGATGAGTTTGATGCAAAATGGAATATTGTGGTTACAAAGGCTGGTTTGACTGACCATCCATGGCTAAGTTCAATGTTTGATTTAAGGGAATCTTGGGTTCCAGCCTACGCACGACACTTTTTTGCCGCTGGAATGTCAAGCAGCCAAAGAGCTGAATGTTCTCATGGTTTCTTCAAGCAATACATATCAAGGAAAAATTCGTTGATGGATTTCATAATAAGATTTGAGAGGGCACTTTCTCATCAACGTCAAAAAGAGTTAGTTGCTGATCACGTAGATGCATTTGAAGTGGCTCAATGTATTCTACCGATGCCAATGAACAAACAAATGGCTACCTTGTACACAAGGACAATGTTTCAAAAGTTTGAGCAAGAACTAATACAAAGTACAGCATGTTTCCTAGAGCTGAAAACAGAGGATGCTTCTAAAGTTGTCTTTAATGTGAGCGAAAGGAAAAATTGGGAAACAAGAGTGGCAGAAGTCGTATATGTCAAAGATTCTGACCACGCATCGTGTAGCTGCAAAAGATTTGAATTTGTTGGAATTATTTGCAAGCACATCCTAGCATTGTTCAGAAGGGACCAGATTGAATATATGCCCGATAAATACATTTTGAAGAGGTGGAAGAAAACTGCGAAATTTGGATTGGTGTCAGATGCAAATGGCAACGAAATTAAAGACTCTGCAGATCCTGGTCTTTTAATAAAGCGGAGTACAATGTCCCGACTTGCTTCAGATGTGGTTGAGGATGCATTAATGTGTGAAGAAGGATGTGAGCTACTGTCAGAGACTCTAAAAAGTTTGCAGGTGAAGTTGAAGTTGTTGAAGGATGGACCAAGTAATAACGAAGTTGGAGGGTCCAGCTCTCAAACACAATATATGAAAGACCCTAAGAGAGTAAGGTGCAATGGAGGGTCGAAACGAGTAACGGGAGCAAAGGAAAAGGCAATGAAGCGAGGGATTAGACACTGTCGGGAGTGTGGACACATTGGTCATGATAGAAGACAATGCCCAAGAAATTTGAACACACCGTAAGATGTTAACACTATTTATAATAAGACCTAAAATTTGAATAGGTAAAGTTCTTATGTGCTTCTGTTTCATGTTTATGCAGGACATCACCGTCGAACAATGACGAATCAACTCCAATAGATCTTAGTGACCCATTATTTGACGAATTTTACAGGATGCACGGACCAACTCAATGATTTAGGTTTCTATTATACGAAGCCCGGTTATTATGAAGACTAATGATCAGGTGAAGTTTTGTAGATGCAGTTTTATTATTATTAATTTTTTGTTCATGTCCACCGATGAGCTCTGACTATGTCCATTGATAATTGAAATGAAAATTTGCTTGGTTTCATTCTTGCATGAAATTTGGACACATGTTAATTTTACGTCTTCTCCCTATTTAGAAATTTTCATGGACATTAGATAAAGCATCAAATTTTGATTTATGTGAACAAGCAATGACTTTTACCTTGTAAAATGGGTAGTTTATGGTGAATTATGTTTGAATAGAGATTTATTGATTATATGACAGGCTAATGCAGCATTTCCAGCAGCCAGCTATTGTTTCCATTACCAGTAATGATTTCCAGCAGCACGCATCATTTGTAGCAGCACCCACTTTTTGCGAATGTTATGTTCTAGTGTTTTACTGGTGATTAAGATCTGAGCTGGACTGGTTATTAGGTGCACGATTTTGCAAACATTCGTAGCTGAAGGATACTTGAAGCACTTTGTTGGAACAGAAAGATTAGAAAGCAACGTGTAAAAAAGTACATTGCAGCTAATCACATTTCGAATGGTTGGGTAATATTAAAGGGTACACTAACATTTGAACTACTCATAATTCCACACACAAAAGAAAATTTGATTGCAAAGCATTTTATGTGCTCCCTCTTAGCAATAGCACGATCTCCCCAATAAACTGAACAACGGTAGCCACAATCACTAGGTCGTATTGGTCAGCTTCTTCTTAGCAGGTCTCGCGTGCTTATGGTCACTCATGTCCCCAGTGATTTAGACAAAATAAATATTCAGCAATATTTGGAATTTTATTATATATACATAAACCATAAACCATTCACTACACAATGTATAGCACATGGCATTTTACTTATGACTCACGTGTCATGATAATGGGGCTTTACTGATTACCAGGGTGCTGTGATATTGACTGCTTATTGAATAATATTTCCATAGTTGCAAAATATAATGTTAGACAGAAGGAACACATGATGACTTGCAAGACATAGTCCCAATAATTATATATGAAGCAAATGAAACTGATATTTGTATTATTTTATATTAGATAATGACATTAAGGGAACATAGTTCTAATTTGTGCAATACCACGATCACCCCCAACCAACAGAACAGCTGTAGCCGCAATCACTTAGCCGTATCGGTCGGCTTCTTCCGAGCAGCTTTGACGTGCTTATGCTCATTCATGTCACCACCATCGTCTAGTATCTCTCTCACAGCATCAGGGGACACATAGTCCCAATTATAACTTGTATGAGTTGTTGCCGCGAATGCTCGGAATTTTTCGAATCCTTCGTTGAATGCCAACTCCAGTTCACTGTGGTGCTCTTCGCATCGCATATGGTTCATCAAACAACCTTTAATTTCATCATTCATTACTGCATCCAACTCCTCAGCTTTCAGCTTCCTTTTATGACTCAGCTTCAAGTACTTGTTCTTTTGGGAGAACGCTTTGTTCACTCTAATGTTAAGATCAGCCAAAATGGCCTCGTCTTCAACACATTTCTCGTGCCATGAATTGATCAGTCTGGAATTATAATCCAGCTTGGTACTGACAGCATCTATTGCCTCTAATGGATCATCGGAGTCCCCCTCACTCCCAAATGATGTTGAAAATGGAAGGGGTCGGCGAGTACAACGTGGAAACGGAACCTGCGACTCCAATTTTTCATCTTCGATTGTGTTGTTGGCGCCTGAAGAGGTTGACATACTTGAATAATCCTATTTGTTTTGGAGGATGAGGATTGCAGATGCAATTTCGTTTGAGAAATGGAACATAGCTTTATAGACCAACAGACCAAAGCTTGCGTGTAGTCAACATATCTACTTTATTTCAATTTTAAAAAAACAGGTGTCAGGTTTTGCTTTTCAAGCATGTCAACCTCACACTCTCCTTACACCACTGTTAGTGGTTGAAAGAAACTCAATGGAAGTGACATCTAGTTAGTGAACCCAACCAAACTAAACAAACTAGTTAGGATTAAACTTAGCTTGTATGAGACCTTTTTTCATTTATACATTGTCAACCAAATGTTTTTTTTGGCGGGAACCCTTTTTTATTGGTATTACTATCACCCCCTTCATAAAAATTCTCCCTCCACAAAAAACTCACTCCTCCACCGAATGTGTCTCCATCTACTGAAACTCTCTCCTCCACAGAAACTCTCTCCCCCCATTTAATGGATTTACTAACCAAGTTTGATGTGAGCGTAATAAACACCCCTCCAAACAAAGACCGCCTTCGAAACGCAAGTGAGTCACCAGACAAGCAATGTCACTTTCCTAGACAGAATGACCATTTTGTTGGAAGTTTTGAGTCTGAAAGAGTTCTTGCTTTCTGGAAGGAGAGGCATCTTCAACTTGGTGATGAAATCCAAAGGGCAAGGGTACGTTTGGAATTTGTTGAAGGCCAAATTGAAGATGACAAAAGGCAGGCCAATCTGGATAGGGCGAAGTTGCAGCGCATGAAGCGTAGACACAAACGACTTCGGAGTGTAGCTGTTCAAAAATACAAGAACTCATCTAATGCAAAGGAGTCAAAGAAGCGTGTGATGCAAGCTGGATTCGACTACTTCCGGTCCTATGCAAAACTCGTCGTACCCGGGTTTGATTGGTCATCTATTACCGTTTCCGACGTTAACAAATATACTCAGCAAGGGAAGTGACCATTTTGGTTATCGTGTTTGAGTAGAGGCAAATCAGAGGAACTGGAATTTTCGTTAAGCTCTGCTTCAAACCTATTTTGATGCTTACTACTATAGAAGATTTCAACCTTCATATTTTCATGTCTTTAATTACGATAACACGATGCAAAGTGCCCATCTACTTCAGTCATATGTTGCTGCCATGTCCATTTTTTTGTGATCACGTATCAGATTTGGACATGGTTGCATCATATGCAATGTTGCCTTTATGTATTATATGTTAGGGTAAGGTTTATGGAAAAGCATGTGTGACTGGTTTTGTGACAAGGTTATGGCATTATTTTGTACCAGTTATATATTGTTTTTTGTACTGGTTCATCTCCTACTATTGCTTTATTTCTTTATATTATATGTTTATGCGATTGGACATGATAGAAAATATATTACTGATTCCCAATGCGGCGTCATAAGGACAACTTATTGAATACCGCCGACGTGTTGAAAACTCTAGGTGCAGGTGCATATGGACAACTTATTGACTATATCTGACGTCTTCAAAGCTCTAGGCGCATGCGCAGTTCCAATTATGGCTTCCAAGTAGTGGTGCATTTATTATATATGTACATTATTATAACCAAAACAGATAATTTTACATCCTTATATATGAAAGGAAACTAATTCTTGTATTAGTACAAATTATATAACGAATATTAAGGAAATATACTTGTTAAAGTGAACAACATATATACTTAGGGTTAAGAGGAAAGTGAGTTATGTAAATCATTTTTGAATTTTTAATTGCGAAATGGATGATCTATGGGTTCCCCTCGTTTTATAACGTCACACGGAGGCCGGAGTATTTTTCGGGGCATTTTTAGGATTTTTCTACTATGTATTGCATTTTTTCAAAGATTTTTGCACTAAAAAGCCAAAATAATTGCCAAATGGACACCTGGCGCGATCTCAGCCCCTCACCTTTCACCCCTTGACAGGTGTGCGTCAGTCAACATGGCCACATCCTTACCTTTTACCCTAAATTATTATTTTATGACTTTTTCTTAGAAAATTCATAACTAAATACACAAAAATCAGAAAAATGATCCGAAAATTGCTACGACCTCATTGACACTCCATCTCCCTTGCTGAATTCCCCGATTAGTGGTTACGCATTTCTAAAAAACAATTCCGAACATTAACGGGAGATGCTTGTTGAAGTAGGAAATTACTTGTTAAAGTGAACAACATATATACTTAGGGTTAAGAGGAAAGTGAGTTATGTAAATCATTTTTGAATTTTTAATTGCGAAATGGATGATCTATGGGTTCCCCTCGTTTTATAACGTCACACGGAGGCCGGAGTATTTTTCGGGGCATTTTTAGGATTTTTCTACTATGTATTGCATTTTTTCAAAGATTTTTGCACTAAAAAAGCCAAAATAATTGCCACATGGACACCTGGCGCGATCTCAGCCCCTCACCTTTCACCCCTTGACAGGTGTGCGTCAGTCAACATGGCCACATCCTTACCTTTTACCCTAAATTATTATTTTATGACTTTTTCTTAGAAAATTCATAACTAAATACACAAAAATCAGAAAAATGATCCGAAAATTGCTACGACCTCATTGACACTCCATCTCCCTTGCTGAATTCCCCGATTAGTGGTTACGCATTCTAAAAAACAATTCCGAACATTAACGGGAGATGCTTGTTGAAGTAGGAAATATACTTGTTAAAGTGAACAACATATATACTTAGGGTTAAGAGGAAAGTGAGTTATGTAAATCATTTTTGAATTTTTAATTGCGAAATGGATGATCTATGGGTTCCCCTCGTTTTATAACGTCACACGGAGGCCGGAGTATTTTTCGGGGCATTTTTAGGATTTTTCTACTATTTATTGCATTTTTTCAAAGATTTTTGCACAAAAAAGCCAAAATAATTGCCACATGGACACCTGGCGCGATCTCAGCCCCTCACCTTTCACCCCTTGACAAGTGTGCATCAGTCAACATGGCCACATCCTTACCTTTTACCCTAAATTATTATTTTATGACTTTTTCTTAGAAAATTCATAACTAAATACACAAAAATCACAATAATGTTCCGAAAATTGCTACAACCTCATTCACACTTCATCTTCCTCCTCAATTCCCTGTTTCATGGTTACGCTACATTAGTATTTTATTATTATTTATCCAAAATTATTTTTATTATTATTGTTATATTACTTGTTAGCTTGTACATTTGTTAATTATATTTACTCCAAATTTGTAATTTTATTTTTATTTTCCGTGTGAATAGACCATTTCTGGTGCTAATCAGTTTCTCTCTTCTTCAATTTGTTAATGTTTTTTCTTTTTTAGGTGTAAGGGATGTTTTCAAACATAAAATGGAAATATACAAGCCATCCATTCTACAACATCAGGAAATAATTATTCAAAGTCTTTAACTGTTCAAGTTTTGCTTAAGAAACGTGTAACCCAATCATTTGGGATATGCTAAGTGGGAAAATGTCATTCCCAAGAACCGGTGAAAAGACACATACTCACTTCATGCATGCGTTTTCGTTTACCAAATATTAAGATTGCAGTTGTGCAAAATATCTGTGTCAGTAAAATGTCATTCTTAGCCGTCAATTATGTCAGTAATAATTCCACTATATAGCAAATATTATACATTTATATATAAAACGGGCTAGGACAGCACAAACACCAGACAAAATAGATTAAAACATGAAATAGAAAACAACATGTGTAGAACATAGACACGCATAAAAACCGTAGAAACATACTCCAACTAATTATAAGGGTATGGATTCCCTGGCACAACATAGACACGCATCACCTTGAACCAAAAAACACTCTCACGGTGCCATTTGCATCGATTGCAACAAGTCCAGAAGGCAGGATTGATCTTTTCTTCACTAGGCCAGCCTGGAATAACAAAACACCAGTCGTTGTTGTTACAAGCGCTGCACTGATTGAACTTAATCTTCCCATAGTGAAACATATCTACGATATGTCTTCCAACAGAGAAAATTCCGCTTAATCGTCGTCTCAAAGCATCCCTGGTTCCTTTCATATCAATGTTGTTACGTTGATTCAAAGAACACAAGAATTCCAATGCATCCTCTTTTGACTGACCAATTCCGGACATGCCAAGTAGTCCAACTAGATATGACGCTTCCATATGGCCTGCCGTGGCTGCAACGCGCATCCCAGACAATGCTTCCACATTACCCTGCCTGAAAAACATGTCGAACGCTTCTCTAAATATCGCCTCAGGGTTCTGGCAAGCCCTGCATTGGTCCACGAAATGCCGGACCTGCGCTGCGGCATAGTACCAGTTAGGATGGTCTCGGTACTTTTCCATTGAAATTGTGTTCCACACTTGTGGAGTGTTTGCCAACGTATTGAACAATCGGCACACACATGCCATACGAAAGAGATCTTCCGATGAGTTGGTTGCCACGTATAACATCACTTTAAACCAAGCTAATTCCGGGATGAAGGCTTGAGGCACATCCGGATCGCGATGCTTCCTTCTCTTTCCTCCGACTGTAGTGTAATGTTTGGAATTCATTGAAATATTTTTGGAATGGAACGATTTGAGGACTGCAAGAGGGGAGAAATGAGAATATACGGGGTTTTGGGTTTGTTTTAGCCTCTGGTTGCACTGTTCTGAAAAGGTGTTTCCTTGGGGTTTTACCAAGTTGACACTTTTTAAAGAAACTGAACTCAACACCCAAAACATAAGACAGGCGAAGGGAAAACGTCATCAAAATGCAAAGGGAGTCAGACCGTCCAAAAGTCAATTAATAACCTATTTCCATAGCCATTGTTAGGCTTTTCCCGCCATTAAATTCATTGATACAAATGTGATGGATTACTGACTAGTGACAGAAGGTCCCATCAGATACTTTTTCATTTTCCCACACCACACTACCCCTATTAAATGACGGATTCTTATCCAACTAGTTGCCTTAATGCAATATAAAGAAAATAATATATTTAAAGCAGTGTCCCCTCAATTGTAAGATTAATTATTGTTTGTGAAATAGTATATCGCTTATCGGAGTAAAATGTGTCACAATTCTGACGGTACAGGTGTCCAGATCGTGACCAACCCACCCACACACAGAAAAGAAGGATATAATTCGATTTGGGCAGAGATGAGAGAGAGCTGAGTGAGAAGTTTAGGGTTATGACTTATGAGTGAAGGGGTATAACTCAGAAGGTATGAGTCCGAAGAGGTTTTAGTGAGAAGATCTGAGTGAGAAGAGGTACAAGTGATAAGATTCAACATGTCTTCGTCTTCATCTCCCGCTCAAACAAAGAGGTGTCAGTATTGTGGAGCTGCAATGGTGCTTCGGGTTTCAAAATCAGATAAAAATCGCGGGAAGGCATTTTGGAAGTGTCTAACCTCCTATGTAAGTTCTCATTTCCAGAATATGTATGTGGGTGAAAAAAAATCCTAGGTCTAACTCTGACAGAATTATTTTGCATATATGATGCCTGCAATTAGGGAGCCACCAGCTGCAATGGATTCGAATGGGTTGATGTAACCTCCGCTGAAGCAGATCAGCAAGCTGACACGTATGATGCTACAGTGCTTAATATGCTGAAGTCCATTAAGGACTTGGTATTAGTTTTATTAGTTGTATCAATTGTCATATTATTTGTTCTTTTAATGACCAATTAAGTGCACGGTTTCAAGGATTGTAAAAGTTCTCCCCAAAAACACATGTTGCACGCACCACCAATGACTTTTCAAACCCAATTTGTAATTTTTGTTATTGAAATAGGTGGATTAGCATTGAGTTTAAATTATTGTTTGAAACAAAAGCATTTACTTGTCAGAAACCCAGTAAAAACTTTCCTACAGTTACTTTACAAAAATAAAGTCAGACGAAGACGATAAAATGACAATACAGGGCCAATACGATGCAATAATAAGACAATACCTTTTTTTTAAGATTGCATAATTATTCAGTGTATATAGATTGTTTATTGATTGTTTACTGCATGTAAATCGCATGATATTGACTGTTTATTGAAGGTTCATTAACTGCATGTATTTCGCATGTTATTACTCCGATATTGAGTGTTTATTGAAGGTTTATTGATTGTTTACATGTTTCGTGAAGGTTTCATGATTGTTAACTGCATGTATTTCACATGTTATTGAACCGATATTGAAGGTTTATTGAAAGTTGATTGAGTGTTTACTGCATGTATATCGCATGTTATTGCTCCAATATTGCAAGTTTATTGGGGGCAAAAGTAGGACTCCAGTTAGATTTAAGGGGGGAAACGGTCCTTATTCTTTGTTTTCGTAGGAAGAACAACTTAAGTAGAATTTCCTATTCAATACGACTTCCTTATGGTTGATGTAATTGGGGACTGATGTATATTGCATGTCTATTGCGTGTATATTTCATATCTATTGCGTGTATATTGCTTGTCTGTTGCCTGTGTATTGTTATTTATTTCCGTCGTAAGCAATACAAATCAATACAGACGCAATAAATGTAAAGATATGCACGCAATAGACAAGCAATATAGACCCAACAGACATGCAATATAGACGCACCAATATACATTACTGTTATGTTACTCAGCTGCCCAAAACCAATAAAATAAAGAAAATCAACCAATTTATTAACCGATTATAAAGGAGAGAGGGATTCAAACCCGAGGGGCAGTGCGGAACCAATAGGGAGTTTTTAGAGCATTGCACCTGGGGACATTTTTTCATGTGTTTCTATAAGGAGGGCATGGTTGAATAAAATATTGGAGGCGAGGCCATAGCAGCCTATTCCCCTTACAGAATTACCTTAAGATGCAACCCATTGCGATTAAGTCAAGGCATGTTGAACGGCTTAAAGATTGGGATCTGATATTTGGAATGGTGGCTTGGATAAATGATGACATATCACTTTGCAATGATGTAATACACTTAAAAAGCCATCAGTCCGTATGTGAATATGCATTCTTCAAATCCAAATTCACATATGCAGTCTTCAAATCCCAATTCAATGCAGTTTGGTTGAGGTTAGGTAAATGTCGTGAAGGAGTTAGGCCAATATTACACCGATGTTTGTTTCATTACATCAAAAAAAACTTTACACTCCATATGCACATTCTATGTATGGGAATGGCATGTGTCTAACTTCAAAAACGCATCTGCCTATCCATTTAGATTGCCCACGTGCAATAGATTTACAGATCCAGTTACTTTTCTCCTCTCCAACCCTCAGCATCTCCATTTCAGAGTCTTCATTTTTCTATGCTCTGCAACCAGCTCCATATACATTTTGCACAATATGAGAATACACATAGCGTAATATCACACTAATCAAAATGAAAGCATGCATCCGCTATAATATTTGCCACTATTTTGGTTCTAATTGTTATTGTCCAGTAACTTAAATCTAAATTTCTGTACACAAATACACTAAGATTGAGAAAGACGAAGAAGAATTCAGGAGCAGAGGTGGAATTCGAAAAGGACCCATGGGTCTCTATTGTGTATTTACATGACTTTGAAATTTGACATTCCCAAAACCTATTTCATCATCATGTGCCTAAACCAAGTTCAACCGATATCATGGCATGTAAGCATCTCCCCGTGCAATTTCTGCAGCCAACTTCAACCGAAAAAATGGCATGTTCTGCGAGGTGCAAGTAGCTAAGGAAATCTCAGCACTCAACAGCTCAATGTACTTCAACACGAACATACCACAATCGCCTCTGAAGCAAAACAAGAACTCGACCAATTCAACTAATGACATTCTAACATAATTGACAAATTAAAGTAATAAAATTAAATAAAAAGTTGTGCTCACTGATTAGCCTGTTGTGGAACATCCACACGATGTATTGGCCATGGACACCACCAATCTCGGGTGCACTCGTTCGCGTAAACACCTTCTTCATAAAAGTCGAGGGTGTGCAGAAGATTTGGAATCGTAATTGACAGGGGGCCGAGTTCTTCCTTTAAGCTCTGATCTGGAATGAGTGAAACCATTGAATCGTAGACTTTGATTTCACACTGAATCAGATCAATCTCTAGAGCCACCCAATGCTTATATTTTTGCAACATACAAGGTACATACACCTTATACGTGTTCTGCCAATCCAATCCACAAGCCGGAACCTTGCCATTTACAACGTTCACTAAACTGGTTCTAATTTTCCACCCAACTTGCTCTTTTTTCCTTTTATTATCCGCAAAGCAAGTATGGATGTGATTCTGTGAAATAGAAAACAATCAATGGTTAAACAACTCCACAAAGCAAGTATGGATAATTTGTAATTATTAACTGCACTTGGTCAAGGCCTATGCCATACTGATGTAGCACAGCCCTGGGTGTGTTAGTTTAAACACTTAGAGCAATAAGACATAACAGATAAGAAAAGCTGAAGGGAAGAAAAGGTAGAAGGCAGGCAGAAATCAGAGAGTTTAAAGGAATGTTTAATCAATATTCAAATCTGAATTGTAAAGAACTACACAGGGGTATTTATAGCAAACTAAAACCTAGAGAGAATAGAATTAAAATCCCCAGGTAAAACAGAAATCCTATTCCTAATAAAATAGGAAACTTAGAAATCCTAATAGGATTTGGAAAACTAACTTAGAAATCCTACTAGGATTTGGAAAACTAAAGAATATAGGAAACTAACCAATAAATTAGGAAACTAAACAATTTAGGTCCTATGCATCCTGCATCACATACCATAAAAAATACATCGGTCGTTGTCCAATCCGATATTTCTACTTCCTCCAACTGTTGTTGTCGCTTCCGGATGAGATACAAGCCCAAATCAATGTGCTGCACATGTTTTCCTTGTCAATCTCATTATCTATGCACATTCAAACAAATGCATAATCAATTAAACTTACATCTCCTTTCAGCCAGCCGTCAGCTTTGACGAGGGAAGCGAAGAATTCAATCTCAGCTTCCACGTTGCCAAATTGCATCACCAAACTATGAATATAAAAAAGTTTTAGAACACAACAATTACAAAATATATACACTCATGCCTTCTATCTCAAAAAACAAAGGACTTACTTTGGGTTATGGCGCCATTCCGAACAAAGTTTCAGCAATTTCACCATATCATCATGCGGAATCGCCTTCATTGGGTCTAACGTCCGAAGTCCGGTTGTCTTTGGCAAATTTTTTTTAACCACTTCACTAGCTTCAACGATCTTCCACATAGGAATAATCCTCTTCCTCTTCCGTAATTGGACCCCTCGTTCCACACCTTGACCTTCATCATTCAACCAAACGTTCAACTGAGATAACACAGCTCTAGGTTGATCCAAATCAATGTCCCCGACAGTAACCTCAACCTTTGTCCCCTCCGTGCTCTCGCCAATGTCATCGCCAACCAACATAACTTCATCATCCTCTTCCTCACATTGGTTTCTTTGCACTTCCTTTTCCTCACTTCTCTGTCTTTTCACTTCCTTGCCCTTCTTTTTTTTTTTCGGATCCTCTCCCTCACTGCTTTTTCTTTGCAGTTCTTCCTCTCCCTCAATGCTCTTTCTTTGCGCTTCCTCTCCTTTGCTGCTTTTTATTTTCACTTGCTCTCCCTCACTTCTTTTCCTTTGAGCTTCCTCTACCTCCCTTGGTTTTCTTTGCACTTGGCCTCCTTCAATCCCCTTCTCTTCCTTTTCCTCTCCCTCATTTCTCTTACTTGGCACTTCACCCCCTTCAATCCCCTCCTCTTCCTTTTCCTCTCCCTCATTTGTCTTACTTGCCCCTTCACCCCTTTCAATCCCCTCCTCTTCCTTGTCCTCTCCCTCATTTCTGTTATTTGGCCCTTCACCCCCTTCAATGTCCTCCTCTTCATTTGCCTCTCCTTCATTTCTATTACTTGGCCCTTCATCCCATTGCATGCCATCCACTTCCTCATATCCCTTAAATAGATGTGACACGACACAACGATTCGTCCTCTCTTTCAGTAAAGCTATGTCCCTTCTCACTTCCTGCTCAAAATGAGGACCTAAACAGTGGCCCAAATTTTTTTCCATCCGTATGACCTTTAACTCAAGGACGTCCTTTTCCCGCTTTACTTGAAACAACTCGGACCTCAACAAGCTTACCGCCTTGTTCAACTCATCAAGGTCAGCACATGAAGAAGGAATTGACTCTGCCGAGACAACAGCAGGGCGACCCTGTGGCCAACTCCAATATGGTTGTCTCATTTCCTCTTCACTTGGACATAGCGCCCGCAACTGAACTGACTGTTTCAGAAAACAGACAAGAGTCATATGCAATCATTCTACTTCATAATTTCATTGAATCTTATAAATAGTTCCAAGGGCTGCAAACCAAACCTCTTTGCTCTGGAAAAAATAATTGTTCAACTTTCTCATCTCGGGAACAGACGTAGTAGTTCTCCATCGCAAAATACGCGGGAGAGCTGTCGGATCAACAACCTTGCAGTAATTCAGGTCCACCATTCTAGGAATTAATTCATATACCCAAATCTACACAATTCACAGGACACAAGTTATTATTTAAGTTTTAAAGTCAACAGAACATAACGACATGAACATTATTACCATGTACCTGGAAAGCATACGTGAAACCTTTAAAACTCCAGCCACCCCTTTGCACTTCACCATGGTTATCCTTCTTGCCCTTCTCATTTCTCCGGCTTGTTCCGGTTACCTTACATTTCCCCTTCCCTCTTCCCTCTTCATTTTCAAAGCTTTTCACATACTTTGTTGGTGCAGAAAACAGACTGTCTTGGGTTTTGTCAAACGACACCGAACCCCATGGAAACCTGTTGAACGCATCCAAGTCCTCTACAAGGGTCAGGTAATTTAGATTGATGTTCAAATGTTTGTCCCTTCCCAAAACCACTAACTCAGCAAAGTAAACAAGAGCTAGCTTGTAGACGTCATCTTCCTCTGTGCACCTCACAAATGCTTCTTCTAAAGCATTACATGTAATTCCTTCGTCTATAAAATATCTTTTCTGAAGTCTAATTTCATCACTTTCTCCACTGGAAACTTCAGGCACTTCCCCAAAACGAAGCCCTGAGATCAAACAGAAATCCTGACGAGTGAACTGAGCAACGTCGCACCCTATTAAGAAACTCAGTCCATCCAAGTCTTTCACACCCTGCCCCGCTACTCTACGCAACACAACCCCATGCACAATCTGCCCGCTAAACTGAATCTTATCTATATTCAGAAGATGGCCAAAGCATGATGTCTTGAATTGTTCTAATTGTTCGGCACTCAACTTCGCTCGAATTACAGCTAGGGATGAATTTGCATGTGAGCAGTTGTTCACCCGTGAGGAATATGCCTCTGACTCTGGCCATACCAGCTCAACGTTGGATCCCATTTCCTGAAATACAAGATGAAATAACGTGAACACATATACTACCACGTATTTGCACAATCACATTGGTATTTACACAACTAGTCAACCAGCACATTACAAATTTTACAAAGTACATGCGCATAGGGATTACTGATCACAGGCTTTAACATCATCAAAGCAATATGACATATTTTGTGCAAATACCTGTTAATGCAATGATTCTGTGAATTACAAGCACTAGCATGTGTTTTATTTATGGATCCAAACTCCAATCAATGGTTGATGCATGAGTGAGTGTGAGTGCAATCTAGGCAAGTTCTGCACTTCACACACATGACAATTATTGTCATTTCATACACAACACAAAATAAATAAATAAATAAATGAGAAAGATGGTGGAAGGAAGCAAAGCAAAGCATCTGCTCGCTAAGCCATTGCCACATCCTTCTTTCTTTCTAGCTTTTTCTTCAGTCAGCCATAATCGTCATAGATCAACCTTTTTTCAAATGCTTTGCACTTTTATTCATGAGTTTATTATTATCTGTTCTCATTTTTAACAGGCAAATTTAGTAACAACGGAAATAATATTTATTTCAAAAATTATATATATTCTAGCTCCAGAGAGATAATCTGCACTCTGCACTGCTTCAAATGTGGAAGGTTTTGAGGGCCTCCTCCAATTCAACACCATTACCTTATTCATATCATTATTGACATGTTATTGACATGTTATTGACTTTATATTCATTCGTTTTTTAACATATACCCAAGCAAAAATTAACATGCAAGTGAAGCACAAAGAAGAGATGCCAAATCTAACAACATTCATGCTACAAATTGGGGAAAACGGTTACTCTAACCCTAAACTCAAATTCCATAAATTACTCACCAAATGCTGGTTATTGAACAATCGCAAGGTGTCTGTGTTGGGGTCTTTGTGCGGCTTTGCTCCACAAATGGAACCTATCACTTCCAACGAATACGGCTTCTCTCCTTCCCCTTCCACTGCTTCGTCTTCACTGTTTCAGAATCCACGCCTTTGCTCCTTCCACTCAAAATAAATACTTTTTCACGGTTTAGATAGTGGAGTTGCGTTCAACCGTCGTTAACCTTTGCCTTCAAACCGTCGTTGCCCGTTGCCTTCAACCGTCGTTGCCCGTTGCCTTCAACCGTTTCTCAGAGCTTAGCGGTTTCTCTCAGCTATGAGTTTGAGATCAATGGGTTTTTTCTGTTCAAACTTCGAACTTGCCTCTCTTTTTTTTTTTGTTGGGACCAACTTCATTGCTGGATATTAAATTCGGGTTTGGGTTCCTCACCTACCCGATTGCACAACTTTATCCCAATTCTCCCCAGCCCTTCGATTGATCCAATGACTATAAAGTGAACCCCTTATAACTTACCCCTTATAACTTACCCTTTTTTTTTTTTTTTTTTTTTTTTTTTTTTTTTTTTTTTTTTTTTTTTTTTTTTTTTTTTTTTTTTTTTTTTTTTTTTTTTTTTTTTTTTTTTTTTTTTTTTTTTTTTTTTTTTTTTTTTTTTTTTTTTTTTTTTTTTTTTTTTTTTTTTTTTTTTTTTTTTTTTTTTTTTTTTTTTTTTTTTTTTTTTTTTTTTTTTTTTTTTTTTTTTTTTTTTTTTTTTTTTTTTTTTTTTTTTTTTTTTTTTTTTTTTTTTTTTTTTTTTTTTTTTTTTTTTTTTTTTTTTTTTTTTTTTTTTTTTTTTTTTTTTTTTTTTTTTTTTTTTTTTTTTTTTTTTTTTTTTTTTTTTTTTTTTTTTTTTTTTTTTTTTTTTTTTTTTTTTTTTTTTTTTTTTGAAATCCAATGGCTAAAACTATGCAATACACCAACCACTCCATTTTAGAACGAACTTCCTACGAACCTGAATTGTCCGATTTCATGGACCAATCGATATCGGATTGAGTCCAAAACTTGGGGAACAACATAATATGGTGTGAGGAGTCATTTGGTTGGTTTTGAGTGAAATCCAATGGCTAAAACTATGCAATACACCAACCACTCCATTTTAGAACGAACTTCGTACGAACCTGAATTGTCCGATTTCATGAACCAATCGATATCGGATTGAGTCCAAAACTTGGGCAACATCACATTATGGTGTGAGGAGTCATTTGGTGTGTTTTGAGTGAAATCCAATGGCTAAAACTATGCAATACACCAACCACTCCATTTTAGAACGAACTTCGTACAAACCTGAATTGTCCGATTTCATGGACCAATCGATATCGGATTGAGCCCCAAACTTGGGGAACATATTATGGTGTGAGGAGTCATTTGGTGTGTTTTGAGTGAAATCCAATGGCTAAAACTATGCAATCCACCAACCACTCCATTTTAGAACGAACTTCGTACGAACCTGAATTGTCCAATTTCATGGACCAATCGATATCGGATTGAGTCCAAAACTTGGGGAACATCATATTAGGTGTGAGGAGTCATTTGGTGGTTTTGAGTGAAATCCAATGGCTAAAACTATGCAAAACACCAACCACTCCATTTTAGAACGAACTTCGTACGAACCTGAATTGTCCAATTTCATGGACCAATCGATATTGATTGAGTCCAAAACTTGGGGAACATATTATGGTGTGAGGAGTCATTTGGTGAGTTTTGAGTGAAATCCAATGGCTAAAACTATTCAATACACCAACCACTCCATTTTAGAACGAACTTCGTACGAACCTGAATTGTCCGATTTCATGGACCAATCGATATCGGATTGAGTCCAAAACTTGGGCAACATCACATATGTGGTATGAGGAGTCATTTGGTGGTTTTGAGTGAAATCCAATGGCTAAAACTATGCAATACACCAACCACTCCATTTTAGAACGAACTTCGTACGAACCTGAATTGTCCGATTTCATGGACCAATCGATATCGGATTGAGTCCAAAACTTGGGGAACGTCATATTATGGTATGAGGAGTCATTTGGTGAGTTTTGAGTGAAATCCAATGGCTAAAACTATGCAATACACCAACCACTCCATTTTAGAACGAACTTCGTACGAACCTGAATTGTCCGATTTCATGAACCAATCGATATCGGATTGAGTCCAAAACATGGGGCAACGTCATATTACGGTATGAGGAGTCGTTTGGTGTGTTTTGAGTGAAATCCAATGGCTAAAACTATTCAATACACCAACCACTACATTTTAGAACGAACTTCGTACGAACCTGAATTGTCTAATTTCATGGACCAATCGATATCGGATTGAGTCCAAAACTTGGGGAACATCATATTATGGTGTGAGGAGTCATTTGGTGTGTTTTGAGTGAAATCCAATGGCTAAAACTATGCAATACACCAACCACTCCATTTAGAACGAACTTTGTACGAACCTGAATTGTCTATTTCATGGACCAATCGATATCGGATTGAGTCCAAAACTTGGGGAACACATGTGGTATGAGGAGTCATTTGGTGGTTTTGAGTGAAATCCAATGGCTAAAACTATGCAATACACCAACCACTCCATTTTAGAACGAACTTTGTACGAACCTGAATTGTCCGATTTCATGGACCAATCGATATCGGATTGAGTCCAAAACTTGGGGCAAACATCATATTACGTATGAGGAGTCGTTGGTGTGTTTTGAGTGAAATCCAATGGCTAAAACTATTCAATACACCAACCACTCCATTTTAGAAACGAACTTCGTACGAACCTGAATTGTCCGATTTCATGGACCAATCGATATCGGATTGAGTCCCCAAACTTGGGGAACATATTATGGTGGGAGGAGTCATTTGGTGAGTTTTGAGTGAAATCCAATGGCTAAAACTATGCAATACACCAACCACTCCATTTTAGAAGGAACTTCGTACAAACCTGAATTGTCCGATTTCATGGACCAATCGATATCGGATTGAGTCCAAAACTTGGGGAACGTCATATTATGGTATGAGGAGTCATTTGGTGAGTTTTGAGTGAAATCCAATGGCTAAAACTATGCAAAACACCAACCACTCCATTTTAGAACGAACTTCGTACGAACCTGAATTCTCCGATTTCATGGACCAATCGATATCGGATTGAGTCCAAAACTTGTGGAACATCATATTATGGTGGGAGGAGTCATTTGGTGAGTTTTGAGTGAAATCCAATGGCTAAAACTATGCAATACACCAACCACTCCATTTTAGAACGAACTTCGTACGAACCTGAATTGTCCAATTTCATGGACCAATCGATATCGGATTGAGTCCAAAAATGGGGAACATCATATTATGGTATGAGGAGTCATTTGGTGAGTTTTGAGTGAAATCCAATGGCTAAAACTATGCAATACACCAACCACTCCATTTTAGAACGAACTTCGTACGAACCTGAATTGTCCGATTTCATGGACCAATCGATATCGGATTTAGTCCAAAACTTGGGGAACATCATATTATGGTGTGAGGAGTCATTTGGTGAGTTTTGAGTGAAATCCAATGGCTAAAACTATGCAACACACCAACCACTCCATTTTAGAACGAACTTCGTACGAACCTGAATTGTCCTATTTCATGGACCAATCGATATCGGATTGAGTCCAAAACTTGGGGAACGTCATATTATGGTATGAGGAGTCATTTGGTGAGTTTTGAGTGAAATCCAATGGCTAAAACTATGCAACACACCAACCACTCCATTTTAGAACGAACTTCGTACGAACCTGAATTGTCCAATTTCATGGACCAATCGATATCTGATTGAGTCCAAAACTTGGGGAAGGTCATATTATGGTATGAGGAGTCGTTTGGTGAGTTTTGAGTGAAATCCAATGGCTAAAACTATGCAATACACCAACCGTTCCATTTCCGAAGTAACTTGGTAAGAACATGAATTGTTCGATTTCATGGACCAATCGATATCGGATTGAGTCCAAAACTTGGGGAACATCATAATATGGTAGGTGGAGTCATTTGGTGAGTTTTGAGTGAAATCCAATGGCTAAAACTATACAATACACCAACCTCTCCATTTCTGAAAGAACTTCATACGAACCTGAATTGTCTGATTTCAAGGACCAATCGATATCGGATAGTGTAAAACTTGGGGAACATCATAATATGGTGGAAGGATTCATTTGGTGAGTTTTGAGGGAAATCCAATGGCTAAAACTATGCAATACACCAACCACCCCATTTCAGAAGAAACTTGGTACGAACCTGAATTGTTCGAATTCAAGGACCAACCGATATCGGATTGTGTCCAAAACTTGGGGAACATCATAATATGGAGGGAGGAGTCATTTGGTGAGTTTTGAGTGAAATCCAATGGCTACAACTTTGCAATACACCAACCACTCCATTTCATAAGGACCTTGGTTCGAACCTGAATTCGCCGATTTCAAGGACCAATCGATATTGGATTGCATCCAAAACTTGGGGAACAAAATAATATGTTGGGAGTAGTCATTTGGTGAGGTTTGCGTGAAATCCAATGGCTAAAACTATGCAATACACCAACCACTCCATTTCAGATGGAACTTGGTACGAACCTGAATTGTCCGATTTCAAGGACCAATGGTTAACGGATGAAGTCCAAGACTTGGGGAACAACATAATATGGTGGGAGGAGTCATTTGGAGGAGTCATTTGGAGAGTTTTGAAGAAATGCGCTCAGCTGGGTAACCC
This sequence comes from Prunus armeniaca, assembly GCA_903112645.1. Taxonomy (NCBI): domain Eukaryota; kingdom Viridiplantae; phylum Streptophyta; class Magnoliopsida; order Rosales; family Rosaceae; genus Prunus; species Prunus armeniaca. Next base: position 17,747,702 of record CAEKDK010000003.1, on the reverse strand, counting down.
TCACAATGAGGACCGTGAATAAAGGCACTCCACTGCCCGCTCTCAAAGAACCAATTCTTGTCGCCAAGCTACAGAAAATCCCTCGCAAGTGCTGTCCACCAACACGCCTCCTAGGCAGCGTAGACGAGAGGGTTGACCCTTGCAGACCAACGAGGAGGTCAATCAGCATTGCTCGAATCGCGAAGGTCGCCAACGTGATCGACCAGCAATGTGTGCGGAAGACATTGAGAAGCTTGTGATTGATCGACTTCGAGACTTGAAGACCGGTGGGAACCTCGAGGATGCACTACATAAGGAGATGGACCAGGCGATCTCTACTCATTTCACCCCTGAAATCGAGCAGGCTGCTCCCCGAAGGCGATTCTCAACACCTTCGTTTATACATTTCAAAGGGGATTCGGATCCCGTGAGCCACCTAAAACAGTTCAAAAGTGTCATGATCCTCCACAAGGCCGACGGCGCACTAATGTGCAAGGTGTTTGCAATGACCTTGCGAGGAGCAGCTCAAGACTAGTTCCACACCCTGCCATCCGGGTCGATCAGCAGCTTCAAGGAGCTTGCTTATGTCTTCACTAAAGAATACACTTCTTATCGGATGATCAAGAAGAACCCTGATCATCTGTTCAACCTGCGCAAGATGTCCGATGAATCCCTCCGAGACTACATCAAGAGGTTCAAAGCGGAGAAGGCAAATATTGTTGGATGTGATGACCAAATTGTGTCATCTGCCTTCAAGAGGGGGTTGCCAACCGAATGTGAGCTGTATTGCGAGCTTACCATCTCTCGTCACCAAACACTAGTAGAAGTCTTTGCTACAGCAGAGCGCTACGCACTATGGGACGATGACCGAATTTCCACGAAGGAGGCTGATCAAAGCAGACAAGCAAAGAGAATGGCAAGCGCAGATCACAACCTCAGGAATGTGCTCCAGCAGCGGAGAGGTACACTAAGTTCACTATCCCGATACACCAGATCTTGGCCCAAGTAAAGGACATGCCTTGGTTGAAGAAACCATCACCTTTAAAGGGAAACCCAACCAAGAAGTATACTAGTAGATATTGCACATTCCATGAAGGGCACAGTCATTACACAAACGACTGCTTTGCCTGGAAAAGAAACCTCGAAGATCTAGTCAAAGACGGCCATTGCACGGAATTCATCACAAGGAGGGCTATCCAGCAAATCAAGGATTGTGACGCTGCTAACAATGAGCCTCCACGAAAAAGTCATACGGATCACGATCCTAGCTAACTCCAAGAGCCTGGGCTGACCACCAGGGGCAGAAGAGAAAGATCAAGCATGCGAATTTCGTCTCCCAAGCCATCACTAGCTACCAAGTTATGGAAGACGAACCTTTCATCATCTTTCAATGGAAGGAAGTTCCAGTGCAATTGAATGCCCCTCACCTCCAGAGGTACTATCCATGAAGCCCCTCACCTATCAGCTCGGCTCTAAGTAGGTAGCCAAGCCTCCATCACCTCCACTGAAGACAAGTTACTTTTGATGTTACTCATGCAACTCATCTTTTTTGTTCAATAAAGCAATGTAGTAACACAGACATCAATACAAGTTCAAACGGGCCACTATTATCGACACGTCTCCGGACGTAGGCCAAACGGGCCACACACATCGACATGTCTCCGAACGTAGGCCAAACGGGCCACTCTAATAGACACATCTCTGGACGTAGGCCAAACGGGACACTATCATCGACACGTCTCCGAACGTAGGCCAAACGGGCCACACATCATCCACGTCTTCGGACGTAGGCCAAACGGGCCACTCTAATCGACACGTCTCTGGACGTAGGCCAAATCTGCCACTATCATCGACACGTCTCTAGACGTAGGCCAAACGGGCCACACATCATCGACACATCTCTGGACGTAGGCTAAATGGGACACTCTAATCGACACGTCTCTGGACGTAGGCCAAATGGGTCACTATCATCGACACGTCTCCAGAAGTAGGCCAAACGGGCCACACACATCGACACGTCTCCGAACGTAGGCCAAACAGGCCACCATCATCGACACGTCTCCGGATGTAGGCCGAATAGGCCACACACATCGACACGTCTCCAGACGTAGGGCACACAGGCCACTCTCATCGACACGTCTCCGGACGTAGGCCAAACGGGCCACTATCATTGACACGTCTCCGGATGTAGGCCAAACGGGCCACACACACACATCGACACGGCTCCGAACGTAGGCCAAACGGGCCACTGTCATTGGCACGTCCCCGGACGTAGGTCAAACGGGCCACTCTCATCTACACATCTCTGAACGTAGGCTAAACGTGCCACAACCCAACAAGCAGAACACTCCTCCTATCCAGCAGGCAGATCATCAGGATCCGGACCATTCTACTTTCATCCCTCGACATTCTCGGCAGGGGGCACACCATCGTCTTTCTCTCGATACTCACTCAGCAGCAACTAGCGGCCACCGTCGCTATAACCTTCTTCAACTGCCAGTCACGATGTCACCCAGCTGGTCCTTGCCTCGAAAAAGAGAAGACGAAGAAAAATATACGTGCTCGACTTACCTTGGGATGCACGGCAACTTCTCTCTTCGACAAGCAGTACAAATTCTCCAAGATCTTTCTCAAGCTAGAAATTAGAGAAGTTAAGTTTGCAATGTAAGAAAGAGTGAAGAGAAGCCCTGTATTTGTACAAGTTGGAAAACTCAGGTCAAGAAGGAATCGCAAGCTCATTCCTACTGGGAATCCAACTCTAAGAACAGTCAGAAGCCTACGCCAATTAGTAATCCGATCTACAAAAAAGCCCAAACACAGTTGGAGAGCCCTAAAAAATAATTTCATCTCCTAACACAAGCGCCATGTAGAAGCTGGGGGGCATTTGTGGGAGCAAATATTTCCGTCTCCAATCAGGGCATGCCATGTGGAAAAGAAGATTATCTCTTAAATTAATTAATTGAACTAGTTTATCTCGTCAATTAATTAATTGGGATAAATATCTTAATTAATGGGATATTATCTTTATTTAATGAGATAATACCATTAATTTAGATATTATCCTAATAAAGAGAAGATAAAAGCATTAATTCAGATATTATCTTCATAAAAAGAGATAATATCGTTTAATTTAGATATTATCTTCAATAAAGAGAAGATAACATCATTAAATAAGATATTATCTAAGTCCGACTCGATCCCTACGAATTTGGGTAGGGAATAAACTCAGCATATTCTCAACGAAACCCTAGCCCCGAGGCTCCTATAAATAGGCTACTTCATTCATCATTCAAGATACATCTAAACCTACTCCTAAACCAGAGAAAAATACCCGAAGCTCTCTGTCCCTCTCCATTCTCCATATTTTCTCCACACGGCTCCGGCCACCACACACGGCTCCGGCCCCCCGGTTCACACCATACATACAACTCCGTAACCTTTGCTTAGCTATTGTGTTCCTACAAACACTCAAACTAACTTAGGCATCGGAGGGCCTTTGGCCAACACCCCCGGGTGTAGTCTATTTAATCCAGTCTTTTTTACAGGAATCAAGGAAGAGAGAGAAGGAAGATCAAAGGTTGAAGGATCTAGAAGCAAATATTCTCCCGCGAGATTATTTATACAAACACCAACCACTCCATTTCTGAAGGAACTTCGTACGAACCTGAATTGTCCGATTTCAAGGACCAATCGATATAGTATTGAGTCCAAAACATGGGGAACAACATAATACGGTGGGAGGAGTCATTTGGAGAGTTTTGAGTGAAATCCAATGGCTAAAACTATGCAATACACCAACCACTCCATTTCAGAAGGAACTTGGTACGAACCTGAATTGTTCGATTTCAAGGACCAATCGATACCGGATTAAGTCCAAGACTTGGGGAACAACATAATATGGTGGGAGGAGTCATTTGTTGGTTTTGAGTGAAATCCAATGGCTAAAACTATCCAACACACCAACCACTCCATTTCAGAAGGAACTTGGTTCGAACCGGAATTTTCCGATTTGAAGGACCAATCGATATCGGATTGCGTCCAAAACTTGGGGAACATCAAAATATGGTGGGAGGAGTCATTTGGTGTGGTTTGAGTGAAATCCAATGGCTAAAACTATGCAATACACCAACCACTCCATTTCAGAAGTACCTCGTACGAACCTGAATTGTCCGATTTCAGGACCAATCGATACCGGATTGAGTCCAAAACTTGGGGAACAACATAATATGGTGGGAGGAGTCATTTGTGTTTTGAGTGAAATCCAATGGCTAAAACTATGCAATACACCAACCACTCCATTTTAGAAGCGAACTTCGTACGAACCTGAATTGTCAATTTCATGGACCAATCGATATCGGATTGAGTCCAAAACTTGGGGAAACATCATAATATGGTGGGAGGAGTCATTTGGTGGGTTTTGTGTGAAACCCAACGGCTAAAACTATGCAATACACCAACCACTCCATTTAAGAAGGAACTTGGTACGAACCTAAATTTTCCGATTTCACGGACCAATCAATATCGGATTGAGTCCAAAACTTGGGGAACAACATAATATGGTGGGAGGAGTCATTTGGTGGGTTTTGAGTGAAATCCAATGGCTAGAACTAGACAATAAACCAACCACTCCATTTCTGAAAGAACTTCGTACGAACCTGAATTGTCCTATTTCAAGGATCAATCGATATCGGATTGAGTCCAAAACTTGGGGAACAACATAATATGGTGGGAGGAGTCATTTAGTGAGTTTTGAGCGAAATCCATTAGCTAGAACTATGCAATACACCAGCGACTCCATTTCATAACGAACTTGGTTCAAACCTGAATTGTCCGACTTCATGGACCAATCGATAACGGATTGAGTCCAAAACTAGGGGAACATGATAATGTGGTGGGAGGAGTCATTTGGTGGTTTTGAGTGAAATGCAAATGGCTTAAACTATGCAATACACCAACCACACCATTTCAGAAGCAACTTCGAACGAACCTAAATTGTCCCATTTCATGGACCAATCGATATTGGATTGAGTCCAAAACTTGGGGAACATCATAATATGGTGGGAGGAGTCATTTGGTGGTTTTGAGTGAAATCCAATGGCTAAAACTATGCAATACACCAACCACTCCCATTTCAGAAGCAACTTCGACGAACCTGAATTAGTCCAATTTCATGGCCCAATCGATATCGGATTGAGTCCAAAACTTGGGGAACAACATAATATTGTTGGAGGTGTCATTTGGTGGTTTTGAGTGAAATACAATGCCTAAAACTTTGCAATACACCAACCACTCCATTTCAGAACGAACTTTGTACGAACCTGAATTGTCTAGTTTCATGGACCAATCGATATCGGATTGAGTCCAAAACTTGGGGAACATCATAATATGGTGGGAGGAGTCATTTGGTGGTTTTGAGTGAAATCCAATGGCTAAAAACTATGCAACACACCAACCACTCCATTTCAGACGAAACTTCGTACGAACCTGAATTGTCCGATTTGATGGACCAATCGATATTGGATTTAGTCCAAAACTTGGGGAACATCATAATATGGTCGGAGGAGTCATTTGGTGAGTTTTGAGTGATATCCAATGGCTAAAACTATGCAACACTCCAACCCAATGGCTAAAACCACTCCATTTCAGAAGGAAGTTTGTATTGTCCGATTTCAGGGACCAATCGATATCGGATGGAGTGGTGAACATCATAATATGGTGGGAGAAGTCATTTGGTGAGTTCTGAGTGAAATCCAATGGCTAAAATTATGCAATACGCCAACCACTCGATTTTAGAAGGAACTTCGTACGAACCGGAATTGCCCGATTTCATGGACCTATCGATATCGGATTGAGTCCAAAACTTGGGGAACAACATAATATGGTGGGAGGAGTCATTTGGGGTGTTTTGAGTGAAATCCAATTGCTAAAACTATGCAACACACCAACCACTCCATTTCGGAAGGAACATGCTACGAACCTGAATTGTCCGATTTGATGGACCAATCGATATCGGATGGAGTCCAAAACTTGGGGAACATCACAATATGGTGGGAGGAGTCATTCGGTGAGGTTTGAGTGAAATCCAATGGCCAAAACTATGCAATACACCAACCACTCCATTTCAGAAGGAACTTGGTTTGAACCTGAATTTGTCCGATTTCAAGACCAATCGATATCGGATTGAGTCCAAAACTTGGGGAACATCATAATATGGTGGGAGGAGTCATTTGGTGTGGTTTGAGTGAAATCCAATGGCTAAAACTATGCAACACACCAACCACTCCATTTCAGAAGGAACTTTGTACGAACCTGAATTGTCCGATTTCAAGGACCAATCGATATCGGATTGAGTCCAAAACTTGGGTGAACATCATAATATGGTGGGAGGAGTCATTTGGTGGTTTTGAGTGAAATCCAATGGCTAAAACTATGCAATACACCAACCACTCCATTTCAGAACGAACTTGGTTTGAACCTGAATTTGTCCGATTTCAAGGACCAATCGATATCGGATTGAGTCCAAAACTTGGGGAACAACATAATATGGTGGGAGGAGTCATTTGGTGTTTTGAGTGAAATCCAATGGCTAAAACTATGCAATACACCAACCACTCCATTTCGGAAGGAACTGCTACGAACCTGAATTGTCCGATTTGATGGACCAATCGATATCGGATTGAGTCCAAAACTTGGGGAACATCACAATATGGTGGGAGGAGTCATTCGGTGAGGTTTGAGTGAAATCCAATGGCCAAAACTATGCAATACACCAACCACTCCATTTCAGAAGGAACTTGGTTTGAACCTGAATTGTCCGATTTCAAGGACCAATCGATATCGGATTGAGTCCAAAACTTGGGGAACATCATAATATGGTGGGAGGAGTCATTTGGTGAGGTTTGAGTGAAATCCAATGGCTAAAACAATGCAACACACCAACCACTCCATTTCAGAAGGAACTTTGTACGAACCTGAATTGTCCGATTTCAAGGACCAATCGATATCGGATTGAGTCCAAAACTTGGGGAACAACATAATATGGTGGGAGGAGTCATTTGGTGGTTTGAGTGAAATCCAATGGCTAAAAACTATGCAATACACCAACCACTCCATTTTAGAACGAACTTCGTACGAACCTGAATTTGTCCGATTTCAAGGACCAATCGATATCGGATTGAGTCCAAAACTTGGGGAACAACATAATATGGTGGGAGGAGTCATTTGGTCGTTTTGAGTGAAATCCAATGGCTAAAACTATGCAATACACCAACCACTCCATTTCAGAACGAACTTGCTACGAACCTGAATAGTCCGATTTCATGGACCAATCGATATCGGATTGAGTCCAAAACTTGGGGAACAACACAATATGGTGGGAGGAGTCATTTGGTTGGTTTGAGTGAAATCCAATGGCTAAAACTATGCAATACACCAACCACTCCATTTCAGAACGAACTTCTCGAACCTGAATAGTCCGATTTCAGGACCAATCGATATCGGATTGAGTCCAAAACTTGGGGAACAACATAATATGGTGGGAGGAGTCATTTGGTGGTTTTGAGTGAAATCCAATGGCTAAAACTATGCAATACACCAACCACTCCATTTCGAACGAATTCTACGAACCTGAATTGTCCGATTTCAAGGACCAATCGATATCGGATTGAGTCCAAAACTTGGGGAACAACATAATATGGTGGGAGGAGTCATTTGGTGGTTTGAGTGAAATCCAATGGGCTAAAACTATGCAATACACCAACCACTCCATTTCAGAAACGAACTTCGTACGAACCTGAATGTCCGATTTCATGGACCAATCGATATCGGATTGAGTCCAAAACTTGGGGAACAACATAATATGGTGGGAGGAGTCATTTGGTGTGTTTTGAGTGAAATCCAATGGCTAAAACTATGCAATACACCAACCACTCCATTTCAGAAGGAACTTCGTACGAACCTGAATTGTCCAATTTCACGGACCAATCGATATCGGATTGAGTCCAAAACTTGGGGAACATCATAATATGGTGGGAGGAGTCATTTGGTGTGGTTTGAGTGAAATCCAATGGATAAAACTATGCAATACACCAACCACTCCATTTCAGAACGAACTTCGTACGAACCTGAATTGTCCAATTTCAAGGACCAATCGATATCGGATTGAGTCCAAAACTTGGGGAACGTCATAATATGGTGGGAGGAGTCATTTGGTGTGTTTTGAGTGAAATCCAATGGATAAAACTATGCAATACACCAACCACTCCATTTCAGAACGAACTTCGTACGAACCTGAATCGTCCAATTTCAAGGACCAATCGATATCGGATTGAGTCCAAAACTTGGGGAACATCATAATATGGTGGGAGGAGTCATTTGGTGTGTTTTGAGTGAAATCCAATGGATAAAACTATGCAATACACCAACCACTCCATTTTAGAACGAACTTCGTACGAACCTGAATTGTCCAGATTTCATGGACCAATCGATATCGGATTGAGTCCAAAACTTGGGGAACAACATAATATGGTGGGAGGAGTCATTTGGTGTGTTTTGAGTGAAATCCAATGGCTAAAACTATGCAATACACCAACCACTCCATTTCAGAACGAACTTCGTACGAACCTGAATTGTCAATTTCATGGACCAATCGATATCGGATTGAGTCCAAAACTTGGGGAACATCATAATATGGTGGGAGGAGTCATTTGGTTGGTTTTGAGTGAAATCCCAATGGCTAAAACTATGCAATACACCAACCACTCCATTTCAGAACGAACTTCGTACGAACCTGAATTGTCCATTTCATGGACCAATCGATATCGGATTGAGTCCAAAACTTGGGGAACAACATAATATGGTGGGAGGAGTCATTTGGTGAGTTTTGAGTGAAATCCAATGGCTAAAACTATGCAATACACCAACCACTCCATTTCAGAACGAACTTCATACGAACCTGAATTGTCCAATTTCAAGGACCAATCGATATCGGATTGAGTCCAAAACTTGGGGAACATCATAATATGGTGGGAGGAGTCATTTGGTGGTTTTGAGTGAAATCCAATGGCTAAAACTATGCAATACACCAACCACTCCATTTCAGAACGAACTTCGTACGAACCTGAATTGTCCAATTTCATGGACCAATCGATATCGGATTGAGTCCAAAACTTGGGGAACATCATAATGTGGTGGGAGGAGTCATTTGGTGAGTTTTGAGTGAAATCCAATGGCTAAAACTATGCAATACACCAACCACTCCATTTCAGAACTTCGTACGAACCTGAATGTCCAATTTCATGGACCAATCGATATCGGATTGAGTCCAAAACTTGGGGAACACCATAATATGGTGGGAGGAGTCATTTGGTGGGTTTTGAGTGAAATCCAATGGCTAAAACTATGCAATACACCAACCACTCCATTTCAGAACGAACTTCGTACGAACCTGAATTGTCCAATTTCATGGACCAATCGATATCGGATTGAGTCCAAAACTTGGGGAACATCATAATATGGTGGGAGGAGTCATTTGGTGGTTTTGAGTGAAATCCAATGCTAAAACTATGCAATACACCAACCACTCCATTTCGAACGAACTTCGTACGAACCTGAATTGTCCAATTTCATGGACCACTCGATATCGGATTGAGTCCAAAACTTGGGGAACATCATAATATGGTGGGAGGAGTCATTTGGTGGGTTTTGAGTGAAATCCAATGGCTAAAACTATGCAATACACCAACCACTCCATTTCAGAACGAACTTCGTACGAACCTGAATTGTCTGATTTCATGGACCAATCGATATCGGATTGAGTCCAAAACTTGGGGAACATCATAATATGGTGGGAGGAGTCATTTGGTGGTTTTGAGTGAAATCCAATGGCTAAAACTATGCAATACACCAACCACTCCATTTCAGAACGAACTTCGTACGAACCTGAATTGTCCAATTTCATGGACCAATCGATATCGGATTGAGTCCAAAACTTGGGGAACATCATAATATGGTGGGAGGAGTCATTTGGTGGTTTTGAGTGAAATCCAATGTCTAAAACTATGCAACACACCAACCACTCCATTTCAGAACGAACTTCGTACGAACCTGAATTGTCCGATTTCATGGACAATCGATATCGGATTGAGTCCAAAACTTGGGGAACATCATAATATGGTGGGAGGATCATTTGGTGGGTTTTGAGTGAAATCCAATGGCTAAAATATGCAATACACCACCCACTCCATTTCAGAACGAACTTCGTACGAACCTGAATTGTCCAATTTCATGGACCAATAGATATCGGTTGAGTCAAAAAAAAACTTGGGGAACATATATAATGTTGTGGGAGGAGTCATTTGGTGAGTTTTGAGTGAAATCCAATTTATAAAACACTCTGCATGACACCAACCACGCCATTCAAAACGAACTCGTACGACCCTGAATTGTCGATTTCATGGACCAATCCATTATCGGATTAGTCCAAAAACTTGGGGAACACATATATGGTGGGAGGAGGTCATTTGGGGTTTTGAGTGAAATCCAATGGCTAAAACTATGCAATACACCAACCACTCCATTTCAGAACGAACTTCGTACGAACCTGAATTGTCCAATTTCATGGACCAATCGATATCGGATTGAGTCCAAAACTTGGGGAACATCATAATATTGTGGGAGGAGTCATTTGGTGAGTTTTGAGTGAAATCCAATGGCTAAAACTATGCAATACACCAACCACTCCATTTCAGAACGAACTTCGTACGAACCTGAATTGTCCAATTTCATGGACCAATCGATATCGGATTGAGTCCAAAACTTGGGGAACATCATAATATGTGTGGAGGAGTCATTTGGTGGGTGTTTTGAGTGAAATCCAATGGCTAAAACTATGCAATACACCAACCACTCCATTTCAGAACGAACTTCGTACGAACCTGAATTGTCCAATTTCACGGACCAATCGATATCGGATTGAGTCCAAAACTTGGGGAACATCATAATATGGTGGGAGGAGTCATTTGGTGAGTTTTGAGTGAAATCCAATGGCTAAAACTATGCAATACACCAACCACTCCATTTCAGAACGAACTTCGTACGAACCTGAATTGTCCAATTTCAAGGACCAATCGATATCGGATTGAGTCCAAAACTTGGGGAACATCATAATGTTGTGGGAGGAGTCATTTGGTGAGTTTTGAGTGAAATCCAATGGCTAAAACTATGCAATACACCAACCACTCCATTTCAGAACGAACTTCGTACGAACCTGAATTGTCCAATTTCAGGGACCAATCGATATCGGATTGAGTCCAAAACTTGGGGAACATCATAATATGGTGGGAGGAGTCATTTGGTGTGTTTTGAGTGAAATCCAATGGCTAAAACTATGCAATACACCAACCACTCCATTTCAGAACGAACTTCGTACGAACCTGAATTGTCCATTTCATGGACCAATCGATATCGGATTGAGTCCAAAACTTGGGGAACATCATAATATGGTGGGAGGAGTCATTTGGTGTGTTTTGAGTGAAATCCAATGGATAAAACTATGCAATACACCAACCACTCCATTTCAGAACGAACTTCGTACGAACCTGAATTGTCCAATTTCACGGACCAATCGATATCGGATTGAGTCCAAAACTTGGGGAACATCATAATGGTGGGAGGAGTCATTTGGTGTGTTTTGAGTGAAATCCAATGGATAAAACTATGCAATACACCAACCACTCCATTTCAGAACGAACTTCGTACGAACCTGAATTGTCCAATTTCAGGGACCAATCGATATCGGATTGAGTCCAAAACTTGGGGAACATCATAATATGGTGGGAGGAGTCATTTGGTGTGTTTTGAGTGAAATCCAATGGCTAAAACTATGCAATACACCAACCACTCCATTTCAGAACGAACTTCGTACGAACCTGAATTGTCCAATTTCAGGGACCAATCGATATCGGATTGAGTCCAAAACTTGGGGAACATCATAATATGGTGGGAGGAGTCATTTGGTGTGTTTTGAGTGAAATCCAATGGTTAAAACTATGCAATCACCAACCACTCCATTTCAGAGCGAACTTCGTCGAACCTGAATTGTCCAATTTCATGGACCAATCGATATCGGATGAGTCCAAAACTTGGGGAACATCATAATATGGTGGGAGGAGTCATTTGGTGGTTTTGAGTGAAATCCAATGGCTAAAACTATGCAATACACCAACCACTCCATTTCAGAACGAACTTCGTACGAACCTGAATTGTCCGATTTCATGGACCAATCGATATCGGATTGAGTCCAAAACTTGGGGAACATCATAATATGGTGGGAGGAGTCATTTGGTGGTTTTGAGTGAAATCCAATGGCTAAAACTATGCAATACACCAACCACTCCATTTCAGAACGAACTTCGTACGAACCTGAATTGTCCGATTTCATGGACCAATCGATATCGGATTGAGTCCAAAACTTGGGGAACATCATAATATGGTGGGAGGAGTCATTTGGTGGTTTTGAGTGAAATCCAATGGCTAAAACTATGCAATACACCAACCACTCCATTTCAGAACGAACTTCGTACGAACCTGAATTGTCCGATTTCATGGACCAATCGATATCGGATTGAGTCCAAAACTTGGGGAACATCATAATATGGTGGGAGGAGTCATTTGGTGGTTTTGAGTGAAATCCAATGGCTAAAACTATGCAATACACCAACCACTCCATTTCAGAACGAACTTCGTACGAACCTGAATTGTCCGATTTCATGGACCAATCGATATCGGATTGAGTCCAAAACTTGGGGAACATCATAATATGGTGGGAGGAGTCATTTGGTGGTTTTGAGTGAAATCCAATGGCTAAAACTATGCAATACACCAACCACTCCATTTCAGAACGAACTTCGTACGAACCTGAATTGTCCGATTTCATGGACCAATCGATATCGGATTGAGTCCAAAACTTGGGGAACATCATATATGGTGGGAGGAGTCATTTGGTGGTTTTGAGTGAAATCCAATGGCTAAAACTATGCAATACACCAACCACTCCATTTCAGAACGAACTTCGTACGAACCTGAATTGTCCGATTTCATGGACCAATCGATATCGGATTGAGTCCAAAACTTGGGGAACATCATAATATGGTGGGAGGAGTCATTTGGTGGTTTTGAGTGAAATCCAATGGCTAAAACTATGCAATACACCAACCACTCCATTTCAGAACGAACTTCGTACGAACCTGAATTGTCCGATTTCATGGACCAATCGATATCGGATTGAGTCCAAAACTTGGGGAACATCATAATATGGTGGGAGGAGTCATTTGGTGGTTTTGAGTGAAATCCAATGGCTAAACTATGCAATACACCAACCACTCCATTTCAGAACGAACTTCGTACGAACCTGAATTGTCCGATTTCATGGACCAATCGATATCGGATTGAGTCCAAAACTTGGGGAACATCATAATATGGTGGGAGGAGTCATTTGGTGGTTTTGAGTGAAATCCAATGGCTAAAACTATGCAATACACCACCACTCCATTTCAGAACGAACTTCGTACGAACCTGAATTGTCCGATTTCATGGACCAATCGATATCGGATTGAGTCCAAAACTTGGGGAACATCATAATATGGTGGGAGGAGTCATTTGGTGAGTTTTGAGTGAAATCCAATGGCTAAAACTATGCAATACACCAACCACTCCATTTCAGAACGAACTTCGTACGAACCTGAATTGTCCGATTTCATGGACCAATCGATATCGGATTGAGTCCCAAAACTTGGGGAACAACATAATATGGTGGGAGGAGTCATTTGGTGGTTTTGAGTGAAATCCAATGGCTAAAACTATGCAATACACCAACCACTCCATTTCAGACGAACTTCGTACGAACCTGAATTGTCCGATTTCATGGACCAATCGATATCGGATTGAGTCCAAAACTTGGGAACAACATAATATGGTGGGAGGAGTCATTTGGTGGTTTTGAGTGAAATCCAATGGCTAAAACTATGCAATACACCAACCACTCCATTTCAGAACGAACTTCGTACGAACCTGAATTGTCCGATTTCATGGACCAATCGATATCGGATTGAGTCCAAAAAAACGTTGGGAACCACATAATCCTTTGGGAGGAGTCCTTTTTTTTGTTTTGAGTGAAATCCCAATGGCTAAAACATGACAATACCCAACCACCCCATTTCAGAACGAACTCCCCACGAACCTGAATAGTCCGATTTCATGGACCAATCGATATCGGATTGAGTCCAAAACTTGGGGAACATCATATGGTGGGAGGAGTCATTTGGTTGGTTTTGAGTGAAATCCAATGGCTAAAACTATGCAATACACCAACCACTCCATTTCAGAACGAACTTCGTACGAACCTGAATGTCCGATTTCATGGACCAATCGATATCGGATTGAGTCCAAAACTTGGGGAACAACATAATATGGTGGGAGGAGTCATTTGGTGGTTTTGAGTGAAATCCAATGGCTAAAACTATGCAATACACCAACCACTCCATTTCAGAACGAACTTCGTACGAACCTGAATTGTCCGATTTCATGGACCAATCGATATCGGATTGAGTCCAAAACTTGGGGAACATCATAATGGTGGGAGGAGTCATTGGTGGTTTTTGAGTGAAATCCAATGGCTGAAAACTATGCAATACACCAACCACCCATTTCAAACGAAACTTCGTACGAACCTGAATGTCCGATTTCATGGACCAATCGATATCGGATTGAGTCCAAAACTTGGGGAACATCATAATGTGGTGGGAGGAGTCATTTGGTGTGTTTTGAGTGAAATCCAATGGCTAAAACTATGCAATACACCAACCACTCCATTTCAGAACGAACTTCGTACGAACCTGAATTGTCCAATTTCAGGACCAATCGATATAGGATTGAGTCCAAAACTTGGGGAACACATAATATGGTGGGAGAATCATTTGGTGGTTTGAGGGTGAAATCCAATGGCTAAAACTATGCAATACACCAACCACTCCATTTCAGAAGGAACTTGGTACGAACCTAAAATTGTCCAATTTCAAGGACAATCGATATCGGATTAAGTCCAAAACTTGGGGAACATCATTAATGATGGGAGGAGTCATTTGGTGAGTTTGAGTGAAATCCAATGGCTAAAACTAGACATACCCAACCACTCCATTTCGAAAAACTTCGTATGAACCTGAATTGTCCGATTTCAGGACCAATCGATGTGTCATTGAGTCTAAAACTTGAGGAACATCATAATATGGTGGGAGGATTCATTTGGTGAGTTTTGAGGGAAATCCATTGCCTAAAACTATGCAATACAACCAACCACTCCATTTCAGAAGTAACTTGGTACGAACCTGAATTGTCGGATTTCAAGGACCAATCGATATTGGATCGAGGAATAGAACTTGGGGAACTCATAATATGGTGGAGTGGGAGGGAGTGATAACACAAATATTTTATACTTTATACCATCCATTTATCTTCTTTGTGATGTTTCTGAGTTAAACATGTTGCGTTTTACTCTATTGTGGGTTAGTATGCAGTGCATCTACTTTAGGATCAAGTTGAAGGCAAAAGAAATGGAAACATGCCATTTTTGGATTTTTTTTTTTTTTTTTTTTTTTTTTTTTTTTTTTTTTTTTTTTTTTTTTTTTTTTTTTTTTTTTTTTTTTTTTTTTTTTTTTTTTTTTTTTTTTTTTTTTTTTTTTTTTTTTTTTTTTTTTTTTTTTTTTTTTTTTTTTTTTTTTTTTTTTTTTTTTTTTTTTTTTTTTTTTTTTTTTTTTTTTTTTTTTTTTTTTTTTTTTTTTTTTTTTTTTTTTTTTTTTTTTTTTTTTTTTTTTTTTTTTTTTTTTTTTTTTTTTTTTTTTTTTTTTTTTTTTTTTTTTTTTTTTTTTTTTTTTTTTTTTTTTTTTTTTTTTTTTTTTTTTTTTTTTTTTTTTTTTTTTTTTTTTTTTTTTTTTTTTTTTTTTTTTTTTTTTTTTTTTTTTTTTTTTTAACAAAGCTTTGCCATACTTATTGAGACATCTCAACCAAATACTTAATAAATCACATTTCCATTTAAAACATATGCACAAATCTTTTATCAATAAAACCATGCAAATGCTTGAAAACAAAGTCCACTCACAGGTAATCCCACGCTGCCCGGCCCCGAGAGGGTCCTGCCTGCTGCGAACGATCGACCGAAGTACCTATTTCGAGATACGAACTCTTGATTAATATAATACACTTCGAAACGGGAATTCACAAAAGAGAATACTTAAATCCCCAAGATCCCGGTGCGTGTACGTCCAATAGGATATCCTTACAGGTTTGGGAATCGCTTCCCATCCTACGGTTATCGCTAATTCCCATAAACTTCGAATTATTGAATCGGAACATCCGGGGCTCCGATTCACGATCCGCGAATTCCTATAGGTTTCTAAGAGTACCTAAATCAACATACTTCAGTTTGGAAACGATCCAACGGTTAGAACTTATCGAACCCTAATAACGCACAATATGCGAAATCCGTTCGATAGTCAAACGACATCCAAATTGAGATCCGTAAAATCCTACACACTCGTGACAACCTACTGATCTCATCAGGATGAAAAGCAACTTCACCAACCTTGCCCACGCGCCGCCACACGCGCCGGCAGCGCGTGGGTGTGTAGAGGAATTTCCGGCGACGGAAAATCTCCACACCAACGCTCACCCTTCCTACCCTAGCTTCTTCTCAAGGTCAGGATCACTTTATTCAACTACCACGAGGTCCAATTCGCACGGGAACTGGCCGGAATTTCAAATTGAAAACCGGCCAAAACCTAGGTTTCCAATTCGGTTCCAAAACTCAAAATCGTTATAATCTAACCCCAAAAACAGCTAGAGCACGTAAAAAGAAGAAGAAAACTCACCAACTTTACTTGAAACAGACGGCGGAGGCGGCGGCGCAACGATCGGAAACTTCCGGTTTGAACCAGTCGAAACTGACGTCGGGATTCGAGGTTTCCGGCGGGGAAATGGGGTGGGTTGTGATCGGGGCTTCGAGACGAGTCGAACGGGACTGATCTCGAGGGCTGAGGTGGACTGTGGCGGCGGCGGCACGGTGGTTTCCGTTCGGCTTGCACAGTGACGGGAATGGGTTTGACGCAGAGGGAGGAGACGCGGGGAGAGAGAGAGAGAAAGTGAGGGGTAAATGTGAAAAATCTGATTTTACCCCAAACTCTTTTCAAATTAATTACGGTTCCGCCACCGAACTATTTTGATCGCCAAAACTTCATTACAACTCCGATTCAAGGCTACCGCCTGTCTACGGTTTCGTCTCAGTACCACCTACACAACCAAACCACTCGTGGTCCCGAAATCCTTCTGGATAAGAAAATGACCAAAATTACCCTTAACCCAAGAGTAAATTAATAATTCTCTTAATTTAATTAAAATAGGAATAAATTTGGAGTCGGGGTGTTACAATCTACCCCCCTTATAAAAATTTCGTCCCCGAAATTCACGTACCTTTCAATGGAAGAGATAAGGGTACTTGGCCCGCATTTGCTCCTCGGGTTCCCAAGTAGCTTCTTCAACAGTTTGACTTCTCCACAGAACTTTCACTACCGGGATAGATCTAGAACGCAACCTTTGTTCTTTCCTATCCAGATCTGTACTGGGTTGCTCTTCATACGATAAATCTTCTTCTAACTCCACAGGTTGATATTCTAATACATGAGAAGGGTCTGGCATGTATTTCCGGAGCATGGATACATGAAACACATCATGTACTCGAGATAGTTCTGGGGGTAATGCAAGTCTATATGCAACAGGTCCAATTCGCTCCGTAATCTCATAAGGTCCAATGTAACGAGGGGCTTAACTTCCCACGTTTTCCAAATCTCATCACACCCTTCCAAGGAGATAATTTCAGGAACACCCAATCCCCAACTGCAAACTCAAGATCCTTAGACCTGTTATCTGCATAACTCTTCTGTCGGTCTTGTGCAGTTTTCAACTTCTCCTTTATCATCTTCACCTTCTCATTTGTTGCTCGGATACTATCCACTTTTCCAGTTTCTTGTCACCCACTTCATTCCAACAAATGGGAGTCCTGCACTGCCTCCCATACAACGCCTCATAAGGAGCCATCCCAATACTTGAATGATAACTGTTATTATAAGCAAACTCCACCAAGGCAAGGTGAACATCCCATGCATCCTTAAACTGTAACACACAGGACCTCAACATGTCCTCCAGAGTCTGGATAGTCCTTTCCGATTGTCCATCGGTTTGTGGGTGAAAAGCGGTACTGAACTGCAATCTAGTACCCATAGCTTCTTGTAAACACCTCCAGAATCGAGAAGTGAACCTAGGATCCCTGTCCGATACGATGGACACAGGTGCTCCATGCAATCTCACAATCTCATCCACAAAAAGTTTTGCCAACCTTGTCAAAGGATAGGTCTCCTTAATGGGTAGAAAATGGGCAGACTTGGTGAGTCTATCCACTATCACCCAAATTCCATCATGACCCTTTGAAGTACGTGGAAGCTTGAAAACAAAATCCATGGCAATACGCTCCCACTTCCATTCAGGAATCGGAAGTGGTTGCATGAGTCCCGATGGCTTCTGTCGCTCCGCCTTCACTTGTTGACAAATCAAACATCTACTCACATATTTGGCAATGTCTCCCTTCATATGCGGCCATGAATAATATGCCCGTAGCGTCCGATACATCTTCGTACTACCCGGATGCATAGTGTAAGTGGAACAGTGAGCTTCCTCCATGATTTCTCTTTTCAATTCAGCATTCTTACTAGGTACACATAGACGAGCTCCTTTTACCAAGGCTCCGTCTCCCCTTATGGCATAATCTTTCCGTGTTCCATTTTCTACTTCTCCCCTTATCCTACAGAGTGTAGGATCTCCCAACTGGCTGCAATTACCCGCTCCACCATAATGGGTCTCACATGCAAGCTAGCAAGGATTCCACCCTGTTGAGTCATCTCCATTTCTACTCCATCCTTCCGTAGTTCCACTAACAACGGAAGATAGGCCGTCCTGATGTGAGCTAAGTTCGCAGTGGTCTTTCTACTCAATGCATCTGCAACCACATTAGCTCGGCCTGGGTGATACTCAATCGTGCAATCATAGTCCTTGATCAATTCCAGCCAACGCCGTTGCCTCATATTCAGCTCCTTCTGGGTAAAGAAATACTTAAGGCTTTTGTGATCAGTGAAAATCTGACACGTCTCACCATACAAGTAGTGCCGCCAAATCTTCAAAGCAAACACCACTGCAGCAAGTTCCAAATCATGAACTGGATAATTCCGCTCATGCTTCTTGAGTTGCCTCGAGGCATAAGCAATCACCCGATCATGTTGCATCAGAACACATCCCAATCCTTGCAAAGATGCATCACTGTAGATCACGAAGCCCCCTGAGTTATCAGGAAGAGCCAAAACAGGTGCGGTGGTCAACCGCTTCTTCAACTCCTGAAAACTCTGTTCGCACTCCTCCGTCCACTCAAATGCAACATCTTTCCTTGTCAACCTCGTGAGAGGTGTTGCTATCGAAGAGAACCCTTCCACAAATCGACGATAGTAACCCTGCTAACCCCAGAAAACTCCGTACTTCCGTCACACTTGTGGGTTGCACCCAATTCACAATAGCCTCAACTTTCTGCGGATCCACATAAATCCCTTCCGTTGAGATTACATGTCCAAGGAATACCACTCTATCCAGCCAAAACTGACACTTGCTAAATTTGGCATAAAGCTGCTTCCTCCTTAAAGTCCTCATACCAATCTTAGATGCTTCTTATGCCCTTCCAAAGTCTTAGAGTAAACCAAGATATCATCTATGAACACAATCACAAAGTGATCCAAGTATGGTCGGAACACTCTGTTCATGAGATCCATAAACGCTGCTGGAGCATTCGTCAGTCCAAACGGCATCACCAGAAAATTCATAATGACCATACCGCGTTCTGAATGCGGTCTTGGGAACATCCTCTTCTCTAATCCTCAATTGATGGTACCCTGATCTCAGATCAATCTTAGAGAAATACTTGGCATCTTTCAACTGATCAAACAAATCATCAATCCGAGGCAAAGGATACCGGTTACGTACTGTCACCTTATTCAACTGCCGGTAATCAATACATAACCTCATGGTCCCATCCTTCTTCCTCACAAACAACACCGGTGCACCCCATGGGGAAACACTAGGTCGGATGAAACCCATATCCACTAATTCCTGCAACTGAGTCTTCAATTCCCGAAGCTCGGCTGGTGCCATCCTATAAGGAGTTAGATAGATAGGATTGGTGCCTGGAAGGAGTTCAATAGTAAACTCAATTTCCCTTTCAGGAGGTAACCCAGGAAGATCATCTGGAAAGACATCGGGAAACTCACTAACAACGGGAATATCTTCCAGATTCAAGGTGATCTCTCGAGCGTCGATGATATGAGCTAGGAATCCTTCACACCCTTTTTGGAGTAACCTCTTAGCTGTAATAGCAGAGATAAGGCAAGTAGGGAGGATTCTACGTTCTCCCCGGAATATCACTTTGGGTTGTCCTGGACTCCGGAGTGTCACTTCCTTCCGGAAACAATCCACGGACGCATGATGCTTCTCTAGCCAATCCATCCCTAAAATAATATCCAAATCCACCAAATCTAAGGGAATCAAATCGGCTTCCAACCACGCATCATCTACTTGAACATAACACTCTCTGAATACCCGGTCTGCATACAAGACTTCCCCCGTGGGTAGAGAAATACTAAAGCTTCCTGTCATGGGTGTCGGTCTCACACTGACATAAGGTACGAAGTTGTGTGCTACGAAAGAATGTGTGGCCCCCATCTCTGACCACGACCTCGCGTTCTTGGTCGACGAGTCGACATGGTTCCACACAAAGAAACCATAAATCATTGGATCAACAATGCAGCAAAAGCGCAAAAGTCGAAGGAAAATGAACCTAATGCTCTGATACCAAGCTGACAGGACCCGCCCCGGAATTTCTCCCCAAACCGGGGCGGACCCCGTATTGTTGCCGACATCTCACCGATGCCGGGCCCATTTACTAATAACCCAAGACATCCTACCAAAATTTTGGCAGAGTCTCCCCTGTAAAATGCTCAAGCCCAACAATATTCAACCTGCATAATTTACATAATATAAATCCCAACTGCCAGCATGCTTTCAACATACATCAATTCAAAGTATAGTGGCCTCCGGCCTCCAGTAACAGCCTAACATGGGCGATAACAGAGCATCTAACAGAATTTGATTACAACAACAGCAGAGTAGAAGGAATTTACACGAGTCCTATCTACAGATGGAAATGTTTGGAGCTCGCAACTTGCTTGAGCGCTTCCAAAAGCCACTACTGCCTGGGGGGCGCAAAACGGAAATACTGCCTGGGGGCCACCATGTAAAAATAATGCTCAAGCATGCAGTCTCCACATCCATAAATCAAATACTCAAACATAAAATCTCAAAGTCCAATAACTCTCAAAAATCTCAAACCACAACTCCATTCCCACAAGTATGCAACTCTCACCAACCCATACATATGTATACCTATATAAGTATATATTTATATATATATCTATAATATAACGTATACTTCTCTCCATACTAATGTACCGGGGAAGACAATCCAACCGGGGGATTGTTGGCTGGTACGCAGGATTTTCGAACCAGAACCCGCGTCCAGGGATGAGTAGTCCAACCGGGGGACTGAACTCCAAAGCTCACACGCCGGCACTGCCAACGCCACGTGTAGCTCACAAATCTCAAATCTCATATCAAGTCCTACGCGCGCAGACAGTATCATCCCCACACCGGCACTGCCAACGCCATGTGTGATGATACTAAGCAATATACATACTCTTCCCATACACCGGCACTGCCAACGCCATGTATGGGACCAGCAATCTCATGACCTTCCCACCACACCGGCACTGCCAACGCCATGTGTGGGAAGCCTAGTAACCAGGGAATGGTACTCACCTAACATACTCATACATCTCACAACCATCCCTCAAACTCATATCTTTCCACAATCTCATAACAACAACTCCTCATACTCCATACATAGCACAATCTCACCACATCAACTCCTCATACTCTATATATAGGCAATATAGATAGACATCCCAAAATCCATATAAACATATCCATAATACTCAAACATAGCCATACTCAAAATATATTGCCAATACGTATATGAATATCCAAAGTCATCAACCAAATACTTAATAAATCACATTTCCATTAAAACATATGCACAAATCTTTTATCAATAAAACCATGCAAATGCTTGAAAACAAAGTCCACTCACAGGTAATCCCACGCTGCCCGGCCCCGAGAGGGTCCTGCCTGCTGCGAACGATCGACCGAAGTACCTATTTCGAGATACGAACTCTTGATTAATATAATACACTTCGAAACGGGAATTCACAAAAGAGAATACTTAAATCCCCAAGATCCCGGTGCGTGTACGTCCAATAGGATATCCTTACAGGTTTGGGAATCGCTTCCCATCCTACGGTTATCGTTATTCCCACAAACTTCGAATTATTGAATCGGAACATCCGGGGCTCCGATTCACGATCCGCGAATTCCTATAGGTTTCTAAGAGTACCTAAATCAACATACTTCAGTTTGGAAACGATCCAACGGTTAGAACTTATCGAACCCTAATAACGCACAATATGCGAAATCCGTTCGATAGTCAAACGACATCCAAATTGAGATCCGTAAAATCCTACACACTCGTGACAACCTACTGATCTCATCAGGATGAAAAGCAACTTCACCAACCTTGCCCACGCGCCGCCACACGCGCCGGCAGCGCGTGGGTGTGTAGAGGAATTTCCGGCGACGGAAAATCTCCACACCAACGCTCACCCTTCCTACCCTAGCTTCTTCTCAAGGTCAGGATCACTTTATTCAACTACCACGAGGTCCAATTCGCACGGGAACTGGCCGGAATTTCAAATTGAAAACCGGCCAAAACCTAGGTTTCCAATTCGGTTCCAAAACTCAAAATCGATAATCTAACCCCAAAAACAGCTAGAGCACGTAAAAAGAAGAAGAAAACTCACCAACTTTACTTGAAACAGACGGCGGAGGCGGCGGCGCAACGATCGGAAACTTCCGGTTTGAACCAGTCGAAACTGACGTCGGGATTCGAGGTTTCCGGCGGGGAAATGGGGTGGGTTGTGATCGGGGCTTCGAGACGAGTCGAACGGGACTGATCTCGAGGGCTGAGGTGGACTGTGGCGGCGGCGGCACGGTGGTTTCCGTTCGGCTTGCACAGTGACGGGAATGGGTTTGACGCAGAGGGAGGAGACGCGGGAGAGAGAGAGAGAAAGTGAGGGGTAAATGTGAAAAATCTGATTTTACCCCAAACTCTTTTCAAATTAATTACGGTTCCGCCACCGAACATATTTTGATCGCCAAAACTTCGTTACAACTCCGATTCAAGGCTACCGCCTGTCTACGGTTTCGTCTCAGTACCACCTACACAACCAAACCACTCGTGGTCCCGAAATCCTTATGGATAAGAAAATGACCAAAATTACCCTTAACCCAAGAGTAAATTAATAATTCTCTTAATTTAATTAAAATAGGAATAAATTTGGAGTCGGGGTGTTACAGCTTCAGCCCAGAACTTTACAGGGATTTTCTTCTCAGTCATCATTGATCTTGCCATTTCACAGATGGTTCTGTTTCTTCTCTCAGCAACCCCATTTTGCTGAGGTGAGTAGGCAATAGTCAGTTGCCTCTCCATGCCAAGATCACTGCAAAACTCAAGGAATTCATGTGAAGTGTACTCTCCACCTCTGTCACTTCTTAGTTTCTTTAAGTTGAATCCACTTTGTAGCTCAACAAATGCTTTGAACTTTTTGAACACACTTATCACACTTGACTTGTTTCTGAGAAAATATACCCAACACATTCTTGAATAGTCATCAATGAATGTGATGAAGTATCTATTTCCTCCAATGGACTCATTTTGCATTGGACCACATACATCCGTGTGTATCAACTCAAGTGGATGCTTAGCTCTCCAAGACTTCTCATTTTCAAATGGTTCTCTGTGGCTTTTACCATACACACAGCCTTCACATACTCCTTCTTTTTCTGAGAAATCAGGTAAGCCTAGCACCATTTGTGTTTGCTGCATTTTTTTCATGCTTGCAAAGTTCAAATGCCCCAATCTCCTATGCCAAACCCATGGATCTACTTGTACTGTTGCTTTCATTCCCATTGAGCAGATAGATTCCATAGACAATGGAAAGCATCTATTTCCAGCCATTGCTACTTTGGCAACAACATTATCAAGGCTGCTATCATCACATATTAATGCATAGTTTCCTCCAAATAGAATGTAGTACCCATGCTCCATCATTTGTCCTACACTCAACAAATTCTCATCCAGACCAGGGACTAACAGCACCTCATTTATATATCTTCTCCCTTTTCTTGTCTCAACTACTAGTGTCCCTTTTCCTGTGGCTTGAACAAGGTCACCAGTGCCCATTTTCACTTTGCAGGTCACTGACCTATCAAGATTGATCAACAAGGACTCTTGAGAGGTCATGTGATTGCTGCAAGCACTGTCGACAAACCACACAGACTTGCTTGATGCAATTGAGCTTGCATGACAAGCATAGAACATTGTTCCTGTGGTTACTTCTTCCTCTTTTGCACAGTTTGCAACTTGTTTACCACTTTCACAGTCCTTAGTTAAATGACCAAATCGACTGCACTTTCCACACTTGGGTTTTCCCTTATATCTGCATATACCAAAATGGTATTTCTGACACACTTGGCACTGTGGTTTCACACCACCTTGACTACTACTCCCTTGCTTGTTTTGTGAATTGAAGCTGCTGTTCCAATTCCCTCCAGAGCCATTATTGTTGTTAAAATTTCCACCTTGAGACCAATTTGAGCCCTTTTTGTTTTGTCCTTGCCATTTTTGATTTTGCTTTCCCTGAGAACTTTTGTTAGCTCCAGAAGCTTGATCATTTCCAACTCTGAGACTGCTAAAAGCTTTCTCAGTTCCTGCCAATTTGTCCCTTTCATCATGCAAATCCTCTCTCTTATCATAAACCTTGACAGATGCAAGAATTTCTTCAACTCTAATAGTGTCAAGATCTCTGGTTTCTTCAATGATTGACACTATGGACTTGTACCTCCTACTTAGACTCATCAACAATTTTTGGACAATCCTTTTCTCTGTTACATCTTCTCCTAGAGATTTCAGGTTGTTTACAATTTCAAAAAAACGAGCCAAGTAGTCATCCAGAGATTCAACATCATTCATTCTCAAATATTCAAAGTCAGCTCTAATAGCTTGTAATTTCACAGCTCTTACCTTTTTATCTCCTCTGAACTCTCTTCTTAGAATTTCCCAAGCACCTTTTGCAGTCTTCTCATTTCTGATGCGAGGAAAGAGTTCATCTGTCAGTGCTCCTTGAATAAGACTCAAAGCCTTGGCATTTTTGATCTTATCTTCTCTGGAGATAGTAGGTGCTTCCACTGGGATTTGCTCAGCCTCACTCTCTTCATCTCCAGTGCCTTCAGAGCCTGCTTCCTGCTCAATAATCGGCTGTGGTTGTATTCCAATCTCCACTGCATCCCATAGGTCATATGCTATGAGGATAGTCTCCATTTTTACTGACCAAAAATCATAGTTTGAACCGTTGAACTGTGGAGTTCGTAAATCTCCACCTGCAGAACCTGAACCCACCATTTTGATGTGAATCTCAGTGAACCACACAATAAAAGAGCAACCTTTATCCCTTATAGAGATTTCAGGAAAAACCCCTTTCTCACAGCTCACGCCCCTTCTCTGAAATCAGACCAGAAGCTCTGATACCATGTTAGAATTTGGTATTTTGTTTGCTGGTTTTAGTGCCTGATTCACAGAAACCAATAGAACCAGTATATGCAACGTATGCAGAGGAGAGAAAACTCAGAGAGAATGAGAATGATTCAGTCTATTTTTCTGTGTATTGCATCAGAGCCAAAATCACACTATATGCATGACACAAGCTGCCAAAAAAACAGATCCTAAAAACTAGGACACAAGGACTCATCTCCAGCCATTCAAGGTCATTGGAGGCTATGATTCTTACACCTAGGATAGAAATTGTTACAGCATAAAGGACTAAGACAGCTAAGAATGACAGCTGTAGAGTTTCCCAAATAGTAGGAAAACTAGTTGTTAGACATATCCTATAACAGCTATTACTATAAAAGGAAAGTTCTTCAGTTCCTTCGATTTCATCATCCTATTCATTGTCAATCTGCAGGATTAACATCTGTAGCTTGATTCAAAACTAGTATGCAGCTTAACTCTCAACACCTAGGCTTCCTAGAACCGCCCAGCCCGCCTAGATCTCCCCAGGCCGCCTAGCTCCCTTATAGCACCAGAGTTGTTATCTTAGTGGAGATTTCAACAGCTGAATGACATTTGATGGCTGCCCAGGCCGCCTAGACCCGCCCAGGCCACCTAGAACCGCCTAGCCCGCCTAGGCGCCGCCTAGATCACCCCAGGCCGCCTAGAGCCGCCTAGGCGCTGCCTAGATTCGCCCAGGCCGCCTAGCTCCCTTATAACATCAGAGTTGTTATCTTAGTGGAGATTTCAATAGCTGAATGACATTTGATGGTTTTCATAGAGAGAGTCCAATCCAATCCAATCCAATCCAATCAACGCAGCAGCCGAAACGAAAGAAAAAAAATCGAAGCTTGAGTTGAGAGAGAGAGAGAGAGAGAGAGAGAGAGAGAGAGGCTCTGTGAAGTTTGTAAGCGAAATGGCTGTGTGACTGCGAGTGCAAGCGTCGAGTTCTTTTGGAATGAATTTGAAGAGTATAGCCAATTGGCTATACCTTTAAAATATTCGGATGTTTTCAAAGAGTGGAGCCGCATGGCTGTACCATTAAAGTAATATATTAAAATAGTATAGCCGAAAATATACAATTTTGTCATGTTATTTTAGGGTTTAGGGCTAAAATACCACTTTTGCAAATTAGGATAGAGTTATTTCTTCAAATATTTTATTTATACTAGTAATGTTGGAGAATGAGAATTTAAATCCTTTCCAATACTCAGACCAAAAAAAAATCCTTTCCAATACCTCCCATTCTAATGATTTCCAGCTACTAGCCCATTAGGCAAGAATAAAAAATGGATTTTATTTATAAAAAATAATACGGGTTAAACCCATAAATACAACAACAAAAAATAGGGATCCACCAACATTTTGGGGATAAAAGAATCTTGAATTTCATGGTATAATAGAAACACATTTGGTGGATAGCTACTGTAAAACTGAAACAAATTCGATGGACTCCCACTGAAACTAGGTAAGTTAAGAACTGAGGTTTATGAGGGTAATCTAGAAAAATAAATGGGGTATAGTGAGTAATTTTAAATTTTACTAAAATTCAGTAGGGTGTAAAGAGAATGTGGAGTGCAAAGAGCAAATTTGGGGGTGCTAATAAAATCACCCTTTCTTTTAATCTTTAGTTATTACAACTACATCCAAATTTTTATTAAAAATTTAAAACTTCTTTTTTGTTTTTTGTCAAAAAAATTTAAAAGTACTTGGAAGTGACTTGTGGAAAACACTTCTTAGGGTTCGTTTGGGAGTCAGAATTACTTATGGGGAGAAGTACCTTACATGTGCTTGCTTTATAAAATCATTTAAACCACTTAAAGTGATTCTCTATAAAAGTGATTTTTGATACATCTAGAATCATTCTCAAACAAGCCATAGGCTAGAATTACTTATGTTAAGAAAATACCGGGTAAAGCCTCCCAACTATACTATTTTTATAAAAAAAAATAATGGAAAAACATGTATAGCCACCACGCTATACTAATTTTTAAATAAAATTAGAAAAAAAAACCGAGTATAGCCGCTTGGAAGTACTATTTCTAAAATAAATTTGGTAAAAACCGAGTATAGCCGGTCGGCTATACTAATTTTCGAAAAATATGAACCACTGTTCTAACCTTTCTAAGAGAACGGATTAATCTTCATAGGAATCTTTGGATCTACCATATGAACCACCTTTGGCTACGATATTTTCTCTTATTCTTCCTTCTTTTTGTGTAAAATTTGTATTTTATAACTATTGTGCATGAATTGTAATAATTTGAGAAAATTTTGATAAATCACATCAACATGTCATGTGGATATGTACACAAGCAATAAAATAACTTCTCAAGTGAGTTAGCGAATTACAAGAGTATTTTCATGATCACTCATTTATTGATTCAACTTAGCACCCTGGACATAAATTTGTTTTGGTAAAGCTCTATAAACATAATATTTTAAACGTATAGCCACACGGCTATACCCTTGAAATATCATAATCTGAATTTCTCTTTTTTAATTACATTATTTAGTAGTTATGTTTTAAGTTATTATTTACTTAGTGAATCATTAATATTTAAGTATTTTATTAAAGAAAAAAATTTAAAAAACCAATTACTATTTATTAAGTAATATATTTATGAATTTAATTAAAACATTTAATACTAATTATTCACAAAATAAATGATGATTAAAACATAATTACTAACTAGCCTCTCTGCACGTGCTTCCACGCCTGCGAGATGCCTTTTTTTTTAATTTTAATTTATTTTAGAATAAATAAGATAATGGGTAGTTGTGTTCCATAAAAATATGATTCATTATCTGATTTTTCTTTTAATTTTAATTTTTTTAAGATGAAAAAGTGTGAATTTACCATATTATCCTCATTTAATTAATAATTTTAATTTTTAATGTTTAGATTAACCAAGGGCCTTTAAGATATTTTGAATGTTTCACCATTCTCTACCTTTTGCTTTATATATATAGATGAAAGTAATTAAATAAGGCTAAGATTTTATTGAATTACTAAATTGAAAATTGAAAATAAAAATTTACTGACCTAAAGATACTAAGCTTATACTTATTATTTTAAAAAATCTCTCTCGATGAACTTTCGTCGACATAGGTCTATCTCGGCCCAATTCTGCTGGATTAGACCTCTCCCGACGACATTTTGTCGGCATAGGAAACTTTCCTCAGGAGAGGTCTAATTCGGCAAATAATTTCCGGCATAGACTTGTGCCGACGAAATGCCGTCGCGATTGGAACTCTTTATGTATTTATTTTTAAAATATAAAATTAGTTTCTTTACTTTTATTTTTTGCCCAACTTCTTTAATTTAATATATATACTAGCCAGCATGCGCTAATTGGTTTTCTTTTCTCTTTTTTATTTTATTTTTAGAATTAAAAAAAAGGATAATATGGGCGGTTATGTTCCATAAAAGTTGGATCTATTATTTTGTTTTGTTTTTAATTTTAATTTTTTTAATATAAAAAAGTGAATTGACCATATTATCCTCATTTAATTAATAATTTCAATTCTTAATGTTTGAATTAACCAAGGACATTTTCTAGTATTTTGAATGTTTCACAATTATCTGCCTTTTGCTTTATATATATATATATATAGATTAAGTAATATCTTAGCCTTTTTAATTACTTCAATTAGTAATTATACTATTATTCGATATAGACGTGCCGCTATACTTTTTAAATATTCGAATATATTTAGGAAATATGACACGGGGCACTTGAAAGATAAGCAACGTCATTATATCACTTCTCATACTTGTGCAACACATAAACAAGTCATAAATTTATCTCAACCCTAAGCGCACACAGAGGAACAAAGCTAGAACGTAAAAACATATCATGTCTAATTGATTCATTATCTCAAGGCTCATATTTGCTATAGAGAAATCCAGATTTTTGTTGTTATATTTAAAGAGTATAGCCGCTTGGATATACTCGTAAAATAGAATATTTTAAAAGTCCAGTCGCTCGGCTATACTCTATAAACAGAACATTTAAAGTATAGCTATAAGACATAAACAGAATATTTTAAAAGAGAGTATAGCCGCCTGGCTATACTGCATAAATATAATATTTTTGAAGAGAGTATCGCCGCTCGGCTATTCCGTTTTCTAAAACGTTCATAAAACAATTCGAGACCCTTCCTTGATATGTAGTCGAAGCGATGAATGTCCAGATCAATCTCAAAGTAGTTAGGACCCGGCATGTGAGAGAGCTTGATAAAGTCAAACATGGTTTTTATGTGTCATCTTCTTAACACTCAGCAACATAAATGTTCAATGTTTACCCTGTAAAATATGTGCTGGGGGCATGAAAGAACTGGTTTGTCATTATATACATGTACAAGCTTCTTCTCGGCAGAACTCCGACCGATATCCTCAGGAGTTACCACCCCAGCCAAGATCTTTAGTCTTTCTCTAAAAGGAACAGTGGAGTCCTTTGCAAATCCTTTTAACTTTTTCTGTCTCCTCTTCAACCATTTTCTAAAAGCAATCAATTCTTTCATCATGAGACTTTCAGTAATTTATGGCTCAAACGCTAGGCCAGTTAACCAACTTAACACTTGGAAATTATTAGAATCAAAAGGATGACACACGGAGGTCTCTATGTTTAATGAGTATGGTGGCACCATCAGAAAGCACCTTGGTTAGAATCGACTGGTAACTTGAAGCACTACACTAGTTATTCAATCAATTTGTAGATGAAAATTTGTGCAATCATCATAAAAATCAAATGTCTGATTCAAACATTCACAAACAAAGTGGGATGTCTCTTTCCCAGTCCCATAGATAAGCCACTTATCTATATTAAGCCCCAAATCTTTAGTTCTGAATCACTAGAACATAAACATGACTAGAAAACAAAAAGATAGTACAACCACCTCAAGAACAACTCAACAAAACCTTAGTCCCTATTATCTATCTTAAGCCCCAAATCTTTAGTTCTTACTCAGGTTTAATTAATTAGTACCTTTCTCTTAAGTAGTTGGTATTTGCAAATTAAATGGGAGCATCAATCTCAAGTATGAGAATTCCAGGAACAATATTTTTTGCATTGGGACACTGCTCAACATTTCGGTAAACCATGGAATTTGGCCTTGCCACAAACAAGAGTACCCTGATCACAGATATTGCAACCTACACAGAAGAAAAAAGAAATATTAGTTCTAATGCGTAGTTTTAAGTTGTTAGTTCAGGTGTTACCGTCACACACAATAATGATACGTACTGCTAAGACTAGTCCAATTTCAACGTTGCCAAAAACGACGCCGATAAAGGCACTTATGCAGACAACAAAGTGAAAATTGTCAACCTTCCAAAAGTGAATTGCGGCTTTATAGTCTATGACAACAGGCAAAGCCCGACTATATGTTTCAGTGTCTGTATAATCCCTAAGTCTGATTCTGTCAGGATTTCCAACTACTCATCCAACTTAGGCCGAAGCAGATTCCTAACAATTACGTACTACTTTTACACGGTAAAATCTCTATTGCTCCCTCTAGTAATAACTTTTCGACCACAACTTTCTCTTTTCAGGATGCAAAACACATAATCAAAAGCCAATTTTCGTATAGCGGCAATCAGAAATTGAAGCGAGTTCATAATTTAGCTAAAGTCAGGAAAAAAAAAAGAAAGGACCCGCCTAGAGCATGTGGATGTGTTTCAACAACTTTAGGGAGTGAAGAATGTAGCTACTACAGATACAGTCATCCTAATGACTAACGAAAATGCACCCACTACAGAATTGAGATTATAAATATAATAATTCTATTTATTTTCTTATATTTCTTTTTTGGGTGGGATAAACTTCATAAGGATTTGAATGAGTTCTAAAGTTCCAAAGTTCCCTGAGTTCTAATACAAACATGCAATAACTAATCAAAACAACAAAAGTTATATGAGTTCTAACAGAGGCATGCTAGCAAGTCAGTTAGCCATGACGACGTTGATATGTCATGGTAGACCGTATGTTTGTACCCTCTAAAATCTGCTGCAAGGTCTCAATTGCTTGATAAACTTAGGAAGGTCTTGTACACAATGCAACTGTTTCCCCTA
The DNA here is from genome assembly GCA_903112645.1 of Prunus armeniaca. Classification (NCBI taxonomy): domain Eukaryota; kingdom Viridiplantae; phylum Streptophyta; class Magnoliopsida; order Rosales; family Rosaceae; genus Prunus; species Prunus armeniaca. The sequence goes on along the minus strand of CAEKDK010000003.1, from coordinate 17,715,732 downwards.
ATGCCACGAGAGGCCTAGTAAAGGACAACATACGCTCGTCATGCTCTTGTAATGAATTTGAATTCAATGCCTTAGTAAAAAGGACAAAATTGAAAAAGTGGAAGTCATAACAATTTATAATTTCACCTCTGAGTCCTCTTCATATCTAAAAAACAATATTAAGTACAAACTCAGTAACGAATTCGATAGATGATCATTGAAACAAGAAACGAATTCAGTAGATTACCACTGAAAAACGGAAACAAATTCGGTGTACTACCACTGAGAAACTGAAACAGATTTAGTGAACTACCACTGAAAAACGAAACACATTCGGTGGACAACCACTGTAAAACATAAACAAATTCGGTGGACTCCCATTGAAACAAGGTAAGTTAAGAAATGAGGTCCATGAGGATAATTTAGGAAGAAAAATGGGGTGTAGTGAGTAATTTTAAATTTTACTAAGATTCAGCGGGATATAAAGAAAATGTGGGGCACAAAGAGCGAATTTTAAAAAAAAAAAAAAAAAAATTGAAAGATTTGGCTCCTCATGGATCTTCCTGTAACCATTAACCAACATGATTATGATATAATTATTTGATTGCTTTGACAACTTGAATTTTAATCTAGATAGACATTATTCCACATTTTCCCAAATTGGGCGAGTGCACCCCATTATTCCACACCATAAAAAGTAAACTATCTGCAGTGGAAGAGCAACTGAAAAAAAGCAAAGTTCCAATCATTAAAGTTCATATTTATACTACAAAGAGACATTTATATATATATATATATATATATTTGTACATTGCTCAAATACAATATCTTGGAAGCCTAAGAAGCAATTACAAGAACTGATCAATCTCGACAGACACAAACCTGTTGATTAAAATACCAAATATCTAGAGTTGATTGATCACTATACTATTTTAAATGGAAATCTAACTGTTATTATCTTCACTTTTTATTATGGTTTCTGGTGTGAGATTGAGGGAGTGGAAGCTGAAATTGGGTTTCTGCTTCTTAGCTCCACATTTTTTCTGGCAAATTGATGCCCCACTGATTCTTTCATAGTCTCAGGTCCATAGACCAACACTTCAATATCAGATCCACCTGTCTCATCTGGAAACTTTGCAAAGATATCCGCTCAATTCAACAAATGTTAGAAACATATCCTAGTCTTGTATGCCAGAACAAGGAATTTTAAAGGTTTGGAACATGGAAAAGATTTCATGGATAAAAAAAGAATCCAATATTTGAATACTTACATTGTTCAATGGTTTCTTCTGCATAACAGGATCTCCTTTTAAAAGAAAGTCGGAAAACGGCTGATGGCTTTCTCTGGGACTGTGGAACCAAACTCTCTGCACTTAGAATCATATAATTGAAACTTACAGAAGGTACCAATTGAGATAAGCCAGATTTCAGGGCATTGTCTTCAATTTTTTCATTAGAATAATGTCCATCCTCTATAAGTCCTTTAAAGCTTCCATAAGAGTGATCTAATATATTCTTCCTCTTACTGCAAACTTCATCAGCCTTCCCTAAGCGAGAAAGCACATAGCCCTGGGGACTAACAAGTGAAAACCGATTTGATTCCCTGCGCTCATCTTTGCCTGTGATTTTATCTGATTTACCTCCATCTATTTTCATATAGCTTTGGTATTCTTCATACTTACACCCATTATCAACAAAGCGAGCAGATCTTTTGTACTGAAGTACTTGGCCACTTGAGATATTCCCAACTGGATTGCTTGCTAATGGAAAACCGTCCTCAGAATAAGAGAAGAAAATTAAGAAAACAAAACAAAATCCTTTTCCAATAAGTAGCTCAAGAAAAATTACTTCAGTAGTAATGACGTTTTGCAATCAAACAAGACCACAAAGCTTTGATTATGTAATATGTAGTTATAGGCTGATGGCTAATACCTCCATGTATATTGATAAAGTCATCATCCGAGTCAGACTCCAGAATACTCAATGAGTCAAACCAAGCTTCCTCCTCGAAAATTACTGCAAATGAATAACTTTGAAAATATGAGATTCAAGGGCTATGAATTTTCTTGTCAGCACTATTGGTTGAAATTGAAAGATAGTTGAAATCTGATGAAAGAAAGCACACACCATTCGAATCATATTGACTATGGTGCCATTGCAGCTGGGGTGAGATGGAATGATGAATTAGAAACCTTAGATCTTCTGTGAGTAGTTGTTGCACCATTCTCAAAGCCACATGAACAAACTCACTGACAGCATAGTCACTCCACGCGAGCTCCTGCATCACTATTTATTTTCTTGAAACTGGTATTTCTTTTCTTGGTACCATCTGAAGCGGAGCAGGTTGCCTTTCTATGGCGTTTGATGACCCGCCGACAGTGTTTTTTCCGTGATTAATTATTTGGATGGGGTGACATGCAACCAGCCATTGTAGCTTTAAATCATGCAAGTCCCAACTACAACGATGCCTTCATCAAGTCCTCTCCAACCTGTGTGCCTACAAAATGAAACAAAATACATCAGAGAAGATTAAGGATTTCTGGAAAGCAGTTTCTATGATCACAAATAATCATGAGAACGCAATCAATTCTTTCATCATGGGACTGTTTCAGTAATTTATGGCTCAAACGCTAGGCCAGTTAACCAACTTAACACTTGGAAATTATTAGAATCAAACGGATGACACACAGAGGTCTCTATGTTTAATGAGTATGGTGGCACTATCAGAAAGCACCTTGGTTAGAAGCGACTGGTAACTTGAAGCACTACACTAGTTATTCAATCAATTTGTAGATGAAAATTTGTGAAATCATCATAAAAATCAAATGTCTGATTCAAACCTTCTCAAACAAAGTGGGATGTCTCTTTCCCAGTACCATAGATAAGCCACTTATCTATCTTAAGCCCCAAATCTTTAGTTCTGGCTCACTAGAACATAAACATGACCAGAAAACAAAAAGATGGTACAACCACCTCAAGAACAACTCAACAAAACCTTAGTCCCTATTATCTATCTTAAGCCCCAAATCTTTAGTTCTTACTCAGGTTTAATTAATTAGTACCTTTCTCTTAAGTAGTTGGTATTTGCAAAGTAAATGGGAGCATCAATCTCAAGTATGAGAATTCCAGGAACATTGCTTGCATTGGGATACTGCTCAACATTTCTGTAAACCATGGAATTCGGAAGGTTTCCTTGAACAAAAGTCCTTGGCCTTGCCACAAGCAAAAGTACCCTGTCACAGATATGGCAACCTACACAGAAGAAAAAAGAAATATTAGTTCTAATGTGTAGTTTTAAGTTGTTAGATATAGTGTTACCGTCTCACACAATAATGATACGTACCGCTAAGACTAGTCCAGTTTCAATGCTGCCAAAAACGACGCCGATATAGGCACTCATGCAAACAACAAAGTCAAACTTGTCAACCTCCAGAGGTGAATTGCAGCTTCATAGTCTATGACAACAAGCAAAGCCCGACTATGTGTTTCTGTGTCTGTATATTCCCCAAGTCTGATTTGGTTAGGATTTCCAACTACTCATCCCAACTTAGGCCAACCAGATTCCTAACAATTACTACTACTTTTACAGGCTAAAATCTCTATTGCTCCCTCTAGTAATAACTTTTCGACCACATCTTTCTCTTTTCAAGATGCAAAACACATAATCAAAAATCCAATTTTCGTATAGCGGCCATCAGAAATTGAAGCGACTTCATAATTTAGCTAAAGTCAGAAAAAAAAAGAAGGACCCGCCTAGACCCCGCCTAGGCGGCCGCCTAGCGCCTCGGCCTTTTTCCAACAGCCTAACTGAACAAAAGCACAGTTTATAGGTTTTGAGCTCTAATTATGAACATCATTACCGAATTTAACATTACAGAACAAAATCCACCACCTGTTCTAGATTTCTGTGCATCATAGATTTTCCAAAATAAACAAAATATAAAGATAATTTAGTTAAAACTACAAGTAATCTGAATGCATTCCACTAAAAAGCAGGAAGCAGAGTAATTGGAGACTGAGCTTAGTGAAAAGAAAAACCTTGGGTTGAAGAAACTATCCCACCAGTCAGAGTCTGCGGCTTTAGGCTCGACTGGAACCAAGCTTAAGTTTTTCTTCAATTTCCTATCTTTCTTGCTTTTCTTTGATTTCTTGAGAGACGCCATGAGAGCTCAAATGAGGAATTGCCCACCTCTTTTTTGGCCTTGAAGACTTTGATGGGAAGTGATTCAGTGAAGCGAGCCAGGCAGCGAGGGAAACGTAAAGCTCGTATGACCATTTTTGGCCTTTTTAAAAAAAAATGGTATAGCCGGGCGGCTGGACTTTTAAATATAATATATTTAAAACGTATAGCCGACCGGCTATACTGGCATCTGTTTTTTTCCCCTTATGATTTTGTTTGTTATCTGTCATCTCTTTGAAGGAGTGTACAACAGCACTTGAGAAGCATGTGCTTGCAAATACCACATCTCATAAACTAGACACAGAAGAATCAGAGGTAATCTCCATGTCTGTTTATACATTCCCTCTGCAATGGGAAATTGGACTGAGGCCATTTATTAAAGCTTCAATACTCTCTTCATTTTTTCTATCTGGAACTTAAAGCTTTACTCCATTTATTTCCTTATTTTAATTTTGTTTAAAAATAGTATAGCCGTACGGCTTTACGTGTTGACACGTGGTGCATAGGCAATGGGCTATATATATAAATAGTATAGCCGACCGGCTATACTTGATTTTTTGAATTTTTTTAAGAAATAGTATAGCCGTGCGACTATACTCGTTTTGCCTAATTGTTTTTAAAAATAGTATAGCTGCCCGGCGTTACTGTTTAAGACATGGCTCCTAGGCGTTGGCTTATCTTTTTTAATATATAAATAGTATAGCCGCGCGGCTATACTTTTTAAAAAGAATATTTATTTCGGGAAATTTCGCCAGCATAGACCTGTGTCAACGAACTTTCGTCGGAGGTATTTTTTTTAAATTTAAAAATGTAAAATTAGTTTCTTTACTCTTATTTTTGGCCTACTTCTTTAATTTAATATATGTAATTAAGTAATATCTTAGTCTTTTTGAATTATTTAATTAAAAATTATATTTTAATTATGATTAATATAACAAATTAAATAAAAAATCCACAAAATAATTAATTTCTATTTATTAAATTTGCATTATTTTACCACAGAGATGATGGAGGCAGAAAATGTGCCCTACTAGCTACTACCGCGATTACCCGTATACTGCCTTTGGTAAGTAGCTTTGGTTTCTAGTTAGAGTTTTCTTTCCTTAGTAAACTTATTCGCATGAAAAGAAAAGAAAAGAGAAAAAAATTATGAAAACTGATAATTATAGTTGTCTGCTAAACACTGTAGCTACATTGAACGGAATTAAGATAGATGATGGTAAAGAAAAGGAGTATGCATGGCTTGCTGAGACAGAACCAGATAATCTCTATATGCGCCCGGGATATTACACAGGCCCTACTATTCAAGTTTTAACACTCAGCAGTCATCAGTGACGATTACTAAATGAGCCCCATGCCTCTTTGTGTTTGCTCCAGCTTTAGACCTTAGAGAGAAAACATTCCATTGTTGTTGACTGCATTAGATTAGCCTAAGCAGAGAGGTAACTAAGGCGCTCAAGCCTGCAGCAAAACTAGTTTATCATCATGGGAATTGAAAGAAAAATGGAGATTCTCGTTGGGTGATGATATCAAGTTTACCATCAATTAACAGCACCAAAAAGGATCACAACCACAATGAGGAGATATGCATTGTGGACTGCACCAAGAATAAAACCACCAACTATGAACCCCATCACGAAAAGTAGAATCAAAGACCATAATTGTATTATACACGTATGCAAGTATTTCTCATGTTAATACACTTATTTTTTACAAAAATTTCACGTATTATACGCATAATTCTAACATATTATTGAACAAAAATAATATGTATTTAAAAAATCTCAATTTTTTCAAAAATTTAAATTGAAAATAGTACAGCCGACCGGCTGTACAGGTTCGCCACGTGGCGCATAGGCTCTGGGCGGGTGTAGAAAGAGGGTACGGCTTACTATGTTTTTCCTTTTTTTTTTGACACGTGGCACCTATGCCTTGGGCGCGTCCTTTATAAATTGTATAGCCGTGCGGCTATACTATTTAAAGAGAAAATTTAATTTATAAAATAATTAGTTTCTTTACTTTTTTTTGTTGGCCTACTTCTTTAATTAAATATATGTAATTGAGCAATGTCTTAGCCTTTTGAATTACTTTAATTAGTACTTATATTTTAATTATTATTTAATATAAAACATTAAAGAAAAAGTCCACAAAATAATTAATTTATATTATTAAGTCTTTTGTGAAATCGTTTGGGTGTCTTAATTAAATTTTTCCATAGCCCAGGAGCCCTATCCGTTATTATTAGGTCATTACTCTAGTATCTATTGTCCATTTTTGATTTTTCACTTTTCCAAAGTTATTACCCGTATAAAGATTTTGGCACTTTCACGTTTAATATGTATTATACACGTATGCAAGTATTTCTCATGTTTAATACACTTATTTTTTACAAAAATTTCATAATTCTATCATATTATTGAACAAAAATAATATGTATTTAAAAAATATCAGTTTTTCCCTATTTGTTTTTAAAAAATAAATAATCGGCTTTAATTTAAATCACAGAGCCCAATATATATATATATATATATTAATTAATCAATGAACCAACTAATTAGGCATTTACCCAAAGGCCATACCTACAAACCATTCAATTGGGCCACTTGCATAGCCAATACAAACTATTCTCTTTCTAAGAGCAAGTCTTATAAGGACCTCCAAGGAACTCTAGTGTTTCAATGTGGGAACTCTTCTGGTTGACAAAGAGATTGCAAAATCACTATCTTGTATTTTTGTTAGAGCAACTCTAGCGATCAGCTGAGCCCAAGGCTGGGGTGAGAAAAAAAATAAACCCAGTTCCAGCCAAGAGCCTAAGCCCGGGTTGGGAGTGGGACCCATGAAGACGGGCGGGCTTGAAGGTCAGTTTCGCCCAAGGGCTGATGATGTCATGCGCAAACAGTAAAAAAAATTTAAACTTACGTGCTCTGAAGTTAGCCCTGCGCAAGCTCCAACAAGTAGAAGACAAGTGTCAAGCCTTGGGCGCTCCGATCTGCTTCTCCTCCTCCAATCCAAGGCCTGACATTTGTTTGGCAATAAAATTATGAAAAAAAAAAATTTTTAAATTTTTTAAAAAAAAAAAAAAAAAAAAATAAATCTAAATTTTTTTTTTTTCTATAAATACCTATCAATACCCTTCACTTTCAACACCAATCCTCATACATTTTCTTCTACTTCTACTATTATTCACTCTTTACTCAACAGTTTCCTCTCTTTCAAATTGTATTTTTATTTCTTATATTTATGACTTCTTCTATCGAAATCGAAGGGGCGTGGAGCACCATGGAAGATGTTTTCTTGTGTGAGGCTTGGCTCCAAATTTGTCATTGTCTCGTGTCAGGCAATGAGATGAAATTTTTTCATATGTGGAAAAAAATTCATGCTGAATTTTGTGAAAAAATTCCGGGGTTGACTCGTACGGAAATGACATTGTCTAGTAGGTGGAAAATTCTCAATAAAGAGTTGGGAAAATAGAGGGATACCTTGGCAAAAGCGATGGACAACCATAGAAGCGGGGAAAATCTTAGTAACGAGGTAAATATTTTGTAATTTTTGTTTTATTAAGTTTAATGTCCTAATGTATATATTTGTAATGTTTATTGCATTTTCAATATTTTGTTAATATTTCTTGCATTTCCAATTGTTTCTTAATATTTCCTGCACTTCCAATATATTTGTAAGGTTAATTGCATTTCCATTATTTATTTTTTGTTACTTGCATATCCAATATATTTTAAATATTTCTTGCATTTCCAATTTTTTTTAATAGATGATTCAAGCACAGATGTGGTTTGGTGCAATTGGGCAAGGCAAAATAGGTTTCAACCATCATGATTGGAATTTGAAATCTTATTTGAAATTTGAAATTCATCCGAAATTTGAATTTTGAAATTTATCTGAAATTTTGAATTTTGAAATTCATCCGAAATTTGAAACCAAAAATCTTATCTGGAAATTTTATCCGATTATGAATAGTCTTGACACGTAGGAACCCGAAAATCTTATCCGAAAATATTATCCAAATTAATTATTGAGGTAAAAAAATTTGTGAAAAAAACAAAAGAAATGAATAGTAATTTCCCTTTGCCATTACAACGGGTGGAAACACACAATACTATTTGCAATGGCAACCACTATTCACGTGAATAGTGATGCCCTAGCTCCTCCTTGCTATGACAAAGGGCAAATGGGTGGAGTTGCTCTTACAAGGTAGAATGAAAAATCCTGAATTTCTCACCCAAATTTCCTCAATTCTCAAGAAACAGGACCACTTGGTCGTGGTATAATTACTAAAACTTATGATTTTCCTTCTTCCTTTCATGGCAGAATTCAAAGAGCTCTCATCTGATCAGTCCCGAATCTTATGTCGATTCTACCCTGGCAGAATACGAAGAGCATTAAGGGTAATATTGACGTTTCATATTGACTAGATTTCAGATACGCTGTACATCCAACGGTCCAAAACTCATCCCCATAGCCAAAGGCCCATTCGACCGTTGGATATGATCGACAGAGATAGAGAGGGAGCTGGGATCGACGGCGAAGTGACGAGAAAAAGGCTTTGGCTTTCTCGGCCCTCACTTCTATCAAGCTCTTGATCGACGGCGAATTTACTGTGAGCCTTTCAATTCTCTGTTTTCTTTTCCCCTTTTTTGATCTTATGGGATAGAATTTAGAAAAAGAGTAAAGATTGGAAACATCAAGCAGTTGCAATGAAAGAATGAAAATTTAATCTTCTAGCAAAATGCAACAAAGTTGAAATTTGAGGCAGCTGAAAGCACAAATCTTTCAATAATGAAATAAACCATCATAGGAAAATATTCAATTTCTTTATGAAATAATTATATTGTTGGGTTGGGAAAGAAAAGAAATCAAGGTTTTGGGTATTTAGTAAATGTATAATTGCATTTGCCAATGTGTATACAAATTTTGTCTGGTTATGTGTTTTAATGTTTTGAATTAGTGGAATTGTAAGGTATATATGGACTTGTTGGAGTCCATAATTGCTATTTTAATCTGTCATTGTAGTTTTTGGGGGAGTTTCAGTTGGGAGAGCTATTGCTGGGGAATTTGGGGAAGGAATGATGCATCCCGTTGACCCTGTAAAGGCAAGTATTCAGAGCTGAGCTATTTGTGAAAGTCAGGTATGATCATAGAGTAAAGATGTGATAGATGTAACATTCATTGCTAATGGGTAAAACTCAAATTTTGGGTTTGTAATCATATGGATGGAATTAAACTTTATACAAGTTCTGTGTTAGAAAGTAAATTTTCAAGTATTAGATATGGCATTTTATTTTCTTGCCAAAGTCTTTCCATAGCTTAGCTATGAAGCATGGTCTCCATATGTATGGTGCTGCCTCCTCTCTCTTCTCTCTAAATTTCATTATGATTGGGATCAGCCAATTGACAGTGTTGAAGACTGTTGGCCTCTTTAGGTCAACTGGTGTGTGTCATCCACATAGTTTGTTTAATAAATCTGCATTTCTTAAGAAAGAAAAAGACAATAGCTTAGTTCATTGAAAATCCCGGAGGCTGTTGCCTGCCCAAACCCATCCATATATGCACCCGCACACAACACTGACAGAAAGACACGTCAGGGATGCATATTCACTCATATGAATTATAGCCATAATGTTCTTATGAATTGTAAATTGTGAATTTATTTATTACTTTTCATTTGACAGATGGTGGTCCACACACTCACAAGCTTCTTCTGGTCTCATGGTATGTTAAATAGTGATAGTTTGTGTGTCACACCTTTTTGTTTTGGCCTTTACAACATCATTTGGGAAAATAGGATTGCAACTCCTATTAGACAAAATTTATTCAAATAGGATTGCGATTTCTTAACTTTCATTCCCTCGCACTAGATTGTTTTATTTTGTCTGGGAAAGGAAAACTCAAACATACCGTCTTTTGATCATTGGTGAATCATGGGCAGTTAGGCTTTTGGCCTGTAAATGATTTAGCTGTCATTATTCTGTTGCTCTTTTCATAAGAAGCTCTGGTTCGTATTTCTGGTAGTTTTGTTTCAAAATTATGATTTCCATCTGCACTAAGCAGGTTATTATGAAGGCTTAAACATTTGATAGCATGGGAAGAAAAATCTACATGCAATCCAAGTGCATATCTCACCGATGCCTCCCTGGGATGTGACTAGAACAAAATTTCAGCCTTGAGGTATCAGTTCTGTTTTGTGGTTATACAATATTTACTATTCAATAATTAATTTCCTTTGATTTTTGTTCTGCTTTTTGAATTTAATTATTGTATAGTAAATATCAGCATATTCATGAAGAAATACCATGGCACCATAATTTTTTGTTTAGTAAGTTTCATATTATAAAACAAAATTAATAATATTGTTGAAAATGGCTACTAAATATGGGATGTGCAAATAACATTTCCATAATGGTGGAATATACTCTCCTTCATAGGAGTGCAAGAATACAACCACAACTTTTGCTAAGAATCTAAAATGGATTAAAAATAACAAGAAAAAAGCTACAAAATTTGAAGATTGGGATCCATTTAGAACTAGTTTACAGCAAAGCAAGAATTAGAGATGATAGCAAGGCTCAATAGCCGCTAGGCTCTTCATTTTGTAGGTTATTAAGAACAACAACAAACCTAATAAGAAGGCTCATATGGAAAGCACCTAGCGTTTTCTTAATAGAACTTGATTCACTAAATTGTCTAAGTTTGCGTATGAAGAACCATCAGGACTGATGGCCTTCTCTGCTAGTTTCTTCCATTCCATAGCCTTAGTTCTCATTTTCTTACCCTTCTCTCCCTCCACTAACTCTTTAATGAGCTTCTCTACTTGGTCTCTCTTGGCATCATTATTGATCTCCAAGCCAATGCCCCATTCATTGCAAGTATAGACACAATTTATTCGCTGTTCGGCAAAGAATGGCCAACAGAGCATAGGAACTCCTGCAGAAAGACTCTCAATGGTTGAGTTCCAACCACTGTGTGTTAAGAATCCTCCAATTGATGGGTGGCTAAGGACTTGCTCTTGTGGGCACCAGCTTGCTACCAAACCTCTTCCCTTAGTTTCAGCTACAAACTCAGGTGGCAAAATCGCCGATTCACCAACTAACAGATCAGGTCTAACTACCCAGAAGAAGGGAAGCTTGCTATTTGCAAGTCCCCAACAAAACTCAATAAGATCTTCTGACTTTATGACCACTATGCTGCCAAAGTTTACATAAACAACTGAGTTTGGCACCTTAGCATTGAGCCACTGGAACCATTCAGTTTCTTCTTTCCATAGACTATATCCCATGGACTTCAAAGGGTGTTGTGGTATCTGATTGAGAAGTAACTGGAGAGGGCCAATGGTATAGACAGGTGGAGACATTGATGAGAGAGCATGCAAAACATCTGCCTCCAACTCATCAAAAGTATGAAGAACAACTGCTGAAGCTTTATCAACTCTGTCCATTGCTTCCAAGGTTAATTTAAACAAGATGTCGTTGGGGTTTGTAGTTTGAAAGGACTTTGGGAGATCCTTTAAACGAATAGCTTTCGTTCCGGGAACCCAATCTATGACCTGGTCCAAAAAGCCATTTGTTAAATAGCGCTCCTCTGCAACACCCAAGTCAAGAAAAATTTCATCACCATTTAAAAAAAAAACAAGAAATTAAGCAAAAAGTTGCTCAACTGCTTCATATTATGAATACTTATTTCACCTTTGAGTGGCGCAAGTCCTTTCTCTACCAAAGTGGGATATTGCTTAAAGCCCATGAATCCAATTGCAGCAATAGTAAAGAACAGTGCAACAGGGATTCCAAGTTCTTCAGCAGCTGTGATGCTGAAAGTCATGAAACCATCTGAAACAATGCAAGTCACTGGAGGATTCTAATATTGTTAGAAATTTCCATGTCATTGAGTTTTAAAAGGAGGTTACGAAATGGTGCCAAGAAATTTTTTCTGATGGAATCACAAAGCAAATACGCGTTTTGGCCGGCATCCTCATCCGAAGCTGGAAGACCATCTGGAATGGTTTTGAATTGAAATTAGGCAAGCCGTTGAGGGAGTTAGGTCCAAGAGATTTAAGAAAGCGGTGGTGGTTGAACTCTGTGTTAACAAAGGTTATATGAAAACCTCTATGGTGTAGGAGCTTTGCTAATTTCAGCATTGCCTTTATATGGCTTTGAATTGGAAAGGGAATGCATACAGCATGAGGCTTATTGCCCTGTACTTCTATGGAGCTCATCTTAGATTGTGTGCAGTCAGTGTATGCACATATGAACAATATTTGCACTCACAACACAATGCAGTAAAACTTTATAGTTCTAATAACATTTTCCTGCCATGTCTGGCTTATGACAATGAGACCTGGCAGCCTAGAAAGAGTCAGGGTATACGACAATAATGGACGGCTGGATTTGTTTGTTTCTCTACTGCACGTCCACATCTGTAAAAATCAAATCTCCGTAGAATCTTAAAACGGTATGTATCCTGCAGCCTGCAGGTTAAGTTGAATTAAGTGTCCTTTGTATTCTTATTGAAGGCCTTATGGGATTAGATTCACATCAATAGAGCCAAAACAGTAAAGAAGCTCTACAATGAGCCAAAATATAGCAATCATGCAGCCTGCAGGTTAATAACATGCTTTTATTAGAAATAATAGAGCCAAAATTTGAACACAAGCACCAAGAGATATCATTGAATATATATTATCACCATTATTTTTATTTTTATTTTATAGAAATGATATTGTACTTTAATCTAGTCTAAACTACGGGGACGAGAATTCCAACTCGGGTGCAGAATGGAGAGCACATCTGCAACTTGGCTAAGCCCATGTTTGCGATCACCATTATTTGTTAGAATTATGTAACTTGTATGTAACTATACAAACGTAATCTATCACTAATAAGGCACTCAGCAAGAAAGAAAGCCACATGAATTGAAAAATGAAACAAGGGCCATACATGCAAATAACATCTCGGTCCTTATCAAACACCAGTTTAGGTCCTATCTCCTATCATATGCCCTCTGGATCATAGGCACTCTGCAATACAAAATCTCAATGGTTGAATTCCAGCCGCTGTGTGTCAAAAACCCTCCTCCAACTGATGGGTGGTTAAGGACTTGCTCTCGTGGGCACCAATTTACTATTACACCTCTTCCCTTGGTTTCAGCCACAAACTCTGGTGCAAAAATCGTCGTCGCCAACAACGAAATCAGGCCTAATTACCCACAAGAAGGGATAATTTGTATTTGCAAGTCCTGAACCAAACTCAACAAGAAGTTCGGGTGTCATGACCGCTAAACTGCAAAATTTCACATAAACAACTGAGTTTAGCTCTTTAGAATTTAGCCATTGGAGGCACTCAGTTTCTTCTTTCCATACACTTTAGCCAACAGACTTCAAAGGGTCTTCTGGTATCTGATTGACAAGTAGTAATTCAATAGGACCAATTGTATAAATAGGTGGGATAAGCATAGATGAGAGAGCATCCAGAATCTCTTGTTCCAATGCATCAAATGTAAGAAGAACAACAGCTGAAGCTTTATCTCTCTATCCATTGTTTCCACTGTGAGCTTAAAAAAGATGTTGTCTGGATTTGTAATGTGAAACACTGTCGGAAGTTCCCGTAAATGGATACCTTTCATTCCTGGAATCCAATCAATCACCTTGTCCAAAAATCCATTTGTGAAATAGCTCTCATCTAAAAATTAAGCTTTGATCAGGCACACAAATCTATTCTTTAGAAACAAGCAGTATATAGAATCATAAATGTAAACAAGAGCTTCAATTTTAGTTACTTTCACCTTTGAGTGGTGTAAGTCCTTTCTCCACCATAGCAGGATATTGTTTAGAGCCCCGCCTGCAGAAATAGTAAAGAACATTGCATTAGGAATTCCAAGTTCTTCAGCAGCTGTGATGGGGAACGGCATCAAACCATCCGAAACAATACAAGTCACTGGAGGGTTGGTATTGCTGGAAGCTGCTCTGTCATTGAGTTCTTTTAGGAGGTTAAGAAACAGAGGCAAGAAGTTATCTCGCTCTTAGTTAAAAAGCAAAACGATGTCCTGGGAAGTATCCTCATCTGAACTGACTGGAAGACTGTCTGGAAAGGTTTCGAATCGAAAATCAGGCAAGCCATCAAGGGAGTTGGGTCCAAGAGATTGAAGAAAGCGCTTGTGGTTGAACTCTGTGTTGACAAATGTCACATGAAAACCTCTATGGTGGAAGAGTTTTGCTAACTTAAGCATTGCCTTGATATGGCTTTGAAGTGGAACTGGAAGACATACAATTCCATCTTAGAATTAGATTAAGTGTATGCATAATGCGTGCATTATAATTTGTAACTCTGCAGGCAAGCAAGTCTAGCTTTTGTGTGTCTCTATCATATGATAATAATATCAAGGCTGGACATGATAGTGCGGTTTGATCTTTATGTTAAAGCAAGGCCATCCAATTAACCCAAAAACGTGTCTCTAAGAGGTGATGTTTGGTTGCCAAATGAAATGAGTTCTAGGAAAAAGTCCATGGCACACACAATAACAATGGACTTTATAGTATGCATGGAGCATGTGTGTGGTCAAAGTAATTAGGTTAGGTGAATTGTCTGAGCTATGTTAATAATCATAAATCGTCAAACCTAAAACTATTTGGCAGCCACTACGGAGGCTTGAAAATCCCAAAGGCTGTTGCCTGCCCAACCCCATCCATGTCTGCACCCACACACAACCCTGACAGAAACACACATGTCAGGGATGCATATTCCCTCATGTGAATTATGGCCCTAATGTTCTTGTGAATTGTGAATTTATTATTAATTTTCATTTGGCAGATGGTGGTCCACACACACTCAAAAGGGATGTAGCTTACTAGCTTCTTCTGGTCTCATGGTATGTTGAATAGTGATAGTTTGTGTATCACAACCTTTTGTTTCGGCCTTTACAACATCATTTGGGAAAATAGGATTGCAACTCCTATTAGACAAAATTTATTCAAATAGGATTGCGATTTCTTAACTTTCATTCTCTCGCACTAGATTGTTTTATTTTGTCTGGGAAAGGAAGACTCAGACATACCGCCTTTTGATCAGTGGTGAATCATATGCAGTTAGGCTTTTGGCCTGTAAATGATTTAAATGATTTAGCTGTCATTATTCTGTTGCTCTTTTCTTAAGAAGCTCTGGTTTTTGTTTCTAGTAGTTTTGTTTCAAAATTATGATTTCCATCTGCACTATGCAGGTTATTATGAAAGCTTAAACATTTGACAGCATGGGTAGAAAAATCTACATGCAATCCAAGTGCATATCTCACCACTCCCTCCCTGGGATGTGACCAGAACAAATTTTCAAAGTACAGGGATCAGCCTTGAGGTATCAGTTCTGTTTTGTGGTTATACAATATTTACTATTCAATAATTAATTTCCTTTGATTTTTGTTCTGGTTTTTGAATTTAATTATTGTGTAGTAAATATTAGCATATTCATGAAGAAAAACCATGGCACCATAATTTTTTGTTTAATAAGTTTCATATTATAACTAGCTTACAGCAAAGCAAGAAATTAGAGATGGTAGCAAGGTTCAATAGCCTCTAGGCTCTACATTTTGTAGGTTATTAAGAACAACAACAAACCTAATAAGAAGGCTCATATGGACAGCACCTGGCTTTTCTTAATAGAACTTGATTCACTAAATTGTCTAAGTTTGAGTATGAAGAACCATCAGGACTGATGGCCTTCTCTGCTAGTTTCTTCCATTCCATAGCCTTAGTTCTCATTTTCTTACCCTTCTCTCCCTCCACTAACTCTTTATGAGCTTCTCTACTTGGTGTCTCTTGGCATCATTATTGATCTCCAAGCCAATGCCCCATTCATTGCAAGTATAGACACAATTTATTTGCTGTTCGGCAAAGAATGGCCAGCAAAGCATAGGAACTCCTGCAGAAAGACTCTCAATGGTTGAGTTCCAACCACTGTGTGTTAAGAATCCTCCAATTGATGGGGTGGCTAAGGACTTGCTCTTGTGGGCACCAGCTTGCTACCAAACCTCTTCCCTTAGTTTCAGCTACAAACTCAGGTGGCAAAATCGCCGATTCACCAACTAACAGATCAGGTCTAACTACCCAGAAGAAGGGAAGCTTGCTATTTGCAAGTCCCCAACAAAACTCAATAAGATCTTCTGACTTTATGACCACTATGCTGCCAAAGTTTACATAAACAACTGAGTTTGGCACCTTAGCATTGAGCCATTGAAACCATTCAGTTTCTTCTTTCCATAGACTATATCCCATGGACTTCAAAGGGTGTTGTGGTATCTGATTGAGAAGTAACTGGAGAGGGCCAATGGTATAAACAGGTGGAGGCATTGATGAGAGAGCATGCAAAGCATCTGCCTCCAACTCATCAAAAGTATGAAGAACAACTGCTGAAGCTTTATCAACTCTGTACATTGCTTCCAAGGTTAACTTGAACAAGATGTCATTGGGGTTTGTAGTTTGAAAGTAATTTGGGAGATCCTTTAAACGAATAGCTTTCGTTCCGGGAACCCAATCTATGACCTGGTCCAAAAAGCCATTTGTTAAATAGCTCTCTTCTGCAACACCCAAGTCAAGAAAAATTTCATCATCATTTTTCAAAAGAACAACAAGAAGTTAAGCAAAAAGTTGCTCAACTGCTTCAATATTATGAATACTTCTTTCACCTTTGAGTGGGGCAAGTCCTTTCTCTACCAAAGTGGGATATTGCTTAAAGCCCATGAATCCAATTGCAGCAATAGTAAAGAACAGTGCAACAGGGATTCCAAGTTCTTCAGCAGCTGTGATGCTGAAAGTCATGAAACCATCTGAAACAATGCAAGTCACTGGAGGATTACTAATATTGTTAGAAGTTGCCATGTCATTGAGTTTTAAAAGGAGGTTACGAAATACTGCCAAGAAATTTTTTCTGATGGAATCACAAAGCAAATACGCGTTTTGGCCGGCATCCTCATCTGAAGCTGGAACACCATCTGGAATAGTTTCGAATTGAAAATCAGGCAAGCCATTGAGGGAGTTAGGTCCAAGAGATTTAAGAAAGCGGCGGTGGTTGAACTCTGTGTTAACAAAGGTTATATGAAAACCTCTATGGTGTAGGAGCTTTGCTAATTTCAGCATTGCCTTTATATGGCTTTGAATTGGAAAGGGAATGCATACAGCATGAGGCTTATTGCCTTGTACTTCTATGGAGCTCATCTTAGATTGTGTATACAGTCAGTGTATGCACAGATGAACAATATTTGCACTCACAACACAAATGCAGTAAAACTTTATAGTTCTAACAACATTTTCGTGCCATGTCTGACTTATGACAAGGGGACCCGGCAGCCTAGAAAGAGTCAGTCAGGGTATACGACAGTAATGGGCGGTTGGATTTGTTCCTTTTTCTACTGCTGAGAGAGACAAAATCAAGAACCACCAGGCTGAAAAATAATATATAAAAAAACCAAGAGATATCATTGAATATATATTGTCACCATTATTTTTATTTTTATTTATTAGAAATGATATTTTATTTTAATCTAGTCTAAACTATGAGGAAGAGAATTCGAACTTGGATGCAAAATGGAGAGCACATCTGCTTTAGCCAACTTGACTAAGTGAAGTGCATGTCTGCGATCACCATTATTTGTTAGAATTATGTAACTTGTATGTAACTATACAAACGTAATCAATCAGTAATAAGGCACTCAAAAGCCACATGAATTGAAAATCAAACGAGGGCCATACATGCAAACAACATTTCAGTCCTTATCAAACACCAGTTTAGGTCCAATCTCAAGTCATATTCAATTCAAGAAAACAACAAATCTTGTAAATCCGAAACTCAAGCAACCGAGAAAAAAACAAGGCAACAAACCACTTGAGCACGACTCCTCCCTTATACTAGCCATGCAAAGATGGAGGAGAGATAGAGGACCACCGCCGCCATTTTATAGTAATTTTGTTGTCACCATCCATTTTTTTCAATAGCGGCTAAAATATTTTGTCAAATTTAGTTTTTGTCAGAATCTTCAGCTCATTGGGACAATTTTTTTTTATTTTTAAATTTTGATTTTTTTATGTTTGGTGTTAAGACAAAGTCAAGAACCACTAACTAACAAATAATATAGAAAAAAACAACAAATGGCAGACAACCTAAAAGCACTGAGAGATATCATTAAGGGGAGTGTATTCAATTAAGATTTTAAAAGAGTTAAATGGAGTTATAAAGTTTATAGAGTTCAATATATTTCAATTGATTTCTATAAACTCCACATAGAGTTTGATTGAATTCGTAGATTGATTTTAATGGTGTTTGTTAGAGTTTTATCATAGATTTTAAAAGAGTTGATTAGAGTTCTAATTTTTTTTTTTTTTTTTGGGGTTGTTTATTGTTTTTCTAGATTTTCAAAAGAGAAAGTACCTTTACAAAAACAATTTGTAAAAAACGTTCAAACCATATACATCCAAAGAAAATAAACAAAGGGCATCTATTTTGTTCAAATGTGCAACCAAATAAAGATATATGTCAGCATATTTACGAAAAATGCGCAAAAGTAAAAACATAAAAGTAATTTCTTGACCAAAAAAAAAAAGATAAGTAAACTATAATTCTAAATGCATAAAACGAATAAGTATCTGCTTTATTGCTCATCTTTGACTCCCGTCATTCATAACATCTCTCCACATATTTGAAGATATCCCAACCCTCCATTGGTTAGCATTCTGGCGTTGTTATCTTGGGTTTGAAAAACTTGCTCATAATTAGTTCTTTGATTTTATGGTAACGATGACGATGTTGAATGTTATAAAAAAAACAGCAAATGGCAGACAACCTAAAAGCACCAAGGGATATCATTGAATATATATTAGCACCATTTTTATTTTTTTTATTTTATAGAAATGATATTTTACTTTAATCTAGTCTAATCTAAATTAGAAGGAAGAGAATTCGAACTCGGATGCAGAATGGAAGAGGACATGTACATCTGCTCTAGCCAACTTGACTAAGCTCATGTCTGCAATCACCATTATTTGTTAGAATTTTGTAACTTGTATGTAACTATACAAACGTAATCAATCACTAATAAGGCACTCAAAAGCAAGACAGAAAGCTACATGAATTGAAAAATGAAACGAGGGCCATACATGCAAACAACATATTTCAGTCCTTAACACGAGTTTAGGTCTTATCTCATGTCATATTCAATCAAGAAAACAACAAATCTTGCGAATCCCGAAACTCAAGCAACCGAGAAAAACAAGGCAACAATTTGTGGCGGAGTCAATTAAGGCACACAACATTTTGAAAATATTATATTTATCTATGTTATTCAAGTTGTTTTATAGCTATATTTACTATATTAACCCTTCTTACAAATGTAAATTGTCTACAATGAACATGAATATGACTTATATTTATTTTCATGTGTCCATATGTCATTTATATGTGTGTGTCATGGATTTTATTTGATTTTCTCATTCTATCTAAAATCAATTTATAATACTCTTTCATTATTTTTAGGTTGTTAGAATTTGGGTTATACTTACTAAGATATTAAATTTGAGATATTGAAATTTAATCATTATAATGAATTCTTATATATATTTTCCTATAAAAACTAAATTCATTGTAATTATAAAGGTATTTAAAGTTGACACTTCTGGATAGAATTTCTGACTTCGCCGACAAACCACTTGAGCACGACTCTTTTACCTTATGCTAGCCATGCAAAGATAGAGGACCACCACCGCCATTTTATAATAATTTTGTTGTCACCATCCATTTTTTTTCAATAGCGACTAAAATATTTTTGTCAGAATCTTAGTTTTTGTCAGAATTGTCAGCTCATTGGGACAAATTTTTTTATTTGATTTTTTATGTTTTTATTTTTTGGTCAACTTTGATTTTTTATGTTTAGTGTTAAGACAAAGTCAAGAACCACCAACTAACAAATAATATAGAAAAAAACAGCATATGGCTACAAAGAAAAGTAATCAATCAAAAGCTACAAGGAAAGCCACATGAATATATTGAAAAATGAAACGAGGGCATACAAGTTTAGGTCCTATCTCATATCATATCCAAGAAAACAACTAATCTTGCAAACCCAATCCAAAACTCAACCACTTGAGCACGAATCTTTTCTCCCTACTAGCCATTGGATTATGAGCTTATGCATTTAGGTGGTGTATTCAATTGGGATTTTAAAAGAATATTTTGGGATAAATAAGTCTTGTGATATTCAATTAAGACTTTTAAATGATTTAAACAAGTCTTGTGGTATCCCATTAAGACTATCAGGATTTTTAGAAGAGAGTGGCCAAATCTAGTGGTTAGTATTAGTGCATTTATGCATATTGAAGATAATATTAACCACTCGATTAATCTAACGAATTTTAATTAGTCCATATCAATATAATTGTATTATACAGAAACTCCCGCATTGCACCTTATCTTATCACGTTTCCATCTTATTGCCTGAATGCCTATGCTTTCACGTTGGTTTGTTTGGATGAATTGATATTTTCTTCCAACAAAAAGAAAAAAAGAAAAAATATCTCTTTGTTTTCTATTTTCTTAGTATTTAAGCAGAATCATATCCTATAACCATAAAATTGAGAAACAAAGAATATTTAAATGACTAGTTTTGTTTGTTGAATAGGTTTGATTTCATTTTTGACCCTGGGTTTGTCTTCATCTTTCTCTTGGGGTTGTTTTAATTTTTTCTTGAGTTTGATTTGATGTATTTTCTGTTTGTGATTATTTGTTTATATATATATATATTTATTTATTTCTGCAATTTGATTATGAGTTTGATGTTGCAAAAGCGTAGAAAAGGGGATTTGACGGGGAAAGGAGGAAGATATGGCGTGGGTTTGTTTAATTGCTGCAAGTAGGAGACTGAGATGGAGAAGTTACAATGATAAGACGCAAAGCGGGAGTTTCTGTCTAATACAATTATTTTGATGTGAACTAATTAAAATCCATTAGATTAATCAAGTGGCTAAAATTTCCCTAAATGCGTATAAATGTACCAATGCAAAATGTAGAGACACGAAATCCCTAGCCAGCCATGCAATGATAGAGAAAGATAGAGGACCGCCACCATTTTTGCCCCGTTTGGTTCATGGAATGAATTTGAGGGGAAATAATTTCCCATGTCATTTCCTAAGGAATGTGAATGGAAGATTCCTTTCCCACCTTTGGTAATGCTGGAAAAGTAACCGGAAAATATCACTTTATTTCCTTTCCTATGTTTTTTTAGTAGAAATGGAAAACAAAGTTTGTATAAATTTTCAATTATACCTATACTAAATCAAATAAAAAAAGAATGCATTTAATGATATATTGTAATTCTAAATTGTTAATGGGGATAAAATGGTCATAAAAAATATGTATTTAATGTTAGCTCATTTTCCCAAACTTTCCCATGAGGAGGGAAAACAAAACCCAAGTTAGGAGGATGACTTCACTTTCCCTCCTAATTTCTCATGAGTCAGGCAACGATTTCCCTATACCTAGACTTACCAAACATGAGAAAGCAATTGGTTTCCCATTCTCAAGTCTCCTTTCTCATGAACCAAACGGGTTTATGCTTTAGGAATAGGACCACCACCATTTTATAGTTTTTTGTCACCTTCCATTTTTTGAATAACTAAAATATTTTTGTCAGAATCTTAGGGCCCGTTTGGTATCCTACTAAAAAAGATGAACTCAAAAATCATAATTTGTTTTGGTTTTTTATTTTATTTTTAAAACATGCATTTTTAAATACTAATTTTATAGGATCTAAAAACTTTTTTAATATTGAACTCCAAACTATTTTTTAGATCCAAACAAAATTGAACTTAAAATATAAAAATCAGAAACCTAATTCCTAAAATATTTTTGTGATAATATTTTAGTTTTCTCTGGTATATCAATATTAAATAAGAAAATAGAGCTAAGCTCACATATTATTGCTAGTTTGTCACCGTCCATTTTTTTTCAATAGCTGCTAAAATATTTTTGTCAGAATCTTAGTTTTCTCTGGTATATCAATATTAAATTGAGAAAGAAAGTAGAACCAAGCTAAGCATTTGTTCATGAGCAAAACGAAATTATAGATAGATGGTAAAGAGGGAGGGAGTGCATATGCAGATCTTGCAACACATCTTTATAGTTCTAAATTAAGACCAGCAATAACATACACTTAATTAATTAACACATTCTTATGGATATAAGATCTAGCTTTTTCTTAATAGCATTTGATTCACTAAATTGTTCAAGTTTGTGGATGAAGAACCTTGTGGACCGGTTGCTTCTTCTGCTAGCTTCTTCCACTCAATGGCCTTACTTTTCATTGTCTTACCCTTCTCTCCCTCCATTAACTCTCTAACAATCTTCTCCACTTCCTCTCTCTTGACATTCTTATCCATCTCCACGCCACTGCCCCATTGATTGCAAGTACACCAGCTGTTTGTTGGCTGGTCCGCGAAGAGTGGCCAACAGATCATAGGTACTCCGGCAGACAAACTCTCAATGGTTGAATTCCAGCCGCTGTGTGTCAAAAACCCTCCAACTGATGGGTGGTTAAGGACTTGCTCTTGTGCGCACCAATTTACTATTACACCTCTTCCCTTGGTTTCGGCCACAAACTCTGGTGCAAAAATCGCCGATTCGCCAACACGAAATCAGGCCTAATTACCCACAAGAAGGGATAATTTGTATTTGCAAGTCCCCAGCCAAACTCAACAACAAGTTCAGGCGTCATGACCGCTAAACTGCCAAAATTCACATAAACAACCGAGTTTGGCTCTTTAGAATTTAGCCATTGGAGGCACTCAGTTTCTTCTTTCCATAGACTATAGCCAACAGACTTCAAAGGGTCTTCTGGTATCTGATTGACAAGTAGTAATTCAATAGGACCAATTGTATAAATAGGTGGGATAAGCATAGATGAGAGAGCATCCAGAATCTCTTGTTCCAATGCATCAAATGTAAGAAGAACAACAGCTGAAGCTTTATCTACTCTATCCATTGTTTCCACTGTGAGCTTAAAGAAGATGTTGTCCGGATTTGTAGTGTGAAACACTGTCGGAAGTTCCCGTAAATGGATACCTTTCATTCCTGGAATCCAATCAATCACCTTGTCCAAAAAGCCATTTGTGAAATAGCTCTCATCTAAAAATTAAGCTTTGATCAGGCACACAAATCTTTTCTTTAGAAACAAGCAGTATATAGAATCATAAATGTAAACAAGAGCTTCAATTTTAGTTTCTTTCACCTTTGAGTGGTGCAAGTCCTTTCTCCACCAAAGCAGGATATTGTTTAGAGCCCATGAAGCCGCCTGCAGAAATAGTAAAGAACATTGCAATAGGAATTCCAAGTTCTTCGGCAGCTGTGATGGGGGAACGGCATCAAACCATCCGAAACAATACATGTCACTGGAGGGTTGGTATTGCTGGAAGCTGCTCTGTCATTGAGTTCTTTTAGGAGGTTAAGAAACAGAGGCAAGAAGTTATCGCGCATTGAATTAAAAAGCAAAAAGATGTCCTGGGAAGTATCCTCATCTGAACTGACTGGAAGACCGTCTGGAAAGGTTTCGAATTGAAAATCAGGCAAGCCATCAAGGGAGTTGGGTCCAAGAGATTGAAGAAAGCGCTTGTGGTTGAACTCTGTGTTGACAAAGGTCACATGAAAACCTCTATGGTGGAAGAGTTTTGCTAACTTAAGCATTGCCTTGATATGGCTTTGAAGTGGAACTGGAAGACATACAACATGAGGCCTATCTCCTATTGCCATGGAACTCATCTTAGAATTAGATGTAGTGTATGCATGCGTTATTATTTATAACTCTTGCTTTTGTGTGGCTCTGTCATATGACAATAATATCAAGGCTGGACATGATAGTCCGGTTCGATCTTTTTGATAAAGCAAGGCCATCCAACTAACCCAAAAAACGTGTCTCTAATTCTGTGTTTTCTACTAGTTAAGATTATCTTAATGTTAGGTGATCTTTGGTTGATGAGTCCTAGGAAAAAGTCCATGGCATACACATTAACAATGGACTCTGTACTATGAATAGAGCATCCCCGTGGTCAAAGTAATTAAGTTAGGTGTATTCTCGGAGCTATGTTAATAATTGTAAATCTTCAAACCTAAAACTGTTTGGCGGCCAGTCAATTATAGACTTTCTAGTGTTTGGTTTTGTTGTCGATGGAAAAAGAAAACGTGCTTCGATAATCTGTACAAACTTCAGTCATTCCAAAAGCAGGAAATCCACATGACTAGTTTTTATTGAGAAACGCAAAGAGGGCCAAACATAAAAGGTGAGCACTTCCAGCACAAGGGCTGGGGGGTTTAGGCCCAAAAACTGTTTCCAACAGCAAGGGCTAGCCCTGGTAGGATGGGGCCCACAAACCTAGGCTAGCCCTCAGGGAAGATTTGCTAAAATATGAATATGGTTTGAATGTATTAGGTTGAGTTTTATTCTTCTCCATAAAGAGGTATATATAGGAGTTTACATGGGGGTCTTACAAGGAATTAGACATAGTAAAGAATTAGGAAAGTATCTCCTAATTGTACAATGATTTATCACTTATATAAAAAATAGGAAAGTAAATCCTTAATTAATCAAGGAAGTAAATCTCCTTGATTAATTAGGAGACTCACGTTAACATTCCTCCTCAAGTTGGTACATATATGTCACCAATGCCCAACTTGGTAAGTGAGTCATGAAATACTCTTCCACAAACAGCTTTTGGTTAAGATATCTGCCAGTTGATCTTTTGATTCACAAACTCCGTGAGTCATTCTTCGATACTCTACTTTTGCACTAGATCGAGAAACTGTATTTTGCTTTGTACTCCGCTAAGTGACTAGGTTACCTCCCACGAATGTAAAGTAACTTGAAGTAAAGCGTCTATCTGTAATAGAATCAGCCCAATCAGCATCTGTGTATCCAACAACTTCAAGATCTCCATTTTTTGAGAACATTAATCCTTTCCCAGAGGTTGACTTTAAGTATCTTAAGATCTGATCAACTGCATTCCTATGAAAAACACTGGGCGAATGCATAAACTGCTAACCACACTCACAGCATATGCAATATCTAATCTTGGAGGACGTATGAAGAGTAGAACCTTTGGTGGTGGTGATAGAAGAAGGAGTCTGGGTAGCCAGGTCAACAGGATTGACAGCATACTTCTGTGAGTCTGCAATAAGATGGAGAATCGTATGGGTTCCTGACATCGCAGCGGAAGTAAAATGTGATATGAGAAGGTGAGGAAGGTGATGTGAGAAATTTGATGTAGGAATTGGATTTAAGAGGTATGTGTATAAGATTTGATGGTATGTGTTTAGGGATTTAGATAAGAGGATTTGAGGACTTTAGATTTTCAAGAAGGGGAGGAGAGCACTTAAATTTCAAGAAGAACGCAAGCACAGGTCACAAGAAACTTGGCTCTGATACCATGCTAAAATATGAATATGGTTTGAATGTATTAGGTTGAGTTTTATTCTTCTCCATAAGGAGGTATATATAGGAGTTTACATGAGGGGTCTTACAAGGAATTAGACATAGTAAGAATTAGGAAAGTATCTCATAATTGTACAATGATTTATCACTTATATAAAAAATAGGAAAGTAAATCCTTAATTAATCAAGGAAGTAAATCTCCTTGATTAATTAGGAGACTCACGTCAACAAGATTTGCTTAGTTCTAGTCCGAGTTTGCTGACATCAACGATGATGTCAACAACAAAATTTTTAAAAAAAAATCTTAAAAAAATACAAAAAATTTGAGATTTAAAAAAAAATAAATACTTAGTTGTAGTTTTCACTTCCCACACCAAAAACTCTATACAAATTTCTCTCCTCATATCTCATGTGAATAGTTGTTACCATGGCAATTGGTGGAAACACCACAACCTTTTGCAAGGGCAGCAACTATTCACAGTGAATAGTTGCTGCCCTAGTCCCCCCCTTGCCATGGCAAATGGCAAAATGCTGGAAGTGCTCTAAAGAATATGTACGGCATGTGGACCGGTGGAATATGATCTACTTTTTCTTAATAGCATTCGGTTTACTAAATTGTCCAAGTTTGTAGATGAAGAACCATGTGGAACGGTGGCTTCTTCTGCCACTTTCTTGCACTCCATGACCTTATCTTTCATTTTCTTACCCTGCAGTCAGACTTTCAGACACCCGTAAAGCCCATAATGTTGCTTGCTGCAAAAGTAAAGAAGAGTATGATAGGAATGCCAAGTTCTTCAGCCGGGGGGGGGTGTGGTTGGTTTGTGAATGGCATGTAATCATCTGAAACAATGCATGCAATTACAAGTCACTGGGGATCAATGTTGGGGGGGGGGGGGGGTGTGGTTTGTGAATGGCATGTAATCATCTGAAACAATGCATGCAATTGCAAGTCCCTGGGGATCAATGTTAAAGGAAGTTGCAATTTCTTTGAGCTTTTTGAGGAGGCATTATATTTTTTCTGACGGAATTAAAAAGCAACGTGATATCTTTGGCGATGTCTTCATCTGAACTAATTGGAAGGCCATCTGGGGTTGTTTCAAATCGAAAATTAGGCAAGCCATCAAGAGAATTGGGTCCGGGAGATTGAAGACAGTGCTTGTAGATGAACTCTGTGTTGACAGAGGTTATATGAAAACCTCTATGGTACAGGAGTTTTGCTAATTTCAGTATTGCCTTTATATGGCTTGGAAATGGAAGTTGAATACATCTTGCTATAACATTAACAACAAAAATTAATACTATTCTTACGAATAATCTCTATTTTTTTCTTAATAGCACTTGATTCACCAAATTGTCCATGTTTATGGATGAAGAACCATGTGGACCAGTGGCTTCTTCTGCTAGTTTCCTCCACTCCATGGCCTTAATTTTCATTTTCTTGCCCTTCTCCCCCTCCGTTAACTCTCTAACAAGCTTCTCCACTTCATCTCTCTTCACATTGTTATCAATCTCCAAGCCACTGCCCCATTCATTGCAAGTATAGTAACAATTGGTGTGCTGCTCGGCAAAGACTGGCCAACAGAGCATAGGCACACCCGCAGTTAGACTCTCAATGGTTGAATTCCAACCGCTGTGTGTCAAAAACCCTCTGACGGATGGGTGGTTCAGGACTTGCTCTTGTGGGCACCAACTTGCTATTAGACCTCTTTCTTTAGTTTCAAACTCAAACTCAGGTGGCAGAATTGCTGATTCACCAACAATCAAATCCGGCCTAATTACCCATAAGAAGGGAAGCTTGCTATTTGCAAGTCCCCATCCAAACTCAACAAGTTGTTGTGGTGCCATGACCACTAAACTCCCAAAATTGACATAAACAACTGAGTTTGGTGCCTTGGAGTTTAGCCATTGGAGGCACTCAGTTTCTTCTTTCCATAGACTGTATCCCATAGATTTCAAAGGGTCTTTTGGTAAATGATTGAGAAGTAATTGTAGAGGGCCTATTGCATAAACAGGTGGAGGCATAGATGAAAGAGCATCCAAAACATGTGGCTCCAACGCATCAAAAGTGTGAACAACAACTGCTGAAGCTTTATCAACACTATCCATTGCTTCCCTGGCAAAGTTAAACACAATGTCATCCGGATCTGTCGTTCGAAAGCAGCTTGGGAGATCCCTTAAACGGATACCCTGCATTCCGGGAACCCAATCTATTACCTTGTCCAAAAAGCCGTCTGTCAAACAGCTCTCATCTACAACAGAAGACCCAAGTAAAGAAAAGTTGCACCATTAATTTGTTTTAAAAACAAGCAATATATAATCATACATGAAACAACAATTGCTTCCCCATTTCTCTTTCACACCTTTGAGTGGCGCAAGTCCTTTCTCCACCAAAACAGAATATTGTTTAGAGCCCATGAAGCCGGCTGCAGCAATGGTAAAGAAGAGTACGACAGGGATTCCAAGCTCTCCAGCTGCTGTGATGGTGGATGTCATAAAACCATCTGAAACCATACATGTCACTGGAGGATTATTAATAATAATATTGTTGGCACTGGAAGATGCAGTGTCATTGAGTTCTCTGAGGAGGTTTCGAAATGGAGCCAATAAATTTTTTCTGAGGGAATCAAGAAGCAAAGGGATGTCTTGGACAGTATTTCCATCATCATCGGTATCTGAACTTATTGGAAGGCCATCTGGGATTGATTCATATCGAAAATCAGGCAAGCCATCGAGGGAGTTGGGTCCAAGAGATTGAAGAAACCGCTTGTGGTTGAACTCTGTGTTGACAAAGGTTACATGGAAACCTTTGTGGTGGAGGAGCTTTGCAAATTTAAGCATTGCCTTTATATGGCTTTGAAATGGAAGCGGAGTACATACGACATGAGGCTTATTAACTACTGAAACTGAACTCATCTTAGATTGTGTGTATCAGTTGTAGCCCAAATGCAATATATACATATAATTTTACAGGCCAACGTTTTTTAGTGTGTGTCTGTTATCTGCCTATGAGTCCAATAAACAATTGACGGTCGGCTTTGCTCTTTGTATTGTAGTTTCAGTAAAGGCCACATATTGAAAATATTCTCATATTAAAGGCGGCAGCTGTGAAAGGAAACAAAAACTACATCTCTAACAAAACCACTCAGTCTTACCAAGGATTTAAAGTTCTTTGGCACATTTGATTACAGTTTCTCTTCGTCCTCCCTACTCGTTCATCAAATACTCAAGACTGTTCAGAAATTATATATATACTAAACGTCAATTCATCTAAACACTGTTCCTAAGCGCAGTGTAATGACAAAATGCCCCTCCTTCTACCGTTGTTTTCCGTTCTGTTTTCTCTTCAGCACAGTGAATCTCTGAAAATGCCCTCCACTAAACCTTTTCTGCTCTTCCCTTTTTGCCCCTGTCCTTTACTAAATTTGTCCTTATGTTCCCTTTTTGCCCCTCTCTTTGGATGCTAACTCTATTCTCTCTGAGTTTTTCTCTCCTCTGCATACGTTGCTTACAAAAGGTTTTATTGTTCTGTAAATCAGTCACTAAAACCAGCAGCTAAATACCAAATTCTAACAGTTTATACTAAATTTTAGTGGCTGATTTATATATTACTATATTAGCATTGATGAGCATATCATTCTTTATTATTACTTTACTGAAAACATCATCACTTGCTCTATGCTATGCATAGTAGCGTGCCTAATTAACTTCATAGTGTTGTTTTTGGTTGCTCTGGCTGATTTGGCTAATTAATTTTTCCATTTATCTACACTAACATTTGCTATTTTCCAAATTTGTACCAACATAGTTAAAATCCCTGCAGAAGACAAGAAAGACCATAAATCACTTCTACAGTAGAGCTAACACGAGATAAATCCCCCTTTCAACAAACATCAAGGCAGAAAAATCCCCTTTCCCACACCAGTAGCATATGTGTAAAAACACGTACAAATTCTTTTGAACAAAAAGCAGCTCAAATTGTTGATATTTTGATTGCTGCTTGGTTTAATAAAATATGTCCAATATTTTAAGATGACAAGCAACATATAAAACATTTTATTAGTCTTTATTTTGTAACTTAAACTTACTACATATTTTCACAACTTTGTACACATGTCAGACAGTTTTAAAACCTGCAGCATCGCGCGGACACCTTTACTAGTAATTACTAAGGACCCTTCTATATAGAACTTAAGCAGCATGTAATCCAGCAAGATTGTTCAGCTCATAGACATAAGTGTTTAACAGTATATAGATAACAACTCATTGGGAATGTAATGTTCGGAATTATTCATAAGCATATGCTGCTGCTAACAGAGACAACAGCCTCGCCATAGCGCATCTTGATCGATCTTGCTAGTTTATTTATTAGACAATTGACTGTGCGCAGTACATCCTGCTAGTTGTTTTTTAATAGCACTTGATTCACCAAATTGTCTAAGTTTGTGGATGAAGAACCATGTGGACCAGTGGCTTCTTCTGCTAGTTTCTTCCACTCCATGGCTTTATTTTTCATTTTCTTGCCCTTCTCACCCTCCATTAACTCTCGAACAAGCTTCTCCACTTCCTCTCTCTTGACATTCTTATCAATCTCCATGCCACAGCCCCATTCATTGCAAGTATACCAACAGTTTATTGGCTGGTCAGCAAAGAGTGGCCAACAAACCATAGGAACTCCTGCAGACAAACTTTCAATGGTTGAATTCCAACCGCTGTGTGTTAGAAACCCTCCAACGGATGGGTGGTTAAGCACTTGTTCTTGTGGGCACCAACTTGCTATGAGAGCTCTTTCCTTGGTCTCAGCAACAAACTCAGGTGGCAAAATTGCTGAGGCACCCACCACCAGATCAGGCCTAATTATCCACAAGAAGGGATTCTTGCTATTTGCAAGTCCCCAACCAAACTCCACAAGACATTCCGGTGTCATGACTGCTATACTGCCGAAGTTCACATAAACAACAGAATTTGGCGCCTTGTCGTTTAACCATTTGAAGCACTCGGTTTCTTCTTTCCATAAACTGTATCCCATAGGCTTCAAAGGGTACTCTTGTGGTATCTTATTGAGAAGTAATTGGAGAGGGCCAATGGCATAAACAGGTGGAAGCATGGATGAGAGAGCATCCAAAACATCTCTCTCCAATACATCAAAAGTATGAAGCACAACTGCTGAAGCTGTATGAGCTCTGTCCATTGCTTCATTGGTGAAGTTGAGGAAGATGTCATTAGGATCATTTGTAGTTTCGAAAAAGCTTGGGAGATCCCTTAAACGGATACCCTTCATTGCTGGAATCCAATCTATTACCTTGTCTAGAAATCCATTTGTTAAGCAGCTCTCATCTACAACAACCAGGCAATTATAGAAAAAATTCATTTGTTTAGAAAACAAGCATAAAGAATCATAAAATTAAACAACTGGCTCAATATATTTACCTTTTAGTGGCGCAAGTCCTTTTTCTACCAAAATGGGATATTGTTTAGAGCCCAAGAAGGCAGATGCAGCAATGGTAAATAACAGCGTGACAGGGAGTCTAAGTTCTTCAGCAGCTGTGATGGTGAACGTCATGAAACCATCAGAAACAATGCAAGTCACTGGAGGATTAACATTGCTGGAAGTGGTATCGTTGAGTTTCATGATGAGGTTACAAAACGGGGCCAAGCAATTTTTTCTGACAGAATCACAAAGAAGATAGGGGTCTTGGGCGGAATCTGCATCTGAATCTGGAAGGCCATCGGGAATAGTTTCAAACTGAAAATCAGGCAAGCCATCAAGGGAGTTTGGTCCTAGAGATTTAAGAAAGCGCTTGTGGTTAAACTCTGTGTTAACGAAGGTGATATGAAATCCTTTGTGGTGGAGGAGTTTTGCTAATTTAAGCATTGCCTTAATGTGGGATTGAAATGGAAGGGGAATGCATACAGCATGAGGCTTATTATCAACTGAAATTGAACTCATCTTAGTCAGTGTATGAGTTTTGTGTTTGCAATTCACAGAAATGCATGCAGTAGAGTTTTATAGGCGATCAACAATTTTGTGTGGGATTGTCATATCACAAATTCACAATGAGTCCAATAAATAAAGGACGGTGGGGTTTGCTCTTTCTATTGTACTGTCATTAAAAGGTCCATACTGAGCTTAGAGATTATACGCATGTGGTGAAAAAAAATTCATAATGAAGGCGGCTTTTGTGAAAAAAATGCTGAAAGAATAACGAAAATTAGTACCGACAAAAATGCCGAAAAACTACATCTCTAACAAAAGACATGGGTAACATTACTCATCTTTGAACATATCAACCCATCAGTCTCACCAAGAATTTACAGCTCATTGACGCATGTGTTAGCATTCATTTATTAAAACATGTACGTGTATAATCTGTATGAGCAATTTCTATTGAGAAATGAAAATGATGGGCAAACAACATAGATCCTGAAGTTCTATTTACTTGTTCCACAAGTTTCTCAGAAAACTATTAACAGGCCTAATATGGTTGTGTTAATCCTGTTTTCAATCTCTCATATCATATCAAGAAACAGCTAGTATTGAAAAACTTCAACACACAAACGTTAAACTCAATAAATGGTTGTCTTTCAGTAGTACATTGCACATTAACCAGAAGGGCAGTCCCTCGCCCAGTGCCCTGGCTTGCCACACTTATAGCAAGAGCCCGGTGAAGCAGCAGACCGTGCTCCCAACTCAACCGGAGCATTATAGGAAGGAACTGCTGGGCAATCTCTTGCCCAATGCCCTTCCTTTCCACACTTAAAGCAGGAAGAACCAGTTCTTACACCAAAGCCATTGTTACTTGCCTCACTCGAAACCTTCCTTTCCACCTTGGCAGCGCCGCCACCCAGAACACCAGCAGCTGCCCCGGTATGCTCATTGCACCACTTGAAGAAACCGCATCCCTAATCGAGCCGAAAAAAAACAATAAGCCACTTTCCAGTTCTATTACGATTCAAAGTCCAAACACGCAGTTTCTCTTAGACATTAATTCAAACACATAATAAATATACAATAAAGATTCCAAATTTGCAATGCATTCCTATCTAATTGGGCCAAAATCAATGAATTAGGCTCAACAAGTTAAAGGGTACCTCGTTTGCAGGACAACGATAGAATTGGCTGCCGATGTTTTTGCCAGTTTTGGCTGTTAAGATTAAGCACAGACCACCGCCACAGGGACATTCAAGAGCAGGAAATGAAGAATCAGATGCAGCATAACTATGGGTCCTAGTAGCGCTACCACTACCCATACCAGTACTAGCCATTACATTAGGCCCAGAAGCATTGTCACACCACTCAAAGAAACCGCATCCCCCATTTTCCTGTCAAAATTCAAGCAAACAAAACCAATAACCATGGCATCCATTTCGCTCTTAAACCTAAAAAAGACAAAAAATTAGAAATGGGTTTGTGATTTGTGAACCTGTCTAAGAGGGCATTTGTAAAACTTTCGACCTCGATTTTTCTCAGTATTTGCAGTGAGCACCATACAGGCGCCAAATCCACAGGGGCAGCTCTTCTCCGGAACCGAAATCGAAGACGAAGAGTCCCCGCCACCGGAATTACCATAATACCCTCCACCGCCTCCTCCTCCTCCTCCTCCACCGGCGACATCACAATCACGGGCCCAGTGTCCCGGTTTTCCGCACTTGAAGCACGAACCACCGCCAGAAGAAATGCCGTCGTTTCCGGTCTGGCCGACATTGACTCTCCCCGTCGAAAATCCGCCGCGTGGAGGCTCGGGGGCTGCTCTTTGGCTTCCTTTGAGAGCCGCGGTGTAAATACCGCCATCTTCGCCGTCCGAGCCTTCTTTGTGATTCGCGCGGTAATGGAAAGAAACGGCGGCGTTTGAAGAGGGTGCGATACTGATACGCCGACGCTTGCTGGCGAGAGCCTGGGCCTCAGCCGCCGCCACCTGAGAAAGGAAGTCGTCGTCTTCGATCTCGATGACCAAACTCTTTGCTGCAGTCTTCATCTCTCTCTCAGTCTCAGTCTCGGTCTCTCTGAATCACTCGGCTCACACCAGTGAGACAATATGAGGAGGCATTTCGATTTTCTATTTGGTTTTCGTTAAATTTTTTTATTTTGGCCCCCATTTTCCCTCTCTCTCACTTTCCCGGCTTTTTTTTATCCCCCTTTTGACCAAGTTAGTGCTATTAGCAAATTTAACCATTTCAAAATAGGTAAATTCTATTTCGACCCAACCCCAAAATTTTCCCCTCAAAATTTCCCATTTTACCATTCAACGACATTGTCAAAATTAGTACATGTTGCAGGTTTATTTGTTAAATACATCTAGCTTAGCCTTAGCTTAGCTTTTCCTTAGAAGCACATGGTTCACTAAATTGTCCAAGTTTATGACTGAAGAACCTTGTGCACCAGTGGCCTCTTCTGCTAGTTTCTTCCACCCATCAGCCTTATTTCTCATTTTCTCACCCTTCTCTCCCTCAATCAACTCTCTAACAAGCTTCTCAACTTCATCTCTTTTCACATTGCTATCAATCTCCATCCCACTGCCCAGCTCATTGCAAGTATACCAACAATTTGTTAGCTGCTCTGAAACGAACGGCCAGCAGATCATAGGCACCCCTGCAGTCAGGCTCTCGATCGTTGAGTTCCAACCGCTATGTGTCAAAAACCCTCCAACTGATGGGTGGTTAAGGACTTGCTCTTGTGGGCACTAGCTTGCTATTAGACCTCTTTCTTTTGTTTCATCCACAAACTCAGCTGGCAAAATAGCTGAGTCACCAACAACCAAATCAGGCCTAATTACCCACAAGAAAAAATGCTTGCTGTTTGCAAGTCCCTAACCAAACTCAACAAGTTGTTCTGGTGTCATCACGACTACACTGCCAAAATTCACATAAACAACCGAGTTTGGGGCCTTGGTGTTCAGCCACTGGAGGCAGCCAGTTTCTTCTTTCCATAGACTGTATCCTACAGAGTTCAGAGGGTCTTCTGGCAGCTGGTTGACGAGTAATTGGAGAGGGCCGATGGTGTAAACAAGGGGAAGCATAGATGAGAGAGCATCCAAAACTTCTCGCTCCAACGCATCAAAAGTATGTATAACAACTGCAGAAGCCTTGTTTGCCTTTTCAGTTGCTTCTATGCCAAAGTTAAACACACTGCTTTTGGTATCTGTAGTTCGAACAAAGCTTGGAAGATCCCTTAGCCGGATGCTTTTTAGTCCAGGTATCCAATCTATGACTGTGTCTAGGTAGCCATTAGTTAGATTTGTCTCATCTGCAAATTAACAATAAGGAAAGAAATGTTATAATGAGTTAGTTAAGTAATATGAATCAATTGAATCATAAACAGGGGGAAATGATCTCTTGCTTGACTGTGAATCTGTGTACAACTGATCAAGTCGATTTTTCCTCGAAGGTATGGTATAAATTCACAGTCCGGCAATATAAGCATCTAACAAAAGAACATTTCCGAAGTACATAGATCTTGTCTCTTTGAGATATCCTCTCTCTGCCCTCCACCTTTTAGGGGTGTAAATCCTCTTTCCACCAGGGCACGAAAGTGTTTGATGGCCATGAAGCCACATGCAGCAATAGTGAAGAACGACACACTGGGAATTCCAAGCTCTTCGGCAACAGTGGTGGAGAAGGGCATGAAACCATCTGCTACAATACAAGTCACAGGACAAGTGTTGGAAGTTGCTGCATCGAGATTGAGTTTCACGAGGAGATAGCGAAACGAATCCAAGAAGTGGTTTGTATTGCATATGGAATCAGCAAGAGCAGTGAGGTCTTGGGTGGAATCTGAATCTGAAGTTGGAAGGCCATCTGGGATGGCTTCAAACTGAAAGTCTGGCAAGCCATCAAGGGAGTTGGGGCCTAAAGATTTGAGAAAGAGTCTATGGTTGTACAATGTATTGACAAAGGTTACATGAAAACCTCTATGATGCAAGAGCTTTGCAAATTTGAGCAGTGCCTTTATGTGGCTTTGATATGGGAATGGGATGCATACAGCATGAGGCTTACTAGCTGTTGCCATGGAAACTGCCTAATTATGTTATGTTTTAGGCTCACTCAGGCATATTAAAATAGGCAAATTGAGGATCTTTAGTCTCTGAACTTGTTGGTAGTTAGCACTGGGGCGTTTGTCTTTTTGGAACGGACGTCTCAGATGTCAACAATGAAATCTTCAAGATAAGATATGACAGATGTAGATAAAACAAAATAACACACAAAATTTTATACTAGTTCAGCGCTTAAAGCTGTTCGAAGACGGCGAGGAAATTCTACTATTAACAGAAGGAGATTACAGAGGAATTAACACTCTCACCACAACTGGAGATTACAGAGTTCGACTCTCTCAATCCAAACCCCAAATGCACTCGAAGGACGGACCTGCCCTTGGACTAACCTGGGCTAGCCCAGGTGACTTTCTTTTCACCAGCCTACAATATCATACTCAGCCCACCCAAAAAGTAAAAAATAATGCTAAAAAAGTAATTTTTGTAACCAACATCAACGTGTGTCCATCCTGGCAATTCCCGATAGACTCAATCAACAAACTACTACAACTTTTATTTAAATATTTAACACACCCCCATATTTATTGCTTCTATATATTGTTTTAATTCATTAATTAGTATACATTAACATGTTAACTCGCAATATACTCACTTAAATCACTCAAACTCATTGTGCAATACATTTCTTTCAATTCCTTTTTTTATATATAAAAGTTCTTTCAATTCTTTTGTGTTAAAATAATATGTAACATTTTCTAAAGTTTCACTACCAATTTCTATATTTTTCTCACAATTTCAGTATTTTTTATCAAATTTGTACCGATATCAATAATTTGTCGATATTTTCTAGATTTTGGGCCACTGATCCGAAACCATCGAAATTTAATAGATTTGTACGTAAGATAAATTTAGCCCACTCAATTTTCAAATCCTAGGTCTGTCCCAATCATATCAGATTCTTACTCACATACAAATGCCAAAAGGAGAACAGATACAGATGTATAAAGTAACTCATAAACAGAAGAGCAACCGAAAACAGAAGAAGAGAACCTTACAGACTCTCCTTGTTGCTTATTAAGTCGCTAGCACACCAAATAGAAGAGAGACTCACAAATGAGGCTCACACCCAATGACCAAGAAAGACAAGACAAAACAAAATGGACCTTTGGCTCCTCACCAAAGCTGCTGTATGCAGCAACATAGAAGCAAACAAACAGAGAATTTCTCTATGATCGGCAGCCCAAGGTCTAATCCCTCTTTAATCTTCAAAGAGTGGCTAAAAACACTTCAAAGTGCGGCTGAAAAACACAAAAGGGACACGTCACACGTGGCCTTCATTAAAGCCACACCAATTTTTTCCACCAAAGTCAACATTTCCTGGTTTTCTCGAATTATAATACAGCTTGAGGTGCCATGCCTTTTCTTTTTCTATGGTTTTTGAGTATGCGCATTGAAATTATATATATTTTGTTAAATGTGCTATGCATTTTATATGGTTTTTGTGTATTGATAATCCCCTTTTAATAAGGTCATATATATAATGCAGAACTGTGATTGATGTAATGTGTTATTATTTGAAAGGTTTTAAAATTTAACGTTTTGATTTTGTTTTAATTTTTTGGCTATTTTCTTTATTTATTTTGAGAATTTCAATTATTTAAATTTTCAGTTTTTATTTTATATTCATTGCCTTAATTTTTCTGGTTTTTTATTTTCTGATTTCTATCCAATTGTGAACGTGCTCATAGCGGACCTTGAGTCTGCGTATTGAGGTCGTATCTTGGAGTCTTGTAGACTATCATTACCTGCACGTAGGGAGGCTACAAAGAATTTAGGACAGTGTCTTTGACGTGCTTTCACTATACCAGGCTTGCTTTCTTACTCTTGACTTATTTTACTTATTTATTTGTTTCTTTATTTTTACTTTACTGTTAAAGCTTTATTTTATATATTATTTATATCTAAAGGTTTGAATAAGAGTTTTACAAAAAAGGAAAAACACAATTTTTAATAACAAGAATTTTACAGAAAAGGAAAAACACAATTTTTAATAACATAATGCACTCTTCATTTATTTATTTATCCTGTTTCTGTTGTCATACAATGCGTATTTAAGACTTACATTTGAATGAAAGAAAAAGAGAACACATCTAGCTTAGCTGAGCTTAGCTTTTCCTTAGAAGCACATGGTCTAAGTTTTTGACTGAAGAACCTTGTGAACCAGTGGCCTCCCCTGCCAATTTCTTCCACTCTTTAGCCTTATTCTTCATTTTCTCACCCTTCTCCCCCTCCATCAACTCTCTAACAAGCTTCTCCACTTTATCTTTCTTCACATTGTTATCAATCTCCATCCCAGTCTCCATTCCATTGCAAGTATACCAACAAATTGTTTGCTGCTCAGCAAAGAATGGCCAGGAGAACATAGGCACTCCAGCTGCCACACTCTCAATGGTTGAATTCCATCTTTTGTGTGTCAAAACCCCTCTAACCCATGGATGGTTAAGCACTTCTTGAGGGCTCCAACCTGCTATTAGACCCCTTTCTTTGGTTTCAGCCGCAAAATCGTGGTTTCACCAACAACCAAATCAGGCCTAATTACCCACAAGAAGTGATGCTTGCTATTTGCAAGTCCCCAACCAAACTCAACAAGATGTTGTGGTGTCATGACCACCCACGCTGCCAAAGTTCACATAAACAACTGAGTTTGGTGCCTTTGAATCTAGCCAGGGAAGGAACTCAGTTTCTTCTTTCCATAGGCTTTATTCCACTGGCTTCAAAGGGTCTTATGGTATCTGATTGACAAGTAATTGGAGAGGGCCAATGGCATAGAGATGTGGAAGCATAGATGAGAGAGCATCCAAAATCTCTTGCACCAATGCATCAAATGTATGAATAACGACTGTAGAGGCTTTATGTAAGGCTGGGCACGGTACAGGATGACACGGGATGAAGGTCATCCCAGTGTCAATCTCGGATAGGGGAATCGGGATGGGATGGCATGGCACGGGATGAGAGTTTTTGAAAACACGTTCAAACCATACCAGACCGAAACAAGATTGGTATGATTCGGTATCAATGTTGATACTATTTTTTTTTAATTTAAAAAAACCTGTTATTTATTGATTTATTTAGCTATTTACTTTTGGTAAATGAAAAGGAAAGTAATTGAAGAAAATAGAAAGAAAAAGAAAAAGCAGAGTTTGGGTCAAATGCATATTAGTTTCTTTCAAATATACCATTAGCAAATATGTATATGAGAGAGAACTATACGTAGTTGCAGTATTCGCAAGGGTTATTAACTTATTATTGTTTTGGGTTGGGGCTTTCCTTTTCCACTAGTTTGGAGAAGAACAGAGAGAGAGAGAGAGAGAGAGAGAGAGAGAGAGAGAGGAGGAGGAGGAGGAGGAGATGTCTTGAGCTCTTAGATTCGCCAGAATAGCTCTTGGATGATTCATAATCAAGTAGAATAGGTGTTGTAGTGCAGCTCTAGGTCAATAATCATCAATCTAGCCACTCACAGCCCCGTCCAGATTGAAGAAATCTCAATTATGTCCAACCTGTAAGCCTCCCCATGGCTAGAATAGATTAAGAGATCTGCCAACCCTGACATTGATATCAATTTCCAACTGAGCCTCATCAGTTAAAGGTGCTGACGTTTGAATCTAGCATAGTTACACCCAGTCTAGCCTGAGTCATAGGCAACAATCCAGGCAGAAATTGAAGCCCAATGTTTTGTTCTCCCTGCAGATATGGCAGTTCCCTTTTGTCTTAAAAGTCCTGTAACATGCATTTTTTCTTGAAAAACAGTTTGATTTATTTTCAATATTCATTTTGGCCAGAACTACTAGTTTACTGTGATAAATTATGAAGTCCTTACCAGTCTAAGACAAGAAAAGAACTTACTTGGGAGATATTCCTCACCCAAATTCACAATCACTTGATAAAGTCAGTAACTTGGAGCGCAAGCTATCTTTGTTTCATAAGTCTGTTAGGGTTTCAACTACTAACAGTGGCACGCTCGCACACCAAAGATAGTTGATTTGTAGACCACCAATGGTTTTCAAGTCAATAAGGGACTTTACCCTACTATCATAGGATTAAATCAAAACGGGTGAATACCGATATATATGCACCAACTTGAGGGGGAGTGTTTGCGTAAGTCAACGTTCCTATTAGGAATAGAATTTATATTTGATTGTAATTATCTAGTTTGAGTAGAATTATGAGATTTTGAACATATTTCCTATATGTACCCACTCTGTATGTAGTATATATATTCCTCTTGAGAGAAGAATAAACATATCAATTTAAACCCTAATTATTTTGAGTGCAGCATCATTGAGCTTTGCGAGGAAGGCACAAAATGGAGCCAAAAAATTATGATTAATGGAGTCACAAATAGCATAGATGTCTTGAGTTGAATCTGAACCTGAAGGAGGGAGACCATCTGGGATGGTTTCAAAATGAGTCTGTCAAGCCATCAAGGGTGTCGTGGCCTAAAGATTTAAGAAAGCGTATGTGGTTGTATTTGGTATTGACAAAGGTGATTCGGAAACCTCGATGGTGTAGGAGCTTTGCAAACTTGAGGAGTGGCCTTTTGTGGCCTTGATATGGGAATGGGATACATAAAGCATGAGGCTTCGGATCAGCTACCTCTATAGAAACCATGCCTATCTCTGATCTTGTGAGTTAATATGCAGATGTTACTTGGTGCCTATATATTGTTGGTTTTCGGAACAAATGTCCAAGTGAGATCTTCTTCCTCATTTTCTGGAATTATAATACAGCTTGAGGTGGCATGCATTTTATATGTTTTTTATTATTTTTTTAGTTTTTGCGCATATTGATGAAATCAATTGTATTGATAGACTAACTTTCGCACGAGGTCTATTAGATCCAAGTATTATTTAAACTGAGATGTATTCAATCTTCCAACCACGATACATATACGAGATTTGATCTTGCTAAAGAACCAATAAGGGAAAGGTGTACTCAGGATAACAAAATTTAGGTTTTTCTTTTTGAGAGGAGGCGATGCATTGCATTTATAAATCAAGCACTAATGTTGTTAGTTGTAAAGGCCAGTACAAAAACATATACCCATATAAGGTTAATACAAATGTGGAAGCAGAGTAACCCAACAAAGATTAATCTAGATAGGGAGGAATACACCAGCATCAACATTGTATCTCCCCTCATAGCCACACATAGCCAGAGGAAATGCAGTAAAGAAACCAGGAGCCTAGATAAATCAGGAATAGAACACAACCCGCCCTACAGCCAAACAACCTGGACGCCCAAACTACAAGCGCAATACCCCTTACAACTTTTAACTCTCACAAGTAAAATAAAATACAAATAGACACTGCAACAAGCACTAAAATCAACACCGAAACTGCAAACAAAAATCACGAAGTCAAAAGCAGCAATCAAAGTCGACAAAAGATCTGCAAAGCAACCAACAGGGGCAGCAAAGTGGTACCAAAGCAACTCGAAAATTGACAACTCCGGATCTGCAAAAAAGAAAACCGAAAAACCGAAAAACCGAAAGAGCCAGTCACACAATCCCAGCCTAAAACTGCGAGGAAGGGAAGGAGCAAAAGGAAAGGAGGGACAAGGAGGAAGGGCGGGTGAGAAGCAGAGGGGACGGGTATAAGGGAGGGAGGAGAGGGGAGAAAGATGGGGAGAAGAAAAGAGGAGAGGAAAGGGGAAGAGCTGGGAAAGGAGTAGGGGAGGGAATGAGGGGACGATAGGAGAGGAGAAGGGATCGAGGGAGGAGGGGGAGCCAGCCACCGAACCTCAAAAGGGGCGGCTGCTGCTGTAGGTTCCTAGAGAAAGAAGAGAGGCCTAATGGTACGCAGGATCAAAACTTTAATGAAAATAATCTAGGTTTTTCTTAAGATCACTTGATTCACTAAATTGTCTAAGTTTGTGGATGAAGAACCATGTGGACTGTGGCTTCTTCTGCTAGTTTCTTCCACTCCATGACCTTATTTTTCATTTTCTTACCCTTCTCTCCTCCCATTAACTCTTTAACAAGCTTCTCTACTTGGTCTCTCTTGACATCATTGTTGATCTCCAAGCCAATTCCCCATTCATTGCAGGCATAGTAACAGTTTGTTTGTTGGTCTGCAAAGAATGGCCAACAAAGCATAGGCACTCCTGCACACAAACTCTCAATGGTTGAATTCCAACCGCCGTGTGTCAAAAACCCTCCGACTGATGGGTCGTTAAGGACTTGCTCTTGTGGGCACCAACTTGCTATTAGACCTCTTTCCTTTGTTTCAGCTACAAACTCAGGTGGCAAAATTGCTGATTCACCAACAACCAAATCAGGCCTAATCACCCAAAAGAAAGGAAGCTTACTATTTGCAAGTCCCCATCCAAACTCAACAAGTTGTTGTGGTGTCAGTACTGCTATGCTGCCAAAATTCACATACACAACTGAATTTGGTGCCTTGGATTTTAGCCATTCAAGGCATTCAGTTTCTTCTTTCCATAAACTGTATCCAATATGCTTCAAAGGGTCTTCTGGTAATTGATTGAGAAGTAATTGGTCAGGCCCAATGGCATAAACAAGTGGAAGCATAGATGACAAAGCATTCAAAACATCTGGCTCCAATGCGTCAAAAGTATGAAGCACAACTGCTGAAGCTTTATGAACTCTTTCAATTGATTCCAAGGCGAAGTTAAACAAGATGTCATTGGGATCTGTAGTTCGAAAATTCGTCGGTAGATCCCTCAAACGAATACCTTTCATTCCTGGAATCCAATCTATTACCTTGTCCAAGAAGCCATTTGTCAAACAGCTCTCATCTACATAATTAACACCCAAAGTAAGATTTGACATTGTTAATCAATAATATCATACAAATAATTCCTTAAAAAACATTTATTTCACCTTTGAGTGGCGCAAGACCTTTTTCCACCAAAGCAGGGAATTGCTTACAGCCCATGAAGCTGCATGCAGCAATAGTGAACAACAGCACTACAGGAACTCCAATTTCTTCTGCAGCTGTGGTTGTGAATGGCATGAAACCATCTGAAACAATGCAAGTCACTGGAGGATTGACATCACTGTTGGAAGTTGATCTGTCATTGAGTTTCATAAGGAGGTCTCGAAACGGGGCCAAGAGTTTGTTGCGGATGGAATCAGCAACCAAAGAGACATCTTGGGTTGCATCTTGATCTGAACCAGCTGGAAGGCCATCAGGAATAGTTTCGAATCGAAAATCAGGCAACCCGTCAAGGGAGTTGGGTCCGAGAGATTTTAGAAAGCGGTTGTGGTTGAACTCTGTGTTGACAAAGGTTACATGAACACCTCTATGGTGGAGGAGCTTTGCAAATTTGAGGTTTGCCTTGATATGACCTTGAGCTGGAGCTGGAACACAAACAACATGAAGTTTTTGAGCTGCTGCCTTGGAACCCATCTGGCTTAGATTATATGTTTGTTTTTGTGTTTGCACTAATGAAAATCAAATGCAGATTATGCGTCTCTCTTAAGGTGGTGGAGTGGCCAAGATCAAATTGAATACATGTTGCATTATTATTTTTATTAT
Source organism: Prunus armeniaca (assembly GCA_903112645.1). Classification (NCBI taxonomy): domain Eukaryota; kingdom Viridiplantae; phylum Streptophyta; class Magnoliopsida; order Rosales; family Rosaceae; genus Prunus; species Prunus armeniaca. Next base: position 17,672,575 of record CAEKDK010000003.1, on the reverse strand, counting down.
TTGCTTCATTTTTCCCTTTAGACTTGCGGAGTACGCATATTCGGGTATGGGTCAAGATAAGAAAATGTAGGATAATGTTAAAATTATAAAAGGAAAAAAAGGAAGAAGAAAAGTCTTACCAGTCAAACAACTAAATGGAGTGTGTAGACCGGTGATGCATGTAGTCTGGCTATGCCTAGAATGGGTGAGAGCATACAAATACATTCCCAGTTAAAAAGTGCGTTGATTTGTAGATGAGTTGGTCTCATATTTGAATTTCATGGCACTTGGTAATATGTGTGAGAAACCTTCCTCTCCTTTGTAATTTAGACTATCAATTATATATATATTTTTTAAAAAGTTGAGTGGATTAGATAATTGGGTTTTGGGATGAATGGTTTTTTTTTTGTTTTGTTTTTTTTTTTGCGCGTTATTTAGTCGCTATAAGTTGAATAGTGTTAGAGTTTGAACAGCTAACAAATATTATAGCTGGCAAAATTACAGTTGAACAAATTAGGTAGTTAAACTTGAAATTTTATTTTCAATTGGTGCATATGCCTAAATATGTTAAAGAATGATTCTATTTTTAGCCACATTAACTGATTTCATTTGAGTAATTCACAATGGACTTCCTAAATCACCTCAGATAAAATTTAGGGAGGAAGTGAGACAACTCATCTCACCTCCAACCATGCTCCTTATCTAACTCCTAAAATCGGGAGACCTCTAGGAGCTCTTAATCTGAGGAGAGAGAAAGGACTCCTAGTGGCTCCATATAATTAAATGTTGCTTTACTTTAATGCTATTTAAAGTTTAATGCTAACTAATTGTTATTATTATTTTATATGAAGAGGGAACATTTATGCTAAACCAAAAAAAATATTAAATCATTTATAATTCTCTAAACTAGAGAGCATGAGTGAAGTTGAAATTTTATAAGGTGCTTCTAAAATAGCTTTTTAGTGTTTTTAACTAAATTTTAACTAAAAAATAAGGAGCATGATTATGAATGCTCTCACTCATATGATTTAGAGCATCTCCTCATGCACTTCTCTTCCTTTGTGAACTCTTTTTTAGATTTGCATCGTGTGCTAAAAAAACAAAAAGTAAGTCCCTTGTAATATTATTTCTCTTTAAATAGGATCTTGTCTTCATCCTGAGTATGATGACTCTATGTAACTTCCTTGTTTTCTAGCACAATCTAGATATTATTTATAAAAGGGAATCTTCTATTTACACCAACATGTTAGATGATGTCCAACAATTGAATAATTGATACATACCATAAATTAAGGGAGTTGATTTTCTTACTCATCTTTTGTCTATTACATTATTGTTGGAAATTGTATATTCCCACTCCTTTTTTGTTCATTTACACTCTGTTATTTTGTAAAAAAAAATATGAAAAATTATAAATGAGTGTAAATGAACAAATGAGAAATGAGAAAATCAGCACCCATATCATTCTGTTTTGGCCATAATGTTGAACCGCACTGCCAGCCAAAAATTTAAGAGAAATAGCTTAAAATGCCACCCTTTTCATAATTTTAACTAAAAATACCACCCTTTCCCAATTTTTTTACAACTATCACCTATAAATATATAATTATTGTCCACTTATTGCTGATTTTTCACATGTTCAGAAATTTTTTTCTCGCTTAGCTCACTCAGCTCTCTCTCTTTCTCTCTGGCACAGCTCTCTTTCTCTTTAGTATCTGTCTATCGCAGCTCTCTGTGTCTCTCTTGGCTCTCCCTCTCTCTAGCGCAACTCTCTGTCTCTCTCTTTGCTCTCTTTCTCTAGCACAACTCTTTCTTTCTCTAGCTTCATTCTGTCTCTTTCTTCCCCTATTCGCTCTATTGCTCTCTGTTTGGAATCGCAAACCCCTCCCTTGACCCCATATTTTAGGTATGTCTTCTGAATAGCTGCTTGCAACCTTGAAGCTCTAGGATTGCCGACCTCAAAAAGGTAGTGTTGATGGTTATTTTCTTAATATCAGTGGGATTATGTGAAATGGGTTATATTTTGATTGTTTGGGTTTGTGTTAAATTCGTTTTGGCTTTAATTGCTTTGGGTTAGGTTTTGTTGAATATTCATGCTCATTCATCTGGGTTTGTACCAATTGCATTTAGATTGGTCTGGATATGTGAATCTTGAAACTTGGGATTTTCCATTTGATGTAGTAGATCTGTATAGTGTGATTATGATGAATTCTTGTTCACTACTGTGTTAGTGGTGTACTGTTGTTGTGTTCCTGTTATTTTGCTGTCGTATTGCAGTTATGTTGCTGTCGTATTGTAGTTATGTTGCTGTTATATTGTTGTGATATTGCCATTGTATTGCCTGGTTATTGTGGTTATATTATATTGTGTTAATGAAATGTTGTTTTGTCATTGTCAGAAATGGAGACAATTGTTATTCTCGTGTGCTACAATGGAAAATGGGTCACCTCGACGAAGATGTGCAAATACGAAGGGGGTGACTCAAAAGGCTTAACAGTTCCATGAACCATCACATTTGCTGAACTGTTGGATCGTGTGCATAAGATTAGTAATACAAACAGCTGGGAAGATAAGGTTTGCTTACAGTTCTCAGTTTTGGTGGCCTCAAATGAGTGGAAGCACATAAAGATTGAGGACGATGATGATGTCAAATTTTTTATGAAGCGATCTAAACGTGTAGCCTTGGTTTTCCCTTCGCGGGATAATATTGTTAGGGTTTGGTGGCGATTTATTTTGCATGTCTAAAATGCAGTCTGAAATGGATGTTGTTTGGCTTAATCTTCATATATGTAATTCTTGTATTAATAATTGACACAAATTAATCTCGTAATCATCCCATTATTAACTAGTAATGAGTAAAGATAAGTAAATGAAATGAAACAAAACAAGAAACCCAAAATAAACACAAACAACAATTTCTAGCACCCTTTTATCGCCACTATATCGCTACTGTATCACCAAGGTATCGCCATTTTATTGATTTTTAGACAAAAACGAATTATGCACTTCCTCTGTTTTTCAGTCTTTGTCTGGGATAGGGACAATGCTTTTCCTTGGAACTTTTCTTCCTCTGCAATCATCAACTTAATTGGAGAAACTATATTTCCCTCCACGCCAATATTATAAAAATAATTTCAGTCCGTTGCAATCTAGACAATAACAAGCAATAAACAATCAGCACTTATCAACAACCTATTATGAGATATTAAGCGAAAAATAAACAAAAAATACAGAGCATAAACAAAACCCCAGCTATTTACAACTAACCTACTAATTCAATGGCTCAAAGCCAGTTAGAAAATTGTCATATCCAAATAAATAGTGCTGGTTATAACTCTCTTATCAGTTACAACTGTTCAGTAAGCCAGTTGAGGTTAGCTATAACTATAATAAGATGGTGCAATGTAATTGAACAAATTAGAATATCTAATTTCTTAGCACCTCTTATCTCTATAACCACTCTGTCAAAGTTGTGCTCACAATGGGGTCTTCTTGGACACAAATACTAATAACTAGCTGCTAGAAATACCAATATCCTATGATCAAAGAGTCGTTGTTCAGAATGTATGCATGTCGTTTTTCTATTATAAATCAATTGTTCAAAATTATTGCATTCAAATTCATAATTAAGCTCACATATTTTTTAAAAAAAAACAAAACAAAACAAACTCAGCACTTATCAAGAGCCTATTATTATATCATTGTATTCAAAGAGCATATTACCCCACTATTGTATTCAAATGAGCATTTTTTATTATCTAAAAGCACATTTTGCTCTGCAAAATTGTGTATTTAAGGAGCCTATTGCTCTGCATTTAAGTTTTTTTTGCCACTTTTCAGCACAGCTCATGCACTCATCAAACCGGCCTGACCAAACAAATACATTGTAGAAACCCATAAACCCTCAACCCTAGAGAAACCCCTAAACTAATTTCATAGAAACCCATAAACCCTAAACCAATTTCTGAGCAACCCCTAAACCCTAAAACCCTAAACCAATTTTGAAGAAACCCCTAAACCAATTTCTTACAAATCCATACACCATAAACCAAATTCACAAAAACCCCAAATTTCAAAGAAAATGTAGATGAACAGTACCTCGTGGATGTCAACTGTGGACTTAAGCTTGGATGAACAACCACCGTTAAGGGAGAAAGACGATTGCGTTGGAGAGAGAGAGAGTTACACGAGGGAGAGAGCTGAGAGACAAAGAGAGACTGGCCGAAGAGAGAGATAGAGCCAAGAGAGTTGAGAGAGAACCCAATTTATGAAAAACTGATATGGGTACAATCAGTCCACAATAAAGATGTATTTATATGTGGTAGTTGTAAAAAAATTGAAAAATGGTGGTATTTTTAGTTAAACTTGTGAAAAGGGTGACATTTTAAGCTATTTCCCAAAATTTAAAGGGTGAATAGACGACTGCACATCTCATATTAATATGTACCAATTACTAAATGTTAAAAAAGTTATATATTAGTTTAAAAGATGTGATGCAACTGCTTAAGTAAGCGATTGTCTTTAGCATCACTTTTAATTTAATTTATAACTATCATTTCTTCCGACAATAAACGTCATCTATTGTGATTTTTATTAGAGATTTAAAATAAGCAACTGAGTTTGGTGCCTTGGAGTTCAGCCATTGGAGGCATTCAGTTTCTTCTTTCTATAGACTGTACCCAACATGAGTTCTTCAACGGGTATTTTGGTATCTGCTTGAGAAGTAATTCGATAGGGCCAATGGTATAAACAGGTGTGGAATATTAGGCATAGATGAGAGTCTCAGAACATACTTTTCCAAAGCATCAAATGTAAGAACAAGTGCTGCAGCTTTATGAACTTCATCTGTTACCACCGTGCTCAAGTTAAGCGAGACATCGTCCGGATTTGTGGTTCGAAAGAAGGATGGGGGATTCCTTAAACGCATACCTTCCATTCCTGGAATCCAATCTATGACCTTGTCCAAAAATCCATTCGTTAAGCAGCTCTCATCTACATTAACAACCAATTAATGCAATGCATCGCTTCCTCTCAAAAAGAAAAACCAATAAATCAAGCACAAAGGTTGTTAGTTGTAAAGGACAATACAAAAACATATACCCACATAAAGTTAATACTAATGTGGAAGTAGAGTAACCCACCAAAGGTTAATCCAGATAGCGGGGAATACACGACATTAACATTGTATCTCCCCTCATAGCCACACATGGCCAGAGGAAATGCGGTAAAGAAACCAAGAGCCTAGATAAATCAGGCATAGAACCAGGGGCGTTCCGGCCCAAATTTTTGTTAAAAATTCTTACCTACACTACATATGTCCCCCACTTAAATTAAGCATATACAAACCTGTACAAACTTTTTTTCTTTCTTTTCCTTCCCTCTCCTCTCTCTCTCTCTTCCATTCTTTTCCATCTCTCTTCCCTTCCTCTCTTATTTTTTTTTCTTTCCTTTTCTCTTTTTTTTTTTTTTTTTTTTTTTCTCGTTCTTTCTTCTCTCTCTCCTCTCTCTTTCTTTTTTCATCCTATTCCTTCTCTCTTTTTGTTAAAAAAAATATTATCTACACTACTTATGATTTTTTTATTTTTTTAATCTCACACAAACCCCAAGCCCGCCTATAATTTTTTTTGTCTCACACAAAGACAGTTGTTTTAGAAATTTCAAAAAATAGTTTTTGTATTTGTAGATATAGATGCATTTGATGGTAACGCTCATTAAGTCGCCCTAACTATGTGTATCTTTTTATATTTATTAATGAAATTCACTCCTACTGTCGAGTTTAATGTATAAATTTTGCCCGGTCGGCTTTCGAATCCTAGAATCGCCACACAACCTGCCCTACAGCTAAACGATCAAGACGCCCAAACTACAAGTGCAATTACAACTTTCAACCCTCACAAGTAAAATAAAATACAAATAGACACTGCAACAAGCACTAAAATCAACGCCGAAACTGTAAACAAAAAACACAAAATCAAAAGCAGCAATCAAAGTCGATAAAAGATCTGCAAAACAACCAACAGAGGCAGCAAAGTGGTCCCAAAGCAACTCGAAAATTGACAACTCCGAATCTGCAACAAGGAAAACTGAAAAACCAAAAGAGCCAGTCACACAATCCCAGCCTAAAACTGCGAGGAAGGGAAGGAGCAAAAGGAAAGGAGGGACAAGGAGGAAGGGCGGGTGAGAAGCAGAAGGGACGGGTATAAGGGAGGGAGGAAAGGGGAGAAAGATGGGGAGAAGAAAGGAGGAGAGGAAAGGGGAAGAGCTGGGAAAGGAGTAGGGGAGGGGATGAGGTGACGATAGGAGAGGAGAAGGGATCGAGGGAGGAGGGGGAGCCAGCCACCGAACCTCAAAAGGGGCGGCGGCTGCTGTAGGTTCCTAGAGAGAGAAAAGAGGCCTAATGGTACGTAGGATCAAAACTTTAATGAAAATAATCTAGGTTTTTCTTAAGATCACTTGATTCACTAAATTGTCTAAGTTTGTGGATGAAGAACCATGTGGACTGGTGGCTTCTTCTGCTAGTTTCTTCCACTCCATGACCTTATTTTTCATTTTCTTACCCTTCTCTCCTTCCATTAACTCTTTAACAAGCTTCTCTACTTGGTCTCTCTTGACATCATTGTTGATCTCCAAGCCAATTCCCCATTCATTGCAAGCATAGTAACAGTTTGTTTGTTGGTCTGCAAAGAATGGCCAACAAAGCATAGGCACTCATGCACACAAACTCTCAATGATTGAACTCCAACCACCGTGTGTCAAAAACCCTCCGATTGATGGGTCGTTAAGGACTTGCTCTTGTGGGCACCAACTTGCTATTAGACCTCTTTCCTTTGTTTCAGCTACAAACTCAGGTGGCAAAATTGCTGATTCACCAACAACCAAATCAGGCCTAATCACCCAAAAGAAAGGAAGCTTACTATTTGCAAGTCCCCATCCAAACTCAACAAGTTGTTGTGGTGTCAGTACTGCTATGTTGCCAAAATTCACATACACAACTGAATTTGGTGCCTTGGATTTTAGCCATTCAAGGCATTCAGTTTCTTCTTTCCATAAACTGTATCCAATATGCTTCAAAGGGTCTTCTGGTAATTGATTGAGAAGTGTTAAAGGGTTACGGGAGTTACCATAGTTAAGGGTCTTCAATGACAATACATTAGTGTTTTAGCTGTTAAGTTGTTATTAGCCTTTATTAGGATATAATGAGTTTTCCGTTTCATTGTAACCACTAGGAAGATATCTTATAGTTTGTGTATAAATATAGGTTGTAATATCTCAAATATTATAATTGAATATACAGTTCCTACATGGTATCAGAGCTAATGGCTAACGCTAATTGGCGATCCTCCAGTTGCCAACATTCAGAGTCATTGGCGCTCTTCTCTCCTCACCCATAAGGGTTTTTGTATGTATAGTGCTTCTTTTTTTTTCCTCTCCTTTTCTCAAAGATGAATATGTTTTTTTCCCTCTCCTCCACAGCCTAGTGCCTCTTCCACTCTTTAGATACCTAGTCCCACTCCTTATCCTTGTTCGTCTCTTGGCATGATGGCCATATCTCTGTTTTCCCTCAGAGACCACACCTCTCTACTGTTGGTTTCTCTCTTTATCTTGAAATCTCTGTCCACTTCTTTATCTCCCTTGCACCGTCTCTCTCGCCGAACTGTTTCTCTTCCCTCCACAAGCTTTGTCAATGCTCGCCGAGCCTTATCCTAGTCTGCAATCGTGGTTTCTCTCTCTTTCATGTATTTCTGATGGTTTCTCTATCGTGGTTTCCATACTTTCTCCTTATTTGTTGATGTTGCCTGTCATCGCTCATCGAGCCATCTCTCTTTCCTTCGTGAGCCTCGTCAATGCTCGCCGAGCCTTCTCTGTCATGCTACACTGCCGGTGTTCCCTTTGCACAGCCCATGTTTCTTCCTCTGTGTTGCCGACTTGGTATCGGCCACTCAAGCTCTATCACTGTGTTGCTGCCTTGGTATCGGCCACTCACGCTCTATCTATGCTCAACATGTGTTCTCCTCCCCTCTTAAGCACAATCTCTTTCTTTGATTTTACTGTTGGTCTCTGTCTTCTTCAATGCTCTCTTGCCCTGCCTTTCTTCGTCTCTGTTTACAAGGGTATTGTCTTCTTTTCTTTATAATTCTTTTATGTTACTAGGGTATTCTCTTTTCTTCTTTTCAATTGTGTTGTCTCTCTCCTTGTCATGGGTTGTCTTTGGCATCTTGAGTTTCCATTCCTTTTCATGGGTTGTCTCTTGCATCCTGTTCTCTCTTTCTCTCTTGACTACTTTCTCCTTTTGATGGGTGTTACCTTTTCTCCTCCATTTCTTTCTCTCCTTTTTCCGTCTTTATTTTGAAAGGATTTTAACTCTATGTGTTTCGCCCACACTCTCTTTTGTTTTCTCTGTCTCACTTGGTTTCCTCCTTTATTTCTTACTATTGTTTTTTTGGGTCAACCATCCCTCTTTATTTTAATCTATATGGGCCTCTATCCTCTTGTGATAATATTTTCTTTATTACTTCTCTGTTCCCCCATGGTTTTCTCCCCCATACCTTATTGTTTCTATGGTGCTTTGAAATTCAAACTTGCCCATGCTCTCGGTTTCTTTTCTTTGTGTCCCAAGTTGGTTTCACCTTCTACCCTCTACTGTTGTGCTGCATCCTCTCTTAACCCCTTTATTCCCTTCAAATATTCCTTCTTTTCTCTCTGCACACATCCCTTTCTACTTTCCATGTGATGAATTTTCTTTTGTTTCTATTCCTCATCTTTATTATATTCCTTCTTTTCACGTCTTATTTCCAAACTTGTCACCTCTCCGGAGTCAAGTTTGCGGGGGAGTGTTAAAGGGTTACGGGAGTTACCATAGTTAAGGGTCTTCAATGACAATACATTAGTGTTTTAGCTGTTAAGTTGTTATTAGCCTTTATTAGGATATAATGAGTTTTCCGTTTCATTGTAACCACTAGGAAGATATCTTATAGTTTGTGTATAAATATAGGTTGTAATATCTCAAATATTATAATTGAATATACAGTTCCTACAAGAAGTAATTGGTCAGGCCCAATGGCATAAACAAGTGGAAGCATAGATGACAAAGCATTTAAAACATCTGGCTCCAATGCGTCAAAAGTATGAAGCACAACTGCTGAAGCGTTATGAACTCTTTCAATTGATTCCAAGGCGAAGTTAAACAAGATGTCATTGGGATCTGTAGTTCGAAAATTTGACGGTAGATCCCTCAAACGAATACCTTTCATTCCTGGAATCCAATCTATTACCTTGTCCAAGAAGCCATTTGTCAAACAGCTCTCATCTACATAATTAACACCCAAAGTAAGATTTAATTAGAGAAAAGCTTCATTTGTTAATCAATAATATCATATAAATAATTCCTTAAAAAGCATTTATTTCACCTTTGAGTGGCGCAAGACCTTTTTCTACCAAAGCAGGGTATTGCTTATAGCCCATGAAGCTGCATGCAGCAATAGTAAACAAAAGCACTATAGGAACTCCAATTTCTTCTGCAGCTGTGGTTGTGAATGGCATGAAACCATCTGAAACAATGCAAGTCACTGGAGGATTGATATCACTGTTGGAAGTTGATCTGTCATCGAGTTTCATGAGGAGGTCTCGAAACGGGACCAAGAATTTGTTGCGGACAGAATCAGCAACCGAAGAGACATCTTGGGTTGCATCTTGATCTGAACCAGCTGGAAGGCCATCAGGAATAGTTTCGAATCGAAAATCAGGCAACCCGTCAAGGGAGTTGGGTCCAAGAGATTTAAGAAATCGGTTGTGGTTGAACTCTGTGTTGACAAAGGTTACATGAACACCTCTATGGTGGAGGAGCTTTGCAAATTTGAGGTTTGCCTTGATATGACTTTGAGCTGGAGTTGGAACACAAACAACATGAGGTTTATTAGCTGCTGCCTTGGAACCCATCTGGCTTAGATTATATGTTTGTGTTTGTGTTTGCACTAATTAAGAGCAAATGCAGATTATGTGTGTGTATATGTTTGTTGCTTATGTAGTCTCTCTTATAGTGGTGGAGTGGCCAAGATCAAATTGAATACATGTTGCATTATTATTTTTATTATTTATTGCTTCACTTTTCCCTTTATACTTGCGGAGTACGCATATTCAGGTATGGGTAGTCAAATTATAAAGTATTGACAACAAGTATCGATTACTAGTCTTGCAAACCGCCAAGATAAGAAAATGTTAAAATTAAAAAAGAAAAAACGGAAGAAGAAAAATCTTACCAGTCAAACAACTAAATGGAGTGTGTAGACCGATGGATGCATCAAAGGTAGAAAAATAGAGGGTAGATTTGTGGGGGTGGATGAGGATTTTGTTAATACGAGAGCATAAAAATATATTCCTAATGGAAAAGTGTCTTGATTTGCAGACCAATGGTTTAATGTTCGAATTCCATGACACTTGATAATATATGTGTGTGAGAAACCTCCCCCTTTTTTTTTGGTAATATGGACTATCGATTGTATTAAAAAGAAATTGAGTGGATTAGAAATAATTGGGCTTTGGGCTAAATTGATGAATGCGCTTTTTTTTTCGCGTTATTTAGTGGGCTAAGCTGAATTACAAATATCATGCTCAGTGTTTACAGTGAATTAGTAAAAAATATGAGTTGTTCTAACTTAGATGATTTAGAGCATTTACTCATCCTTGTGATTTTTTTTAATTAGATTCACATCGCTTGCTATAAAAATAAAATAAAAAATAAAAAAAAGGCGGTCCCTTGTAACATTATTTCTCTTTAATAAATAGGATCTTATCTTAATCCCGAGTATGATGACTCTATTTGCCTTCCTTGTTGTCTAGCACAATCTAGAAATTATTTATAAAAGGGAATCTTCTATTTATACCAACATGTTAGATGATGTTCCACAATTTTCTCACTCATTTTTTGTCCACTTACACTCATTTTGTTGGAAATTGTATATTCCTACTCCTCTTTTGTTCATTTACACTCCCTTATTAGAAATTATATGTTATCATAAAAAAAATTAAAAAAATATAAGTGGACAAAAGAGAATTAATATATCATTATTTTTTGGCCATAAATGTTTAACCGCACTGCCAACCATACAACCAAATATTTAAAGGGATTATCTTTAACATCATTTTTAATTTAATATTAGTATGTACCAAATACTAAATGTTAAAAAGTTATATATTAGTTTAAAAGATGTGATGCAACTGCTCATGTAAGCGATTATCTTTAACATCACTTTTAATTTAATTTGTAACTATCATTTGTTCCGACACTAGACGTCATCTATTGTGATTTTTATTAGAGTAAAATAAACTTGTGCTATTGCCTTGGTAATGTCACAAGAGAGTACATGTTTCTATCACCTTGGTAAGCTATTGCCTCGCCAATTAGGTGCTCCTATATGGATGACATCTAACTTTTCCTTAACAGAACTTGATTGACTAGATTGTCAAAGCCTGTGGATGAAGAACCATGAGGACCAGTTGCCTCTTCTGCAAGTTTCTTCCACTCCATGGCCTTATTTTTCATTTTCTTACCCTTCTCTCCCTCCATTAACTCTTTAATAAGCTTCTCTACTTCATCTCTCTTGACATCATTATCAATCTCCATGCCAATGCCCCATTCATTGCACGTATAGTAACAGTCAGTTTGTTGGTCAGCAAAAAATGGCCAGCAAAGCATAGGCACGCCTGCAGTTAGACTCTCAAGGGTTGAATTCCAGCCACTGTGCGTCAAAAACCCTCCGACTGATGCGTGGTTAAGGACTTGCTCTTGTGGGCACCAACTTGCTAGTAGACCTCTTTCTTTTGTTTCAGCTACAAACTCTGGTGGCAAAATTGCTGATTCACCAACAACCAAATCTGGCCTAATTACCCAGAAGAAAGGAAGCTTGCTATTTGCGAGTCCCCAACCAAACTCAACAAGTTGATTTGGTGTCATGACCGTTATGCCCCCAAAGTTCACATAAACAACTGAGTTTGGTGCCTTGGAATTCAGCCATTGGAGGCGTTCAGTTTCTTCTTTCCATAGACTGTACCCAACAGAGTTCTTCAAGGGGTCTTTTGGTATCTGATTGGGAAGTAATTCGATAGGGCCAATGGTATAAACAGGTGGAATGTTAGGCATAGATGAGAGTGCACTCAGAACATCTTTTTCCAAAGCATCAAATGTAAGAAGTACAAGTGCTGCAGCTTTATGAACTTCATCTGTTACCACCATGCTCAATTTAAGCAAGACATCGTCCGGATTTGTGATTCAAAAGAAGGATGGGAGATTCCATAAACGTATACCTTCCATTCCTGGAATCCAATCTATGATCTTGTCCAAAAATCCATTCGTTCAGCTCTCATCTACATTAACAACCAGTTAATAATTAGCTAAATGGGGAAAATATCCATTTGAGGTATGTTTAAAAAAAGCAGTTACACAATCGATCATATATAAGGTACGATGCTATTCCCATTTTCAATTTGTTAAATAAATTATAAAATAAATAAATTATGAAAAAACAGAATGACAAACTGAAAGTGTAAATATGAAATCTGACCTTTGAGTGTTGCAAGTCCTTTTTCGACCAAAGCGCGAAATTGTTTAAATCCCATCAAGCTTCATTTAGCAATAGTGAAGAAGAGTGCAATAGGGAGTCCAAATTCTTCGGCAGCTTTGATGGTGAACGGCAACATGAAACTATCGGAAACAATGCAAGTCACCGGAGGATAATTATTGGAAGTTGCTGCGTCCTTGAGTTTTAAGAGGAGGTTACGAAACGGAGCCAAGAAACTATCCTTTACAACGGCCTCGGCAAGCAAAGTGACATCTGTTAAAATATCAACCCAGCCCACAAACATATTAAGCAGCCCAAGAAAAGTAAAAGCCCAGCTCATAGAAATAATATTGCACAAGTAAAACTAGAACAATCTAGAATGAAGACTACCCAGCAAAGTAAGCAAACCGCCTAAACAATTCCTAGAACCTACAAGATATATTCAAGGTCGGTTGAACATGTGGCTGGGATCTTTTGTCAAGGTCGGTTAGCTAAATAAAACCGACTTATATAAGTCGGTTACTACCCCTATAAATAGGCATGAATCTTATCAGTGTAACCAACCAATCAAGAAGTGAAGTGAGTCGAGTGAATAAGTAGAGTGAGCAATAAGCTATAGAGTTAAGTGGTTCTTATGAGAAGTGTGAGTGAAGTGAGAAAGAGTGTTTGTTGTAAGAGTTGGTTTTTCCTTTGAGAGTTGTTTGTTGTAATATTTTGTGAGTCTAGTACAAATAAATTGTTTACTTGTTTTGTCTCCAACAAGTCTACTTTAGAGTTGTGTACTCTAAATTTTTCTCAACAATTAGTATCAGAGCGGGACGGTCAGTGACTGATTCTGCGAGAGTTTCTTTGAGTCGTGAAGAGTTTGTCTCTACAAGTTTGCATTTTTAGATCAAGCTTGTTTGGTACTACCGGAATTCTGTTGACACGATGGGTGATCTTCACGTAGTTGGAGGAATCACGAAGCTCAACAACAAAAATTACAACATGCGGGCAACATGTATGGAGTCTTATTTGCAAGGTCAAGATCTTTGGGATGTCGTCGGGGGCAATGATGCTACACAACCACGAGAAGACAACAACGACACTTTGCGAAAATGGAAGATCAAAGCAGACAAAGCCATGTTTGCCCTAAAAGCAACAATTGAAGAAGAAATGTTAGAGCACATAAGAAAAGCCAAAACACCAAAGGAAGCATGAGACACATTTGCAACCCTCTTTTCAAAAAGGAATGACACAAGACTACAACTTCTTGAGAACGAACTGCTGTCCATTGCACAACGTGACATGACGATTGCTCAGTACTTCCACAAGGTAAAGTCCATATGTCATGAAATTTCTGATTTAGATCCTACTGCTGCTATTGTGGAATCTAGAATAAAAAGAATAATTATCCATTGTCTGAGACCCGAATACCGAGGCTTCGTTGCCATTGTACAAAGGTGGCCTCTCAACCATCACTTGTTAAGTTTGAAAATTTGCTTGCCGATCAAGAAGCTATGGCTAAGCAAATAGGAGGGGTCTCGTTAAAATGTGAGGAGGAAGCGCTCTACACTAACAAAAGTAAAGGCAACTTCAAGCAGCACTTTGGTAGTAGATCTAAAAGAGATGGTGACAAGGTGAAAGGTCATCAAGGAGAAGGAAGTTATCGGCTAGGAGGAGCTTCAAAGTTTCATGGCAACCGTGGTCAGTCCAAAAGTAATAAAAAATTTGAAGGTAAATGTTACAACTACGAGAAGAAGGGCCATATGGCAAAAGATTGTTGGTCCAACAAAAGGACCGCTAAGAGTAATACCGCTACTGATAAGTCCATAAATTTACACATTTATGTACTCTTTATACTTAGTTTTTTTAGGAGAATTTGACTTAAAAAGGACTTATTACTTTATTTTCTCAATTTTCAGCTTTCCAGAGCAAGTAATTTGTTTTCAACGGAAATACGACTTTTTGGTGGAGTTTTAGTGCGAGACCAATTGGAGATGAAAGCTAAGACCTTGAAGATGATTGTGGAATTTTTCTAGAATTTTCGGAGCAGCCAATGAGAGCAGTCTTTGAAGTTAAGTCAGCATAAGGTGCAATCCCGTCAGAACTGTGCTGTTGTGGAAGAATGACTATTTGAAGACTTTCCTGATTTTTCCTCAAGGCGTGCGATATATGGCTGGAAAGATAAGACCACAACCTACAATTTAAATATTTTTCCCGAATTTTCTTGAAGGAGAAACAACCCCAAACATGCCTGCAAAGTAACTGATGTGTTATCCCAGTCCAAGTAGGAAGAGGAATCAATTACTTACCCATTTTGGATTTATGTTTTAATTAGGTTTTTCTTTATTCTTGGGCTGCTATAAAAGCCCAGCTAGGGTAGGAATAGATGTGTGGTGTCTTATTTAAGCATGAGAAACAATTCTCTTTGGAGACATGAAAAAGACTATGAGAAATTGGAGACACTGGAAGAGCACCGCAATTGGCTAAGTTTGATTGTTTCTTCCTTATGTTTTTGCTTATGTCGAATTCTATGATTATGTATAACTAATTTTCTCTTGCTAGGGCATGATGTAGCCCTAGTATGATAATCTAGTTTTCTTATTTTACCTATCTATTGATTGCCGTTTGATGTTGGATTCTTAATCACTATGCTTAATAACTTGGTTTCTTATCTCGATGCTTGATCACCATCTAGACTTTTAATCAAGTTAATTGGATGCAAATTAGAGTAAATACCATACTTAATTTGAGGCTTGCTTCTTGTGATTAGGATGTGTAATTTGTCTAGGGTAAATACCATACTCCTAGGGTTTACATGCTTGTTCGAGGTTTTCATTGATCTTAATGAGTTTCTATGTGTTGATATTTGACCTAAATACCATAGGCGAATTGCACGTAGGAATATACGAGTTAGCCTAAATACCATAGGTAATTCATGAAAAAGGAAAACTAAGCGGCGACATCAAATGGTTAGTAAATAGGTAGGTGAATAAGAGGCTAGATCTGATTACTAGCGGTGAATTCATTGTCCTAGTGTTTTTATCAATTTGAATTTCTCATCCTGTGTTTCGTGACTTTCTACTTATTTTGTCTTTTAATTTCGTTGTTAATTAAATCATTCTTTCAAAAACCCCTTTCGTGTTTATGTGAGTATGCTACATGTTTAATTTCTTGTTTATATAATTAGAGTAGTTAAATTATTTTGTGAAGTAAATTAGGTTAGACTAATTGGTAGTTGAAATCAATCCTCGTGGGAATGACCTCGTATTTGCCATACTATATCACAATTGACCTTGTGCACTTGTGAGTATAATTTGTGTTTAGACTAATCTTTATAATCTCTATTTTTCAGGTTGTCTAAAATTTACAACAGCTACTTCCAACTCAAAGGAGAAAAGTGAGGATGATTGGGACGTGGAAGCATCTCTTGCTGTAGAGGAAGATGAGATAGCTCTCACTGTGATGGCGCCTGAACGGATTAACTACAAGAATAATTGGTTCGTCGACTCAGGCTGCTCAAATCACATGACTGGTGATAAAGAGAAGCTGCAGAACCTGACTGAGTACAAGGGAAATCGTGTGGTAGTGACAACCAACAACTCAAGGTTACCGATAACCCACATCAGTAAGACAGTAGTTGTACCACGACACAACCCTAACAAGGTGCCGCTCCAAGACGTCTACGATGTTCCAAGCATGAAGAAGAATCTTCAATGGCACAACTGACATTATTCGGCCATTATGTCCTATTCGATCCAAGAGATGTGAAGGTGTATCGAGACCTTAAGATCTCAGGGATGCCAACTATGGAGGGACGACGATTGGAGTCAGTATACGTAATGTCAGCAGAGTCTGCATATGTAGACAAGACAAGAAAGAACGAGACATCAGATTTATGGCACATGAGATTAGGCCACGTTAGCTATCACAAGCTAAGCATGATGATGAAGAAGTCAATGCTCAATGGTCTGCCTCAACTTGACGTGAGAACAGATACGGTATGTGCAGGATGCCAATATGGTAAAGCGCATCAACTACCATATGAGGAGTCCAAGTTCAAAGCAAAAGAACCATTAGAGTTAATCCATTCTGATGTGTTCGGGCCTGTCAAGCAACCATCGATTAATGGGATGCGATACATGGTGACATTCATTGATGACTTCTCTAGGTATTTGTGGTTTTTCTTTATGAAAGAAAAATCTGACACATTTTCAAAGTTTAAAGAGTTTAGAGAGATAGTTGAAGGAGAAGTGGGGAAGAAGATTATCTGTCTACGCATAGATAATGGAGGAGAATATACCTCGAATGAATTCTGCCAGTATCTACGAGAATGTAAAATACGTCATCAATTCACATGTGCCAACACACCACAACAGAATGGAGTAGCGGAGAAAAAGAATCGGCATCTTGTGGAGATATGTCTAAGCATGCTGCATGCCAAGAATGTACTTGGAAGGTTTTGGGCTAAAGCCAAGAGAACTGCAGCCCATGTGATCAACAAACTTCCACAACCAATGTTAGAATTTGTTTCGCCCTTTGAGAAATTATGGAATATGAAACCTACAGTCAGTTACTTTCGAGTATTCGGTTGTGTGTGCTACGTATTTGTTCCAAGTCACTTACGTAGCAAGTTTGACAAAAAGGCAATTAGGTGTATCTTTATGGGATACCACAGCTAGAGAAAAGGGTGGAAATATTATGACCCTACAAATGGAAGGTGTTGCACATCACAAGATGTGGTGTTTGATGAAGCATCATCTTGGTGGTCTCCAGAAAAGGAGGTGTTACCAGACTCAAGAGAAATTGAAAATAAGCTGCAACAGAAGTTGGGGGAGCAAATTGTTCCAATCCAACTGGGTTCAAATGAGCATGAAGATTCGTTTGACGGTGACGATGACGATAACGATGATAATGAAAAGCAAGAAGTTACTCAGAATCCTTGGCAAACTAGTGTACAACAACAAACCCTAGAAGAAGTTAAACCCAATGAAGTGGAAATACCGACTCCACAGTCACAACCCAAAAGGTCAACAATAGTAAGGAAGCCAAATCCTAAATACGCCAACGCAGCCATAGCAAAAGATGCAGTTGAACCTGAGATGTTTGAAGAAGCATCACAGAGTTCCGAATAGGTTAAACTATGAGAGAAAAGATCACTGCGCTTGAGCAAAATCAGACTTGGGATATGGTGCCAAAGCAAAGAGATGTGAAACCCATATCCTGCAAATGGGTGTACAAGATCAAGCGTCGTCTTGATGGATCAGTCGAAAGATAAAAGGCTCAGTTGGTGGCTCGAGGTTTCTGTAAACAGTATGGACTAGATTATGATGAAACGTTTAGTCCAGTGGCAAAGCTTATGATAGTACGAGTCTTACTTGCACTTGCTGCCAACAAAGATTGGAACTTGTACCAGATGGATGTGAAGAATGCATTTTTGCATGGGGAGTTAGATTGGGAAATCTACATGACTCAACCAATGGGATTTGAGAACAAAGTTCATCCAAAGTATGTGTGCAAGCTGAAAAAGGCACTTTGTGGATTGAAGCAAGCCCCAAGAGCATGGTACAGTAAGATTGTGAAATTTCTCTCTCGAAGTGGCTATTCAGTGGCACATGCAGATTCTAGTTTATTCGTCAAAGCTAATGGAGGAAAATTAGCTATCGTGCTGGTATATGTGGATGATCTAATCATCACTGGTGATGACGAGGAAGAAATTCACCAAACGAAGGAGAATTTGTCAGTTCATTTTCAGATGAAAGAACTAGGACAACTCAAGCACTTTCTTGGGCTAGAGGTTGATCGCACAGAAGAAGGGATATTTCTGTGTCAATAGAAATATGCAAAAGATTTGTTGCAAAAGTTTGGAATGCTTGAATGCAAGCCAATCTCAACGCCGATGGAGCCCAATGACAAGATGTGCGCATATGAAGGCAAAGACTTGGAAGACGCAATGATGTATCGACATTTGGTAGGCAGTCTAATCTACTTAACTTGACTCGACCTGACATTTCATATGCAGTTGGTGTGATGAGTCGATACATGCAAAATCCAAAGAAGTCTCATTTAGATGCAGTACGGCGAATACTGAGGTATGTGAAGAGTACAATTGACTATGGCCTTTTATACAAGAAAGGAGACTATTGCAAGCTAGTTGGTTATTGCGACGCTGACTATGCGGGAGATCATGACACTTGTCGATCAACTACCGGGCACGTGTTTAAGCTTGGTTCAGGAACAGTTTATTGGTGCAATAAGAGACAGTCAACGGTATCTTTGTCAACCACGGAAGCTGAGTATAGGGCAGCAGCAATGGCAGCTCAAGAGATCAAGTGGCTGACACATCTAATGAATGATCTACATCAATTGGTAGATTATTCAGTGCCGTTATATTGTGACAATCAATCGGCTATTCGTTTGGTGGAAAATCAAGTCTTTCATGCAAGAACCAAACATGTGGAGATACACTCCCATTTTATCAGAGAGAAGGTTATGCAAGAAGAGATTGAGATGAGACATATCAATACAGATGAACAAATTGCGGACTTGTTCACAAAAGGTCTGAGTACCAGCAAATTGGAAAGATTTCGTCATCAACTCAATGTGGTGCAAAGGAGGTGAGCTGGTGTTGAGGGGGAGTGTTAAAATATCAACGCCAGTCCACAAACATATTAAGCAGCCCAAGAAAAGTAAAAGCCCAGCTCATAGAAATAATATTGCACAAGTAAAACTAGAACAATCTAGAATGAAGACTACCCAGCAAAGTAAGCAAACCGCCTAAACAATTCCTAGAACCTACAAGATATATTCAAGGTCGGTTGAACATGTGGCTGGGATCTTTTGTCAAGGTCAGTTAGCTATATAAAACCGACTTATATAAGTCGGTTACTACCTCTATAAATAGGCATGAAGTTTATTAGTGTAACCAACCAATCAAGAAGTGAAGTGAGTCAAGAGTGTGAATAAGTAGAGTGAGCAATAAGCTATAGAGTTAAGTAGTTCTTGTGAGAAGTGTGAGTGAAGTGAGAAAGAGTGTTTGTTGTAAGAGTTGGTCTTTCCTTTGAGAGTTGTTTGTTGTAATATTTTGTGAGTCTAATACAAGTAAATTTTTTACTTATTTTGTCTCCAGCAAGTCTACTTTAGAGTTGTGTACTCTAAATTTTTCTCAACAAAATCTTGCGTTGCACCTTCATCTGAGTCCGAAAGGCCATCGGGGATGGTTTCAAACCGAAAATCAGGCAAGCCATCAAGAGAGTTGGGGCCTTGAGACTTATGAAATCGTACGTCTGTGATTGAATTGTGTGTTGACAAAGGTTATGTGGGAGCCTCTGTTGTGAAGGAGCTTTGCCAACTTGAGCATGGCTTTTATATGGCTCTGAACTAGGACTGGAACACAGACAGCATGAGGCTTATTATGAGCTACTATCGTGGAAGTCATGTTTTAGATCTTTTTGTGCTCACTCATACAAATGGAGAGATTATTTTTTTATAGGACTGGTGGGCTAGCTAACTTTCAACGAGTGACTGGTCTTTGCCCATCTTCTTTTTCGTTTGTTGGCCCTACATGATGAAAAACGTCGGTCGATTTACCTTGTCTATATATAAATTGTAAGTCTGAGGTGATCATAATTTTGGTGATGGGGTTTGGAGGGTACTCAATGCGAATCTTGGTAGCTGGGGACAGGTTCTTCAGGCTGCTCGAGGTTATGGGAAATTTATTATTGAGTAGAACTTGTGTGCATGGTTGACTGAGTCTGATTCATCTCTGTAGCTGTTGAGCTTATCTCAAATTAATGCCATGTATTGATTCCAATCACCGCTATTTCAGTTTTGTTTTGTTTTGTTTTGTCTTTTTTTTTAAAGAAAAGATTACAAAGAGAAGCCAGCCTGGAGGGCAGCCAAACGCTAGGTGTGACTTTTTGTGGAGGTAGTCCGTAAGATCGAAATTGTGCAGTTTAATTAAGGTTGTTTGTCTTGTCCTTGCATTTTAATTTCTGCGTTTGGATCTCCATCATTATATTTTTTATTTTTATGGTTTCTTTATGTTTAAAATAAGTTGCAGAGATTCTTTGGGTTCTTTATATAGTTTTCACATCTCCTTTAGTGAGAGCTTTTTACCTCTCTTTTGCAAGAACTTTTCATCTCTCCTTCGTTGTGAGAGTTTTATTTGTATTATTATGGTTTGATTTTTTCAAGCTTTATATCTTTTTGATTATTCTGAGTTTGCAATCTTAGTTGGGATGCCTATCCCAAAGTTTCTTCGATCCATGTTAGATTGTTCCGTTATTGTAATGACCTTTTATGTCTAGTGACTTTTTTGATTAAATTATGAATGTAATTCCATAATTTCTTATAAATAAATAATAATAAAAAGAGCCAAGTAAATAAAGGCGGAAAGTATGTTACAGAGTGCTGGTGGCACCCTTAGGGCCAGTTTGGCATTTCTGTGCTGTGAAAATAATCGCTGTCAGATTTGCTGTGAGAGAAATTAACTGTGAGAGAAAGTAGTTTGGCGTTTGGTAAAATTTTTGTTAAAAGTGTTGTTGGTATTGATTTTACGCATAATCAGAAATTGATTGCCACATAATCATTAAACCCAGCGCCTTTTCGAAACTGATTCCTGCATAATTAAAAAATGAAAGCACCTTATTAGCTGCTTTCCCTTATAGCTTTCTCTCACAGTAATTTTTAACAATAAGTGATTTTCTCACAGTTTACCAAACGGTTTGAGCTTTCTCAAAATTTTTAAAAAATCACTTATCATCCCCAAATAAGCAATGTCAAACTGGCACTAAATGTGCTACATAATTGGTTTACATTTCATTTTCATAAAAAATATAAACTAGTTATAATATTAAACCTTAATTTGGATTGCATATCAAATAATATATATATATATATATATACATGGACGAATCCAGGATTTCAAAAATAGGGTGGGCTAAATTTACCTTGCATACAAACCTATTAAATCCATATCTAATGCTAGATAACTCAAACCCAAAATTTTCCCCTCTAAAATAGAACAATTCATGTATATCTCATACTCAAATAATTTTTCAAAATTCTTGTTGATGTTAATTTTACAATATTAAACAAAAAATTATTACAATTTTAAAGCTGAGGAATGGGGTGTGGTTTTAATTTAAACAGAAATTTAAACCAATTATTACAATTCTAACCCATGGATGGTTAAGCACTTCTTGAGGGCTCCAATCTGCTATTAGACCCCTTTGTTTTGGTTTCAGCTGCAAAATCGCGGTTTCACCAACAACCAAATCAGGCCTAACACAAGAAGTGATGCTTGCTATTTGCAAGTCCCCAACCAAACTCAACAATATGTTGTGGTGTCATGACCACCCACGCTGCCAAAGTTCACATAAACAACTGAGTTTGGTGCCTTTTGAGTCTAGCTAGGGAAGGCACTCTGTTTCTTCTTTCCATAGGCTTTATCCCATTGGCTTCAAGGGGTCTTCTGGTATCTGATTGACAAGTAATTGGAGAGGGCCAATGGCATAGAGATGTGGAAGCATAGATGAGAGAGCATCCAAAATCTCTTGCTCCAATGCATCGAAAGTATGAATAACAACTGTAGAGGCTTTATGTGCACTTTCAGTTGCTTCCCCTGTTAAGATAAAGGCACTGTCTTTTGGATTTGTAGTTCGAAGAAACGTTGGAAGATCCCTTAGGTGGATATCTTTCATTCTCGGTACGCTGTCCAATCTATGACAATGTCTAAGTAGCCATTTGATACATAACTCTCATCTGGAACATTGAAAACAGATTAATGTTACTATAGTTAAGCTAAAAAACAGAATGTTATTAGTTAATAAAAAACAGAACATTACTAATTAATTTCTGGCTCCTCCCTTTACCTTTTAGTGGTGTAAATCCTTTTTCCACAAGAGCGCGGTAATGCTTGAAGCCCATGAAGCCACAAGAAGCAGTAGGAAAGAACAACACAATAAGAAGTCCAAGTTCTTCAGCAGCTGTGATTGAGAAGCTCATGAAACCATCTGAGACAATGCTGGTCACAGGAGGGGTATTGTTGGAAGTTGCAGCATCATTGAGCTTTGCGAGGAGGGCACGAAATGGAGCCAAGAAATTATGATTAATGGAGTCACACATAGCATAGATGTCTTGGGTTGAATCTAAATCTGAAGGTGGGACACCATTTGAGATGGTTTCAAAATGAAAGTCTGTCAAGCCGTCAAGGGTGTCATGGCCTAAAGACTTAAGAAAGTTTTTGTGGTTGTATTTGGTATAGGCAAAGGTAATTCGGAAACCTCTATGGTGTAGGAGCTTTGCAAACTTGAGGAGTGGATTTATGTGGCCTTGATATGGGAATGGGATACATAAAGCATGAGGCTTCTGATCAGCTACCTCTATAGAAACCATGCCTATCTTTGATCTTGTGAGTTATCATGCAGATGTTACTTACTTGGTGCCTGTATATTGTTGGTTTTTGGAACAAATGTCCAAGTGAAATCTTCTTCCTCATTTTCTGGAATTATAATACAGCTGTCCAAGTAAAATTGAGGTTTTTTTGTATAAAACCCCACACTAAGTAAAATCGAGGACTTTTGTATAAAACCCCACACCTGCTAAACAAGTGGTTAAGTTGGGAACAATATTGATGTTGCTAATGGTGGGCCAAAGGTTAATCCCTCTGAAATCTTCACAATACGCCCCAAACGACCTAGACACCCAAACTACAAATGCAACTACAACTTGTAACTCTCACAAGTGAAATAAAATACAAATTGAGACCGCAACAAGCGACACTCTCAAAAGAGTGCACTAAAATCAACACCGAAACTGCAACAAAAAACACGAAAAAAAAGCAGCAACCAAAGTCGACCAAGATCTGCAAAGCAACCAACAGAGGCAGCAAAGTGGTCCCAAAGCAACTCGAAAATTGACAACTCTAGATCTGCAACAAAGAAAACCGAAAAACCAAACGAGCCAGTCACACAATCCCAGCCAAAAACTCTGAGGGAGGGAAGGAGCAAAAGGAAAGGAGGGGCAAGGAGGAAGGGAGGAAGGGAGGCTGATAAGCAGAGGGGGCGGGTATAAGGGAGGGAGGAGAGGGGAGAAAGATGGGGAGAAGAAGAGAGGAGAGGAAAGAGGAAGAGCTGGGAAAAGAGTAGGGGAGGGGATGAGGGGACGATAGGAGAGGAGGAGGGGGAGCCAGCGACCGACCCACAAAAGGGGCGGCGGCTGCTGCTGTAGGTTCCTAGAGAGAGAAGAGAGGCCTAATGGTACGCAGGATTAAAACTTTAATGAAAATAGTCTAGGTTTTTCTTAAGAGCACTTGATTCACTAAATTGTCTAAGTTTGTGGATGAAGAACCATGTGGACTGGTGGCTTCTTCTGCTATTTTCTTCCACTCCATTACCTTATTTTTCATTTTCTTACCCTTCTCTCCCTCCATTAATTCTTTAATAAGCTTCTCTACTTGGTCTCTCTTGACATCATTGTTGATCTCCAAGCCAATTCCCCAATCATTGCAAACATAGTAACAGTTTGTTTGTTGGTCTGCAAAGAATGGCCAACAAAGCATAGGCACTCCTGCACACAAACTCTCAATGGTTGAATTCCAACCGCCGTGTGTCAAAAAACCTCCGACGGATGGGTCGTTAAGGACTTGCTCTTGTGGGCACCAACTTGCTATTAGACCTCTTTCCTTTGTTTCAGCTACAAACTCAGGTGGCAAAATTGCTGATTCACCAACAACCAAATCAGGCCTAATCACCCAAAAGAAAGGAAGCTTACTATTTGCAAGTCCCCATCCAAACTCAACAAGTTGTTGTGGTGTCAGTACTGCTATGCTGCCAAAATTCACATACACAACTGAATTTGGTGCCTTGGATTTTAGCCATTCAAGGCATTCAGTTTCTTCTTTCCATAAACTGTATCCAATATGCTTCAAAGGGTCTTCTGGTAATTGATTGAGAAGTAATTGGTCAGGCCCAATGGCATAAACAAGTGGAAGCATAGATGACAAAGCATTCAAAACATCTGGCTCCAATGCGTCAAAAGTATGAAGCACAACTGCTGAAGCTTTATGAACTCTTTCAATTGATTCCAAGGACAAGTTAAACACGAAGTCATTGGGATCTGTAGTTCGAAAATTCGCCGGTAGATCCCTCAAACGAATACCTTTCATTCCTGGAATCCAATCTATTACCTTGTCCAAGAAGCCATTTGTCAAGCAGCTCTCATCTACATAATTAACGCCCAAAGTAAGATTTAACATTTGTTAATCAATAATATCATACAAATAATTTCTTAAAACACATTTATTTCACCTTTGAGTGGCGCAAGACCTTTTTCCACCAAAGCAGGGTATTGCTTATAGCCCATGAAGCCGCATGCAGCAATAGTAAACAAAAGCACTATAGGAACTCCAATTTCTTCTGCAGCTGTGGTTGTGAATGGCATGAAACCATCTGAAACAATGCAAGTCACCGGAGGATTGATATCACCGTTGGAAGTTGATCTGTCATTGAGTTTCATAAGGAGGTCTCGAAATGGGGCCAAGAGTTTGTTGTTGATGGAATCAGAAACCAAAGAGACATCTTGGGTTGCATCTTGATCTGAACCAGCTGGAAGGCCATCAGGAATAGTTTCGAATCGAAAATGGGGCAACCCGTCAAGGGAGTTGGGTCCAAGAGATTTAAGAAAGCGGTTGTGGTTGAACTCTGTGTTGACAAAGGTTACATGAACACCTCTATGGTGGAGGAGCTTTGCAAATTTCAGGTTTGCCTTGATATGACTTTGAGCTGGAGCTGGAACACAAACAACATGAGGTTTATTAGCTGCTGCCTTGGAACCCATCTGGCTTAGATTATATGTTTGTGTTTGTGTTTGTGTTTGCACTAATGAAGATCAAATGCAGATTATGTGTGTGTATGTGTTTGTTGCTTATGTAGTCTCTTTTAAAGTGGTGGAGTGGCCAAGATCAAATTGACAACAAGTATCGATTACTAGTCTTGCAAACCGCCAAGATAAGAAAATGTTAAAATAAAAAAATAAAAAAAGGAATAAAAATCTTACCAGTCAAACAATTAAATGGAGTGTGTAGACCGATGGATGCATCAAAGGTAGAAAAATAGAGGGTAGATTTGTGGTCGTGGATGAGGATTTGTTAATATGAGAGCATAAAAATATATTCTTAATGGAAAAGTGCCTTGATTTGCAAATCAATGATTTAAGGTTCGAATCTCATGACACTTGATAATATATGTGTGTGAGAAACCTCTCTTTTTTTTTGTTGGTAGTATGGACTATCGATTGTATTAAAAAAAAGATTGAGTGGATTAGAAATAATTGGGCTTTGGGCTAAATTGATGAATGCTCTTTTTTTTTCTTTTTCTTTTGTTATTTAGTGGGCTAAGTTGAATTACAAATATCAGGCTCAGTGTTTATAGTGATTTAGTAAAAATACAAGGTGTTCTAACTCAGATGATTTAGAGCATTTACTCATGCACTTCTGTTCCTTGTGATTTTTTTTATTTATTAGATTCACATCGCGTGCTTAAAAAAAAAATGTGGTCCCTCGTAACATTATTTCTCTTTAATAAATAGGATCTTATCTTCATCCGTGTATGATGACTCTATTTGCCTTCCTTGTTGTCTAGCACAATCTAGATATTATTTATACAAGGGAATCTTCTATTTATACCAACATGCGAGATGATGTTCTACAATTTTCCCACTTATTTTTTGTCTACTTACACTTATTTTATTGGAAATAATATTGTTTATTCATACTCCTCTTTTGTTCATTTACATTTCCTTGTTGGAAATTGTATGCTTTCATAAAATATTAAAAGAAATTCAAAAAAGTATAATTGAACAAAGGAGAATTAATCGGGGCTCATATATCATTATGTTTTGGCCATTGCCAACCATACAACCATATATTTAAAGGGTGAATAGACGACCGCACATCTCATATCAGTATGTACCAATTACTAAATGTTAAAAAGATGTGATGCAACTGCTCACGTACGCTATTGTCTTTAACATCGCTTTTAATTTAATTTGTAACTATCATTTGTTCCGACACTAGACGTCATCTATTGTGATTTTTATTAGAGTTAAAATAAACTTGTGCTATTGCCTTGGTAATGTCACAAGAGAGTACATGTTTCTATCACCTTGGTAAGCTATTGCCTCGCCAATTAGGTGCTCTTATATGGATGACATCTAACTTTTCCTTAACAGAACTTGATTGACTAGATTGTCAAAGCCTGTGGATGAAGAACCATGAGGACCAGTTGCCTCTTCTGCAAGTTTCTTCCACTCCATGGCCTTATTTTTCATTTTCTTACCCTCCTCTCCCTCCATTAACTCTTTAATAAGCTTCTCTACTTCATCTCTCTTGACATCATTATCAATCTCCATGCCAATGCCCCATTCATTGCACGTATAGTAACAGTCAGTTTGTTGGTCAGCAAAAAATGGCCAGCAAAGCATAGGCACACCTGCAGTTAGACTCTCAAGGGTTGAATTCCAGCCACTGTGCGTCAAAAACCCTCCGACTGATGCGTGGTTAAGGACTTGCTCTTGTGGGCACCAACTTGCTACTAGACCTCTTTCTTTTGTTTCAGCTACAAACTCTGGTGGCAAAATTGCTGATTCACCAACAACCAAATCTGGCCTAATTACCCAGAAGAAAGGAAGCTTGCTATTTGCGAGTCCCCAACCAAACTCAACAAGTTGATTTGGTGTCATGACCGTTATGCTCCCAAAGTTCACATAAACAACTGAGTTTGGTGCCTTGGAATTCAGCCATTGGAGGCATTCAGTTTCTTCTTTCCATAGACTGTACCCAGCAGAGTTCTTCAAGGGGTCTTTTGGTATCTGATTGAGAAGTAATTCGATAGGGCCAATGGTATAAACTGGTGGAATATTAGGCATAGATGAGAGTGCACTCAGAACATCTTTTTCCAAAGCATCAAATGTAAGAAGTACAAGTGCTGCAGCTTTATGAACTTCATCTGTTACCACCATGCTCAATTTAAGCAAGACATCGTCCGGATTTGTGGTTCGAAAGAAAGATGGGAGATACCTTAAACGTATACCTTCCATTCCTGGAATCCAATCTATGACCTTGTCCAAAAATCCATTCGTTAAGCAGCTCTCATCTACATTAACAACCAATTAATAATTAGCTAAATGGGGAAAATATCCATTTGAGGTATGTTTAAAAAGAGCAGTTACACAATCGATCATATATATAATGTACGATGCTATTCCCATTTTCAATTTGTTAAATAAATTATAAGATAAATAAAGTATGATAGAAAAGTGTAAATATGAATTAATCTGACCTTTGAGTGGTGCAAGTCCTTTTTCGACCAAAGCGCGAAATTGTTTAAATCCCATGAAGCTGCATGCAGCAATAGTGAAGAAGAGTGCAATAGGGAGTCCAAATTCTTCGGCAGCTTTGATGGCGAACGGCGACATGAAACCATCGGAAACAATGCAAGTCAGCGGGGGATTATTATTGGAAGTTGCTGAGTCCTTGAGTTTTATGAGGAGGTTACGAAACGGAGCCAAGAAACCATCTTTTACAACGACCTCAGCAAGCAAAGTGACATTTTGCGTTGCATCTTCATCTGAGTCCGGAAGGCCATCGGGGACGGTTTCGAACCGAAAATCAGGCAAGCCATCAAGAGAGTTGGGGCCTTGAGACTTAAGAAAGCGTCTGTGGTTGAACTCTGTGTTGACAAAGGTTATGTGGAAGCCTCTGTTGTGAAGGAGCTTTGCCAACTTGAGCATGGCTTTTATATGGCTCTGAACTGGGACTGGAACACAGACAGCATGAGGCTTATTATGAGCTACTATCGTGGACGTCATGTTTTAGATCTTTTTTGTGCTCACTCGTACAAATGGGGAGATTATTTATTTATTTATAGGACTGGTGGGCTAGCTAACTTTCAACGAGTGACTGGTTTTTGCCCATCTTCTTTTTCGTTTGTTGGCACCTACATGATGAAACACGTCGGTCGATTTACCTTGTCTATATATAAATAGTAAGTCTGAGGGTGATCATAAATTCATAATTATGGTGATGGGGTTTGGAGGGTACTCAATGTGAATCTTGGTAGCTGGGGACAGGTTCTTCAGGCTGCTCGAGGTTATGGGAAATTTATTATTGAGCAGAGCGTGCATGGTTGTCTGAGTCTGATAAATCTCTGTAGCCAGCCTGGAGCTTATCTCAAATTAATGCCATGTATTGATTCCAATAACCGCTGTTTCAGTTTTGTTTTGTTTTGTTTTTTTTGAAAAGAAAAGATTAACAAAGAGAAGCCAGCCTGGAGGGCAGCCGAAAGCTAGGTGTGACTTTTTGTAGAGGTAGTTCGTAAGATAGGATCTCAGGATCTTCTTCTTGTGCACTTTAATTAAGGTTGTTTGTCTTGTCCTTGCATTTTAATTTCTGCATCTGGATCTTCACTACCATTCTTTTTGTGATTTCTTTATGTTTGAAATAAATCGCGAAGACTCTTTAGGTTTTTTATATAGTTTTCATATCTTCTTTTGTGAGAACTTTTTACCTCTCTTTTGTAAAAACTTTTCACCTCTCCTTCGTTGTGAGAATTTTATTTGTATTATTATGACTTGATTTTTTCAAGCTTTATATCTTTTTGATTATTTTAAATTTGCAATCTTAGTTGGAATATCTATGCCAGAGTTTCTTCAATCCATGTTAGATTGTTTCGTTATTGTAATTACCCTTTATGGCTAGTGACTTTTTTGATTGAATTATGAATGCAATTCCCAAATTTCTAAAAACAAAAAAAGAGCCAAGTAAATAAAGGCAGAAAGTATGTTATAGAGTGCTGGCAGCACCCTAAATGTGCTACATAATTGGTTTACATTTCATTTTCATAAAAAGTATAAACTAGTTATAATATTAAGCCTTAATTTGGATTGCATATCAAATAATATATATAGGTGCTACATAATTGGTTTACATTTCATTTTCATAGAAAGTATAAACTAGTTATAATATTAAGCCTTAATTTGAATTGCATATCAAATAATGTGTGTATATATATATATATATATATATATATCAGTCCCTATATGCGCCAATAAAATAGAAAAAGGGATTAAAATCTCTTTGGTTTTAGCTAGCGATTTGTATAAAACAGTAATATAATAATAATAGTTTTATTTAAACTTTTGGGAATGGGTTTGCAAAAGGGGGCATAGGCTTGGAGGAAAGGTAAGTTAGGCTAGGTAGGGTCCCGTCTTGTAAAGTATTATACTAATTAATATAGGTTATATAACATACTATATTCATTTTTTATAACTGAGTGGGGCCTGGGACTGCACTAGTTCCAATGTGCCTCCACCACCGCATGGAGGAATTCCTCATATAATTTAATTTGAAGGACAACCTTTAGAATCCCTTACAAAAAAAATTTCAACAATTCAATTCATCTATTTTTCAAACCATTTATTTTTCACATCGTCTTTCAGAGATTGTCTTTTCAAAAAATCATGCAAATTGAAAATCATCAAGGCATCTAATTGAAATTAACAAAATCAATGAACACGGTGCTTAAAGAAAGTATTTAAATTTCAATAATTTAATTGAGTGGTCAAATGATATCGAATTCAAGTGATTTTTTGTAAAGATGATTTTTGAATGAATATCTATAAAATATATGGTTTGGATTAGTGAACTACAATGTAGAGTGGGTTCTACAAGGGTGTCCTTCAAATAATCCCTCTTTAAATATATTTTTATAAAAATAAAAAAAAGTATAAACTAGTTTATATAAAATGGGGTACATTTTTTCTAATTATTAAAAGACCAACAAACATTACTATATATTGTACCAATAACATCTAGTAAGACAATGTTCTTAAGGATGACATCTACCTTTTCCTTAACTGAACTTGATTCACTAGATTGTCAAAGTTTGTGGATGAAAAGAAAGGAAGCTTGCTATTTGCAAGTCCCCAACCAAACTCAACAAGTTTATTTGGCGTCATGACCGTTATACTCCCAAAATTCACATAAACAACTGAGTTTGTTGCCATGGAGTTTAGCCATTGGAGGCACTCAGTTTCTTCTTTCCATACTATATCCGATAAAGTTCAAAGGGTCTCTTGGTATTTGATTGAGAAGTAATTCAATAGGACCAATGGTATAAACAGGTGGAATATTAGGCATAGATGAGAGAGCAGTCAAAACACCTTGTTCCAAAGCATCAAATGCAAAAAGAACAAGTGCTGAAGCTTTATGAACTACATCCGATACCACTAAGCCCAAGGTAAGCAAGACATCATCCGGATTTGTGGTTCGAAGGAAGGATGGGAGATCCCTCAAACGCATGCCTTTCATTCCTGGAATCCAATCAATGACCTCGTCCAAAAAGCCATTTGTTAAGAAGCTCTATCGTCTGCATTATAACACTCAGTTAATTAGCTAAACAAAGAAAATTTTCCATTTTAAGTAGGTACCTTAAAAAAATGGATAAATAGTAGGCCATAAAGCTAAGGTAAGATCCTTTACCATTTCTAGTTTTTTTCATTTTGCATTTTTTTTTTTTTTTTTTTTTTTTTTTTTGTTGTTGTAATTTAAAAAAAAAATAATAATAAACATGAGATAATTTATTAGATCAACAAAAAAAGTACAAAGGACAAATACTATAAATGGAGCCATCCCATTAGCAGTATGGGGAACATGGGTGTATCCGGAATTATGAAAGGAAAACAATACTCAAATGCCATAGTTTCCGGAATTATGAAAGAAAAACAACACAGAAAACTCATAGAGTTTCTAGACTTTATTGAACAAACTAGACCAAGACTAGGGGGTGTATCCAATCTATACTTATAAAGACTTTTTTTTAAGTGAGTAAGTTTCCTTGAAGGACGTTGAGGTTCCACCCCAAAACTAATTGACAATGAGGGGAGTAGCCCAACTCCTTATAAGCCCTTGCTAGGTTTCTCAACTTTCCAATGTGGGACTTTTTACCTTCACATTCTCACATGCCCCCGCACGTGTGGCGAATGCAATGAGGGGAGTAGCCCAACTCCTTATAAGCCCTTGCTAGGTTTCTCCACTTTACAATGTAAGACTCTTTACCTTCACATTCTCACATTCCTAGGGTTACATATTCTTAAACACTTTCATAGAGTTGATAAAATTGGCAAGACTTTTGTTTTTAAGAATTAGCTTTAAAAGTATACAAAAATCATTCATTTAATAAGCTTTTTAAAAGTAATTAACTTTTTGAATACCACCAAACTTTGTAAAGACTATTTAAAAGTCACAACTGAATACCACTAAACTTTTAAGTACTTTTAAAAGTCACAATCGAATACCACTAGACTTTTATAAACTCTTTAAAAATCTAAATTGAATATCTCCTAACTTTTAAACCCTATAAGAGTCATAAAAATTTGAATTGGATACACCCAATGACAAGAAATGGAAGACCAACTGCCACTAATCTTTCATACCCAAATAAAAAAAAATTTTAAAAAAAAAAACAGTTAATCACTTCAATTAGTATATGGTTATTAATTAATGTCACCTCTCAGTGGTGCAAGTCCTTTTTCGACCAAAGCGCGAAAATGCATAGTTCCCATGAAGCTGCGTGCAACAATAGTGAAGGAGAGTGCAATAGGGAGTCCAAATTCTTCAGCAGCTGAAATGGCGAACGGCGACATGAAACCATCGGAAACAATGCAAGTCGCTGGAGGATTATCTGAAGTTGCTATATCATTGAGTTTTATGAGGAGGTTACGAAAAGGAGCCAGAAAACCATCTTTTACAACGACCTCAGCAAGCAATGTGATGTCTTGAGTGGTGTAACACCCCGACTCCAAATTTATCTCCTGTTTTAATTAATTTGAGCGAAATTAAGAATTTACCCGTGGGATAGGGGTATTTTAGTCATTTTCTTATCCGGAAGGAATTTGGGAATTCTGGATGTACCGTTGCGTAGAGCACGGCGAGATGAGTTCGTAGACACGTAGTGGGCTCGAATCGGAGTTGTAACGAGAGAGATACGATCCAAATACCCTCAGTGACAAAACCGTAAATATTTTGAAATGGATTTTTGGTTAAAAGACGGAATTGCCCTCATTTCTCTATCTCTCTCCCGCGCATCCCTCTCTCTCTCCTCTGGTTCGCGACGGCTGAAACAGCCGGCCACGTTTTGGCCTGCCGTGCTCTCGTCGGGCCACCAAACTTGACGGGGCCGGTACCAAAATGATCGGGCCGCCGCCCTCTTCCTACCCCAGCCAGGTCCCGCCGCCAGCCGCCGTGATTTCGCGGGAAAACGAGGAGAAAAGCTCCGGTTTTGACAGAAACTTCACCGGCTTCGTTCTCCGTCGTCCAGCCACCAGTTCAGGCAAGTGAGGTATGGTTTCTCACCTATTTTCTGAGCTCTAGCTGCCTGTTGGGTAGGAATTGATCAATTTGTAGCGTAGGCAACTCGATTTACGAATTGGGTTTCGACCGGATTTCAAGGGGAGATTCCGGCCACTTCCGGTCGGTTTTTGGGGTACGTCCAAGAACAAAAGTGACTCCAAATTAGGTGTATTACCTAGGGTAGGAGTCTTGGCTCTCGATTTGGAAGTTTTCCGGCGATGCGATATCGCTTTGGACACCCACACGCTGCCGGCGCGTGGGCACTGTAGTTGAGGGGCATTTTTGTCCCACTATGATCCTCTCAATGTCACGAGCGCGTGGGTGTGCTCGGATCTCATTTTGGGTACCGTTAGAGTCCCGAACGGATATCGCATATCGCGTATTTTCCGGGTTCGCTAGGTTTGGACCGTTGGATGGTCCTGAAGTTATAATATGTTGATCTAAGTATTACCAGGATCGTGTAGGATTCAACGGATCGTAAAATGGAGTCCCGGATACTCCGGAAATGTCAACCCTGGGGTTAGGGTTTTAGTAACCGTCCGATCCTGCGATCGTGAGCGATCCGACCGTCCGATCTGGACCAAACTTGCAGGACATGTGTCCTAGAGCCTGTAGAACCTATAGGAACTTTTGGATCGGAATTTGGAGGTTGTGGGCCCCGCGGGCCCGTTTGACCCTAGGTTGACCGTGAGACTTCCGAGATAGTCTTACCTTTCCTTGAGGGTTAGGATGACCTTAGTGACAGGTCTTGAGCGTTGTTGAGTTAAATGGATATTATTGGTTTAGGATATAAATTGATGAATTTAAATGGGGGAGTTTATGGAATGCTTTATTGGTTGAGGTTGATGTAAGATTAGAAATTATATTATATATTTAAT
This sequence comes from Prunus armeniaca, assembly GCA_903112645.1. NCBI lineage: Eukaryota > Viridiplantae > Streptophyta > Magnoliopsida > Rosales > Rosaceae > Prunus > Prunus armeniaca. Next base: position 17,638,772 of record CAEKDK010000003.1, on the reverse strand, counting down.
TAATTGTGGGGATGTATAAAAGTATATAAAGGGATCGAATGTTAGTTTACAGTGCTATACTCACTACCCCACGTACCCCTTCCCCCCCATATTGTGATTATGTTGAGGCCTTTAAACCCTTGTGGCTGGTGAGAATGTAGCCAAGCCCAAAGTGAACAACAGTATGATGGCTGGTGAGAATGTAGCCAGGCCCAAAGTGAACAATATGATGGCTGGTGAGAATGTAGCCAGGCCCAAAGTGAACAATATGATGTAGCTAGGCCCAAAGTGAACAATATGATGGCTGGTGAGAATGTAGTCAGGCCCAAAGTGAACAATATGATGGCTGGTGAGAATGTAGCCAGGCCCAAAGTGAACAGTATGATGGCTGGTGAGAATGTAGCTAGGCCCAAAGCAAACAGTATGATGGCTGGTGAGAATGTAGCTAGGCCCGAAGCAAACAATATGATGGCTGGTGAGAATGTAGCCAGGCCCAAAGTGAACAACAGTATGATGGCTGGTGAGAATGTAGCCAGGCCCAAAGCAAACAATATGATGGATGGTGAGAATGTAGCCAGGCCCAAAGCGAACAGAATGATGGCTGGTGAGAATGTAGCCAGGCCCAGTGTTGAGGTCGCACGCGTCTTTGGATTAACTGGCGTGTTGACAGACCCCATACGTGGCCGGGTGCGTCCCGACGTATGAGGGGGGATATGATTGTGTGCGGGCTGGTGAGAATGTAGTCAGGCCCAGTGTTGAGGTCACACGCGTCTTTGGATTAGCCGGCGTGTTAACAGACCCCATAAGTGGCCGGGTGCGTCCCGACGTATGAGGAGTGATATTGTGATTGTTTTGGTGAGTTGTGATGGATAAATCCTAGAATGTATGAAATTGTATGGCGGTAATGGTTTAGTTGATATTAGGAGCCAGGAATGGTAGGAAAGAGCTACGTGTGGCTTGATCCCTTAGTAGGGTACGTAGGCAACCTGGGATAGCGCCTAGGTGTAGCCACGGCCTAGACACCACTTAGGTGGTTTTATCGAGTATGATGCGGACCTTGTGGTTGGTCCCGAAACTTGGTTGAATTGAGACTTGTCATGTGGACTGAGTGAGCGAAGGTGTGCATAAATAAATTTTAAATATGTTATATGCATGTTTGATGCATTAAGTTATTTTAAAAACAGTGTGGGCAGTTCTGCTAGAATCATTTGAAGGCCGGAGGCCATTTATGTAAATTGCATGATATTATATTGTGCTTGCTACTGGTTGGGTTATAAAATGTGTTTTATGCAGGTGGAAATTTTAGGGAATGTTCAATTTACAGGGGATACTCTGTCGAAACTTCGGCAGAAAGTCTTGTGCCCTTAATCCTCTTTGGTAAAAGAGGACATAGTTTTAAGGAGTGAACCCGGCATGGGTGTGATGCCGAGGTCTCCGCAGGAATCGTCTCGGGTTCTGGGAAATTCGGGGCGGGTCCTGTCAAGTGGCATCTTCATCCGAGTCTGGAAGGCCATCTGGAATCGTTTCGAACCAAAATCAGGCAAGCCATCAAGAGAGTTGGGGCCTTGAGACTTAAGAAAGCGTCTGTGGTTGAACTCTGTGTTGACAAAAGTTATGTGGAAACCTCTGTTGTGAAGGAGCTTTGCCAACTTGAGCATGCCTTTTATATGGCTTTGAGCTGGGACTGGAACACAAACAACATGAGGCTTATTGTCACCTACCATCGTGGAACTCATATTTTGTGCTCCAATGCTACAAATGGAGATTATTTATATTTTTATAGGACTAGTGGTCGGGCGAGACTTTCAACTTGTCTACAAATTATAACAGGTGGACGAGTTATACTGGCCAGCCATAGTCCAGTCCACAACTTGTAGCAGGGTCTTATCTTTGGTCTCCACATAAGTCAAAGATGTCAGCCGATTTACCTTTGGTTTGGCTATATATAGAATCTTAGAAAAGTCTGAGTTCATCATAATTATGGTGATGTGGTTGGAGGGTGTGCTTTATGTGTATCTTGGTAGCTGGGAGACATGTTCTTCAGAGTTATGCGGAATTTATTATATATTGAGTGGAACTTGGGTGTGCATGGTATTGCCTTGTTGATCGAGTCTGATTTCATCTGTAGCTGTTGAGCTTATCTCAAATGCTATTTAAATGCTGTAGGTTCCTAATGGTAAGGCCCAAGAATCTCAGCTGTCAAACATATTAAGGTAATAAGGAAGGACGAGGAAACAAAGTAGGATTTGGATTTTCTCTTTTCTTTTTCTTTTTTTTGTGTTTTTTTTTTTTTTTTTTTTTTTTTTTTTTTTCCTTAAGCATTTAACAATTTAACAATAAGAAATTATATGCTTATCTCTAACATAATGATAATCGTTTACTTTTAATTTACATTCAATAACTGCTCTTACCAAAACAAGTGTGGTTACTGCCAACGGCGAATCTAACTCAATCACTTGGGATGGTTCTATTGATTTAATATATTATTAATATAATGCATCATGGTTAGTGCACAATCGCCTGAAGAATGATGAGACATTAGAGTTGAAGGCTTGAAGCGTAGTGAAACCTTAATCAGAATAAAATTCTAGACCGGCAGTACATATATATTGCACACAAGGCTAGTTGATTATTTGAGACTGGCAATGGAAATGATAATTAATAAAATCAATATTCTTATGGAAACATCTTTAACCCTTTCTCAATAGCACTTTATTCACTAAATTGTCTAAGTTTGTGGATGAAGAACCATGTGGACTGGTGGCTTCTTCTGCTAGTTTCTTCCACTCCATGACCTTATTTTTCATTTTCTTACCCTTCTCTCCTTCCATTAATTCTTTAACAAGCTTCTCTACTTGGTCTCTCTTGACATCATTGTTGATCTCCAAGCCAATTCCCCAATCATTGCAAACATAGTAACAGTTTGTTTGTTGGTCTGCAAAGAATGGCCAACAAAGCATAGGCACTCCTGCACACAAACTCTCAATGGTTGAATTCCAACCGCCGTGTGTTAAAAACCCTCCGACTGATGGGTCGTTAAGGACTTGCTCTTGTGGGCACCAACTTGCTATTAGACCTCTTTCCTTTGTTTCAGCTACAAACTCAGGTGGCAAAATTGCTGATTCACCAACAACCAAATCAGGCCTGATTACCCAAAGGAAAGGAAGCTTACTATTTGCAAGTCCCCATCCAAACTCAACAAGTTGTTGTGGTGTCAGGACGGCTATGCTGCCGAAATTCACATACACAACTGAATTTGGTGCCTTGGATTTTAGCCATTCAAGGCATTCAGGTTCTTCTTTCCATAAACTGTATCCAATATGCTTCAAAGGGTCTTCTGGTAATTGATTGAGAAGTAATTGGTCAGGGCCAATGGCATAAACAAGTGGAAGCATAGATGACAAAGCATTCAAAACATCTGGCTCCAATGCGTCAAAAGTATGAAGCACAACTGCTGAAGCTTTATGAACTCTTTCAATTGATTCCAAGGCGAAGTTAAACATCATGTCATTGGGATCTGTAGTTCGAAAAGTCGTCGGTAGATCCCTCAAACGAATACCTTTCATTCCTGGAATCCAATCTATTACCTTGTCCAAGAAGCCATTCGTCAAACAGCTCTCATCTACATAATTAACACCCGAAGTAAGATTTAACATTTGTTAATCAATAATATCATACAAATAATTCCTTAAAAAACATTTATTTCACCTTTGAGTGGCGCAAGACCTTTTTCCACCAAAGCAGGGAATTGCTTGCAGCCCATGAAGCTGCATGCAGCAATAGTGAACAAAAGCACTACAGGAACTCCAATTTCTTCTGCAGCTGTGGTTGTGAATGGCATGAAACCATCTGAAACAATGCAAGTCACTGGAGGATTGATATCACTGTTGGAAGTTGATCTGTCATCGAGTTTCTTAAGGAGGTCTCGAAACGGGGCCAAGAGTTTGTTGCGGATGGAATCAGCAACCAAAGTGACATCTTGGGTTGCATCTTGATCTGAACCAGCTGGAAGGCCATCAGGAATAGTTTCGAATCGAAAATCAGGCAACCCGTCAAGGGAGTTGGGTCCAAGAGATTTTAGAAAGCGGTTGTGGTTGAACTCTGTGTTGACAAAGGTTACATGAACACCTCTGTGGTGGAGGAGCTTTGCAAATTTGAGGTTTGCCTTGATATGACCTTGAGCTGGAGCTGGAACACAAACAACATGACGTTTATGAGCTGCTGCCTTGGGACCCATCTGGCTTAGATTATATGTTTGTGTTTGTGTTTGCACTAATGAAGATCAAATGCAGATTATGTGTGTGTATGTGTTTGTTGCTTATGTAGTCTCTCTTATAGTGCTGGAGTGGCCAAGATCAAATTGTATACATGTTGCATTATTATTTTTATTATTTGCTTGACTGTTCCCCTTAGACTTGCGGAGTACGCATATTCGGGTATGGGTCAAGATAAGAAAATGTCGGATAATGTTAAAATTATAAAAGAAAAAAAAAGGAAGAAGAAAAGTCTTACCAGTCAAACAACTAAATGGAGTGTGTCGACCGGTGATGCATGTAGTCTGGCTATGCCGCTATGCCTAGAATGGGTGAGAGCATACAAATGTATTCCCAGTGAAATGGGTGAGAGCATACAAATATATTCCCAATGAAAAAGTTGTAGACGGGTTAGTGTCATATTCGAATTCCATGGCACTTGATAATATGTGTGAGAAACCTCTCTCTCTCTTGTAGTTTAGACTATCAATTATATTTATAAAAAAAATTTGAGTGGATTAAAGAATGATTCTATTTTTAGCCACATTAACTGATTTCATTTGAGTAATCCACAATAGACTCCCTAAATTACCTCAGATAAAATTTAGGAAGGAAGTGAGAAAACTCACCTCACCTCCAACCATGCTCCCCATCTAACTCCTAAAATAGGGAGACCTCCAGGAGCTCTTAGTCTGAGGAGAGAGAAATGACTCGTAGTGGCTCCCTATAATTAAATGTTGCTTTACTTTAATGCTATTTAAAGTATTTACTTAATGCTAACTAATTGTTATTATTATTTTATATGAAGAGGGAACATTTATGCTAAACTAAAAAAATATATTAAATCATTTATAATTCCCTAAACTAGAGAGCATGATTGAAGTTGAAATTTTATAAGGAGTTCCTAAAATAGATTTTTAGTGTTTTAAACCAAATTTTAACTAAAAAATAAGGAGCATGATTATGAATGCTCTAACTCATATGATTTAGAGCATTTACTCGTGCACTTCTCTTCCTTTGTGACCTCTTTATTAGATTCGCATCGTGTGCTAAAAAACCAAAAAGAAAGTGCCTTGTAACATTATTTCTCTTTAAATAGGATCTTGTCTTCATCCTGAGTATGATGACTATGTAACTTCCTTGTTTTTTTTAGCACAATCTAGATATTTTTTATAAAAGGGAATCTTCTATTTACACCAACATGTTAGATGATGTCCGACAATTGAATAATTGATACATACCATAAATTAAGGGAGTTGATTTTCCTACTCATCTTTTCACCATTACATTTATTTTGTTGGAAATTGTATGTTCCCACTCCTTTTTTGTTCATTTATACTCACTTATTGGAAATTGTATGTTATCGTAAAAAAATATTAAAAAATATAAATGAGTGTAAGTGGACAGAAGGGAATTGAGAAAATTAGCACCCATATCATTATGTTTTGGCCATAATGTTTAACCGCACTGCCCGCCAAAAATTTAACGGGTGAATAGACGACTGCACATCTCATATTGATTTGTACCAATTACTAATGTTAAAAAAGATATATATTAGTTTAAAAGATGTAATGCAACTGCTTACGTAAGTGATTGTCTTTAGCATCACTTTTAATTTAATTTGTAACTATCATTTGTTCTGACACTAAACGTATTGTGATTTTTATTAGAGATTTAAAATAAACAACTGAGTTTGGTGCCTTGGAGTTCAGCCATTGGAGGTAGGGGTGGGCATCTTAAACCGAAATACCGAAATCGTACCCTAACCGCACCATACCATACCAATTTCATATCGTTTCATTTGGTATGGGGAGATATTTGGTACCATACCGTACCGTACCAATAGAATATGGTATGGTAGTGGTATCAAGATTTTGGTACCGGTCAATACCGTACCGTACCGAATAGTATAACTTTATGTTTTTGTCATTTATGTTTGGATCGTGTTTGTATTTTTGTAAGCCATAAGGCATAATTTTAACTATTTTGGTTTGTAAGCCATAAAGCATGAGTTTTAACCATTTGGGTTTGATGAATTTGTTGATGGATAAATATTGATTTGGTTGATTTGGATATTGAATATGTTGATTAGGATTTGGATATTGAATATGTTGAATCTTTGAATTTGTAACTTAGGCATCACTTATTTTGGTGTTGAATATTGAATTGGTTCCTTTTTTAGTTGTATCATTTTGGTACCGAAATGATACCGATACTGTACCGATATCGATTTGGCACGGTACGGTAAAGTACCAGTTTTGGCTAACCATAATCTCATACCGTACCATACCGATTTCAATTTCCAGTATCGGTAGCAGTACGGGCTCAATACCGTACCATATCGTACCGTGCCCACCCCTAATTGGAGGCATTCAGTTTCTTCTTTCCATAGACTGTACCCAACGTAAGTTCTTCAACGGGTCTTTTGGTATCTGATTGAGAAGTAATTCGATAGGGCCAATGGTATAAACAGGTGGAATATTAGGCATAGATGAGAGTGCACTCAGAACATATTTTTCCAAAGCATCAAATGTAAGAAGAACAAGTGCTGCAGCTTTATGAACTTCATCTGTTACGACCATTCTCAAGTTAAGCAAGACATCGTCCAGATTTCTGGTTCGGAAGAAGGATGGGAGATTCCTTAAACGTATACCTTCCATTCCTGGAATCCAATCTATGACCTTGTCCAAAAATCCATTCGTTAAGCAGCTCTCATCTACATTAACAACCAATTAATAATTAGCTTAAAAAAAAAAGCAGTTACATAATCGATCATATATAAGGAACGATGTTATTCTCATTTTCATTTTGTCATTCTGCACTTTTCTTTGTGAGTGTTTTGAAATCGTAAAATAAATAAATTATGAGAACAGAATGACAAACTGAAAGTGTAAAATTGTTTAAATAATCTCACCTTTGAGTGGTGCAAGTCCTTTTTCGACCAAAGTGCGAAATTGTTTAAATCCCATGAAGCTTTATGCAACAATAGTGAAGAAGAGTGCAATAGGTGATGATTTTGGTATAAGAAACGTTTATGTAGAGGAGAAAGAACTCAGAGAGAATGAGAATGTTCAGTATATTTTTCTATATAAGAAAACTGAGCCAAAACATGCTCATATACATGACACATACTGCCAAAAACTTAGATCCTAAATTTTAGGATACAAGGACTCATCTCCTACCATACATGATCATTGGAGGCTACGATTCTTACACCTAGGCTAGAATCGGTTATCATAGTACAGCCTAAAAAGACAAAAAAGACAGCTGTGGGAATTTTCCCAAAATAGAATAGAGAAGCTAACGGCTATTTCCCAAAAAGGAAAGTTCTTCATTTCTTCATTCTTCTCAACACTAATCTGCAGGATTGTCATCTGTACTTTGTATTGAGCTCAGTAAGTAGCTTAATTCTCAACAATAGGGAGTCCAAATTCTTCAGTAGCTTTGATGGCGAATGGCAACATGAAACCATCGGAAACAATGTAAGTCACCGGAGGATTATTATCGGAAGTTGCTGCGTCCTTGAGTTTTATGAGGAGGTTACGGAACAGAGCCAAGAAACCATCTTTTACAACAGCCTCAGCAAGCAAAGTGACATCTTGCGTTGCACCTTCATCTGAGTCCAGAAATCCATCGGGGATGGTTTCAAACCGAAAATCAAGCAAGCCATCAAGAGAGTTGGGGCCTTGAGACTTAAGAAAGTGTTTGTGGTTGAACTCTGTGTTGACAAAGGTTATGTGGAAGCCTCTGTTGTGAAGGAGCTTTACCAACTTGAGCATGGCTTTTATATGGCTCTGAACTTGGACTGGAACACAAACAGAATAAGGCTTATTATGAGCTACTATCGTGGAAGTCATGTTTTCGATCTTTTTTGTGCTCACTCGTACAAATGGAGAGATTATTTATTTATAGGACTGGTGGGCTTGTTAGCCAGTTGTAGGTTGGCTGCATTAATGAGGTTGGCTTGACTTTGGGAGGCTGCTGCAATCTCTAGGATTAGGGCCTCAAGGATTAGGAGCTCAAGACTAGCTGGAATCTGTTGGTGTGACTTGTGGACCATTAACTTTCTTTCCTTACACACCAAAGATTCCCATTATAATTATATTTGATTTACTTTAGTTCCTAATTTCCTACTATAAATAGAAATAGGAATATATTATTTACTTGCCCATTAAAGTTCCGTTATATTATAAATATGACCTCTTATAAGGAGAAGAATACACAGAAAATTCCCACAAACAAATATTCTCTTATAGTTCTCATATTTTAGCATGGTATCTGAGCATCGATCTTGGAGTTGTTGACTCTAGTTTCCAACCCCCACTGCTGCTATGGGGGTTGATGATTTTTTCAACCCTCATGGAGGTAGCACCACTGACTCCTTCTCTCATTCTTAACCAACCATAGCCGAGTTGAGTGCCCAGGTGGCTCAACTCTTACGGATGCAAACTTTGACCCCAAACCTGATCCTGAATCAGGATCCTATTTTAATGACCCCGGACCCGATCCTGAATTAGGATCCAATTTTTACGACCCCGACTATGATGACGACCCCGACCCTGACTAGGATGACGACAACCCAAACCCCGAATCTGTCTATGATTCAGACCTAAATCACAACTTCGACTGCGACCCCGACTTAAGCTTAGATCCTAATCTGGATTCCTACTAAACTTGTGTCATATGCATCTTCCGTTGCACACATTATGACTTCCGAATGGTGGTGATCTGAGACATACTCGTGAGACTTGTTTTAAATTGCATGGGTACCCCGAATGGTGGGCTACTCTCAAAGATCGAACACCACCTGATACGACCCGTAATGATACTGGTTATGAATTCCATACTTTGGATAAAAGTGATTCCACAAGCTGGATAATTGATTCGTGCAACTGATCATATGACGTTTGATCCTGATGATTTTCTGAATATTACCCAACCTCAATGAACTTGTATTGCTAACGCCAATGAAGTTACTTATCCTGTGATAAGGGCTGACACTGTTGCAATCTCATCCTCTTTCTCATTGTCTAATATTTTACTTGTTCCATCTTTATCCAATAAAATTGTTGTTAGTTAGTCAGCTTACTGAAAAATTGAACTATTGTGTACTCATTTACCCTAGTTTTTGTTTGCTTCAGGATAGTCACACTAAGGAGATTCTTGGTCGTGGTACTAAGAGAGGGGGGCTATATTATGTAGATGAATTGAGTCTCGACATGGCTAACATTGTGACACATCTCTTTGATAGCAAACAAAAGCAAATCTAGTTGTGGCAATGTCGATTGGGATATCCTTATTTTAGTTATATGAAGCATCCTATACCAGATTTATTCTTCGGTTTCAAGGACTCCGACTTCACATGTGATACTTGTATTTTGGCCAAGAGTCATCATGTGTCTTATCCATTGAGTACGAACAAGTGTACTACTCTGTTTACGTTAATTCACTAAGATGTCTGGGGACCTTCACCTATCAGTGCTCTTTCTGGTGTTCGGTGGTTTGTCCAATTCATCGATGATTGTACACGGATGCTATGGCTTTATTTGCTGAAGAATAAAAATGAAGTATGTTTTAGTTGGGTATACTAGTGATTTGCCCCCTGAACATGTACCATGGTTTCAATTGACCCCCTATCTTTTTATTTATTTATTATTATTATAGAAAATTAAGGATATGAACTTCTTTTTTTCGCCAATTTCCCCTCTGCCGTCTAAATCTGCAACATTTCATCTAATTTGCCGTTAAATATGAGGGCAAAATGGTCATTTTATATGTTAAAATAATTAAATACACAAATACAATAATATGAAATCTAAAATGAAAGAAAAAATATTTTAATAAGAGAGAGGCCCATCTAACCAATCACTTTCTCCCACACCCCCATCCTCTCCATCTATTTTCTCTGGCCCCTCTACTCTCCCTCTCTCCATATGACTTCCAATGGCCCTTCCACCCCACCCCAACCCTCCCCTCTATTTTTTCTTCTTCCCCACAACCTCCCACCCCAAATGCTATCCGATGGAATGGAGGTAAATTCTATTAGATTTTATTTGACTTTGATCTTTTTTGCAAATCCAAGTGTTATGATTGAATTTTTTGATGTTTCGGTTGATGGGTTTTGTGTGAATTTGGAAAAAGCTTGAGACGGGAGGCATTGAAAGGCTTAGATCGACTGTGAGCTTTTCAAGTGTGGAGGGTATTGAAATTGACGGAGGGGGTGGGGGAGAAAAGAAATTGAGGGAGTGCTTGGGGAGGGGAGCGAAGGGGAGGGGAGAGAGAGAAAGGAGGCGACGACGGCAGAAATGGAGGAATGTCTGTTGGGGGATGGTGGTGATGAGTCTGTGGATGAAAGAACAGAAAGGGAGAGGAGGAGGGAGGGGTTTATGGGTTGAAGGGTGTACAGGGTGGGGGATTGGTTTGGGAATAAATGATGGTGGTCATGGGGGAATGGGAGGAGGAAGGGAGGAGATGGAAAGGGTTGGCATTAGGTTTACTCTTTTTCTTCAATTTTTTCAAAAAAATTTCTTTTTAAAATGATTTAACTGAAAATTGGATGAAATGTTGAGAATTTATATGGTAGGGGGAAATTGGAGGAAAAAAAAAGTTCATATCCTTAATTTTCTATAAAATAAAAAAAAGGATAAGGGGTCAATCGAAAATTAGGTACAAGTTCAGGGGGCAAATCACTAGTATACCATTTTCAGTTTTTAGTCCTTCCACAAATAGATGAAAACTCAGTTCAATGCTCAAATCCAGATTCTTCGCTCAGACAATGGTGGAGAATTTGCAATCATGACTTTCAAGCTTACTTCCAACAACATGGAATTATCCATGAGACGACTTGTCCTTGGATACCGCAACAAAATAGTATTGTTGAACGAAAGAATTGACATCTTCTTGAAACTACTCGAGCACTTCTGATTGGTGCTCATGTTCTTCGCCGTCACTGGAATGATGCTATTGTCACCGCAGTTCACTTGATCAAACGCATGCCCTCTGGTGTAGTGACCTTTAAAACTCCCTTACAACTAGTTGACAACTCCTGCGTTCATATTTTATTACTCTGTCATCTACATAGTATGATTTCTTTTAAACGATCAGTTTGAATTCATGTATCCCTCTAACTGGATAGAGAAATCCCCAATTTTCCTTACATTGTAATCGATATTTTGAATTAGTTAAATGGATTATAACTCTTGTTCTTCTTTGTTATCAAGTTAAAATCGGATAAAGAAATCTTGGAGTTTTTCATTAAGTATCTCATATTTAACTGCTTTTACATATTTCAAATATCTTTATAGACTAGTTTAATTTCCTGCCTTTATATTGTTTAAATTTATCATTCGGACCTAAAGCAAAAGTCTAGGCCCAAATAGGGCCTTGTTAGTCCCAAAGTAAAGGTTAATTCAAGCTTGAACTATATCATTGGGCCCAAATTGACTAAAATCTTGACCCAATTTAGGGGTTGATTGGATTTAAATTAGGTTTCTAAACCCAAATAGGGTACCATTAACCACGATTCTGGTTTCCTTCTTATTTGATTAGGTATTGCTAGTATCTATCAAACCGACACGCACAAATGAAAGAATATTGAAGTCCTCTTGATTGAGGCATAGAAAAGAACTCATCCAGGCCAGTACCCCCGTTGGAGCACAAGGGGTTGAGTAAAAGTCCAAAATAAGCGCAAATATAACAAATCAACATCCTGCACCACCTATACCAGATCTATTGTGCTGGTTTCATACACAATAGTGGCACACTTACTCAATTCACAATCAGGTCAAGAGGAACAAGCCGATAGGGCCCAACCCGAGCTCGCTCGTTCTTGTCAACTTGATCCAACTTTCAATTTTGTTCAGAAGTTGAAAGAATCCTCTTTGTGAGCTAGAAATCCAATCGAGGCATTGGTGTTGATCCAACGACCTCCTCACTCTACATAGCAGCTTCATCTAAGAGCAAACCACAAAAAGAGTGTTGGTAGGAAAATGGACCAACAGTTATGTGTCATGACCACCCACGCTGCCAAAGTTCACATAAACAACTAAGTTTGGTGCCTTTGAGTCTAGCTAGGGAAGGCACTCAGTTTCTTCTTTCCATAGGCTTTATCCCATTGGCTTCAAAGGGTCTTCTGGTATCTGATTGACAAGTAATTGGAAAGGGCCAATGGCATAGAGATGTGGAAGCATAGATGAGAGAGCATTCAAAATCTCTTGCTCCAATGCATCAAAAGTATGAATAACAACTGTAGAGGCTTTATGTGCTCTTTCAGTTGCTTCCCCTGTTAAGATAAAGACACTGTCTTTTGGATTTGTAGTTCGAAGAAATGTTGGAAGATCCCTTAGGCGAATATTCTGTAACATCCCACATTGACCAACGGAGAGGGGGGTGATGTGCCTTATATGTACATGCCCACCTCCATCTAGCAAGAGGCCTTTTGGGAGCTCACTGGCTTCGGAGTCATGGGAACTTTGTAACATCTCACATCGACCAACATAGAGGGTGTGATGTGCCTTATATGTACATGCCCGCCTCCATCTAGCATAAAGCCTTTTGAGAGATCACTCGCTTCGGAGTCATGGGAACTCCGAAGTTAAGCAAGTTTGGGCTAGAGCAATCCCAGGATGGGTGACCCACTGGGAAGTTGTTCGTGAGTTCCCAGAAACAAGACCGAGAGGACAGAAAGGGAGGCCCAAAGCGGACAATATCGTGCTACGGGAGAGCCGATCCCGGGATGTCACATATCTTTCATTCCCGGTACGGTGTCCAATCTATGACAGTGTCTAAGAAGCCATTTGATACATAACTCTCATCTGCAACATTGAAAACAGATTAATGTTACTATAGTTAAGCTAAAAACACAGAATGTTACTAGTTAATAAAAAACATAACATTACTAATTAATTCCTGGCTCCTCCCTTTACCTTTTAGTGGTGTAAATCTTTTTTCCACAAGAGCGCGGTAATGCTTGAAGCCCATGAAGCCACAAGAAGCAGTAGGAAAGAACAACACAAAAGGAAGTCCAAGTTCTTCAGCAGCTGTGATTGAGAAGCTCATGAAACCATCTGAGACAATGCTGGTCACAGGAGGGGTATTGTTGGAAGTTGCAGCATCATTGAGCTTTGCGAGGAGGGCACGAAATGGAGCCAAGAAATTATGATTAAAGGAGTCAGACATAACATAGATGTCCTGGGTTGAATCTGAATCTGAAGGAGGGAGACCATCTGGGATGGTTTCAAAATGAGTCTGTCAAGCCGTCAAGGGTGTCATGGCCTAGAGATTTATGAAAGCGTTTGTGGTTGTATTTGGTATTGACAAAGGTGATTCGGAAACCTCTATGGTGTGGGAGCTTTGCGAACTTGAGGAGTGGCATTATGTGGCCTTGATATGGGAATGGGATACATAAAGCATGAGGCTTCTGGTCAGTTACCTCCATAGAAACCATCCCTATCTCTGATCTTGTGAGTTAATATGCAGATGTTACTTGGTGCCTATATATTGTTGGTTTTTGGAACAAATGTCCAACTGTAATCTTCTTCCTCATTTTCTGGAATTATAATACAGCTTGAGGTGGCATGCCTTTTCTTTTTCAATGGTTTTTGTTTTGAGTATGTGGAATCGCATTGATGGAGATAACATAAAAAGTAAGTATGAACATGTGCCATGCATTGTTATATGGTTTTTTTTTCTTTTTTCTTTTTTGGCACGTATTGATAGACTCACTTTTACACGAGGTCTATTAGATCCAAGTATTATTTAAAGTGAGATGTATTAAATCTTCCAACTACATTACATATACGAGATTCGATCTTGCTAAAGAACCAACAAGGGAAAGGCGTACACAGAATAACAAAATCTAGGTTTTTCTTTTTGAGAGGAAGCGATACGTTGCATTTACAAATCTATCACAAAGATTGTAAGTTTTAAAGGCCAGTGCAAAAACATGTACCCACATAAGATTAATACAAATGTTGAAGCAGAGTAACCTACCAAAAGGGGAAATACACCGGCATCAACAGTGTATCAGGCATAGAACACAACCCGCCCTACAGCCAAACCGCCTAGACTCCCAAACTACAAGCGCAATTACAACTTTTAACTCTCACAAATGAAATAAAATAAAATACAAACAAAACACTGCATCAAGCACTAAAATCAACACCGAAACTGCAACAAAAAACACGAAAACAAAAGCAGCAACCAAAGTTGACCAAGATCTGCAAAGGTTGACCAACAGAGGCAGCAAAGTGGTCCCAAAGCAACTCGAAAATTGACAACTCTAGATCTGCAACAAAGAACAGCGAAAAACCAAACGAGCCAGTCACACAATCCCAGCCTAAAACTGCGAGGGAGGGAAGGAGCAAAAGGAAAGGAGGGGCAAGGAGGAAGGGAGGAAGGGAGGAAGGGAAGCTGATAAGCAGAGGGGGCGGGTACAAGCGAGGGAGGAGAGGGGAGAAAGATGGGGAGAAGAAAAGAGGAGAGGAAAGAGGAAGAGCTGGGGAAGGAGTAGGGGAGGGGATGAGGGGACAATAGGAGAGGAGAAGGGGGAGCCAGCCACCGACCCCAAAAAGGGGCGGCGGCTGCTGTAGGTTCCTAGAGAGAGAAGAGAGGCCTAATGATACGCAGGATTAAAACTTTAATGAAAATAGTCTAGGTTTTTCTTAAGAGCACTTGATTCACTAAATTGTCTAAGTTTGTGGATGAAGAACCATGTGGACTGGTGGCTTCTTCTGCTATTTTCTTCCACTCCATGACCTTATTTTTCATTTTCTTACCCTTCTCTCCCTCCATTAATTCTTTAACAAGCTTCTCTACTTGGTCTCTCTTGACATCATTGTTGATCTCCAACCCAATTCCCCAATCATTGCAAACATAGTAACAGTTTGTTTGTTGGTCTGCAAAGAATGGCCAACAAAGCATAGGCACTCCTGCGCACAAACTCTCAATGATTGAATTCCAACCGCCGTGTGTCAAAAAACCTCCGACGGATGGGTCGTTAAGGACTTGCTCTTGTGGGCACCAACTTGCTATTAGACCTCTTTCCTTTGTTTCAGCTACAAACTCAGGTGGCAAAATTGCTGATTCACCAACAACCAAATCAGGCCTAATCACCCAAAAGAAAGGAAGCTTACTATTTGCAAGTCCCCATCCAAACTCAACAAGTTGTTGTGGTGTCAGTACTGCTATGCTGCCGAAATTCACATACACAACTGAATTTGGTGCCTTGGATTTTAGCCATTCAAGGCATTCAGTTTCTTCTTTCCATAAACTGTATCTAATATGCTTCAAAGGGTCTTCTGGTAATTGATTGAGAAGTAATTGGTCAGGCCCAATGGCATAAACAAGTGGAAGCATAGATGACAAAGCATTCAAAACATCTGGCTCCAATGCGTCAAAAGTATGAAGCACAACTGCTGAAGCTTTATGAACTCTTTCAATTGATTCCAAGGACAAGTTAAACACGAAGTCATTGGGATCTGTAGTTCGAAAATTTGCCGGCAGATCCCTCAAACGAATACCTTTCATTCCTGGAATCCAATCTATTACCTTGTCCAAGAAGCCATTTGTCAAACAGCTCTCATCTACATAATTAACGCCCAAAGTAAGATTTAACATTTGTTAATCAATAATATCATACAAATAATTTCTTAAAAAACATTTCTTTCACCTTTGAGTGGCGCAAGACCTTTTTCCACCAAAGCAGGGTATTGCTTATAGCCCATAAAGCTGCATGCAGCAATTGTAAACAAAAGCACTATGGGAACTCCAATTTCTTCTGCAGCTGTGGTTGTGAATGGCATGAAACCATCTGAAACAATGCAAGTCACCGGAGGATTGATATCACAGTTGGAAGTTGATCTGTCATTGAGTTTCATAAGGAGGTCTCGAAACGGGGCCAAGAGTTTGTTGTTGATGGAATCAGAAACCAAAGAGACATCTTGGGTTGCATCTTGATCTGAACCAGCTGGAAGGCCATCAGGAATAGTTTCGAATCGAAAATGGGGCAACCCGTCAAGGGAGTTGGGTCCAAGAGATTTAAGAAAGCGGTTGTGGTTGAACTCTGTGTTGACAAAGGTTACATGAACACCTCTATGGTGGAGGAGCTTTGCAAATTTGAGGTTTGCCTTGATATGGCTCTGAGCTGGAGCTGGAACACAAACAACATGAGATTTGTTAGCTGCTGCCTTGGAACCCATCTGGCTTAGATTATATGTTTATGTTTGTGTTGTGTTTGCACTAATGAAGATCAAATGCAGATTATGTGTGTGTATGTGTTTGTTGCTTATGTAGTCTCTCTTAAAGTGGTGGAGCGGCCAAGATCAAATTGAATACATGTTGCATTATTATTTTTATTATTCGCTTGAATTTTCCCTTTACACTTGCGGAGTACGCATATTCAGGTATGGGTAGTCAAATTATAAAGTACTGACAAGTATCGATTACTAGTCTTGCAAACCGCCAAGATAAGAAAATGTTTAAAATTAAAAAAGAAAAAAGGAAGAAGAAAATCTTACCAGTCAAACAACTAAATGGAGTGTGTAGACCGATGGATGCATCAAAGATAGAAAAATAGAGGGTAGATTTGTGGTGGTGGATGAGGATTTTGTTAATATGAGAGCATAAAAATATATTCCTAATGGGAAAAAGTGTCTTGATTTGCAAACCAATAGTTTAAGGTTCGAATTCGAATCATCATGAAATATAATAATATATATTTGTGATGAAAAAAAAACCCACCCCTGATTCCCCTCTTTTTTTTTTTTTTTTTTTTTTTTTTTTTTTTTTGTTTTTTTTTTTGGGAGTAGTGGGAGTATGGACTATCGATGTATTATTAAAAAAAAGTGGATTAAAAATAATTGGGAAAAAATATTGGGCTAAAATTGATGGGAATGCTCATTTTTTTTTTTTTTTCTTTTTTTCTTGCATTATATAGTGGGCTAAGTTTATAGTGAATTAGTAAAAAATAGGAGTTGTTCTAACTCAGATGATTTAGAGTATTTACTCATGCACTTTTCTTCCTTGTGATTTTTTTTATTAGATTCACATCGCGTGCTAAAAAAAAAACGCGGTCCCTTGTAACATTATTTCTCTTTAATAAATAGGATCTTATCTTCATCCCGAGTATGATGACTATTTGCCTTCCTTGTTGTCTAGCACAATCTAGATAATATTTATTAAAGGGAATCTTCTATTTATACCAACATGTTAGATGTCATTCACAATTTTTCCACTTATTTTTTGTCCACTTACACTTCTTTTATTGAAAATTGTATATTCGTACTCATCTTTTGTTCATTTACACTCCCTTATTGGAAATTGTATGCTTTCATAAAATATTAAAAGAAATTCAAAAAAGTATAAATGAACAAAAGAGAATTAATCGGCGCCCATATATCATCATTTTGGCCATAATGTTAATGTGTTTAACTACTGCCAACCATATACAACCAATATTTAAAGGGGTGAATAGACGACCGCACATCTCATATCAGTATGTACCAATTACTAAATGTTAAAAAGATGTGATGCAACTGCTCACGTAAGCGACTGTCTTTAACATCACTTTTAATTTAATTTGTAACTATCATTTGTTCCGACACTAAACGTCATTATTGTGATTTTTATTAGAGAGTTAAAATAAACTTGTGCTAGAGAGTACATGTTTCTATCACCTTGGTAAGCTATTGCCTCACCAATAGGTGCTCTTATATGGATGACATCTAACTTTTCCTTAACAGAACTTGATTGACTAGATTGTCAAAGCCTGTGGATGAAGAACCATGAGGACCAGTTGCCTCTTCTGCAAGTTTCTTCCACTCCATGGCCTTATTTTCATTTTCTTACCCTTCTCTCCCTCCATTAACTCTTTAATAAGCTTCTCTACTTCATCTCTCTTGACATCATTATCAATCTCCAGGCCAATGCCCCATTCATTGCAAGTATAGTAACAGTCAGTTTGTTGGTCAGCAAAAAATGGCCAGCAAAGCATAGGCACACCTGCAGTTAGACTCTCAAGGGTTGAATTCCAGCCACTGTGCGTCAAAAACCCTCCGACTGATGCGTGGTTAAGGACTTGCTCTTGTGGGCACCAACTTGCTAGTAGACCTCTTTCTTTTGTTTCAGCTACAAACTCTGGTGGCAAAATTGCTGATTCACCAACAACCAAATCTGGCCTAATTACCCAGAAGAAAGGAAGCTTGCTATTTGCGAGTCCCCAACCAAACTCAACAAGTTGATTTGGTGTCATGACCGTTATGCTCCCAAAGTTCACATAAACAACTGAGTTTGGTGCCTTGGAATTCAGCCATTGGAGGCATTCAGTTTCTTCTTTCCATAGACTGTACCCAACAGAGTTCTTCAAAGGGTCTTTTGGTATCTGATTGAGAAGTAATTCGATAGGGCCAATGGTATAAACTGGTGGAATATTAGGCATAGATGAGAGTGCACTCAGAACATCTTTTTCCAAAGCATCAAATGTAAGAAGTACAAGTGCTGCAGCTTTATGAACTTCATCTGTTACCACCATGCTCAATTTAAGCAAGACATCGTCCGGATTTGTGGTTCGAAAGAAAGATGGGAGATACCTTAAACGTATACCTTCCATTCCTGGAATCCAATCTATGACCTTGTCCAAAAATCCATTCGTTAAGCAGCTCTCATCTACATTAACAACCAATTAATAATTAGCTAAATGGGGGAAAATATCCATTTGAGGTATGTTTAAAAAAACAGTTACACAATCGATCATATATATAATGTACGATGCTATTCCCATTTTTAATTTGTTAAATAAATTATAAGATAAATAAAGTATGAGAAAAGTGTAAATATGAATTAATCTAACCTTTGAGTGGTGCAAGTCCTTTTTCGACCAAAGCGCGAAATTGTTTAAATCCCATGAAGCTGCATGCAGCAATAGTGAAGAAGAGTGCAATAGGGAGTCCAAATTCTTCGGCAGCTTTGATGGCGAACGGCGACATGAAACCATCGGAAACAATGCAAGTCAACGGAGGATTATTATTGGAAGTTGCTGCGTCCATGAGTTTTTATGAGGAGGTTACGAAACGGAGCCAAGAAACCATCTTTTACAACGGCCTCAGCAAGCAAAGTGACATCTTGCGTTGCACCTTCATCTGAGTCCGGAAGGCCATCGGGGATGTTTTCGAACCGAAAATCAGGCAAGCCATCAAGAGAGTTGGGGCCTTGAGACTTAAGAAAGCGTCTGTGGTTGAACTCTGTATTGACAAAGGTTATGTGGAAACCTCTGTTGTGAAGGAGTTTTGCCAACTTGAGCATGGCTTTTATATGGCTCTGAACTGGGACTGGAACACAGACAGCATGAGGCTTATTATGAGCTACTATCGTGGAAGTCATGTTTTAGATCTTTTTTGTGCTCACTCGTACAAATGGAGAGATTATTTATTTATAGGACTGGTGAGCTAGCTAACTTTCAACGAGTGACTGGTTTTTGCCCATCTTCTTTTTCGTTTGTTGGCCCTACATGATGAAAGACGTCGGTCGATTTACTTGTCTATATAAATTTCCCATAATTATGGTGATGGTGTTTGGAGGGTACTCAATGTAAATCTTGGTAGCTGGGGACAGGTTCTTCAGGGGTGCTCGAGGTTATGGGAAATTTATATACAAATTATAAATAAATTCAATTCTAGACATGAATTTATAAAAAAACTCAACACTATTTAAAATATAAAAACACACTCAAAATTAACCTAAAAATCAACAATTGTATACTTTTTGGGTGTGTTTATAAATGGGTTTTGAGTGTGTTTAATAAATGGGTTTTGGGTGCGTTTATAAAGTATTTTTTATGTTGAGTTTTTTTATAATTTCAGTCCCTATTTTGAGTATATTAGTGAAACTCCAATTTATATTATTGAGTAGAACTTGCGTGCATGGTTGACTGAGTCTGACTCATCTCTGTAGCTGCTGAGCTTATCTCAAATTAAATAACATGTATTGATTACAATCACCGCTATTTCAGTTTTTTGTTTGTTTTTTGTTTTAAGAAAATAAAATATTAAAAAGAGAAGCCAGCCTGGAGGGCAGCCAAAAGATAGGATCTCAGGATCTTCTTCTTGTGCACTTTAATTATGTGCGTATCAAATAATATGTATATATATATATGTATATCAGTCCCCTGCATCTGCCAATAAAATAGAAAAAAGGATTAAAATCTCTTGGGAATGGGTTTGCAAAAGAAGGCGTAGGCTTGGAGGAAAGGCAAGTTAGGCTGGGCAGGTTCCCGTGTGGTAAAGTAATATATTAATTAATATAGGTTATACAACATACTACATTCATTTTTTATAACTGAGTGGGGGCCTGGGACTGCACTAGTCCCAATGTGCCTCCGCCAAAGCATAGGCACACTTGCAGTTAAGACTCTCAATCGTTGAATTCCAGCCGCTGTGTGTCAAAAAACCTCCGACGGACTTGCTCTTGTGGGCACCAACATGCTATTAGACCCCTTTCTTTTGTTTCAGCTACAAACTCTGGTGGCAAAATTGCTGATTCACCAACAACCAAATCTGGTCTAATTACCCCAAAGAAAGGAAGCTTGCTATTTGCAAGTCCCCAACCAAACTCAAAAAGTTTATTTGGCGTCATGACCGTTATACTCTCAAAATTCACATAAACCACTGAGTTTGTTGCCATGGAGTTTAGCCATTGGAGGCACTCAGTTTCTCCTTTCCATAGACTATATCCGATAAAGTTCAAAGGGTCTCTTGTCTTGGTATCTGATTGAGAAGTAATTCAACAGGACCAATGGTATAAACTGGTGGAATATTAGGCATAGATGAGAGAGCAGTCAAAACACCTTGTTCCAAAGCATCAAATGTAAAAAGAACAAGTGCTGAAGCTTTATGAACTACATCCGATACCACTAAGCCCAAGGTAAGCAAGACATCATCCGGATTCGTGGTTCGAAGGAAGGATGGGAGATCCCTCAAACGTATGCCTTTCATTCCTGGAATCCAATCAATGACCTTGTCCAAAAGCCCATTTGTTAAGAAGCTCTCATCTGCATTGTAATACTCAGTTAATTAGCTAAACAAAGAAAATTTTCCATTTTAAGTAGGTACCTTAAAAAAATGGATAAATAGTAGGCCATAAAGCTAAGGTAAGATCCTTTACCATTTCTAGTTTGTCATTTTGCATTTTTTTTTGTGAGTGTTTTTTTTTGTTTTGTTTTTTTGGTTTTATAATAAAAATGAGATAATTTATTAGATCAACAAAAAAAAAAGTACAAAGGACAAATACTATATAAATGGTGACATCCCATTAGCAGTACGGGGAACATGGGTGTATCCGGAATTATGAAAGAAAAATAACACAGAAAATTTATAGAGTTTCTAGACTTTATTGAATAAACTAGACCAAAACTAGGGGTTGTATCCAATCCATACTTATAAAGACTTTCTTTTAAGTAAGTAACTTTCCTTGAAAGAAGTTGGGGTTCCACCCCAAAACCAATTGGCAATAAGGGGAGTAGCTCAACTCCTTATAAGCTCTTGCTAGGTTTCTCAACTTTTTAGTGTGAGACTCTTTACCTTCACATTTTCATACGCACCCGCACTTGTGGCAAATTTTCAAGCATAGCATGTGGACAACACATATTAGGTGATGTGGAACATATGTGACTGTTGGGCTTTCACACATAGACTAACTTGCTCTGATACCATGAAGCAAGTTGAGGTTCCACCCCAAAACCAATTGGCAATTAGGGGAGTAGCATAACTTCTTATAAGTCCTTACTAGGTTTCTCAACTTTCCAATATGAGACTCTTTACCTTCACATTCTCACATTCTGTGGGTTACATATTCTTGAACACTTTTATAGAGTTGATAAAATTGGCAAGACTTTTGTTTTTAAGAATTAGATTTAGAAGTATACAAAAATCATTAATTTAATAAGCTTTTTAAAAGTAATTAACTTTTTGAATACCACCCAACTTTATAAAGACTTTTTAAAAGTCACACTTGAATACCACTAAACTTTTAAATACTTTTAAAAGTCATAACCGAATACCATTAGATTTTTATAAACTCTTTAAAAATCTAAATTGAATATCTCCAAACTTTTAAACCTTATAAGAGTCTTTAAAAGTTTGAATTGGATACACCCAACGACAACAAAGGAAGACCAACTGCCACTAATCTTCATCGAAGACAACGCACTAATGAACAGTAAATATACCATGATCAAGTGGCAATGCCTCAACGCACAAAGGAAGACCATATCGGCATAGATCCGCCAAACGGTGGAGAACACCGAGAATCCGAGCTTTCTTTCTCTATTTCTTAGTCGGCTAAGGTTTTTTTTCTCAGAAATTTTTAAAACAAGAGGAGTTTAGAATCATAAAAGAAATTTGGTGTGCATATTGACAAAATGAGTTGCCCAAAATAAACAGTTTATCACTTCAATTAGTATATGGTTATTAATTATACAAATTTATAATAAAAAAACCAAATCCTAGACATGTATTTATAAAAAAACTCAAACATTATTTAATCATAGAAACACACCCAAAATCAACAATTGTATAATTTTTGGGTGTGTTTATAAATGAGTTTTGAGTGTGTATAATGATGGGTTTGGAGTGTGTTTATAAAGTGTTTTGGGTGTTGGGTTTTTTTATAATTTCAGCCCCCATTTTTGGTGTTTTAGTGAAACTCCTTATTAATTAATGTCACCTTTGAGTGGTGCAAGTCCTTTTTCGACCAAAGTGTGAAAATGCATAATTCCCATGAAGCTGCATGTAGCAATAGTGAAGAAGAGTGCAATAGGGAGTCCAAATTCTTCAGCAGCTGAAATGGCGAATGGCAACATGAAACCATCGGAAACAATGCAAGTCACTGGAGGATTATCTGAAGTTGCTGTATCATTGAGTTTTATGAGGAGGTTACAAAAAGGAGCCAGAAAACCATCTTTTACAACGACCTCAACAAGCAAGGTGATGTCTTGAGTGGCATCTTCATCCGAGTCTGGAGGGTCATTTGGGATTGTTTCGAACCGAAAATCAAGCAAGCCATGAAGAGAGTTGGGGCCTTGAGACTTAAGAAAGCGTCTGTGGTTGAACTCTGTGTTGACAAAAGTTATGTGGAAACCTGTGTTGTGAAGGAGTTTTGCCAACTTGAGCATGCCCTTTATATGGCTCTGAGCTGGGACTGGAACACAAACAACATGAGGCTTATTGTCACCTACCATCGTGGAACTCATTAAGCCTGGGCACGGATCGGTTCGGAACGGTAGAAGGCTCTTCCGTTAACCAAACCAAAGACTTCGGTAAACCATTTTCTCTTCCGTTAACTAAACCAAAGACTTCGGATCGGTTAACCTAATATTTGGTTCAGATTAGTTCGGTATGCCTTCAGTACTATAATAAAAAAATACTAATAAAGATACAATTTATAATACTTTTACATAACATAAGTTCTTGAACAAATACACCAAATTATCCTCGTAAAATAAAAAAATTCAGTAGTCTAATTCATCCAAGTATGAAAATCAAATAACTTAGTCACTATATCATTCAATATATACTCAAGATCTACTGGGAGCCACTTGTGTTTGTTGTTTGAACATTTGAATGTTATTTTTACTGAATTCTCAACATTTATATAAATGATTTTGACATTTGTTTCGCATAGGATTCTTTAGTTTTTCATGCTGAATCCAAACATATAAAGAACATAAAATTTGGACCAACGGTTGGAAAGTTACAGATAAAAAACGGGACAAAGGTCGAAATTGAAAAACATAGGAAATTCATAAATTCCTTTCTGACCAAAAAGTATTACAGTACCCGGGTGATAAAGAAGTGATAGAATGATGATAAAGTAGTGATAGAATGGTGATAAAAAAGTGATACAACAGTGATAAAGAAGTGATACAGCAGTGATAAAAGGGTGATACAAAATGCTAATTGTATTTGTCTTTAGTTTCTTGTTTTGTATTTAAATAATAGAATAAGTATAAATATCAGATCGGTACGGGTTTCCGTCGAGTTATGAATATTATTTCCATTAACCAAACCAAACATCTCAGTACGGATCGGATCGGAATAATTAAAATTAAAAAATAATTATTTAACCAAATCGTTAATACGATACAATCGATACGCGGATCATTCGGATGATATGCCAACCCAAGAACTCATATTTTGTGCTCCAATGCTACAAATGGAGACTGTTTATTTATATTTCTATAGGATTAGTGGTCGGGCGAGCTAGCTAGCTGCCACTTTCAACGTGTCTACAAATTATAACAGGTGGACGATTCGTGGCCAGCCATTCTCCAGTCCACAACTTGTAGCGGGGTTTTATCTTTTGGTCTCCACATAAGTCAAAGATGTCAGCCGATTTACTTTTGGTTTGGCTATATATAGAATCTTAGAAAAGTCTTGAGTTCGTCATAATTATGGTGACGGGTTTGGAGGGTGTGCTTTATGCGTATCTTGGTAGCTGGGGGACAGGTTCTTCAGAATTATGCGGAATTTACTATTGAGTGGAACTTGGGTGTGCATGATATTGCCTTGTTCATCGAGTCTGATTTCATCTGTAGCTGTTGAGCTGATCTCAAATGCTATTTAAACGGTACCACCAAACATTCAACCAATGAGCCAAGCATTTATGGGTTGGCAAAGACTTCGGAGAAATATCTCTAGACATTATCAAGTATGTACTTCCCATATGTCAAGGTGAAGAAAATTGAGACTTTGGAGTTTAGCCCCACCAAATTAAATGAATTTTTTTTATGACTTGACCTTTCGAAAGAGTCCCTTAAACTTCAAAGAGCAAAGTACCACAAGTTTTAATTGATAGTTGGTCATTGGTCCCCCATTCTGATATCACTCGGTTCAGTTGCGTGGAGTGCTACTCAACTTTTTGGGCCGAATTATATGTGGTGTACCCTTTTTTATATTTTATAAATGATAGGATATTTACGGTCAATTTTTATAACCGGCTAAATGCCCACAACAATGCTACACCATCAAAATGAGGCTAGTCACAACTAAGTATCAAACTCATCACAAATATTATCTTCTTCGTCATTTATATGAGTCGAACCTGAGATCATCACTGAATAGTTGTAGATCTTGAAGTGGATTCATCACTCTTAACATCATTATCAATATTCGTGCCAGTTCCCCATTTATTGCAAGTGTAGTAACAGTTTGGTTTGCTGGCCACCAGAAAATGGCCAACAAAGCATAGGCACACACACCTGCAAGGACTTGCTCTTGTGGGCACTAACTTGCTATTAGACCTTTTTTTGTTTCATCCACAAACTCAGGTGGCAAAATTGCAGATTTACTAACCAAATCAGGCCAAGTTACCCAAAAGAAAGGAAGCTTGCTATTTTCAAGTCCCTAACCGAGCTCAACAAGTTGATTTGGTGTCATGACTGTTATACTCCCAAAATTCACATAAACAACAAGAGTTTGGTGCCTTGGAGTTCAGCCATTGGAGGCACTCAGTTTCTTCTTTCCATATTAAATGTGTGAGAGTTGGATGCCAAAGAAGCGGTCAATGAAATTTCATTCTTATGAAAAGATTGAAATGTATGAGAGGCTTGGACAAAACCATATGGTCCTTGCATGGTATTTGAAGGATTAATTCCATACTCCGTTACTTCAACACATGCAAGCATACACCTTCGTTCTTCGGATACAAACATACAACTTTACAAATTACATATGTGCACATCTTCAGACAAAGTTTGGCACTTGAATTTACGGATGCTCCAGAGATGAGCTTGATTTGAAACAAAAAAAAAGTTCATCTTCTAAATTTCTTTTGCTTGAACAGCCAATATAATCAAAGGTTTCAAGAACAGAAAATCAGGAGGGATGATGGGGTCACTAAGCACACAATGAGGCCCTTTGCTTAACCAGTAATTCGCTTAGTTTCTTTATAAGCTGAGGGTCTGAGCACATGTAATCCTGGAAGGACTCCCTCAAATCCTGCAACAACTTCTTGTCATTGCCGCCGGGGCTACTGTTAAGCAGTTTCTTAAATAAATTCCTCCAGAGTTCACCATTCCAATATCTGAACTCATTTGAACGACCAGATTAGAACTCAAAATCGTCAGAATACAAACTGAAGAGTGAAGGTAAAGAGATGTTAGATAAAATATAAATATATATAAGTGTGTCTGTTTATTTGTGTTCGCATAGCTATGTTATGGCCCTAAATTTCTAAGGTGACTTTGCTAATAATCAAGTTTTAAAAAGAAAAAGAAATTGTACCCCTCTCAGAAAAATAAAAATAAAAATCAATATGATAAACAAATGGCCAAGTATGCAGAACTGAAAAGTACCTTTTCAAAGATGACTTGGGTTGATAAATGTAACCCCCTTCAGGTGATAGTTTCTTTTCAATCTCCATGTAAGAATTATGCAGCATCATATGGACAACAACACAGAGGCCATATGTGTCTACCTGGTAACAAGTGACAGCAAAATTAGATACAAAAATGTTTGCTGAATTTTACAGTGTGAAATAAAACGAAGACTATACCTGAAATGTCCATGGCCTGTTCTCTTGCATCTCTACACAACGAAATCCAGAAGTTCGGCAATCTCCCTTAAACTCCATATTGTCAGGAAAGAGATGCATATCTATCCCTCTGCCCCAGTCGACAAGGCAAAGACCCTGCAAGATAATACCCAGATTAATCATAAAAACCTAAATTGAATACTAGTCTTATGGACACAAAAATTTAACCTGATCATGCCAAGGACCACTTCTGTCACGAAATCCATCTTTTGTAAGGTCATTTCCGTAGCGAGATCCAGCTTTTGTAATGCCATCCCTGCCGAAAGGACAGGTCATTGATGTCGCAAGATGGTAAGCTTCATAGGTCAGTCTCTTGAATGAAAATTAGACTTTTTGTATTGCAGAAAACTCTTTCAGTCAGCACCCCATTGGGAGATATAAAAGAACACAGGAGCTATAATGTAACAGAAATTAATGGGAAGAGAAGCCCAGGAGATTCTTTTGCATTTCTTGTTAGTAGCACTGTTCTGAGAAAATAATCTCAACTGAATGCACCTTTGCCTGCACTTCTAATTACAATCATGTTGTTGTAATGAGCCGGCAGTTATAATTAGAAAAAAGTAGTCAACGTTGTAATAGAAGATGCTTCTATTCTAGATTCAGTTAACAGCCTACTATTCAAAGTTAAGCATCTCCTATATGCAAGCGCAGGATAATTTTGATAGAAACTAAAGCTATAAAAACATGTCTAATAACCAGATAGAGCAGTAAGAATAAGAGAAGAAAAAGAACGAATGCGGCTCAATATTACAAGTAAGTAGTAGCTTCTAGGAGAGAACAAAGGAAGGAAACTGAAAAAAGGTAGCAGATGTGAGTAAAAGATAACAGTAGTCAAAGGTCCAGTTTTCTTTATGTTCAAATTCCTTTGTGCTGTTTTGTAAAACTTATCTGTAAGACAGCGTAACACATTCAAGATATACCATGGAGAATGGCTTTTACCTAGCATAACGAATAAGCAAATTATCAGGCTTGAAATCTCCATGAATGATGCCAACACCATGCAGAGTTTCTAGCATATAGAGCATTTCTATGGTGTAATAAATGCATAACACTTCTTCCATGGACTTGCCAATGACGGCAAATGAGTTTATTGCATCCTACGCAAGATCATTCGGTTATAATAAGCATAAGAAACAACTGTGCCAGACATGAAAATTGGTATTAATATGATTAACCAACCTGAAGTGTTCCATTACCAAGATAATCGCAGACAAGTATGCTACAGTCAGAATAGAGATGCATTCTATGAGCGAGACCAAAGCTTGACCTCTGATACAATGATATATCAAAGTGTAAAATAAACAGAACTAGCAACTAAACAACAAAAGAATCGGAGGATCAGGAATGCATACTTCCTTGTCTGAGATCCGTTGATTCAGTTGACGATACATATAGAACTCCCAAGGGAAAGCAGGCTTTTGTATCTGCCAAAGATTTCAAAAACTGTGAAACTATCCAGTCAGACACTGGTCAGCACTAGGAGAGTACGAAGTCGCAGGTATAATTTACCTTCAATGCAACAACATCATCAGGATTACAGCTGACATATGCTTTATACACTTGAGCAAAACCACCCTGGCCTGCACAACCTATGATCTGGTACTTTGTACGACCTGTGAGTACCACGAATTGGGCAATCAACAGTAATACATTGACCTTCTAGCATTCTATGGAGCATCCCTAGATAAAATGACAGAAAAATTAAAACATAGAAGCACTTAATTTTATCTAATGGAATCAGAATGTTTTGAGTCTCCAAGAAGATTCTGAAATGGAAGCAGATTCTGACTCCCGGTAAGGTGGTAATGTGGCAACGGTATAGGGCAGTGTTGTGGTTGGTTGGTATTAGATCTAATTCTTGAGTGAAAGGAAGAAATAAAAAAAATAAAAAAGGAGGAACCACTGATACATTCAAATCCAGAAAGCAGACTTTTGATCAGGATATAAACTGCAAATGTTCGTATAAGGGGCCATGTAGTAAACCCCAAACAGTTGAGGTTAAAGATAAGTCGGGTTGAGATTAAAGACAAGCAGAGGTCGCCAAACATAGAGATGATAAAATATCCTCCAACATCATTTCTACCTGATAACCAATTGCTCAAGGATGAGTACTTAATGAGATTGAAAAATAAGAATAAACCTCCTGTTCATACATCAGAGGCAAAATGCAAGCAGACAGTAAAAAAGACTTTATTTGTCTATCCATCTCTAAAATCTCAGACAATTTACACTGAGAATTTCAGTTTAAATATCTTCTTCTAAATCCACAAATTCAAACACAACACTAAGAAGATTTCATCACAAGATCCTTATGCACAATGCTACACCAAGTAACACTGTAAATAAATCCATATAGTGGAATATAGCAAAGATATTGAACCAATAATGTGAATCAATCACCTATCTCAATTGTCTTGTTCCTTGACGAGTTCTTCAGAGAAGACAACGGCACTTTTCCCGGGTAAGGTTTAGTAGTACACTGGTATCCCTGAGACGTGTGAAAAGAAAAATCTAGTGAGGGTTCTCTTAATCAGACTACATAAGAGATTATGCAACTATGACGGGAAACCATCTCACATCATATTTCATAAGTTCATGATTAATTTTCTTTAATAGCACTTTCATGGTGGAGCTGGACCATGGGTTAGTGAGGCTTCCAAATGTAATCGATTCATCATTGCCAATCTGCACCACAGAAACGAAAATTGATGTATTGTCTTACATCCTACATAGGTATTTTGCAACTATGCAACACTTCAACAAAAATTATAAAACACTTGGGGCAATAAAGAAGAAAATGTAATACATATCAACTGCCCACGTGTTGATTCATTTAGTCTGTCTTAAATCTAAACAAAGGACGTACATAATATAAGCCACATTAAAAGTTAACAGGTTTTGCAACATAACAAGGCACAAAACATGTACATAAAACAAGGCTAGCTGAAATACAACGTCTGTAAAGCAAGTAAGGAGAGGAAGAAACAAGTGAACAACCCAAGGTTCAAGACTTATGCCTTAAGATATAGAAAGTTTACAAATCAAAGAAAAAAGGCTTGCTTACAGTCTGAGCTGAAGAAACTATTTCAGACATCCTTTCAAGAAACAAGGCATGTGCCTTCTTCACCCACTCAACTGGTTTAGCATTCCTATCACCACAGAAAACCTAATAAACATTACATTAAATTGAACAATTACACTGCACACAAAATTATATAGAGAGACAAAGAGAGGGACCTCGAAATACCCATCTGATAAACCATGCTCGCATCGTATAATTTTGCTTTGGATTCGAGAAAGGATGCATACCAGATATAAAGCAAAGCGTTTCCAACACAAATCTTACTCTCCCACATTTTCTGAAAAACGCTTCCAAAATCTTCACTGAAATCCATCTACAAACAAAACCCACAAACACAATTCAAGTAATCAAACCCTGAAACAAAGTATCAATCTCATTGACAAAATGTACCATATTGTAATTAATAACAAATATAATGAAAGCAACTAGACAATTGTTTAATTAAAGATTGAAACTAAAATGCATGAAAATTGGTAGAATTAGGTGTTAGAAAAAAGTGTGCGACATACATAAAAGAACCAAATCTTGAGGAATCTGATGTCGTCTCGGTACTGATCATTGTCCTTGAATGCAGCAATGCAATCTGACAGAAGCTTGGTGAGATCCGACCCGGATTCTTTTCCGGAGTTCCAATCCTCAAGAGCTTGCTTTACCGACCTGGGTTGGTAACAAATTTTCAGCAAATTTCAGGAAATTGAAGGGTATGCGAGAGAGAGAGAGAGAGAGAGAGAGAGAGAGATTGAGTACCAGAGCCAGGGCAGGAGAGGGTCCTGAAGAGGGGTGCTGGGTTGCGAGTCAGGGAAGATGACAGCCATGGCTTCTCTGTTTTGTGTACAAATCCAGAAATGAAAAGAAATGTGAAGTGGAAGAGTGAAAACTGAGATTTCAGAGTGCAAAAGAAGCGGGGAAATGTTGGTTTTTGAATTGGGAAGGATTTATTTCCTCTATATCCTTTATTTCGTGGGGTGACATTTTGCCCAATACTAAT
This sequence comes from Prunus armeniaca, assembly GCA_903112645.1. Classification (NCBI taxonomy): domain Eukaryota; kingdom Viridiplantae; phylum Streptophyta; class Magnoliopsida; order Rosales; family Rosaceae; genus Prunus; species Prunus armeniaca. Next base: position 17,607,889 of record CAEKDK010000003.1, on the reverse strand, counting down.
AGGCCCAATGGCGTTTTTAACCCAAAAAAAGGCCCATGACGTTTTTCACCGAAACATGAATTTTTATACTCAACTTGTGATTTTCAAGTTTAGTTTTTTACCTGTAAAACTCTATTTAGATACGTAAAATTGTGAAGGTTTCAAAGCTTTAAATTATGTAAAAATGTTGAGAATTGATTAAAGCTCAAAAGTGAAATTTTTTTTTATATATAAAAACAAAAACAAAAGTCGCGGTGAGAAAATGAAGAAGTCTATAATCAACGCACTGAAGTAGTGTTTTCGTTTTATTTTTCTATTTTTCTAATAGAAATTGACGGTGTTAGCAACTGTTAAGTTAAAAGACATATGTCAAAATTTTATGCAAGGGACATAGAGGGGAGGACATGCATTTTGGGGACATCGGATCCGCTCAGGGGGGGATGGCTGCAGCCACAGGTTTATTTATTTATTTATTTTAATTTTTTTTTTTTTTTTTTTTTTTTTTTTTTTTTTTTTAGTTAAGTATATTTTATAAAATTAAACACTTGGCTAGAGTGGCATGTAGATTTGTCCTTGTTTCGCATCGAATACTAGTGAACCATAATTTGCTAACTATGTGTCGTATCGTGTGAAAATTGCACATAATTGCTACTCTTGAGTATAATTACAAAACCTAACACAATCCTCAACAAGCAAATTAAGAATAGACTGGCGTGGCTAACAAGGCCTAGCACATTGGAAAAGGGTTTTGGTATGCAGACCAATGATTTCAAGTTCAAATCTCCATGGCACTTTAATAGGGTATGTGTCGAGAAACTCCCTCGCATTTGTAGTTTAGACTATCATTTGTATTAAAAATAAAATAAAAAAGATTGGGGATGACATAAGTTTCCCAGGAGCCAAATCAAGTAAGGACCTACTAACTTTTTGACAGGACCCGTCCCGAATTTCCCCGGAACCCGAGACGAACCCTGCGGAGACCCCGGCATCACACCCACGCCGGGTTTACTCCTTAAATCTACGTCCTCGTTCACCATAGAGGATTAAGGGCACGAGACTTTCTGCCAAAATTTCGGCAGAGTCTCCCCTGCAAATTGAACATTCCCCAAAATTTCCACCTGCATAAAACACATTTTATAACCCAACCAGCAGCACGCACAATATAATTTCATGCAATTTACATAAATGGCCTCCGGCCTTCAAATGGTTCTAGCAGAACTGCCCACACTGTCTTTAAAATAACTTAATGCATCACACATGCATATAACCAATTCAAAATCCATCCATACACACCTTCACTCACTCAGTCCAACGGACAAGCCTCAATTCAACCAAGTTTCGGGACCAACCACAAGGTCCGCATCATACTCGATAAAACCACCTAAGTGGTGTCTAAGTCGTGGCTGCACCTAGGCGCTATCCCAGGCTGCCTACGTACCCTACTAAGGGATCAAGCCACACGTAGCTCTTTCCTATCCATCCTGGCTCCTGACATCAATTAAACCATTTCATCCATATAAATACATACCTTCTCGGGTTTATCCATCACAACACACCAAACATAATCACATAGCTCCCCTCATACGACGGGACGCACCCGGCCTCGTACGAGGTCTGTCTACACGCCGGCTAATCCAAAGACGCGTGCGACCTCACACTATCACTTGGGCCTGGCTACATTCTCACCAGCCATCATACTGTTCTCTTTGGCCTGGCTACATTCTCACCAGCCATCATACTGTTCTATCACCCACTCATACGTCGGGACGTACCCGGCCACGTACGGGGCCTGTCAACACGCCGGCTAACCCAAAGACGCGTGCGACCTCACACTGGGCCTGGCTACATTCTCGCCAGCCCTTATACCATCATATCACCCACTCATACGTCGGGACGTACCCGGCCACGTACGGGGCCTGTCAACACGCCGGCTAACCCAAAGACGCGTGCGACCTCACACTGGGCCTGGCTACATTCTCACCAGCCCTTATACCATCATATCACCCACTCATACGTCGGGACGTACCCGGCCACGTACGGGGCCTGTCAACACGCCGGCTAACCCAAAGACGCGTGCGACCTCACACTGGGCCTGGCTACATTCTCACCAGCCCTTATACCATCATATCACCCACTCATACGTCGGGACGTACCCGGCCACGTACGGGGCCTGTCAACACGCCGGCTAACCCAAAGACGCGTGCGACCTCACACTGGGCCTGGCTACATTCTCACCAGCCCTTATACCATCATATCACCCACTCATACGTCGGGACGTACCCGGCCACGTACGGGGCCTTTTTTGTGTCACACACGCCGGCTAACCCAAAGACGCGTGCGACCTCACACTGGGCCTGGCTACATTCTCACCAGCCCTTATACGGGCGCCTGGCTACCTTCTCACCAGAAGTCATTACCATTACCATCATAGCTCCCCCCCCCACTCATAAACATACCCGGCCACGTACGGGGCCTGTCCAACACGCCGGCTAACCCAAAGACGCGTGCGACCTCACACTGGGCCTGGCTACATTCTCACCAGCCCTTATACCATCATATCTCCCACTCATACGTCGGGACGTACCCGGCCACGTACGGGGCCTGTCAACACGCCGGCTAACCCAAAGACGCGTGCGACCTCACACTGGGCCTGGCTACATTCTCACCAGCCCTTATACCATCATATCACCCACTCATACGTCGGGACGTACCCGGCCACGTACGGGGTCTGTCAACACGCCGGCTAACCCAAAGACGCGTGCGACCTCACACTGGGCCTGGCTACATTCTCACCAGCCCTCATACCATCATATCTCCCACTCATACGTCGGGACGCACCCGGCCACGTACGGGGTCTGTCAACACGCCGGCTAATCCAAAGACGCGTGCGACCTCACACTATCACTTGGGCCTGAGCATAATCACAATATGAGGGGTACGTGGGGTAGTGCGTATAGCACTGTAAACTAATATTCAATCTCCTTATATATCATTATACCTCCACACAATTAATTAAATATATCATACAATAACATCAACCAATAAAACATTCCATAAACTCCCACCATTTAAATTCACCAATTTATATCCTAAACCCATAATATCCATTTAACTCAACAACGCTCAAGACCTGTGACTAAGGTCATCCTAACCCTCAAGGAAGGGTAAGACTATCTCGGAAGTCTCACGGTCAACCTAGGGTCAAACGGGCCTGCGGGGCCCACAATCTCCAAATTCCGATCTCACAGTTCTTATAGGTTCTACAAGGTTTAGGACACATGTCCTGCAAGTTTGGTCCAGATCGGACGGTCGGATCGCTCACGATCGCACGATCGGACGGTTACTAAAACCCTAACCCCAGGGTTGGCATTTCCGGAGTATCCGGGACTCCGTTTTACGATCCGTCGAATCCTACATGATCCTGGTAATACTTAGATCAACATCTTATAATATCAGGACCATCCAACGGTCCAAACCCAGCGAACCCGGAAAACACGCGATATGCGATATCCGTTCGGGACTCTAACAATATCCAAATTGAGATCCGAGCGCACCTACGCGCTCATGACAACCTGAGGATCCCATTGGGACAAAAATGCCCCTCAGCTACAGTGCCCACGCGCCGCCACACGCGCCGGCAGCGCGTGGGTGTCCAAAGCGATATCGCATCGCCGGAAAACTTCCAAATCGTGAGCCCAGACTCCTACCCTAGGTAATACACCTAATTTGGAGTCACTTTTGTTCTTGGACGTACCCCAAAAACTGACCGGAAGTGGCCGGAATCTCATCCCGAAATCCGGCCGAAACCCAATTCGAAAATCGAGTTGTCTACGCTACAAATCGATCAATTCCTACCCAACAGGCAGCTAGAGCTCGGAAAATAGGTGAGAAACCATACCTCACTTGCCGGAATCGGTGGCCGGACGACGGAGAACGAAGCCGGCGAAGTTTCTGTCAAAACCGGAGCTTTTCTCCTCGTTTTCCGGCGAAATCACGGCAGCTGGCGGCGGGACCTGGCCGGGGTAGGAAGAGGACGGCGGCCCGGTCATTTTGGTACCGGCCCCGTCGACTTTGGTGGCCGGACGAGCGAACGGCCGGCCAAAACGTGGTCGGCCATGGTGGCTGTCGCGAACCAGAGGAGAGAGAGAGAGCGACGCGCGGGAGAGAGAGAGTGTGTGAGAGACGGGGGCAATTCCGTCTTTTAACCAAAAATCCACTTTCCAAATATTTACGATTATGCCACTGAGCTTCTTTTGATCATATCTCTCTCGTTACAACTCCGATTCGAGCCCACTACGTGCCTACGGACTCATCTCACCGTGCTCTACGCAACGGTACAACCGGAATTCCCAAATTCCTTCCGGATAAGAAAATGACTAAAATACCCCTATCCCACGGGTAATTTCTCAATTCCACTTAAATAAATTAAAACATGGGATAAATTTGGGGTCGGGGTGTTACATACTACCCCCCTTATAAAAATTTCGTCCCCGAAATTTCATACCTGCCACTCCAAAGGGTGTGGGTATTGGGCCCGCATCTACTACTCGGGTTCCCATGCTTCATCCTCCACAACCAAGTTGGCAGCCAAGCCATTCCATTTGTGATTTGATTCTCTTTGTCAGAAAGGATCATTTTTACCGAATTGTAATCATCATCTTCCTCTCTCTACCATGACCCATTTCTGATTCCGATGAAAGATTTCTGCTCAAACGTGCTCACTGCACACAATCGAGGATTAGCAACATGTTCAGGCAATGGAGGATCCCCAGAAGTAGATTGATCAACTCCATGTCCTCCTGCCCATAAGAACTCTACAAACTTCATCCAACACTACTACTTCTCAACTTAATTTGTCACGACCCTCCTTGGTCGGACTCACAACTCCTCCACTCCCATGTAACTTGTCCATCAACTTCCTCTGACAATTTCGTCCCATCTCAGCGGATTCAATACTTTCGACTCTTCCGTTTCCTCCCATAGGATATTGAGATACAACAATTTGGATAGACACGTTTCTAGGAACGTGACACCCTTAAGTGTACTCATCAATACCCTAAATCCATCCATGTCAAAGAATCCTCCGCGTCAAAATGATGACGTCCCGTGACGGAACCCATCATGATCCCACAACTTAAGATGAACACAAGGTGCGGGGTCCACAAGAAATTGAACCTAAGCTCTGATACCAAGCTGACAGGACCCGTCCCGAATTTCCCCGGAACCCGAGACGAACCCTGCGGAGACCCCGGCATCACACCCACGCCGGGTTTACTCCTTAAATCTACGTCCTCGTTCACCATAGAGGATTAAGGGCACGAGACTTTCTGCCAAAATTTCGGCAGAGTCTCCCCTGCAAATTGAACATTCCCCAAAATTTCCACCTGCATAAAACACATTTTATAACCCAACCAGCAGCACGCACAATATAATTTCATGCAATTTACATAAATGGCCTCCGGCCTTCAAATGGTTCTAGCAGAACTGCCCACACTGTCTTTAAAATAACTTAATGCATCACACATGCATATAACCAATTCAAAATCCATCCATACACACCTTCACTCACTCAGTCCAACGGACAAGCCTCAATTCAACCAAGTTTCGGGACCAACCACAAGGTCCGCATCATACTCGATAAAACCACCTAAGTGGTGTCTAAGTCGTGGCTGCACCTAGGCGCTATCCCAGGCTGCCTACGTACCCTACTAAGGGATCAAGCCACACGTAGCTCTTTCCTATCCATCCTGGCTCCTGACATCAATTAAACCATTTCATCCATATAAATACATACCTTCTCGGGTTTATCCATCACAACACACCAAACATAATCACATAGCTCCCCTCATACGACGGGACGCACCCGGCCTCGTACGAGGTCTGTCTACACGCCGGCTAATCCAAAGACGCGTGCGACCTCACACTATCACTTGGGCCTGGCTACATTCTCACCAGCCATCATACTGTTCTCTTTGGCCTGGCTACATTCTCACCAGCCATCATACTGTTCTATCACCCACTCATACGTCGGGACGTACCCGGCCACGTACGGGGCCTGTCAACACGCCGGCTAACCCAAAGACGCGTGCGACCTCACACTGGGCCTGGCTACATTCTCGCCAGCCCTTATACCATCATATCACCCACTCATACGTCGGGACGTACCCGGCCACGTACGGGGCCTGTCAACACGCCGGCTAACCCAAAGACGCGTGCGACCTCACACTGGGCCTGGCTACATTCTCACCAGCCCTTATACCATCATATCACCCACTCATACGTCGGGACGTACCCGGCCACGTACGGGGCCTGTCAACACGCCGGCTAACCCAAAGACGCGTGCGACCTCACACTGGGCCTGGCTACATTCTCACCAGCCCTTATACCATCATATCACCCACTCATACGTCGGGACGTACCCGGCCACGTACGGGGCCTGTCAACACGCCGGCTAACCCAAAGACGCGTGCGACCTCACACTGGGCCTGGCTACATTCTCACCAGCCCTTATACCATCATATCACCCACTCATACGTCGGGACGTACCCGGCCACGTACGGGGCCTTTTTGTGTCACACACGCCGGCTAACCCAAAGACGCGTGCGACCTCACACTGGGCCTGGCTACATTCTCACACCGCCCTCATACATCAATCTCCCTCATCGACGGACGCACCCGGCCACGTACGGGGTCTGTTCAACACGCCGGCTAACCCAAAGACGCGTGCGACCTCACACTGGGCCTGGCTACATTCTCACCAGCCCTTATACCATCATATCACCCACTCATACGTCGGGACGTACCCGGCCACGTACGGGGCCTGTCAACACGCCGGCTAACCCAAAGACGCGTGCGACCTCACACTGGGCCTGGCTACATTCTCACCAGCCCTTATACCATCATATCACCCACTCATACGTCGGGACGTACCCGGCCACGTACGGGGTCTGTCAACACGCCGGCTAACCCAAAGACGCGTGCGACCTCACACTGGGCCTGGCTACATTCTCACCAGCCCTCATACCATCATATCTCCCACTCATACGTCGGGACGCACCCGGCCACGTACGGGGTCTGTCAACACGCCGGCTAATCCAAAGACGCGTGCGACCTCACACTATCACTTGGGCCTGAGCATAATCACAATATGAGGGGTACGTGGGGTAGTGCGTATAGCACTGTAAACTAATATTCAATCTCCTTATATATCATTATACCTCCACACAATTAATTAAATATATCATACAATAACATCAACCAATAAAACATTCCATAAACTCCCACCATTTAAATTCACCAATTTATATCCTAAACCCATAATATCCATTTAACTCAACAACGCTCAAGACCTGTGACTAAGGTCATCCTAACCCTCAAGGAAGGGTAAGACTATCTCGGAAGTCTCACGGTCAACCTAGGGTCAAACGGGCCTGCGGGGCCCACAATCTCCAAATTCCGATCTCACAGTTCTTATAGGTTCTACAAGGTTTAGGACACATGTCCTGCAAGTTTGGTCCAGATCGGACGGTCGGATCGCTCACGATCGCACGATCGGACGGTTACTAAAACCCTAACCCCAGGGTTGGCATTTCCGGAGTATCCGGGACTCCGTTTTACGATCCGTCGAATCCTACATGATCCTGGTAATACTTAGATCAACATCTTATAATATCAGGACCATCCAACGGTCCAAACCCAGCGAACCCGGAAAACACGCGATATGCGATATCCGTTCGGGACTCTAACAATATCCAAATTGAGATCCGAGCGCACCTACGCGCTCATGACAACCTGAGGATCCCATTGGGACAAAAATGCCCCTCAGCTACAGTGCCCACGCGCCGCCACACGCGCCGGCAGCGCGTGGGTGTCCAAAGCGATATCGCATCGCCGGAAAACTTCCAAATCGTGAGCCCAGACTCCTACCCTAGGTAATACACCTAATTTGGAGTCACTTTTGTTCTTGGACGTACCCCAAAAACTGACCGGAAGTGGCCGGAATCTCATCCCGAAATCCGGCCGAAACCCAATTCGAAAATCGAGTTGTCTACGCTACAAATCGATCAATTCCTACCCAACAGGCAGCTAGAGCTCGGAAAATAGGTGAGAAACCATACCTCACTTGCCGGAATCGGTGGCCGGACGACGGAGAACGAAGCCGGCGAAGTTTCTGTCAAAACCGGAGCTTTTCTCCTCGTTTTCCGGCGAAATCACGGCAGCTGGCGGCGGGACCTGGCCGGGGTAGGAAGAGGACGGCGGCCCGGTCATTTTGGTACCGGCCCCGTCGACTTTGGTGGCCGGACGAGCGAACGGCCGGCCAAAACGTGGTCGGCCATGGTGGCTGTCGCGAACCAGAGGAGAGAGAGAGAGCGACGCGCGGGAGAGAGAGAGTGTGTGAGAGACGGGGGCAATTCCGTCTTTTAACCAAAAATCCACTTTCCAAATATTTACGATTATGCCACTGAGCTTCTTTTGATCATATCTCTCTCGTTACAACTCCGATTCGAGCCCACTACGTGCCTACGGACTCATCTCACCGTGCTCTACGCAACGGTACAACCGGAATTCCCAAATTCCTTCCGGATAAGAAAATGACTAAAATACCCCTATCCCACGGGTAATTTCTCAATTCCACTTAAATAAATTAAAACATGGGATAAATTTGGGGTCGGGGTGTTACATACTACCCCCCTTATAAAAATTTCGTCCCCGAAATTTCATACCTGCCACTCCAAAGGGTGTGGGTATTGGGCCCGCATCTACTACTCGGGTTCCCATGCTTCATCCTCCACAACCAAGTTGGCAGCCAAGCCATTCCATTTGTGATTTGATTCTCTTTGTCAGAAAGGATCATTTTTACCGAATTGTAATCATCATCTTCCTCTCTCTACCATGACCCATTTCTGATTCCGATGAAAGATTTCTGCTCAAACGTGCTCACTGCACACAATCGAGGATTAGCAACATGTTCAGGCAATGGAGGATCCCCAGAAGTAGATTGATCAACTCCATGTCCTCCTGCCCATAAGAACTCTACAAACTTCATCCAACACTACTACTTCTCAACTTAATTTGTCACGACCCTCCTTGGTCGGACTCACAACTCCTCCACTCCCATGTAACTTGTCCATCAACTTCCTCTGACAATTTCGTCCCATCTCAGCGGATTCAATACTTTCGACTCTTCCGTTTCCTCCCATAGGATATTGAGATACAACAATTTGGATAGACACGTTTCTAGGAACGTGACACCCTTAAGTGTACTCATCAATACCCTAAATCCATCCATGTCAAAGAATCCTCCGCGTCAAAATGATGACGTCCCGTGACGGAACCCATCATGATCCCACAACTTAAAGATGAACACAAGGTGCGGGGTCCACAAGAAATTGAACCTAAGCTCTGATACCAAGCTGACAGGACCCGTCCCGAATTTCCCCGGAACCCGAGACGAACCCTGCGGAGACCCCGGCATCACACCCACGCCGGGTTTACTCCTTAAATCTACGTCCTCGTTCACCATAGAGGATTAAGGGCACGAGACTTTCTGCCAAAATTTCGGCAGAGTCTCCCCTGCAAATTGAACATTCCCCAAAATTTCCACCTGCATAAAACACATTTTATAACCCAACCAGCAGCACGCACAATATAATTTCATGCAATTTACATAAATGGCCTCCGGCCTTCAAATGGTTCTAGCAGAACTGCCCACACTGTCTTTAAAATAACTTAATGCATCACACATGCATATAACCAATTCAAAATCCATCCATACACACCTTCACTCACTCAGTCCAACGGACAAGCCTCAATTCAACCAAGTTTCGGGACCAACCACAAGGTCCGCATCATACTCGATAAAACCACCTAAGTGGTGTCTAAGTCGTGGCTGCACCTAGGCGCTATCCCAGGCTGCCTACGTACCCTACTAAGGGATCAAGCCACACGTAGCTCTTTCCTATCCATCCTGGCTCCTGACATCAATTAAACCATTTCATCCATATAAATACATACCTTCTCGGGTTTATCCATCACAACACACCAAACATAATCACATAGCTCCCCTCATACGACGGGACGCACCCGGCCTCGTACGAGGTCTGTCTACACGCCGGCTAATCCAAAGACGCGTGCGACCTCACACTATCACTTGGGCCTGGCTACATTCTCACCAGCCATCATACTGTTCTCTTTGGCCTGGCTACATTCTCACCAGCCATCATACTGTTCTATCACCCACTCATACGTCGGGACGTACCCGGCCACGTACGGGGCCTGTCAACACGCCGGCTAACCCAAAGACGCGTGCGACCTCACACTGGGCCTGGCTACATTCTCGCCAGCCCTTATACCATCATATCACCCACTCATACGTCGGGACGTACCCGGCCACGTACGGGGCCTGTCAACACGCCGGCTAACCCAAAGACGCGTGCGACCTCACACTGGGCCTGGCTACATTCTCACCAGCCCTTATACCATCATATCACCCACTCATACGTCGGGACGTACCCGGCCACGTACGGGGCCTGTCAACACGCCGGCTAACCCAAAGACGCGTGCGACCTCACACTGGGCCTGGCTACATTCTCACCAGCCCTTATACCATCATATCACCCACTCATACGTCGGGACGTACCCGGCCACGTACGGGGCCTGTCAACACGCCGGCTAACCCAAAGACGCGTGCGACCTCACACTGGGCCTGGCTACATTCTCACCAGCCCTTATACCATCATATCACCCACTCATACGTCGGGACGTACCCGGCCACGTACGGGGCCTGTCACACGCCGGCTAACCCAAAGACGCGTGCGACCTCACACTGGGCCTGGCTACATTCTCACCAGCCCTTATACCATCATATCACCCACTCATACGTCGGGACGTACCCGGCCACGTACGGGGCCTGTCAACACGCCGGCTAACCCAAAGACGCGTGCGACCTCACACTGGGCCTGGCTACATTCTCACCAGCCCTTATACCATCATATCACCCACTCATACGTCGGGACGTACCCGGCCACGTACGGGGTCTGTCAACACGCCGGCTAACCCAAAGACGCGTGCGACCTCACACTGGGCCTGGCTACATTCTCACCAGCCCTCATACCATCATATCTCCCACTCATACGTCGGGACGCACCCGGCCACGTACGGGGTCTGTCAACACGCCGGCTAATCCAAAGACGCGTGCGACCTCACACTATCACTTGGGCCTGAGCATAATCACAATATGAGGGGTACGTGGGGTAGTGCGTATAGCACTGTAAACTAATATTCAATCTCCTTATATATCATTATACCTCCACACAATTAATTAAATATATCATACAATAACATCAACCAATAAAACATTCCATAAACTCCCACCATTTAAATTCACCAATTTATATCCTAAACCCATAATATCCATTTAACTCAACAACGCTCAAGACCTGTGACTAAGGTCATCCTAACCCTCAAGGAAGGGTAAGACTATCTCGGAAGTCTCACGGTCAACCTAGGGTCAAACGGGCCTGCGGGGCCCACAATCTCCAAATTCCGATCTCACAGTTCTTATAGGTTCTACAAGGTTTAGGACACATGTCCTGCAAGTTTGGTCCAGATCGGACGGTCGGATCGCTCACGATCGCACGATCGGACGGTTACTAAAACCCTAACCCCAGGGTTGGCATTTCCGGAGTATCCGGGACTCCGTTTTACGATCCGTCGAATCCTACATGATCCTGGTAATACTTAGATCAACATCTTATAATATCAGGACCATCCAACGGTCCAAACCCAGCGAACCCGGAAAACACGCGATATGCGATATCCGTTCGGGACTCTAACAATATCCAAATTGAGATCCGAGCGCACCTACGCGCTCATGACAACCTGAGGATCCCATTGGGACAAAAATGCCCCTCAGCTACAGTGCCCACGCGCCGCCACACGCGCCGGCAGCGCGTGGGTGTCCAAAGCGATATCGCATCGCCGGAAAACTTCCAAATCGTGAGCCCAGACTCCTACCCTAGGTAATACACCTAATTTGGAGTCACTTTTGTTCTTGGACGTACCCCAAAAACTGACCGGAAGTGGCCGGAATCTCATCCCGAAATCCGGCCGAAACCCAATTCGAAAATCGAGTTGTCTACGCTACAAATCGATCAATTCCTACCCAACAGGCAGCTAGAGCTCGGAAAATAGGTGAGAAACCATACCTCACTTGCCGGAATCGGTGGCCGGACGACGGAGAACGAAGCCGGCGAAGTTTCTGTCAAAACCGGAGCTTTTCTCCTCGTTTTCCGGCGAAATCACGGCAGCTGGCGGCGGGACCTGGCCGGGGTAGGAAGAGGACGGCGGCCCGGTCATTTTGGTACCGGCCCCGTCGACTTTGGTGGCCGGACGAGCGAACGGCCGGCCAAAACGTGGTCGGCCATGGTGGCTGTCGCGAACCAGAGGAGAGAGAGAGAGCGACGCGCGGGAGAGAGAGAGTGTGTGAGAGACGGGGGCAATTCCGTCTTTTAACCAAAAATCCACTTTCCAAATATTTACGATTATGCCACTGAGCTTCTTTTGATCATATCTCTCTCGTTACAACTCCGATTCGAGCCCACTACGTGCCTACGGACTCATCTCACCGTGCTCTACGCAACGGTACAACCGGAATTCCCAAATTCCTTCCGGATAAGAAAATGACTAAAATACCCCTATCCCACGGGTAATTTCTCAATTCCACTTAAATAAATTAAAACATGGGATAAATTTGGGGTCGGGGTGTTACATACTACCCCCCTTATAAAAATTTCGTCCCCGAAATTTCATACCTGCCACTCCAAAGGGTGTGGGTATTGGGCCCGCATCTACTACTCGGGTTCCCATGCTTCATCCTCCACAACCAAGTTGGCAGCCAAGCCATTCCATTTGTGATTTGATTCTCTTTGTCAGAAAGGATCATTTTTACCGAATTGTAATCATCATCTTCCTCTCTCTACCATGACCCATTTCTGATTCCGATGAAAGATTTCTGCTCAAACGTGCTCACTGCACACAATCGAGGATTAGCAACATGTTCAGGCAATGGAGGATCCCCAGAAGTAGATTGATCAACTCCATGTCCTCCTGCCCATAAGAACTCTACAAACTTCATCCAACACTACTACTTCTCAACTTAATTTGTCACGACCCTCCTTGGTCGGACTCACAACTCCTCCACTCCCATGTAACTTGTCCATCAACTTCCTCTGACAATTTCGTCCCATCTCAGCGGATTCAATACTTTCGACTCTTCCGTTTCCTCCCATAGGATATTGAGATACAACAATTTGGATAGACACGTTTCTAGGAACGTGACACCCTTAAGTGTACTCATCAATACCCTAAATCCATCCATGTCAAAGAATCCTCCGCGTCAAAATGATGACGTCCCGTGACGGAACCCATCATGATCCCACAACTTAAAGATGAACACAAGGTGCGGGGTCCACAAGAAATTGAACCTAAGCTCTGATACCAAGCTGACAGGACCCGTCCCGAATTTCCCCGGAACCCGAGACGAACCCTGCGGAGACCCCGGCATCACACCCACGCCGGGTTTACTCCTTAAATCTACGTCCTCGTTCACCATAGAGGATTAAGGGCACGAGACTTTCTGCCAAAATTTCGGCAGAGTCTCCCCTGCAAATTGAACATTCCCCAAAATTTCCACCTGCATAAAACACATTTTATAACCCAACCAGCAGCACGCACAATATAATTTCATGCAATTTACATAAATGGCCTCCGGCCTTCAAATGGTTCTAGCAGAACTGCCCACACTGTCTTTAAAATAACTTAATGCATCACACATGCATATAACCAATTCAAAATCCATCCATACACACCTTCACTCACTCAGTCCAACGGACAAGCCTCAATTCAACCAAGTTTCGGGACCAACCACAAGGTCCGCATCATACTCGATAAAACCACCTAAGTGGTGTCTAAGTCGTGGCTGCACCTAGGCGCTATCCCAGGCTGCCTACGTACCCTACTAAGGGATCAAGCCACACGTAGCTCTTTCCTATCCATCCTGGCTCCTGACATCAATTAAACCATTTCATCCATATAAATACATACCTTCTCGGGTTTATCCATCACAACACACCAAACATAATCACATAGCTCCCCTCATACGACGGGACGCACCCGGCCTCGTACGAGGTCTGTCTACACGCCGGCTAATCCAAAGACGCGTGCGACCTCACACTATCACTTGGGCCTGGCTACATTCTCACCAGCCATCATACTGTTCTCTTTGGCCTGGCTACATTCTCACCAGCCATCATACTGTTCTATCACCCACTCATACGTCGGGACGTACCCGGCCACGTACGGGGCCTGTCAACACGCCGGCTAACCCAAAGACGCGTGCGACCTCACACTGGGCCTGGCTACATTCTCGCCAGCCCTTATACCATCATATCACCCACTCATACGTCGGGACGTACCCGGCCACGTACGGGGCCTGTCAACACGCCGGCTAACCCAAAGACGCGTGCGACCTCACACTGGGCCTGGCTACATTCTCACCAGCCCTTATACCATCATATCACCCACTCATACGTCGGGACGTACCCGGCCACGTACGGGGCCTGTCAACACGCCGGCTAACCCAAAGACGCGTGCGACCTCACACTGGGCCTGGCTACATTCTCACCAGCCCTTATACCATCATATCACCCACTCATACGTCGGGACGTACCCGGCCACGTACGGGGCCTGTCAACACGCCGGCTAACCCAAAGACGCGTGCGACCTCACACTGGGCCTGGCTACATTCTCACCAGCCCTTATACCATCATATCACCCACTCATACGTCGGGACGTACCCGGCCACGTACGGGGTCCTGTCACACACGCCGGCTAACCCAAAGACGCGTGCGACCTCACACTGGGCCTGGCTACATTCTCACCAGCCCTTATACCATCATATCACCCACTCATACGTCGGGACGTACCCGGCCACGTACGGGGCCTGTCAACACGCCGGCTAACCCAAAGACGCGTGCGACCTCACACTGGGCCTGGCTACATTCTCACCAGCCCTTATACCATCATATCACCCACTCATACGTCGGGACGTACCCGGCCACGTACGGGGTCTGTCAACACGCCGGCTAACCCAAAGACGCGTGCGACCTCACACTGGGCCTGGCTACATTCTCACCAGCCCTCATACCATCATATCTCCCACTCATACGTCGGGACGCACCCGGCCACGTACGGGGTCTGTCAACACGCCGGCTAATCCAAAGACGCGTGCGACCTCACACTATCACTTGGGCCTGAGCATAATCACAATATGAGGGGTACGTGGGGTAGTGCGTATAGCACTGTAAACTAATATTCAATCTCCTTATATATCATTATACCTCCACACAATTAATTAAATATATCATACAATAACATCAACCAATAAAACATTCCATAAACTCCCACCATTTAAATTCACCAATTTATATCCTAAACCCATAATATCCATTTAACTCAACAACGCTCAAGACCTGTGACTAAGGTCATCCTAACCCTCAAGGAAGGGTAAGACTATCTCGGAAGTCTCACGGTCAACCTAGGGTCAAACGGGCCTGCGGGGCCCACAATCTCCAAATTCCGATCTCACAGTTCTATAGGTTCTACAAGGTTTAGGACACATGTCCTGCAAGTTTGGTCCAGATCGGACGGTCGGATCGCTCACGATCGCACGATCGGACGGTTACTAAAACCCTAACCCCAGGGTTGGCATTTCCGGAGTATCCGGGACTCCGTTTTACGATCCGTCGAATCCTACATGATCCTGGTAATACTTAGATCAACATCTTATAATATCAGGACCATCCAACGGTCCAAACCCAGCGAACCCGGAAAACACGCGATATGCGATATCCGTTCGGGACTCTAACAATATCCAAATTGAGATCCGAGCGCACCTACGCGCTCATGACAACCTGAGGATCCCATTGGGACAAAAATGCCCCTCAGCTACAGTGCCCACGCGCCGCCACACGCGCCGGCAGCGCGTGGGTGTCCAAAGCGATATCGCATCGCCGGAAAACTTCCAAATCGTGAGCCCAGACTCCTACCCTAGGTAATACACCTAATTTGGAGTCACTTTTGTTCTTGGACGTACCCCAAAAACTGACCGGAAGTGGCCGGAATCTCATCCCGAAATCCGGCCGAAACCCAATTCGAAAATCGAGTTGTCTACGCTACAAATCGATCAATTCCTACCCAACAGGCAGCTAGAGCTCGGAAAATAGGTGAGAAACCATACCTCACTTGCCGGAATCGGTGGCCGGACGACGGAGAACGAAGCCGGCGAAGTTTCTGTCAAAACCGGAGCTTTTCTCCTCGTTTTCCGGCGAAATCACGGCAGCTGGCGGCGGGACCTGGCCGGGGTAGGAAGAGGACGGCGGCCCGGTCATTTTGGTACCGGCCCCGTCGACTTTGGTGGCCGGACGAGCGAACGGCCGGCCAAAACGTGGTCGGCCATGGTGGCTGTCGCGAACCAGAGGAGAGAGAGAGAGCGACGCGCGGGAGAGAGAGAGTGTGTGAGAGACGGGGGCAATTCCGTCTTTTAACCAAAAATCCACTTTCCAAATATTTACGATTATGCCACTGAGCTTCTTTTGATCATATCTCTCTCGTTACAACTCCGATTCGAGCCCACTACGTGCCTACGGACTCATCTCACCGTGCTCTACGCAACGGTACAACCGGAATTCCCAAATTCCTTCCGGATAAGAAAATGACTAAAATACCCCTATCCCACGGGTAATTTCTCAATTCCACTTAAATAAATTAAAACATGGGATAAATTTGGGGTCGGGGTGTTACATACTACCCCCCTTATAAAAATTTCGTCCCCGAAATTTCATACCTGCCACTCCAAAGGGTGTGGGTATTGGGCCCGCATCTACTACTCGGGTTCCCATGCTTCATCCTCCACAACCAAGTTGGCAGCCAAGCCATTCCATTTGTGATTTGATTCTCTTTGTCAGAAAGGATCATTTTTACCGAATTGTAATCATCATCTTCCTCTCTCTACCATGACCCATTTCTGATTCCGATGAAAGATTTCTGCTCAAACGTGCTCACTGCACACAATCGAGGATTAGCAACATGTTCAGGCAATGGAGGATCCCCAGAAGTAGATTGATCAACTCCATGTCCTCCTGCCCATAAGAACTCTACAAACTTCATCCAACACTACTACTTCTCAACTTAATTTGTCACGACCCTCCTTGGTCGGACTCACAACTCCTCCACTCCCATGTAACTTGTCCATCAACTTCCTCTGACAATTTCGTCCCATCTCAGCGGATTCAATACTTTCGACTCTTCCGTTTCCTCCCATAGGATATTGAGATACAACAATTTGGATAGACACGTTTCTAGGAACGTGACACCCTTAAGTGTACTCATCAATACCCTAAATCCATCCATGTCAAAGAATCCTCCGCGTCAAAATGATGACGTCCCGTGACGGAACCCATCATGATCCCACAACTTAAAGATGAACACAAGGTGCGGGGTCCACAAGAAATTGAACCTAAGCTCTGATACCAAGCTGACAGGACCCGTCCCGAATTTCCCCGGAACCCGAGACGAACCCTGCGGAGACCCCGGCATCACACCCACGCCGGGTTTACTCCTTAAATCTACGTCCTCGTTCACCATAGAGGATTAAGGGCACGAGACTTTCTGCCAAAATTTCGGCAGAGTCTCCCCTGCAAATTGAACATTCCCCAAAATTTCCACCTGCATAAAACACATTTTATAACCCAACCAGCAGCACGCACAATATAATTTCATGCAATTTACATAAATGGCCTCCGGCCTTCAAATGGTTCTAGCAGAACTGCCCACACTGTCTTTAAAATAACTTAATGCATCACACATGCATATAACCAATTCAAAATCCATCCATACACACCTTCACTCACTCAGTCCAACGGACAAGCCTCAATTCAACCAAGTTTCGGGACCAACCACAAGGTCCGCATCATACTCGATAAAACCACCTAAGTGGTGTCTAAGTCGTGGCTGCACCTAGGCGCTATCCCAGGCTGCCTACGTACCCTACTAAGGGATCAAGCCACACGTAGCTCTTTCCTATCCATCCTGGCTCCTGACATCAATTAAACCATTTCATCCATATAAATACATACCTTCTCGGGTTTATCCATCACAACACACCAAACATAATCACATAGCTCCCCTCATACGACGGGACGCACCCGGCCTCGTACGAGGTCTGTCTACACGCCGGCTAATCCAAAGACGCGTGCGACCTCACACTATCACTTGGGCCTGGCTACATTCTCACCAGCCATCATACTGTTCTCTTTGGCCTGGCTACATTCTCACCAGCCATCATACTGTTCTATCACCCACTCATACGTCGGGACGTACCCGGCCACGTACGGGGCCTGTCAACACGCCGGCTAACCCAAAGACGCGTGCGACCTCACACTGGGCCTGGCTACATTCTCGCCAGCCCTTATACCATCATATCACCCACTCATACGTCGGGACGTACCCGGCCACGTACGGGGCCTGTCAACACGCCGGCTAACCCAAAGACGCGTGCGACCTCACACTGGGCCTGGCTACATTCTCACCAGCCCTTATACCATCATATCACCCACTCATACGTCGGGACGTACCCGGCCACGTACGGGGCCTGTCAACACGCCGGCTAACCCAAAGACGCGTGCGACCTCACACTGGGCCTGGCTACATTCTCACCAGCCCTTATACCATCATATCACCCACTCATACGTCGGGACGTACCCGGCCACGTACGGGCCTGTCAACACGCCGGCTAACCCAAAGACGCGTGCGACCTCACACTGGGCCTGGCTACATTCTCACCAGCCCTTATACCATCATATCACCCACTCATACGTCGGGACGTACCCGGCCACGTACGGGGCCTTTTTGTGTCACACACGCCGGCTAACCCAAAGACGCGTGCGACCTCACACTGGGCCTGGCTACATTCTCACACAGCCCTTATACCAATCATATCACCCTCATACGTCGGGACGCACCCGGCCACGTACGGGGTCTGTCAACACGCCGGCTAACCCAAAGACGCGTGCGACCTCACACTGGGCCTGGCTACATTCTCACCAGCCCTTATACCATCATATCACCCACTCATACGTCGGGACGTACCCGGCCACGTACGGGGCCTGTCAACACGCCGGCTAACCCAAAGACGCGTGCGACCTCACACTGGGCCTGGCTACATTCTCACCAGCCCTTATACCATCATATCACCCACTCATACGTCGGGACGTACCCGGCCACGTACGGGGTCTGTCAACACGCCGGCTAACCCAAAGACGCGTGCGACCTCACACTGGGCCTGGCTACATTCTCACCAGCCCTCATACCATCATATCTCCCACTCATACGTCGGGACGCACCCGGCCACGTACGGGGTCTGTCAACACGCCGGCTAATCCAAAGACGCGTGCGACCTCACACTATCACTTGGGCCTGAGCATAATCACAATATGAGGGGTACGTGGGGTAGTGCGTATAGCACTGTAAACTAATATTCAATCTCCTTATATATCATTATACCTCCACACAATTAATTAAATATATCATACAATAACATCAACCAATAAAACATTCCATAAACTCCCACCATTTAAATTCACCAATTTATATCCTAAACCCATAATATCCATTTAACTCAACAACGCTCAAGACCTGTGACTAAGGTCATCCTAACCCTCAAGGAAGGGTAAGACTATCTCGGAAGTCTCACGGTCAACCTAGGGTCAAACGGGCCTGCGGGGCCCACAATCTCCAAATTCCGATCTCACAGTTCTTATAGGTTCTACAAGGTTTAGGACACATGTCCTGCAAGTTTGGTCCAGATCGGACGGTCGGATCGCTCACGATCGCACGATCGGACGGTTACTAAAACCCTAACCCCAGGGTTGGCATTTCCGGAGTATCCGGGACTCCGTTTTACGATCCGTCGAATCCTACATGATCCTGGTAATACTTAGATCAACATCTTATAATATCAGGACCATCCAACGGTCCAAACCCAGCGAACCCGGAAAACACGCGATATGCGATATCCGTTCGGGACTCTAACAATATCCAAATTGAGATCCGAGCGCACCTACGCGCTCATGACAACCTGAGGATCCCATTGGGACAAAAATGCCCCTCAGCTACAGTGCCCACGCGCCGCCACACGCGCCGGCAGCGCGTGGGTGTCCAAAGCGATATCGCATCGCCGGAAAACTTCCAAATCGTGAGCCCAGACTCCTACCCTAGGTAATACACCTAATTTGGAGTCACTTTTGTTCTTGGACGTACCCCAAAAACTGACCGGAAGTGGCCGGAATCTCATCCCGAAATCCGGCCGAAACCCAATTCGAAAATCGAGTTGTCTACGCTACAAATCGATCAATTCCTACCCAACAGGCAGCTAGAGCTCGGAAAATAGGTGAGAAACCATACCTCACTTGCCGGAATCGGTGGCCGGACGACGGAGAACGAAGCCGGCGAAGTTTCTGTCAAAACCGGAGCTTTTCTCCTCGTTTTCCGGCGAAATCACGGCAGCTGGCGGCGGGACCTGGCCGGGGTAGGAAGAGGACGGCGGCCCGGTCATTTTGGTACCGGCCCCGTCGACTTTGGTGGCCGGACGAGCGAACGGCCGGCCAAAACGTGGTCGGCCATGGTGGCTGTCGCGAACCAGAGGAGAGAGAGAGAGCGACGCGCGGGAGAGAGAGAGTGTGTGAGAGACGGGGGCAATTCCGTCTTTTAACCAAAAATCCACTTTCCAAATATTTACGATTATGCCACTGAGCTTCTTTTGATCATATCTCTCTCGTTACAACTCCGATTCGAGCCCACTACGTGCCTACGGACTCATCTCACCGTGCTCTACGCAACGGTACAACCGGAATTCCCAAATTCCTTCCGGATAAGAAAATGACTAAAATACCCCTATCCCACGGGTAATTTCTCAATTCCACTTAAATAAATTAAAACATGGGATAAATTTGGGGTCGGGGTGTTACACTTTTGACCCCCAAAAAAATTTGAATAGTAAGACCCAAGAATCTCAGCAGTCAAACATATTAGGGTAATAAGGAAAGACGAGGAAACAAATTTGGATTTGGATTTTCTCTTCTCTTTAACCGTTTGTTTGTTTGTGTTTTTTTTTTTTTTTTTTTTTTTTTTTTTTTTTTTTTTTAATCATTTAAATTAAGCATTAATAAAAAATTAATATGCTTATCTCTAACATAATGATAATGGTTTACTTTTAATTTACAGTCTATGATTGCTCCTACCAAAACAAGTGTGGTTACTGCCAACCGTGAAACTAACTCAGTCACTGAGGGTGGTTCTATTGATTTAATATATTATTAATACAATGCATCATGGTTAGTGCACAATTGCCTGAAGAATGATGAGACTTTAGAGTTGAAGGCTTGAAACCTTAATCAGAATAAAATTCTACATATATATTGCTAGCTAGTTGATTATTTGAGACAATGGCAATGGAAATGATAATTAATAACATCAATATTCTTATGGAAACATCTTAACTTTTTCTCAATAGCACTTGATTCACTAAATTGTCTAAGTTTGTGGATGAAGAACCATGTGGACCAGTAGCTTCTTCTGCAAGTTTCTTCCACTCCATGACCTTATTTTTCATCTTCTTACCCTTCTCACCCTCCATTAACTCTTTGACAAGCTTCTCTACCTCATCCCTCTTCACATCATTACTAATCTCCATGCCAATGCCCCATTCATTGCAAGTATAGCGACAGTCCATTTGCTGGTCTCCGAAGAATGGCCAACAGAGCATAGGAACTCCTGCAGTAATGCTCTCAACTGTTGAATTCCAACCGCTGTGCGTTAAAAATCCTCCAACTGATGGGTGGTTAAGGACTTGCTCTTGTGGGCACCACCCAGCTATTAGACTTCTTTCCTTAGTTTCAGCCACAAACTCAGGCGGCAAAATAGCGGATTCTCCAATAACTAGATCAGGTCTAATTACCCAAAAGAATGGAAGCTTGCTATTTGCAAGTCCCCACCCAAACTCTACAAGCTGTTCTGGTGTCACGACTGCTATACTGCCGAAATTCACATAGACAACTGAGTTTGGTGCCTTGGTGTTTAGCCACTCGAGGCATTCAGTTTCTTCTTTCCATAGACTGTATCCCATTTTCAAAGGGTGTTCTGGTATGTGATTGAGATGCAATTGAAGAGGGCCAACGGTGTACACATGGGGAAGCATAGATGAGAGAGCATCCAAAACATCTGGCTCCAAGGCATCAAAAGTATGAAGAAGAACTGCTGAAGATTCATGAGCTCTATCGGTTGCTTCCATGACGAAGTTAAACAGGATATCATCCGAATTTGTGGTTCGCAAGAAGGTCGGGAGATCCCTCAAACGGATATCTCTCATTCCCGGGATCCAATCTATTACCGTTTCCAGATAGCCATTTGTGAAACAGCTCTCATCTGCAATAGACAAATGAAATTCAATTGAAGAAACATTTCATTTGCATTTTTAGAAACAACAATTGCTTTAATTAATAGTTATATATTTCACCTTTGAGTGGAGCAAGTCCCTTTTCGACCACAGCGCGAAGTTGTTTAAATCCCATGAAGCTGCAGGCAGCTATAGTGTAGAACAGCACTATAGGGACTCCGATTTCTTCAGCAGCTGTGATTGTGAACGTGGACATGAAACCATCTGAAACTATGCAAGTCACAGGAGGATTGGTGGATGTTGATATGGCATCATTGTTGAGTTTTGCAAGGAGGGCAAGAAAGGGAGCCAATAAATTTTGTTTTCTGACGGATTCACAAAGCAAGGTGACATCTTGTGTGGCATCTTCATCTGAATCCGGAAGGCTATCCGGGATGGCTTCGAATTGAAAATCAGGCAAGCCATCAAGGGAATTGGGTCCTAGAGATCTAAGAAAGCGCTTGTGATTGAATTCTGTGTTAACGAAGGTTATATGAAAACCTCTGTGGTGGAGGAGCTTTGCAAATTTAAGCATTGCCTTTATATGACTTTGAGCAGGAGCTGGAATGCAAACAGCATGTGGCTTAGTAGCTACTTCTGTGGAATCCATCTGAGCTTTTGTGTGTGTATTGCAGTGCTTGCAAATGCAGATTATTCATAAAGCAAAACTGAGCTACTTTTCAATGTGTCCTGTTTTGGCTCTCTGTTTTTCCCCTCCACACAAGTAAGTATATGCAGATAAGATATCCACAGAGAGAAGAACGTTGTCAGACAAATTGAGGTGAGTAGAAGCGAAGGAGAACTGTTATCTTCTATTTGTTTTTCCCCTATAAAGAATAATTTTGTTTCATTATCCTTTCTTGGCCTTTCCCCAATTCTTTCTCCAATTATTGGGCCACAAAAAATTCAATTCTCATTCTACTTCTGCTCTGAATAAGAAAATGACAACAACAACAACCAAAAATATATATATATATATATATATAATCATGGCTTAATTACTGTTTTACTCCCTAGCGCTAGGTCTTAGTTTACCCCATAAAATTGAAAATTTCTTACTTATTCTCCCAGAATCTCTAAAAACTGCTGAAATTTTCTCACTTTACAACTTTCGTCTATTTTCGTCTTCAAAATCGTTAAATGTGCTAACGTGGCAGGGGCATTTTAATAATTCAGCTATTAAAAAACTTCATAATCCAAATTAAATATGTTTTTATTTTTAAAGATGAATTTAGCTATTAAAAAAAATCTTTGTTTTCGTTCCTTGGGCAGATGATTGTTTTAACTATGATTTTACTTTTCATTGTAGATATCATTTCACAGTTATGGGTAGGCCTCATCATTTGGCCCGCGGGCTCATGGGCCGATGGGGGCCCGCCCTGCCCACTGGAAAAAAGCCCGGCCCGGCCCGTTATGGGCTTTGAGATGGCCCGGTCCGCCTTGGGCCGGGCTAGGCTTGGGCTTGGGTGTCTAAAGCCCGGGCCGGCCCATAGGCCCGGCCCGATTAAGCCCAAGAAAGCCCGGCCCGGCCCACCCACAAAAGCCCGGCCCGTTAGGCCCGCATATATATATATATATATATATATATAATTATGTATAAATAAGAGTTTAGGATTAGAATTATATCACTTAAATCATATATATAATTTGTTTCATTTCATTTACTTTTCTTTACTTATTCATAGTTTATAATTGGATGATTAGCACATTAATTTGTGTCAATTATTAATACAACAATTATATATATATAAATAAGATGAACAATATATCATATCACTAAATATAATCATATCACGAAACATAATCGTACTACTACCACAAAATATAATCATGTTTTTCTTGAACACATCACCAAACATTTACATATTTATTTATACTGTCCTTTAAAAAAAATATCTTTTTGATACTTATTATTTTTTAAAATTATTTCTTAAAACGTATTACGGTCTAATTATGTAATAACCTCAAAAATAATACTTTGTTTTATTATTTTTGTGGAAAATCTTATTAAGTTGTGTGACTTTATTGGGTATTTTATGAATTTGGTTTGATGTGAAAATATTGGAATTAAGTGAGTTTAATATCAAATTTAGACTAAAATGCCCTTATGATTAAGTTTATGATTTTTTTCGAATGAAGTAGGCCCGTTGGGCTTAGCCCAGCCCGGCCCAATGGGCTTTCTCAAGCCCGACTTATGGGTCGGGCTTGGGCTTTGAATTTTCTAAAAAAATCCGGCCCGGCCCGATATTTTCTCTCTCCTCTTTAAAGCCCGGCCCAAGCCCGTTAAATTTGGGCCGGGCTAGCCCGGCCCGGCCCATTGACGAGCCCTAGTTATGGGTTACCTTTTTCTTTTTTCTTTTTTTGCTAGAGTGCAATTTTGTTTCTCTCTCATAATTATCTTTAAAAAAATTTCGTATTTATTATTAATTTTGTGAATTTCTGGGCTATTTTTATGGTATCTTCATGTGATTTCTTATTTTTATTTTTGTGTACATGTTTTATTTTATTTTATACAAATTTAATTATTTTTATATCAAATAATCTAATAAACATTAAAATTAATTTTAAAATAAAAATTTTTGAAGTCCAATGCTGTCCAGCCCATACTTGTACCAAACAACGGACTGGATTTAAGTCTAGTGTAGTCTAGCCCAACTTAATGTACCAAACAACTTATTAAAGTCTAACCCAATTCCAGCCAAACCAGTCCAACACTCCAAGCTCAATCTTAACCAGTCCAATCCAGCCCACTAAACAAGGCTTTGGTAGTTTATTTTTGGGGGCTGATATGTTTGGGGTTTGAGTATGGATGGGTTTGCTGGGTTTGGGTGGTGGGGGTTATTGGGTTTGGATGATGGTGGATGAGGATGATCGAGAGAGGGGGAGGGATGGGTTTGTGTAGTTAATTTTTTTTTAAAAAATTAAATCTATTTTTTAATATTTAATTTGGATTATAAAGTATTTTAATAGCTAAATTATTAAAATGCCCCTACCACGTCAGTACACTTAACGGTTTTGTGAACAAAAATAGACAAAAGTGGTAAAGTGAGAAAATTTTAGCAATTTTTAGAGATTTTGGAAGTTAAGTGAGAAACGGGTAAAGTGAGACCAAGTGCCCTTTTCAAGGGGTATAACAATAATTAAGCCAAAATCATTGTCGTGCTTGCAAATGCATATTATTTTATTTCACTAATCCAAACTATCAATTTTTGTAGAGTTACATCACTAATAGTCAACAAAATATGATTAAATGTTTGAAATCTTTTTGAATTTATAAACTCATGTTGGTCAAGTATTTCGAAAAGTTCGTCATTGATTGATATATAGTCAACTTATGATTGTATAGATAATGGTAAAAATTGTGGTAGAAATTGTTTCTTATAATAATATAAATAACTAATAGTCTACAAATTATGATTAAATTTTTATAATAATATAATCTAGAAGTTAGTCATTGGTTGATAGATAGTCAAATTTTCGACACACAAATATCCGTGCAAAGAAAAATCAGTTGATCAAGACAACAAGGAAACTACTTGATCAATCAAGACAAAAAGACAGAGACTTGGACTTTCGTTTCTTGGCGATGTAAGGATTAATTAAGGAAGATGCTATACGATAATTTGGTTCATTATTTACCCTTTTTATATACTGCTAAAATGTTTGGTTACCATCTCAATTTTCATTGCTATATAAAAAAATTAAAAAAATTGCTCCTCTGTTCAATCTTATCTTGTATCTTTCAGTGATTAATATTAGATCTTAAAACCATAACAGATATTGGAACACTAAGATCAATTTAAAACTTGTAGCTGAACAAAAATTGAAGATGGTAAACATGTTGCGAGTTCATTGAACCAATAACTTCCAGGCTTGCAGTGCATGATCTTGTTAAGTTTGTGGATGCAGAGAACATCTAGATTTTTCTTGATTGCATTTGATTAGCTAAATTGTCTAAGTTTGTGGACGAAGAATCGTGTGGACCAGTCGCTTCCTCTGCCAGTGTTTTCCACTCCATGCCCTTATTCTTCATTAGTGAAATACAATGTGAAGTGGACCCTATAAGGGTGTCCCTCAAATAAGTTATTTGAGGAATCCCTAAATGGAAGTTATCTGCATATAAAAGATATTTGAACTGCAAAGTGCCATATTCATTAAACCACGAAGATGCATTCGATCGGGTTTGATTTTTGAGCACATGGAGATAACTAGAGCTTAGTTTCATTTGTAATATTATGTAATTTCCTTGCTTCATTTAGCAACGGTTCTTCTTCGCTTGGTGCATAATTGAAGAGGGTTTAATCCCTCAACATCACCTGGCTAGTTAGTAGAAAGAAAACTTCGGAGTGCTTGAAATTATTTTTTCTCTTGTACTTCTATAGTGAATTGTTAGCAATTCCTCACTCACTTGTAATTTGGTTCGTAACCACACTCATAGACACTCTCTAGCCACAAATTATATATATATACTAAAGCTCAATCTAACTAAACACTGTTCTTAAGCACAGTGTAATTATGAAAATGCCCCCATTTTACTGTTGTTACCCGTTTTGTTTTCTCTCCAACACAGTGAATTGCTGAAAATGCCATTCACTAAATATTTTCTGCTCTTCCCTTTTTGCCCCTTCTCCTTCTGTCTTTCTTCCCCTATGAACATTTCGCTTGCTCAGACAAGGAGTCCATCTCCAGTTGATTTCAAACCAGCTAGTTGGCCTGGTCAGGGGGCAGCGATGGAAGATTTCTGTTCACTGTTAGAGATGCTTTCGCGGCCGTCAATTTTTGTTTGGGGAGGCGTGCTATGAATCCAGTCGCCCTTTTGGTCTTCCTTTGGATTCGTCTATTCGTTGAGATATTTTTCATCGTTTCTTCAGCCTTCGTCTCAGACACCTTCTATCTTTCTTAGTTGCGAGTTCTTGCATCCTTTATTTTTGGGTATGCATCCTCACATTTTTAGCCCATCTTTTGGTCTTTATTTCATCAATAGGTGACTTTTGATTGTTTGGGTAGGTTTTGAATTTTTTTTTAAAAAAATTGATTAATATTTCAATTGTTAGTTATATTTATTATTTGGTTTCTGTTTTGATCTTCCTTTTTAATCGTTTTTGTTGATTGATATAGTGATTATTTATTTATTTATATATTGTTTTGGGTTGTGTTTGATTTATGCTCAAAAGAGAGACACTTTCGTGGTGTCATCACTTTGGAGGTATGAGAACCCCTCCAATGCCTCACTTCATCAAATTTAAGATTATTAGTTATCTTACTCAACCAATTTTAATCATATTGTAGCATTTTACTGTTGTCTAGAACACTAAGGAGTTTGTAAGTGAAAGGAGCTACCAGCAAGGCAGAGCTACCCTCATCCAAGCTGTCACATCTTCCATACATGTGTATATGATGCAGACTGTTAAGTTACCAGATAGCATTTGTGAAGATCTTGATCGAATTAATATGGATTTTTTTGGGGGAGGTAGTGGAAAAAAGCAAAAGGTACATTTATGCCAGTGGGACTTGGTGTGTCGTCCTAAATGTAGGGGTGGTTTAGGATTCAAGAAAACTGTAGACATGAATAGGGCCCTTTTAGCAAAGATTGGTTGGAGGATGCACACTCATGATCAAGGGTTATGGGCTTAAATTTATGAAAAGAAGTACCTAAAGGACTGCTCTATCTTGGATACTCCTGGGGTCTCCAAGCATGATTGTTCTGCTACTTGGAGAAGTGTTTCCTATGGTGTTGAGCTGCTGAGAAAAGGAATGGTTTGGAGAGTGGGGAATGGGGACAAGGTGAATTTTTGGAAGGACCATTGGGTGGCTGATCTCCCTTTGTTACATTATGCAGGGGTCCAGTCAGGGATCGATTTGGACTGCAAGGTCTCTAATTTCTTTAAAAAAGGGCGGTGGGATGTTGAGAAGTTAAGAACTGTTCTTGATGAGGATATGGTGCAAAAGATCACCTGTTTTCCTGTTGGTTTTGTAGGTAATAGTCAAGATGCTCAGATATGGAGGCCTACTTCTAATGGCATCTTTATTGTTAAATATGCTTTTCAGCTTATCCATGGGGGTTCTAATTGGTCTGATGCTTGTTGGAAGGGTCTGTGGAGTATGTCTCTCCCGCCTAAGTTGAAAGTTTTCTTATGGCTTGTTTTCCAAGGTAAGATCCTAACTAATGAGCAAAGAGTTAGGAGACATTTAGCTGTGGAGTCCTCTTGTTCTGTATGTGGTTGGCGCTCTGAAAATATCATTCACACTCTTAGGGATTGTGGGCGTGCTAAGGAAGTATGGCTTACTGTTTTGCCTCCAAGTAAATTCCATGATTTTTTTCTTATCTGATTATCCTTCTTGGCTTCGGAGCAATCTCTTTTCTAAAGCTAAGTGGGAGTGGAGGTCTCCTTGGAATATCATGTTTGTTTTCACTTGTTGGTATGTATGGAAATGGCGTAACCAATACATTTTTAATGATGCTGAGGACTTGTCTTGTGATCCTAGGAAGATTGCTGTTTTTGATTGGGTTAAGGCTTCTAGTGTGAATTGTAGGAATGTGCCTAGAACTCAGGTTATGCTAAGGTGGGAGCCGCTTGGAAGTGGGTGGGTTAAGCTCAATGTGGATGGCACTTGCATGAATGCTTCTAGGAAAATTGGTGCTAGTGGTGTGATTAAAGATTGCTTTGGGGAGTGGTGTGGAGGTTTTGCAGTTAATTGGGGGAAATGGCGTATTTTGGATGCTGAAATCTGGGGTTTGTTTTTTGGCCTCCGATTAGCAGTGGCAAAGGGCTTCACCAAGATCCTCATAGAAATGGATTCTCAGATTGCTATGAATCTATTCCAACAAAGGGATTCTCTATGTTTCCATCCTCTAGCTGCTTTGCTCTCAAACTATATGGGAAGATGCTTAGACATTTTGAGAGTTGGAATATCCAGCATATTTTTAGAGAGAAGAATGGTTTGGCGGATTGCCATGCCAAATGGAGCCATAATCTAGACTTAGATATTCAGTTTTTTTGTTTCAGCTCCTGTCTGGGCTAGCTCTGCGTTAACTGATGATCTGTTGGGGGTCATTCAAGGCCGTTTGATTTGTACTGGTTAGGCTTTCGGGTTTTTTTTTGGGGTTTTGTCCCCCTCTGGTCCCTATTTGGAATTTTGACACATGCTGCCACGTCGCTTCAACTTCATCACTTCTTGTTTTCATCTTCACTGCTTTTCTTCCAAGAGTTCTCTGCACCTCTCCAGTGTTTTCAAAATTCAGTGGACAATGTGAATCCATAGTGGTTTAATTTTTTTAACCCAAGACTCGCTCATTATTAGGCCAATCTAACCCAACTCTCTAATTATCGGATTGACCCAAAATTGTACCCAGCCTAATACTAGGTACACATAGGGATTGGAGGCCCTAGGCGGCCTGCTAGGCGCAGGGAGTCCCCATGTTAGCTGTTAACATCATTAACCTAATTTTGCTCAGCACATGTCGGAAGCTAAACAGATGGCACACATGTCTTGCTTGTTCCTGTTTCTTCCACTTCATGTTTTTTTTTCTTTTACTTTTTTCAATCCAAGGTCGCTTACTGAGGTGAAGAAATTGTTGAAGAGAATATGACACATAAGCATTGATGCATTCACCGCAGCCATTATAGGAGATCAAAGGAGACTGTCAACAAAGAAGCTAAATTAGCAATC
Organism: Prunus armeniaca; assembly: GCA_903112645.1. Classification (NCBI taxonomy): domain Eukaryota; kingdom Viridiplantae; phylum Streptophyta; class Magnoliopsida; order Rosales; family Rosaceae; genus Prunus; species Prunus armeniaca. The sequence goes on along the minus strand of CAEKDK010000003.1, from coordinate 17,577,690 downwards.
AAACATTTGTATAATTTGGTAACTGATGAGACTTTAGAGTGAAACCTTAATCAGATGTCAAATACGTCAAGTAATTAAGAGGGTTTTTTTAAACAATATAAAATCATGGATGAAGATTCAAAAACATTCTTGAAGGAAATGCTCCCTTAAGAAAGATCTTGGGTTCGAATCCTAGCATTCGTCTAATGTGTGTGAGTTTAGTATGTTATCGCCCCTCTCAAAAGTAAAGGTCTTTAAAAAAAAACAAAAAAAAACACTTTCTTGATTTGTGGCGAATTTGTGTCACAATATAACAACCTTTGTATATATCACTGTCTTCTTTGATAATTATAATATTTTCTCATTATTTCTTTCTATTGCTTAGATATTTATTTACCATCTGAATTGTCTTTGCAATTAGTTGTAATCAGTCAACACTAGAGCATATATACTATTTATGGAAGACGTCAATATAATTGGGAGACTTTGGAAAAACCCAAAGGAGAGAGAAATTTTGTAAAAGAAGCCAAAATGGACAAAATTGCCCTTATTTATTTTTTGATTTCCTAAGGAATCCTTTACATTTGCATGTCTTTGATTTTAAAGTTGAGAGGTTTTTCTGCCTTTTTTGAAAAAGCTTTGGCTTTTTCCAAAAGTGAAATTTTTTTTTATGGCTAAAACCTAAATTTACTTATATAATTTGAGCAAGCACTTTAGGATAGTGGATTTTCCCATTCTAGTAATCTTATCCACTTGGTCTACAAATGCGCCATACGCAAGCAGCTGTAAAGAAGTTGTAAGTTTTTGCTCCAGAAAAAGACCTAAAACCTCAAGAGCATCGTACTTCTGAATGAAGTATATGCGTCGTAATTGCAAACAACATGCATGATTTTATTGAACAAATGGGGCTGCATTCTATATCGCCATCAAAAATCAATACTAGAGTACAACGAATTTGGGATAAAGTAATATTACAAGAGATTCTTACCTCAAGAGTGCCTACGTCTGTCCGCGTTTGAGTCACGGGCGGTTTGTGAACCACAGTGGTGTTGGCTTGATTGATCGAGCATACCCACCGTTAAAACAACTTGATCATCTTCTGCTTCCCACTCCCTTTCTTCTTTAGCACGTTTGCGCATTCTTTTTTCATTTTCTCACTCGGCCCTCTCCAACAACCTCCTCGTGTAAGACATTAAAAGTAGAATGTGTTTTGTAAAATCTGATAAATGAAAGGATAGAGAGGATATCGATGATTGATGTGACTTGAGGGTGTGGTTTTATAAATGGATTTAGAAGATAGAGATGACATGTGGCGCAATACACTACTACAAAACAACCCTTGCGCGACCAAATTTTGCGCGACGAATAATTTTTCGTCGCGCAAAGACACTTTGCGCGACGAAACTCAAAACTTCGTCGCTAAAAACCTTGCGCAACCAACTTTTGCGCGACGAATTTTTTTTCGTCGCTCAAAGCGACTTTGCGCGACCAACTTTTGCGCGACGACAATACGTCGTCGCTCAAAGTCTTGCGCGACCAAATTTTGCGCGACGAAAAAAAATTCGTCGCTCAAAGTAACTTTGCGCGACGAAAAAAAATTCGTCGCTCTAAGTAACTTTGCGCGACGAAAAACAGTTCGTCGCGAAAAACAATTCGTCACGCAAAGCTACTTTGCGCGACGAAACAATTAACTTCGTCTCGCAAAGTCCTTATAAAAATAAATAAAATAAATAAAATATTTTTTAAAATATTTGTTAGAAAAATATATTATTGTTTTTTGGATTGGGTTTTTATTAGAAAATATATTTTTTAAATTGACGATCGAATTAGTTCATTGTATTCATATAGGGTCAAAGAGTGTAGCTATAAAAAAATCATCAAAATCGGAGTTAAAATAACCGTTAAATCGTGATTTTTCATTTATAACCGTCGAAAAGTTTTGTCCAATTACTTGATCTCTGAATGTTTATTTCTTCCGATTTTTAGCGTATATGATCTCGAAGTATAAACAAACAAGTTTGACGGTTGGATCGTTCAAACTAGTTTCATAGAATGCGTATGCCATCAAAACAATATATTCACTAACAATTAAGAGTTTATTTATACTTTTGTTAAATATAACATAAGATTTTGTGGTATCCACTAGTGTAAATATTTTAAATTGAAGATCAAATTCAGTCATTGTATTCATATAGGGTAAAGGAGTGTAGCGGTAAAAAATCATCAAAATCGGAGTTAAAATAACCGTTGAATCATGATTTTTCATTTATAACCGTCGAAAAGTTTTGTCCCGTTACTTGATCTCTGAATGTTTATTTTTTGCGATTTTTGGTGTATATGATCTCGAAGTATAAACAAACAAGTTTGACGGTTGGATCGTTCAAACTAGTTTCATAGAATGTGTATGCCATCAAAACAATATATTCACTAACAATTAAGAGTTTATTTATACTTTTGTTAAATATAACATAAGATTTTGTGGTATCCACTAGTGTAAATATTTTAAATTGAAGATCAAATTCAGTCATTGTATTCATATAGGGTAAAGGAGTGTAGCGGTAAAAAATCATCAAAATCGGAGTTAAAATAACCGTTGAATCAAGATTTTTCATTTATAACCGTCGAAAAGTTTTGTCCCGTTACTTGATCTCTGAATGTTTATTTTTTGCGATTTTTGGCGTATATGATCTCGAAGTATAAACAAATAAGTTTGACGGTTGGATCGTTGAAACTTGTTTTTTTGAATGCGTATGCCATCAAAACAATATATTCACTAACAATTAAGAGTTTATTTATACTTTTGTTAAGTATAACATAAGATTTTGTGGTATCCACTAGTGTAAATATTTTAAATTGACGATCGAATTAGTTCATTGTATTCATATAAGGTCAAGGAGTGTAGCTGTAAAAAATCATCAAAATCGGAGTTAAAATAATCGTTAAATCGTGATTTTTCATTAAGAACCGTTGAAATTTTTTGTCCCGTTACTAGGTCTCCGAATGTTTGTTTTTTTACAATTTTTGGGGTATACGATCTTGAAGTATATACAAACAAGTTTGACGGTTGGATCGTTGAATGGTGTGTGTATATATATATATATATATTTACTTATTAAGTAGCTTTAAATTTATTTATTTTGTACGTATAACACTTAAGAAATTGGTATATACATTTATTAAGTAGCTTTAACCTTATTTATATTTTAAATCAAAAAAAAAAAAAAAAATAATTATTTATTAACAATTATTATTAATAATTAATATTTTTTTTGTAACTATGAACCAATTTTTCGTCTCTTCAAAAGTTTGCGCGACCAACAATTCGTCGCGCAAAACTTTAAAAATTTGGGTGAGTACCAAAAATGGGACGCGGGAAATAAAAAAAAATTTATACTTTAGCTTTGCGACCAATATATATTTTCGTCGTGCAAAAATTTGGCGGGTACCAAAAATGGGACGCGGGAATTTTTTTATTTAATTTTTTTAGACTTTGTGCGACCAATATGTATTTTTCGTCGCGCAAAAATTTCAAAATTTGGGCGGGTACCAAAAATGGGACGCGGGATTTTTTTTTTTTTTTTTTTTTTGCTTTGAGACCAATATACTAATATTCGTCGCGCAAAACTTTGCGCGACCAATATATTTTTCGTCGCGCAAAGCTTTGTGCGACCAATACTCCAATATTTTTCGTCGCGCAAAGCTTTGCGCGACCAACAATGTCGTTCGTCGCGCAAAGTGATACGGTTTTTAAAATAAAAATAACTCCTCCATCATTTTCTCAATGTCTTTCTCTACTCTTTCCTCTCCTCTCTCTTTCCCTCTCCCCAAATCTCACCATTTCTCTCACTCTCACTCCTCTCACTTAATCTCTCATCATCTCTCTCTTCACTATCTCTTACTCTCACTCACTCTCTCATCTCTCTTTTCACTATCTCTCACTCTCACTCACTCTCTCATCTCTCTATCACTATCTTCTCTAATTCTCTCACACTCATTTCTCTCTCTCATTCTCACTCACTCTCAATCTTGCCAAAAGGTAGATTCTCTCCAAATTTTAATTTTTTTTTCATTAATATGTGTTTTTGGAGTTAGTTTTGAGTTTGTGTGGGGTTTGGGGTTGAGTAAAGGGGAGGGATTGGAGTTTGGGTTGGATTTGTGGTATAACAATTTTAGGGGAGATTATCCCTTTTTTTTTTATTGTACTTTGTTAATTTATGTGTACATTTTGAATATTATATATATATTTATTGGATAATTTGATCACTATTTTTCATATGTAATTTTATTTTGAATATGTCAATTTAAATTAAAGTAATTAAATTAAATTTAAAAAGTAAACATTTGAATAAATTAATATAATTAAATTAATATCAATTTAAATTAAAGTAACGAAAAAAATCATACAATTAAATTTAATTTAAAAATTAAAAATTCGAAATAATTAATATAATTAAATTAATATTAAAGAAATAATAAAACAAAAAGTCAAAAACCAAAATATTTCGTCGCGCAAATATTTGCGCGACATTAATATTCGTCGCGCAAAACTCTAAAAATTTGGGCGGGTACTAAAAAATGGGACGAGGGAATTTTTTTTAAAAAAAATTTTAAAATTTTTTCGTCGCGCAAAGTTTTGCGCGACCAATATTTTTCGTCGCGCAAAGTGGCTTTGCGGGACAAATATTTTTTCGTCGCGCAAAGTCGCTTTGCGCGACCAATATTTTCGTCGCGCAAAGTTACTTTGCGCGACCAATATGTTTCGTCGCGCAAAGTCACTTTGCGCGACCAATATTTTTTCGTCGCGCAAAGTCTCTTTGCGCGACGAATGAAAAAATTTCGTCGCGCAAAGTCTTTCTCCACGATCTTTGCGCGACGGAATCTGCGCGACGAAGTTTCTGTCGCGCTAAAATTTGTGCGACTATAATGTATTTTGCGCGACGAAATTTTCTTCGTCGCGCAAAGTGAAAAATGTAGTAGTGATAGTAGCAACCGAAAATCTTATCTGAAATATGAGATGTGAATTTTATAATAAATATGGACACCTGGCCACCGGAAATCTTATCCATATATTTTATCCAAAAATCTTATCAAAATTAATCTTATAAATATAAAAATAAAATTTATTTGTTGTGAATAGTAATTGCCATTTGCCCTAGCAAAGGGTGGAAAAGCAACAATAAAATTGCTAAGGCAGACACTATTTACATGAATAGTACAAGCCCTTGCCTCCCCTTGCCTTTTGCCATGGCAAATGGGGTGAAAATGCTCTAAGCAGTCAACACTGGAGCATATAGTATTTGTGGGAGACATCAATATATAATTTGAACATAATTAATTAAAATCTTAGAGCAAAATAAAATTCTAGCTGTAGTAACATAGGTTTTACAGGCCTGAGTACATATTGCTAGCTAGTTGATTATTTGAGACAATAGCAATAAAAATAATAATTAACATCTTATGGTAAAATCTTTAGCTTTTTCTTAATAGCACTTGATTCACTAAATTGTCCAAGTTTGTGGATGAAGAACCATGTGGCCCAGTAGCTTCTTCTGCAAGTTTCTTCCACTCCATGACCTTATTTTTCATCTTCTTACCCTTCTCACCCTCCATTAACTCTTTGACAAGCTTCTCTACCTCATCCCTCTTCACATCATTACTAATCTCCATGCCAATGCCCCATTCATTGCAAGTATAGCGACAGTCCATTTGCTGGTCTGCGAAGAATGGCCAACAGAGCATAGGAACTCCGGCAGTAATGCTCTCAACTGTTGAATTCCAACCGCTGTGCGTTAAAAATCCTCCAACTGATGGGTGGTTAAGGACTTGCTCTTGTGGGCACCACCCAGCTATTAGACTTCTTCCCTTAGTTTCAGCCACAAATTCTGGCGGCAAAATAGCGGATTCTCCAATAACTAGATCAGGTCTAATTACCCAAAAGAATGGAAGCTTGCTATTTGCAAGTCCCCACCCAAACTCCACCAGCTGTTCTGGTGTCATGACTGCTATACTGCCGAAATTCACATAGACAACTGAGTTTGGTGTCTTCGTGTTTAGCCACTCGAGGCATTCAGTTTCTTCTTTCCATAGACTGTATCCCACCATTTTCAAAGGGTGTTCTGGTATTTTATTGAGATGCAATTGAAGAGGTCCAATGGAGTAAACACGGGGAAGCATAAATGAGAGAGCATCCAAAACATCTGGCTCCAAGGCATCAAAAGTATGAATAATGATTGCTGAAGCTTCATGAGCTCTATCGGTTTCTTCCATGATGAAGTTAAACATGATGTCATCCGGATTTGTGGTACGAAAGAAGGTCGGGAGATCCCTTAAACGGATATCTCTCATTCCTGGGATCCAATCTATTACGGTGTCCAGATAGCCATTTGTGAAACAGCTCTCATCTGCAATAGTACAAATGAAATTCAATTGAAGAAACATTTTCTTTGCATGTTTAGAAACAAGAAATTAAGAGTTAACCATAAGCTAAACAACAATTGCTTCAATTAAAAGGTTATATATTTCACCTTTGAGTGGTGCAAGTCCTTTTTCGACCAAAGCACGAATTTGTTTAAATCCCATGAAGCTGCAGGCAGCTATAGTGTAGAACAGCACTATAGGGACTCCGATTTTTTCAGCAGCTGTGATTGTGAACGTGGACATGAAACCATCTGAAACTATGCAAGTCACAGGAGGATTGCTGGATGTTGATATGGCATCATTGTTGAGTTTTGCAAGGAGGGCAAGAAAGGGAGCCAATAAATTTTGTTTTCTGACGGATTCACAAAGCAAGGTGACATCTTGTGTGGCATCTTCATCTGAATCCGGAAGGCTATCCGGGATGGCTTCGAATTGAAAATCAGGCAAGCCATCAAGGGAATTGGGTCCTAGAGATCTAAGAAAGCGCTTGTGATTAAATTCTGTGTTAACGAAGGTTATATGAAAACCTCTGTGGTGGAGGAGCTTTGCAAATTTAAGCATTGCCTTTATATGACTTTGAGCAGGAACTGGAATGCAAAGAGCATGTGGCTTAGTAGCTACTTCTTTGGAATCCATTTTAGCTTTTGTGTGTGCATTGCAGTGCTTGCAAATGCAGATTATTTATAAAGCAAAACTGAGCTACTTTTCAATTTGTCCTGTTTTGGCTCTCTGTTTTTTCCCCTCCACACAGGTGTATGCAGATAAAGATATCCAGAGAGAGAAGAAAGTTGTCAGACAAATTGAGGTGAGAAGAAGCGAAGGGGAACTGGTATCTTCTATTGGCTTTTCCCCTATAAAGAATAATTTGGTTTCATTATCTTTTCTTGACCTTTCCCCAATTCTTTCCCCAATTATTGGGGAACTAGTTGAGGATAATGTCCAAAAAAGAAGTCTAGCTGTCAGACAAAATTGAGGTAATGAGATGAAGTAGCAAAATGGATCTTCACTTTACCTGCAACATAAATTATATATATACTAAAACTGAGTTCACGAATTCACTGTTCATAGACTGTAGCTTAGCAATAGTAAAATGGCGGTTTTGCCCCCGCTTAAGAGATGGTCAGCTCCCTTGAGCGACTTATGGACAGTGAATTGGCCTTTTTGCCCTCCAGCCCTTCTCTTTTCTTCGTTGGAGTCGCTGAGTGAGAGGAGGAAACCCTCTTCTCCTTCATCGCTCTCTCCTCTCTTCCTTTCTGTCCTCCGCTGCTCCGAAATTTCTTCATCTTTCTCATCGTTTCTTCCTCTTTCATTCCAATTATTGGGGAACTAGTCAAAATAGGAAACTGAGGATAATGTCCAAGCTGTCAGACAAAATTGAGGTAATGAGATGAAGTAGCAAAATGGATCTTCACTTTACCTGCAACATAAATAACTAATCTACAAGTTAGTCATTGGTTGATAGTCAAATTTTCGACACACAAGTAACTGTGCAAAGAAAAGTCAGTTGATCAATCAAGACAAAAAGACAAAGACTTAGATGAAGTAGCAAAGTGAATCCTTTTTCTTGATTCGAAGTCTTCGGTGGTGTTTGTCTTATTCTTGTGTTTCAATTATTTTCATGTTTCTAAAATTCAAATTCTCTCCCGTGATAAAAAATGGATTGCGCATACAAGCAAAACAATATTATAAGCCACAGTTCTCCTAGGTAAATTGTGGCTATCAATTTTTATACACATGTGGCCTCAAATACATAAGCCACGGTGCAATTAAAACAAAGGAAGATAATTGATTAGAACGTCTCTAAAAAAACAGTGGCTCACAAAACAAAAAAAGGTACTAGCTATCTTCATCATTTGGTAATGATCACGGGGATTTAAAAAATTTAGATTTATTGTAATTCTTGGAAGATTTACCTTCGATGACATTGGCTTTAGACGAAATTTCTTTGGCTCTGATGACTTTGTCTTGCATACGGTTCTTTTCTTCGATTCGGATGTGCACAATTAAGTCAAGGCTCATTTGCTTCCTTTTGTGCTTCATGTTGTTCTTGTAGTCCTTCCGTGATTCAGGGAGCTTTTCAATGAGACTTCCACACACAAATGGTTTAGGTAGATCAACGTCCTCATTTTCCAATTCGTTGACAAGCTTGTGGTACTATAATGAATTTGTAAGGACACATCTTTGCTCTCCACCATTTGGAATTGCAGGAAATTTCCAATTGCATATTTTTGGGTGCCAGCATCTTCGATCATGTATTTTTTGTTCAAATTCTCCCAAATCTCTTTTGCGGTTTTGTATGAACAATATATATCAAACAACTCATTAGAAAGTATGCTCAAAATTGTGTGCCTACATATTTTGTTACCTTTCTCCCACTGTGCTAGTGCTTTATTGTAGTTGTCGGTTCCTTCCATTGGCTTGAGCTTGGTAAGGTAGGTGGAGAGGTTGAGAACATCAAGGGTGGAAAACACTCGTTCTTGCCAGCGTTTAAAGAAAGCTCCATTGAAGGTATCAATCTTGGAAACATCAGGAAGTTTGCTGATGGCATCCATGGATATACTCTTAAGATTGTTGGAAATATTGGTTGTGGATGCTCTCCTTTGATCACGAACAGTAGGTTGAGGCGTGTAAGTCACTGTCTTTAAGAGTAGATCCGCCCCTCTGAGATAATATCTCAGTGTAGCAGGTTATGACGTCCTACCCTTCAGGATACAACAACCTTTGATCCTTGTAAACGTACACTCGCAATACTTGGATCGGATGAACACTTGAATCTTTCCCTTGGAAGTAAAATAAAATTAACACAATAAAACTGTATGAAAATTGTGAGGAAAGGAAATAATGTGGGAGGACAGGAATTGAGAGAAAATGCTCAAATTGAGATGTCTTTTGAGCCAAAATAGCCAAGGCTATACATATAGAAGTTGCTGACCCCGAAGAGACATTGGTCATTAAAGAAAAATATTGCCGTTTGATAAATAATGGTGGCACAGTTTAGAAATTGAATACTAATACCAATAGACTAATTAAATATATATAAACACAAACGGTTATGTAATCAAGACCTTCGGCAAATCAAAGTGATTATATAAGCAAAAGTTTTCCCTGTAGGAATCAAATAAATTGAAGGCAAAGTCTACGTTAAAAACAAAGATAGCCAACATAATTTAATGCCCAGAACAAACAAACAAGTAAATGATATTTGAGTGGGTATACAGTATTTTTCACAATTAAACCAATTAAACATTATCAAGCAATCAGAATAAAGATTCAAATTGTTTTCCACTCCATGGCCTTATTCTTCATTAGTGAAATACAATGTGAAGTGGGCCCTATAAGGGTGTCCCTCAAATAACTTATTTGAGGAATCCCTCAATAGAAGCTCTCTACACATAAAAAATATTTGAACTGCAAAGCGCTATATTCATCAAACCACAAAGACGCATTCGATCGGGTTTGATTTTTGAGCACATGGAGATAATTAGAGCTTAGTTTCATTTGTAATATTATGCAATTTCCTTGCTTCATTTAGCAATGGTTCTTCTTCGCTTGTTGTATATTCTAAAAATTCAGCACTGGGCTAGAGTGGCACGTATATTCGTCCTTGTTTTCGTATCGAATATTAGTGAACCATAATATGCTAACTATGTGTCGTATTGCGTGAAAATTGCACATAATTGCTACTCTAAGTATAATTACAAAACCTAACACAATCCTCAACAAGCAAATTAAGAATAGACTGGCGTGGCTAATGAGGTCTAGCACATTGGAAAAGGGTTTTGATATGCAGACCAATGATCTCAAGTTCAAATCCCCATGGCACTTTGGTAGGGTATGTGTCGAGAAACTCCCTTCCCTTTGTAGTTGAGGCTATCGCTTATATTAAAAATAAAAATAAAAAGATTGGGGATGACATAAATTTCCTAGGAGCCAAATCAAGTAAGGAACTTCTAACTTTTGACCCCCCAAAAAATTTCAATAGTAAGGCCCAAGAATCTCAGCTGTCAAACATATTAAGGTAATAAGGAAAGACGAGGAAACAAAGTAGGATTTGGATTTTCTCCTTTCTTTAACCTTTTTTTTTGTGTTTTCTTGTTTTTTTTTCTTTCTTTCGAATTAAGCATTTAACAATTAATAAGAAATTACATGCTTATCTCTAACATAATCATAATTGTTTACTTTTAATTTACATTCTATGACCGCTCCTACCAAAACAAGTGTGGTTACTACGAACGACGAATCTAACTTAGTCACTGGGCTGGTTCTATTAATTTAATATATTATTAATATAATGCATCATGGTTAGTGCACAATTGCCTGAAGAATGATGCGACTTTAGAGTTGAAGGCTTGAAACCTTAATCAGAATAAAATTCTACATATATATTGCTAGCTAGTTGATTATCTGAGACAATGGCAATGGAAATCATAATTAATAACATCAATATTCTTATGGAAACATCTTAACTTTTTCTCAATAGCACTTGATTCACTAAATTGTCTAAGTTTGTGGATGAAGAACCATGTGGACCAGTAGCTTCTTCTGCAAGTTTCTTCCACTCCATCACCTTATTTTTCATCTTCTTACCCTTCTCTCCCTCCATTAACTCTTTGACAAGCTTCTCTACCTCATCCCTCTTCACATCATTACTAATCTCCATGCCAATGCCCCATTCATTGCAAGTATAGCGACAGTCCATTTGCTGGTCTCCGAAGAATGGCCAACAGAGCATAGGAACTCCTGCAGTAAGGCTCTCAACCGTTGAATTCCAACCGCTGTGAGTTAAAAATCCTCCAACTGAGGGGTGGTTAAGGACTTGCTCTTGTGGGCACCACCCAGCTATTAGACTTCTTTCCTTTGTTTCAGCCACAAACTCAGGCGGCAAAATAGCGGATTCTCCAATAACTAGATCAGGTCTAATTACCCAAAAGAATGGAAGCTTGCTATTTGCAAGTCCCCACCCAAACTCCACAAGCTGTTCTGGTGTCACGACTGCTATACTGCCGAAATTCACATAGACAACTGAGTTTGGTGCCTTGGTGTTTAGCCACTCGAGGCATTCAGTTTCTTCTTTCCATAGACTGTATCCCATTTTCAAAGGGTGTTCTGGTATCTGATTGAGATGCAATTGAAGAGGGCCAACGGTGTACACATGGGGAAGCATAGATGAGAGAGCATCCAAAACATCTGGCTCCAGGCATCAAAAGTATGAAGAACAACTGCCGAAGCTTCATGAGCTCTATCGGTTTCTTCCATGATGAAGTTAAAAATGATATCATCTGAATTTGTGGTTCGCAAGAAGGTCGGGAGATCCCTCAAACGGATATCTCTCATTCCTGGGATCCAATCTATTACCGTTTCCAGATAGCCATTTGTTAAACAGCTCTCATCTGCAATAGACAAATGAAATTCAATTGAAGAAACATTTCATTTGCATTTTAGAAACAAGCAGTTAAGAGTTAACCATAAGTTAAACAACAATTGCTTCAATTAATAGTTATATATTTCACCTTTGAGTGGAGCAAGTCCTTTTTCAACCACAGCGCGAAGTTGTTTAATTCCCATGAAGCTGCAGGCAGCTATAGTGTAGAACAGTACTATAGGGACTCCGATTTCTTCAGCAGCTGTGATTGTGAACGTGGACATGAAACCATCTGAAACTATGCAAGTCACAGGAGGATTGCTGGATGTTGATATGGCATCATTGTTGAGTTTTGCAAGGAGGGCAAGAAAGGGAACCAAGAAATTTTGTTTTCTGACGGATTCACAAAGCAAGGTGACATCTTGTGTGGCGTCTTCATCTGAATCCGGAAGGCTATCCGGGATGGCTTCAAATTGAAAATCAGGCAAGCCATCAAGGGAGTTGGGTCCTAGAGATTTAAGAAAGCGCTTGTGATTGAACTCTGTGTTGACAAAGGTTATATGAAAACCTCTGTGGTGGAGGAGCTTTGCAAATTTAAGCACTGCCTTTATATGACTTTGAGCAGGAACTGGAATGCAAACAGCATGTGGCTTAGTAGCTACTTCTGTGAAATCCATCTGAGCTTTTGTGTGTGTATTGCAGTGCTTGCAAATGCAGATTATTCATAAAGCAAAACTGAGCTACTTTTCAATGTGTCCTGTTTTGGCTCTCCGTTTTTCCCCTCCACACAAGTAAGTCTATGCAGATAAGATATCCAGAGAGAGAAGAAAGTTGTCAGACAAATTGAGGTGAGTAGAAGCGAAGGAGAACTAGTATCTTCTATTAGTTTTTCCCCTATAAAGAATAATTTGTTTCATTATCCTTTCTTGGCCTTTCCCCAATTCTTTCTCCAATTATTGGGGCCACAAAAAGTTCAATTCTCATTCTACTTATGCTCTGAATAAGAAAAAGAAAAAAAAAAAAAAAAAAAAAAAATATATATATATATATAATGGCTTAATTACTGTTTTACGCCCCGAAACAGGCGATAGGTCTTAGCACTGGCGGATCTGTGCAGGCGCAAGGAGGTGCACCTGCACCTCCGGTCACCGGAAATCACCATTAGAGGTGTTAGAGTTGCACCTCTGCTTCAGACCAGCAACACACATAAGGTGTTCGATGAAATGCGCAAGAGACTGCCTGCCTGCTGATGTGCGCTCTGCTCGCAGCGCGCGCACATGTTTTTTTTTTAACCAAAAGCTGCGAATGAATTGGGTGTATTTGGAGATGCCATAGAAGATGTTGCATTGACTTGATCAACGCCTGATTGTAGAGTTTGCGAAACCAGTGGGAGAGATTGTGGGTTAAACAGAGATAGTCAGATTGTCTGCTCTGATCCTAAGGCTAAAAGAAAAGGTAGGTTTTGAATTACTCGCTGATATATATATATATATATATAATTAATTATGTGCATGATTGAAAGTAATTAACAACAGCTCTGAAATTAATTTAATTGGGAAACTTCGTTTTGATAAACAGTTTAAGATACTATTTTTTATTATAGATTTGTAATCCAGGTCATTGATCAGATAGAAATTTTGTTTCAATGTACGTTAACATGTCAGATACATTTTGAAGAGAACAATTGTAGGTTACATTGAGAAATATGTTTTTTCTTGTATTAGTAATGCAAATATAATGAGACGTTTTCAGGATATGAAACCTCGTCGGCAACAATTGTAGGTTAATTGTAATGTTATTTTTAAATTAATTATGAATAACAATAGTATTGTTTAAATGATAAGGATGTTTAGTTGTCCCTTTTTTTTTCTTTTTTTTTGTTGAGCTCTTAGCTTTTAAAAATTGCACCTCCGCTGAAAAATTCTTGGATCCGCCGCTGGGTCTTAGTACCCCATAAAACTAAAAATTTCTCACTCATCCCTCCCGAATCTCTAAAAACTGCTGAAATTTTTTCACTTTACAACTTTTGTCTATTTTCGTCTTCAAATCGTTAAATGTGCTGACGTGGCAGGGGCATTTTAATAATTCAGCTATTAAAAACTTCATAATCCAATTAAATATGTTTTTATTTTTAAAGATTAATTTAGCTATTAAAAAAATCTTTGTTTTGTTCCTTGGGCAGATGATTGTTTTAACTTTGATTTTACTTTTCATTGAAGATATCATTTCACAGTTATGGGTTTCTTTTTTTTTTTTTTTTTTTTTTTTTGTCTGCTAATTTTGTTTCTCTCTCATAATTATCTTTAAAAAATTTCGTGTTTGTTATTAATTTTGTGAATTTCTGGGCTATTTTTATGGTATCTTCATGTGATTTCTTATTTTTATTTTTGTGTATATGTTTTTTTTTAATTTTATACAAATTTAATTATTTTTATATTAAATAATCTAATAAACATTAAAATTAATTTTAAAATAAAAAATTTTGAAGTCCGATGCAGTCCAGCCCATACTTGTACCAAATAACGGACTGGATTTAAGTCTAGTGCAGTATAGCCCAACTTAATGTACCAAACAACTTATTAAAGTCCAACCCAATTCAAGTCAAACCAGTCCAACACTCCAAGCTCAATCCTAACCAGTCCAATCTAGCCCACCAAACAAGGCTTTGGTAGTTTATTTTTGGGGGCTGATATGTTGGGGTTTGAGTATGGGTGGGTTTGCTGGGTTTGGGTGGTGGGGGTTATTGGGTTTGGATGATGGTGGATGAGGATGATCGAGAGAGGGGGAGAGATGGGTTTGTGTAGTTAATTTTTTTTAAAAAAATTAAATTTATTTTTTAATATTTAATTTGGAATATAAAGTATTTTAATAGCTAAATTATTAAAATTCCCCTACCACGTCAGTACACTTAACGGTTTTGTGAATAGAAATAGACAAAAGTGGTAAAGTGAGAAAATTTTAGCAATTTTTAGAGATTTTGGAAGTTAAGTGAGAAACGGGTAAAGTGAGACCAAGCGCCCGTTTCAAGGGGTATAACAATAATTAAGCCAAAATCATTGTAGTGCTTGCAAATGCAAATTATTTTATTTTACTAATCCAAACCGTCTACTTTTTATAGATATTCATTCAAAGATCATCTCTACAAAAAAATCACTTGAATCTGATATCATTTGATTATTCAATTAAATTATTGAAATTTAAGTACTCTCTTGAAGTATCGTGTTTATTGATTTTGTTGATCTCTATTAGATATCATAAGGATTTTCAATTTGTATGATTTTTTTTTACATGGATGATCTATGAGTGAAGACTTGAAAAATAGACAGTTTGGATTGTTGAAAAAAAGAGAGTCTTAAGGTACCCTAAGAGCCACTCCAGCAGCAAGCCCAGCCCAAAAAAAAAAATTTGCGTTCCAGCGGGGCAGCCCAGGCCCGAGGGGGGGTGTGGGACCCACCAACCCGGGCTGGCCTGAAGGCAACTTCTACTCGAGGTCCAAAACGCGGGGGGTGATGTCATGTCGACGTCAGGCTGACGTCGACACACGGTAATCAAATTCACGCGCCAACGGTAAAAAAAATTTGAACCAGCGTGCGCTGCCGTCAGCGCGACGCAGGCCCAACGGCTGGAAGCCACGTGGCACGCCCCCGGCGCTCCGATTTGATTCCACAACCTTCATCCAACGGCTGGCGATTTTCCAACAATAAAATTATGAAAAAAAATTAAATTAAATATAAAAAAAAAAAAATACTAACTTAAAATTCTGATTTTTTTTTCCTATAAATACCTATAAATACCCTTCACTTTCAACACCAATTCTCATACATTTTATTCTACTTCTACAATTACTCAACATTTTTTTCACTCTTCACTTAACATTTTCATCTCTTTCACCTTGTATTTTTATTTCTTATTTTTATGGCTTCTTCTATTGAAACCAGAGGAGCGTGGAGCACCATGGAAGATGTTTCTTTGTGTGAGGCTTGGCTCCGAGTTTGTCATTGTAACACCCCGACCCCAATTTATCCCATGTTTAATTTATTTAAGTGGAATTGAGAAATTACCCGTGGGATAGGGGTATTTTAGTCATTTTCTTACCCGGAAGGAATTTGGGAATTCCGGATGTACCGTTGCGTAGAGCACGGCGAGATGAGTTCGTAGACACGTAGTGGGCTCGAATCGGAGTTGTAACGAGAGAGATATGATCAAATGAAGCTCAGTGGCATAATCGTAAATATTTTGAAGTGGGATTTTTGGTTAAAAGACGGAATTGCCCCCGTCTCTCTCACACTCTCTCTCTCCCGCGCGTCTCTCTCTCTCCTCTGGTTTTCGCGACAGCCACGTGGCCGGCCACGTTTTGGCCGGCCGTGCTCTCGTCCGGCCACCAAAGTCGACGGGGCCGGTACCAAAATGACCGGGCCGCCGTCCTCTTCCTACCCCGGCCAGGTCCCGCCGCCAGCCGCCGTGATTTCGCCGGAAAACGAGGAGAAAAGCTCCGGTTTTGACAGAAAACTTCGCCGGCTTCGTTCTCCGTCGTCCGGCCGCCATTTTTGGCGATCAAGGTATGGAAATTCATCCCTTCTGCATGATCTAGCTGATGGTTGGGTAGGATTGATCGATTTTGAGCCTAGATTATCTGATTTTCGAGTTAGGGTTCGGCCGGATTTCGGGATGAGATTCCGGCCACTTCCGGTCAGTTTTTGGGGTACGTCCAAGAACAAAAGTGACTCCAAATTAGGTGTTTTACCTAGGGTAGGAGTCTTGGGCCGTGATTTGGAGTTTTTCCGGCGATGCGATATCGCTTTGGACACCCACGCGCTGCCGGCGCGTGTGGCGGCGCGTGGGCACTGTAGCTGAGGGGCATTTTTGTCCCAATGTGATCCTCAGGTTGTCATGAGCGCGTAGGTGTGCTCGGATCTCAATTTGGATATCGTTAGAGTCCCGAACGGATATCGCATATCGCGTATTTTCCGGGTTCGCTAGGGTTTGGACCGTTGGATGGTCCTGAAGTTATAATATGTTGATCTAGGTATTACCAGGATCGTGTAGGATTCGACGGATCGTAAAACGGAGTCCCGGATACTCCAGAAATGCCAACCCTGGGGTTAGGGTTTTAGTAACCGTCCGATTGTGCGATCGTGAGCAATCCGACCGTCCGATCTGGACCAAACTTGCAGGACATGTGTCCTAGAGCTTGTAGAACCTCTAGGAACTTTCGGATCGGAATTTGGAGGTTGTGGGCCCCGCAGGCCCGTTTGACCCTAGGTTGACCGTGAGACTTCCGAGATAGTCTTACCTTTCCTTGAGGGTTAGGATGACCTTAGTGACAGGTCTTGAGCGTTGTTGAGTTAAAATGGATATTGTGGGTTTAGGATATAAATTGGTGAATTTAAATGGGGGAGTTTATGGAATGTTTTATTGGTTGATGTTATTGTAGATTAGATATATTTAATTAATTGTGTGGATGTATAATGATATATAAGGAGATTGAATGTTAGTTTACAGTGCTATACGCACTACCCCACGTACCCCCTCATATTGTGATTATGCTCAGGCCCAAGTGATAGTGTGAGGTCGCACGCGTCTTTGGGTTAGCCGGCGTGTTGACAGACCCCGTACGTGGCCGGGTGCGTCCCGACGTATGAGTGGGAGATATGATTGTGTGAGGGCTGGTGAGAATGTAGCCAGGCCCAGTGTGAGGTCGCACGCGTCTTTGGGTTAGCCGGCGTGTTGACAGACCCCGTACGTGGCCGGGTGCGTCCCGACGTATGAGTGGGAGATATGATGGTATGAGGGCTGGTGAGAATGTAGCCAGGCCCAGTGTGAGGTCGCACGCGTCTTTGGGTTAGCCGGCGTGTTGACAGACCCCGTACGTGGCCGGGTACGTCCCGACGTATGAGTGGGAGATATGATGGTATGATGGGCTGGTGAGAATGTAGCCAGGCCCAGTGTGAGGTCGCACGCGTCTTTGGATTAGCCGGCGTGTAGACAGACCCCATACGAGGCCGGGTGCGTCCCGTCGTATGAGGGGAGCTATGTGATTGTGTTTGGTGTGTTGAGATGGATAAACCGTAGAATGTATGAATTTATATGGATGGAATGGTTTGATTTGATATTAGGAGCCGGGATTGATAGGAAAGAGCTACGTGTGGCTTGATCCCTTAGTAGGGTACGTAGGCAGCCTGGGATAGCGCCTAGGTGCAGCCACGACCTAGACACCACTTAGGTGGTTTTATCGAGTATGATGCGGACCTCGTGGTTGGTCCCGAAACTTGGTTGAATTGAGGCTTGTCCGGTGGACTGAGTGAGTGAAGGTGTGTATGGATGGATTTTGAATTGGTTATATGCATGTTGATGCAGTAAGTTATTTTGAAAACAGTGTGGGGCAGTTTGCTAGAATCATTTGAAGGCCGGAGGCCATTTATGTAAATTGCATGAGATTATATTGTGCGTGCTGCTGGTTGGGTTATAAAATGTGTTTTATGCAGGTGGAAATTTTGGGGAATGTTCAATTTACAGGGGAGACTCTGCCGAAATTTTGGCAGAAAGTCTCGTGCCCTTAATCCTCTATGGTAAACGAGGACGTAGATTTAAGGAGTAAACCCGGCGTGGGTGTGATGCCGGGGTCTCCGCAGGGTTCGTCTCGGGTTCCGGGAAATTCGGGACGGGTCCTGTCAGCTTGGTATCAGAGCTTAGGTTCAACTTCTTGTGGACCCCGCACCTTGTGTGCATCCTTAAGTTGTGGGAGCATGATGGGTTCCGTCACAGGACGTCCTCATTTCGACGCAGAGGACTCTTTGACATGGATGGATTTAGGGTATTGATGAGTACACTTAAGGGTGCCACGTTCCTAGAAACGTGTCTATCCAAATTGTCGTATCTCAATATCCTATGGAAGGAAACGGAAGAGCTGAAAGTGTTGAATCCGCTGAGATGAACGAAATTGTCAGAGGAAGTTGATGGACAAGTTACATGGGAATGGAGGAGTTGTGAGTCCGACCAAGGAGGGTCGTGACAAATTAAGTTGAGAAGTAGTAGTGTTGGATGAAGTTTGTAGAGTTCTATGGGCAGGAGGACATGGAGTTGATCAATCTACTTCTGGGGATCCTCCATTGCCTGAACATGTTGCTAATCCTCGATTGTGTGCAGTGAGCACGTTTGAGCAGAAATCTTTCATCGGAATCAGAAATGGGTCATGGTAGAGAGAGGAAGATGATGATTACAATTCGGTAAAAATGATCCTTTCTGAATCAAATGGAATGACTTGGCTGCCAACTTGGTTGTGGAGGATGAAGCATGGGAACCCGAGCAGTAGATGCGGGCCCAGTACCCACACCCTTTTGGAGTGACAGGTATGAAATTTCGGGGACGAAATTTTTATAAGGGGGGTAGTTTGTAACACCCCGACTCCAAATTTATCCCCATGTTTTAATTAATTTGAGCGAAATTAAGAATTTACCCGTGGGATAGGGGTATTTTAGTCATTTTCTTACCCGGAAGGAATTTGGGAATTCCGGATGTACCGTTGCGTAGAGCACGGCGAGATGAGTTCGTAGACACGTAGTGGGCTCGAATCGGAGTTGTAACGAGAGAGATATGATCAAATACGCTCAGTGGCATAATCGTAAATATTTTGAAGTGGGATTTTTGGTTAAAAGACGGAATTGCCCCCGTCTCTCACACACTCTCTCTCTCCTCCGCGCGTCCCTCTCTCTCCTCTGGTTCGCGACAGCGAACATGGCCGGCCACGTTTTGGCCGGCCGTGCTCTCGTCCGGCCACCAAAGTCGACGGGGCCGGTACCAAAATGACCGGGCCGCCGTCCTCTTCCTACCCCGGCCAGGTCCCGCCGCCAGCCGCCGTGATTTCGCCGGAAAACGAGGAGAAAAGCTCCGGTTTTGACAGAAAACTTCGCCGGCTTCGTTCTCCGTCGTCCGGCCGCCATTTTTGGCGATCAAGGTATGGAAATTCATCCCTTCTGCATGATCTAGCTGATGGTTGGGTAGGATTGCATCGATTTTGAGTCTAGATTATCTGATTTTCGAGTTAGGGTTCGGCCGGATTTCGGGATGAGATTCCGGCCACTTCCGGTCAGTTTTTGGGGTACGTCCAAGAACAAAAGTGACTCCAAATTAGGTGTTTTACCTAGGGTAGGAGTCTTGGCCGTGATTTGGAAGTTTTTCCGGCGATGCGATATCGCTTTGGACACCCACGCGCTGCCGGCGCGTGTGGCGGCGCGTGGGCACTGTAGCTGAGGGGCATTTTTGTCCCAATGTGATCCTCAGGTTGTCACGAGCGCGTAGGTGTGCTCGGATCTCAATTTGGATATCGTTAGAGTCCCGAACGGATATCGCATATCGCGTATTTTCCGGGTTCGCTGGGTTTGGACCGTTGGATGGTCCTGAGATTATAATATGTTGATCTAGGTATTACCAGGATCGTGTAGGATTCGACGGATCGTAAAACGGAGTCCCGGATACTCCAGAAATGCCAACCCTGGGGTTAGGGTTTTAGTAACCGTCCGATCGTGCGATCGTGAGCGATCCGACCGTCCGATCTGGACCAAACTTGCAGGACGTGTCCTAGAGCTTGTAGAACCTATAGGAACTTTCGGATCGGAATTTGGAGGTTGTGGGCCCCGCAGGCCCGTTTGACCCTAGGTTGACCGTGAGACTCCGAGATAGTCTTACCTTTCCTTGAGGGTTAGGATGACCTTAGTGACAGGTCTTGAGCGTTGTTGAGTAAATGGATATTGTGGGTTTAGGATATAATTGGTGAATTTAAATGGGGGAGTTTATGGAATGTTTTATTGGTTGATGTTATTGTATGATATATTTAATTAATTGTGTGGATGTATAATGATATATAAGGAGATTGAATGTTAGTTTACAGTGCTATACGCACTACCCCACGTACCCCCTCATATTGTGATTATGCTCAGGCCCAAGTGATAGTGTGAGGTCGCACGCGTCTTTGGGTTAGCCGGCGTGTTGACAGACCCCGTACGTGGCCGGGTGCGTCCCGACGTATGAGTGGGAGATATGATTGTGTGAGGGCTGGTGAGAATGTAGCCAGGCCCAGTGTGAGGTCGCACGCGTCTTTGGGTTAGCCGGCGTGTTGACAGACCCCGTACGTGGCCGGGTGCGTCCCGACGTATGAGTGGGAGATATGATGGTGTGAGGGCTGGTGAGAATGTAGCCAGGCCCAGTGTGAGGTCGCACGCGTCTTTGGGTTAGCCGGCGTGTTGACAGACCCCGTACGTGGCCGGGTACGTCCCGACGTATGAGTGGGAGATATGATGGTATGATGGCTGGTGAGAATGTAGCCAGGCCCAGTGTGAGGTCGCACGCGTCTTTGGATTAGCCGGCGTGTTGACAGACCCCATACGTGGCCGGGTGCGTCCCGTCGTATGAGGGGAGCTATGTGATTGTGTTTGGTGTGTTGAGATGGATGAAACCGTAGAATGTATGAATTTATATGGATGGAATGGTTGATTTGATATTAGGAGCCAGGATTGATAGGAAAGAGCTACGTGTGGCTTGATCCCTTAGTAGGGTACGTAGGCAGCCTGGGATAGCGCCTAGGTGCAGCCACGACCTAGACACCACTTAGGTGGTTTTATCGAGTATGATGCGGACCTCGTGGTTGGTCCCGAAACTTGGTTGAATTGAGGCTTGTCCGGTGGACTGAGTGAATGAAGGTGTGTATGGATGGATTTTGAATTGGTTATATGCATGTGTGATGCAGTAAGTTATTTTGAAAACAGTGTGGGCAGTTTGTTAGAATCATTGAAGGCCGGAGGCCATTTATGTAAATTGCATGAGATTATATTGTGCGTGCTGCTGGTTGGGTTATAAAATGTGTTTTATGCAGGTGGAAATTTTGGGGAATGTTCAATTTACAGGGGAGACTCTGCCGAAATTTTGGCAGAAAGTCTCGTGCCCTTAATCCTCTATGGTAAACGAGGACGTAGATTTAAGGAGTAAACCCGGCGTGGGTGTGATGCCGGGGTCTCCGCAGGGTTCGTCTCGGGTTCCGGGAAATTCGGGACGGGTCCCTGTCAGTCCATTGTCCCCCGTGACAGGCATGAGATAAAAATTTTCCCATAGTGGAAATAAATTTCATGCCGAATTTTGCGAAAAAATTCCGGAGTCGCCTTGTTACGGAAATGAATTTCGAGTAGGTGGAGAACTTCTCAACAAAGAGTGACAAAATGGTGGAGAAAGAATGCCTTGGCAAAAGCGATGAACTTTGTATAGAAGTGGGCAAATCGTCCTAACCGAGGTAAGTATTTTTGTTAATTTTCTTTTATTAATTTTTTAATGACAGGACCCGTCCCGAATTTCCCGGAACCCGAGACGAACCCTGCGGAGACCCCGGCATCACACCCACGCCGGGTTACTCCTTAAATCTACGTCCTCGTTCACCATAGAGGATTAGGGCACGAGACTTTCTGCCGAAAATTCGGCAGAGTCTCCCCTGTAAATTGAACATTCCCCAAAATTTCCACCTGCATAAAACACATTTTGATACCCAACCAGCAGCACGCACAATATAATCTCATGCAATTTACATAAATGGCCTCCGGCCTTCAAATGATTCTAGCAGAACTACTCACACTGTTTTTCAAAATAACTCCATGCATCAACCATGCACATAACCAATTCAAATCTCCTATGCACACCTTCACTCACTCAGTCCACCGGACAAGCCTCAATTCAACCAAGTTTCGGGACCAACCACGAGGTCCGCATCATACACGATAAAACCACCTAAGTGGTGTCTAAGTCGTGGCTGCACCTAGGCGCTATCCCAGGCTGCCTACGTACCCTACTAAGGGATCAAGCCACACGTAGCTCTTTCCTATCAATCCTGGCTCCTGATATCAATTAAACCATCACATCCATATAAATTCATACATTCTAGGGTTTATCCATCACAACACCCCAAACACAATTACATAGCTCCCACTCATACGTCGGGACGTACCCGGCCACGTACGGGGTCTGTCAACACGCCGGCTAATCCCAAAGACGCGTGCGACCTCACACTGGGCCTGGCTACATTCTCACCAGCCATCATACCATCAATCTCCCACTCATACGTCGGGACGCACCCGGCCACGTACGGGGTCTGTCAACACGCCGGCTAACCCAAAGACGCGTGCGACCTCACACTGGGCCTGGCTACATTCTCACCAGCCATCATACCATCATATCTCCCACTCATACGTCGGGACGCACCCGGCCACGTACGGGGTCTGTCAACACGCCGGCTAACCCAAAGACGCGTGCGACCTCACACTGGGCCTGGCTACATTCTCACCAGCCCTCATACCATCATATCTCCCACTCATACGTCGGGACGCACCCGGCCACGTACGGGGTCTGTCAACACGCCGGCTAACCCAAAGACGCGTGCGACCTCACACTGGGCCTGGCTACATTCTCACCAGCCCTCATACCATCATATCTCCCACTCATACGTCGGGACGTACCCGGCCACGTACGGGGTCTGTCAACACGCCGGCTAACCCAAAGACGCGTGCGACCTCACACTGGGCCTGGCTACATTCTCACCAGCCCTCACACAATCATAACTCCCACTCATACGTCGGGACGCACCCGGCCACGTACGGGGTCTGTCAACACGCCGGCTAACCCAAAGACGCGTGCGACCTCACACTGGGCCTGGCTACATTCTCACCAGCCCTCCACAATCATATCTCCACTCATACGTCGGGCCCACCCGGCCACGTACGGGGTCTGTCAACACGCCGGCTAACCCAAAGACGCGTGCGACTCACACTATCACTTGGCCTGACCAATCACAATATGAGGGGTACGTGGGGTAGTGCGTATAG
This sequence comes from Prunus armeniaca, assembly GCA_903112645.1. Taxonomy (NCBI): domain Eukaryota; kingdom Viridiplantae; phylum Streptophyta; class Magnoliopsida; order Rosales; family Rosaceae; genus Prunus; species Prunus armeniaca. The sequence continues at coordinate 17,554,074 of CAEKDK010000003.1, read as the reverse complement.
CACTGTAAACTAATATTCAATCTCCTTATATATCATTATACCTCCATACAATCAATTAAATATACATAATTTCTAATCATACAACACCTTAACAAACAACTAGCATCCGATAATCCCCCATAATCCCCCATGACATCAGGACCTGTCACCACGGTCATTTTAATCTTCCTAGGAATGTAATACTACCTAGGAAGTCCCACAGACAAACCAGGGTCAAACTACCCAACCTTGGTCAAACGGGCCCGCGGGGCCCACGACCTCCAATTTCCGATCCGAAAGTTCCTATAGGTTCTACAAGCTCTAGGATGCACGTCCTGCAAGTTTGGTCCAGATCGGACGGTCGGATCGCTCACGATCGCACGATCGGACGGTTACTAAAACCCTAACCCCAGGGTTGGCATTTCTGAGTATCCGGGACTCCGTTTTTACGATCCGTCAAATCCTACACGATCCTGGTAATACCTAGATCAACATATTATAACTTCAGGACCATCCCAACGGTCCAAACCCAGCGAACCCGGAAACACGCGATATGCGATATCCGTTCGGGACTCTAACACTATCCAAATTGAGATCCGAGCACACCTACGCGCTCATGACAACCAGGAGATCATTTTACAAACCTCGCCGGTCCTTTCCCTAGCCCACGCGCCGCCCACACGCGCCGGCAGCGCGTGGGTGCCTTGAGTATTCCGGCGGCCGGAAAACTCCAAACCGCCGGCCCAGCTCCTACCCTAGATGTAACACCCTAATCTGAGCCACTTTTGTTCTTGGAATACCCCAAAACTGACCGGAAGTGGCCGGAATCTCATCCCGAAATCCGGCCGAACCCTAACTCGAAAATCAGATAATCTAGACTCAAAATCGATGCAATCCTACCCAACCATCAGCTAGATCATGCAGAAGGGATGAATTTTCCATACCTTGATCGCCAAAAATGGCGGCCGGACGACGGAGAACGAAGCCGGCGAATTTTCTGTCAAAACCGGAGCTTTTCTCCTCGTTTTTCCGGCGAAACCACGGCGGCTGGCGACGGGACCTGGCCGGGGTAGGAAGAGGACGGCGGCCCGGTCATTTTGGTACCGGCCCCGTCAACTTTGGTGGCCGGACGAGAGCACGGCCCGGCCAAAACGTGGCCGGCTGTTCCAGTCGTCGCGCGAGAGGAGAGAGAGACGCGCCGGAGGAGAGAGAGAGAGTGTCTGAGAGACGGGGCAATTCCGTCTTTTAACCAAAATCCCACTTCACAATATTTACGATTTTGCCACTGAGGGTATTTAGATCGTATCTCTCTCGTTACAACTCCGATTCGAGCCACACGTGTCTACGAACTCATCTCGCCGTGCCCTACGCAACGGTACCTCTGGAATTCTCAAATTCCTTCCGGGTAAGAAAATGACTAAAATACCCCTATCCCACTGGTAAATTCTTAATTTCGCTCAAATTAATTAAAATAGGGATAATTTGGAGTCGGGGTGTTACATTTAATGTCCTAATATATATGTTGTTAATATTTTTGCATTTTCAATATTTTGTTAATATTTCTTGCATTTCAATATTTTGTTAATATTTCTTGCATTTTCAATATGTTGTTAATATTTATTGCATTTCCAATTTGTTTCTTCATATTTCTTGCACTTCCAATTTATTTGTAAGGTTAATTGCATTTCCATTATTTTTATTTTGTTACTTGCATATCCAATATATTTTAAATATTTATTGCATTGCCATTTTTTTGTTAAATAGCTCATTCAAGCACAGATGTGGTTCGGTGCAACCGGGGGTGGCAAAAAAAGTTTCACCCATCATGAATGTTGGGAGGTGGTGAAATATTGTAAACGCTTCATGATTTGATTGGATGAAATCTTATCTTAATTTGAAATTCATCCGAAATTTGAACCCAAAATCTTATCCCGAAATTTTATCCGATTATGAATAGTCTTGACACGTAGGAACCCGTAAATCTTATCCGAAAATATTATCCAATTAATTATTGAGGTAAAAAAAGTTGTGAATAAAACAAAAAATGAATAGTAACTGCCTTTAGCAAGGGCAACGGGTGGAAACACAAAATTCTGATTTGCAAGGGCAACCACTATTCACGTGAATAGTGGCTGCCCTAGCTCTCCCCCTTGCCATGGCTAAGGGCAAATGGGTGGAGTTGCTCTAATGGGTGTCTTTCAAATAAAATTATTTGAAGAATCCCTCAATAGAAGGGGACTATATATTATATAATTATATATACAGTCCCCTTCAGTTGAGGGATCCCTCAAATAGTGTTATTTGAGGGATGGGGCGCTCAGCCTTTGGATCTCTTTTAATGAACTTGTGTGGCTGTGATTCTTTAAATGTTTTTAACCCCGTTTGAAACTCCTGACCAACACAAACTCCAACTTACGTTGGGAATGACTACGCTGGAACCAACGTCTTTCTTTCCTCCTCCAACGCTTGGAGACCTTTCCACGCAGACCAAACGACGTGAAGAAGAAGACTCACCATCGTCAGTTGAAGAAAAGAGACCCACCATCGTCAATTGAAGAAGAATACCCCACCATCTATGCGACAGAGTATGTTATCATTGGTTCTGATTCTTTCATATCTGCGTCATGGTTCTTCGATTTGGAGTTCTGGGATGAGTTTCTGATATGGTTTTAACGGGTTTGAAGATCACTCCTCCAGATTTGTAATGGTTTTTTAAAATTTTGGAATATCTGTTGTGTATGACATCTGAATTGAGTTCTAATGGGCATGAAAGAAAAAAAAAAAACAAAGACAATTTCATATTATGATATTAAATATGATGGGCTGTATGCCTCCTAGATTATTTAGTTTTGTGTTCCTTAAGATGTGAAATTTGGTTTACAGAGAATTGGAAGCCAAAACTGTCAGCCTTCACTTACATAATATTTTGCGGTAGAGTAGGTTTTCCAACCTCTACGTTTAGCACTAAGCCTTTGCTGCTTCACATTAACTATCAATTTACAGTAGTTTTTCACTTCTTGCACTCTTCATTTGTTTGCGCGCGTGTGTTTATGTTCCATCCCTCCCTAGAACAGTTCAGCTGAGTAGCGGGTGTATGGCATGCAGGGTAAAAGTCTAAAAAGTTTTATTTGATTATCTGGACTTACATATTCCTACTACGATTGGCTTATAATGTCTAAAAAGTTATGTGTGATCCTTTTACTTTAATGTTCATTTGACCGTGTGATAGTGCTTGAGACCATATTCATTGTTTTCCATGATGTTGTTGTCTTGGCTGTAATTTTTGGCTTCGTGAAATTTCAATGCTAGGTGCTAGTAGTCCAAGGAAAGGGTGGACAGTATCGAGGGACGGGAGTGTGGAAGCTCCCTACTGGAGTTGTTGATGAGGTGTGTGCATTTCCTACAAGCATTGGTTTTTTATTCTCTCAGAGCTTTAGAGTGTAGTGTAGTCTAGTCTAAACCATATATTGAACTTTATCGCCTCCAGGAGAAGATATCTTTGTAGCTGCTGTTAGAGAAGTCCAAGAAGAAACAGGAGTAGTAGTTACCAACTTACCATGCAATTACGCGCGTTTTTTTTTGAGTTGGTTGTAATATTAGCTAATCAATGCAATTTTCACTTACATAATATATTTGCAGTAGAGTAGGTTTTTTCTTGTCTCTTTCTTAATCTAATACTTTTGGATTTAAAGGGAAAAAAAAAGAAGACAAGAAACAAATTTCAACATATGATATATTTTTTATCTACTCTTAATTGATATTTGAGAAGAAAAAACAGATGTTAGTTTATATATATATATATATAATATATATTGTCCATGTTTTGATTAAGAGTATCTGTGCAGGTTCTATGGTTAAACAGATTTTCTCACCTGCTTTTCACCCAGGATCTAATAATGGCATTTTACTTCCCATGGAAACTGATCCGGAAACAAATCCTTCTGTATCAATTTTCTATCCTCAAGTAATTGGGTGACCTCACTCCTTCCAAGGTCAACAATTTTGAAACATTAGAAGAAGTGTATGACTTTTTACAATCAGTATGCAAGGGAGCTGGGTTAGCGTTCGATCCTACTCTATAAGAAGATTAAAGATGGAGAGGTCATACGGAAGGAGTACGTTTGCAATAAAGAGGAAGTTGGTCACTGAAACAAGTGGTGTTGAAAAAGGCGTCGTGTGTAGGCAGAGAGTCTTGTACGGCGCGGCTATTAGTTGTTAAATCAAAATATGGTGGATATGTAGTCACCATATTTTGAAGAGGCTCATAGTCATCCAATGACAAACCCCGCGAAGACGTCACTTATTGAAGTCTCATCGTCGAAAATTTCTGGTGTTAATCAACTTGTAGCACAACAACTAATATCAGTAAATGTATCCACACACCAACAATATGACATTCTAGCACCAAGCAGGAGGCATTGAAAATGTGGTTTTACTCAACAAGATATGTACAACTCCAATAGAGATAGACGTATGAAGATCAAGGGTCATGATGGAGAAAATGTTGTTTGATCATTTCATGAATGAGCAAGAAAAAAATCTAGGGTTCAATTCAAGGTTGAGACCAATATTGAACACAAGATTACTCGATGTTTTTGGGCTGATGCAATCTCTAGGCAATCATACAAGTTTTTATGTGATGCATTCATTATCTTCGACACCACCTACAACACCAATCGATTTGTATGATCTTTGCACCAATTATGGGAGTAAACAACCATGGTCAGACAATTATTTTTTCTGGGGCATTCTTAGTGACGAGACTACAGACTCCTTCATTTGGTTGTTTAGAGAATTTTTGAGGGCTATGCCAGGTGATGCTCCGAAAATTATTATTACTGATCAAGATCCCGCAATGACACAAGCCCATTTCAGAAGCTCTTCCAAACACATTTCACAGGTATTGTAGCTGGCATATTTTAAATAATTCTCTGACCAGCCCGAGTGTATCTTCACTATCAACATTTAGAGAATGCGTTTGGGATTCTGAGAGTAGAGATGAGCTTGACTTGAGATGGAAGAGTATTGTTGGAGAACACGGGTTAAATGAAGATACATGGTTGCAATCAATATTTAATATTCGGTCTAAATGGGTTCCAGCATATGTGAACCACATTTTTCTCATGTGGAATGTCTAGTAGTCGCGAGCAAAAGTGGGCATGCTTTTTCAAGAGGTATGTATCAAAACACAATTCCTTGGTGGACTTTATGGTTCAATTTAATAGAGGACTTTTTACACCAATGACACTTGCAATTGATGGCCGATCACACTGATATCAATGAGAAGGCAAAAAACTAAGTGCCCTATAATGATGGATAGACAAATGCTAATATATCACACGTACTTACTTCTATAAATTTCAAGATCAGTTGTGGGAGAGTTATTGCAACAATGTTGAGCTTACAGAAGAGAATGCCACTCACTGCACATATAAAGTTGTACATATGGATGGCAAAAGAAAAAAGAACCGGCTGATTGTTTATGACAATATGCAGATTTTTGCATCATGTAGCTGTCATATGTTTGAGAGTTGGGAATCCCATGCAGCCATACTTTGGCATATTTGCACAAAATACGTCAACTTCATGAATTGCCAGATCAATATATTTTGAAGAGGTGGACTAGATCTGCTAGATCTGATCTTGTGGTAACAATGATGGTGTTGAGATATCTGTTTGACAACTCCATAATAGGAAAGCGCAGTGCTTATTTCCACGATATTCACATGTGATTGATAAAGTCATCTTAAGTGATGAGGCTAGTCAATCTCTGTGAGGCATTGGATTCATTTTTTTTTTTTTTTTTTTTTTTTTTTTTTTTTTTTTTTTTTTTTTTTTTTTTTTTTTTTTTTTTTTTTTTTTTTTTTTTTTTTTTTTTTTTTTTTTTTTTTTTTTTTTTTTTTTTTTTTTTTTTTTTTTTTTTTTTTTTTTTTTTTTTTTTTTTTTTTTTTTTTTTTTTTTTTTTTTTTTTTTTTTTTTTTTTTTTTTTTTTTTTTTTTTTTTTTTTTTTTTTTTTTTTTTTTTTTTTTTTTTTTTTTTTTTTTTTTTTTTTTTTTTTTTTTTTTTTTTTTTTTTTTTTTTTTTTTTTTTTTTTTTTTTTTTTTTTTTTTTTTTTTTTTTTTTTTTTTTTTTTTTTTTTTTTTTTTTTTTTTTTTTTTTTTTTTTTTTTTCCCCGCCCCCGCCTAGGCGACATAGTGGCTGCCGCCTAGCGCCTAGTCCCCGCATAGGCCGATTTTTCCAACACTGCCCGATCATCAGAAACCTCCGCAGAAAATAGTATATTCTTATAGCTTCCTGAAAGCCATTGTTCGTGAATAATTTCTGCTTTCATTTCCTCGAACTAGTCTAGGGAAGAAACCATGTGGTGCATTTCTTTCTTGACAGAGAGAAGCAATTAAAACACTTGAAATAAGCAAACTGACGTTGATCCCAATCTATTTCAGTCAGTTTCTGCCAGTGCCAACTAAGGAGGCAATTCTCTCAAGGAAAAAAACATGCGTTCGTGGCAGAACCAGTTACAGTGAGCAATAACTTGCCAATGTCATCAGAGGGAGGCCCTACAAGAACATACTAAAATGCTGAATTCCCAACCCTCAATAACACAATCACCATCCGAAAAAGACAAACTTGCAGACAAGTATACTATCTTCCTGGATGAAGATGCAGAGCTTGAAAATCTTGTTAGATACCCTGCACTGCATGCATGGCCCTTATACTAGGTCGACTGCCATTAAACGCAGACCTAAGCACGCAGACTTTGCTGTTTGTGGACTGAACTGCCCCTCCACAACTAAATTGACCCAACTTGAAACGACAGGACCAAAGTGTTAAAAGTGGAAAGTGAGGGTTTAACCGCACGCTACCATTCGTCTTCCCGAGGCCACCACCATCACCTGCGCCTTCACCTCTCTCGCTCTCTCATGGCTACCGCTACTTCAGCTAAGCGAGTCGGCACTCATAATGGCAGCTTCCACTGCGACGAAGCCCTCGGCTGCAAGGTCTACAAGTTAGTTAAGTAGCATCCTAGTTCCTTCAGGTTCTGATTGATAGATTGCTTCGAGTCACCATGATATATTGGTATCTTAATTTAGTGTTTTAAAAAGCTTTCCCCCTTTGTGTGTTCTGTACACTACACACAAATGCATGAATTTGCTTTTGTAATTTTTCTGACCCTGTGGTATTTGTGAATTGTGGCACTGTCATGTGTGCTGGGGGTCTTATTCAAACTATTTGGGCTGCCTGTATTAGCCTAGGCACTGGAGCAGATCAAGTTAATCTGTATTAGCAAAGGAGATGTGCTTTGAAGTTTGTTTTGTTGTGGTTTGTCCTTAGCAAAGAGAAATGTGTGAGGGAGAAGCGAGATATATGAGATCATGCTAAGCCTTCCATTTCTGCACAATATTTTCGTAGAAAACAGTAGGAAATAACTTGCTGCTGTGGGGGCAAAGGCAATGGCTCACAATCTGCTACGAGAGAGCAATGCGTGAAGCTTCTTCAGTGCCTGCCTGCTGCTGTGTTTGCGCCTTATGGTTTTACATATAAAAACTAGTCCTGCTTTGCACTTGGCGTCTTGGCCCAATTTCCCTCCTACCTGTCTAATTTAATTCAACTTCAGTTCTTGAGATGCACTAATCTCAACCATTCAGTCAATATCCCCACTTGACTTCACTGTAATGGATGGCTTGGATTTGCACACTAATTGTAGTAATAGCAGAGGACTTCAAAACATTTAAGTTCATCATTACTTGCAACTTATATACGGTGAGTAGTTCTAGTGCATTGTTGAGTTTTTGTAGGTTCGATAAATAAATGGATTTTATAACATGTTTTGCACTTATATACTGAGTTTCGGTATCAATATCGATTAGTAAAAGTAGTTGAATTGTAAAATACCTGGTGCAATCATATCGAAAACTAAGTAGTTGAATTGTAAATTCCAGAAGTTTAGGGTCCGAAGTGAAAATGTCAATACCCAACGCTTGTTGGCTAGGACTGTTTGCTTTATAGAATCAATGAATTGCTGAGTAGAAGGAGATGGCATGCACAATCTCTCTGCACCCATCTTCATTCTTAGAGCATTAAGTTCAGGCCTAAAGAGCAGAAACCGGCCGTCTTCTGTCCTGTTCGCCTTAAGACCTTCATATAAGCCCTGATCATGGCACACCATATATTAAGAACATGTCACAGAAAAGCTAGCTAGTTAGAAACACAGCTGGATGCAACAACATACACCAATGCTGCTACTGATACATAAAATTTAATTATTAGGTTGTGGCTCATTGTGGTTCAAACTAATTAACCTGTCCATAGTTCAAGACTCCAGCAGATGGGTTGAGCTCAATGTTTCCATAGGGAGTGAGATATCCTTGTGAAAAGTCATCTCCTTTGGCTTTGGAACATTTCATGGTGTACATGTAATCAGTTGGAATTACCCCAAATTTGAGGTCATCCCAGTTGACATCAGCATACTCTTCCCCTGCATCATGGCTATAAATTTTCATGGAGAAAGAAAGAATTAATATCCAAGACACAAAATTTAAAAAGGTCCTATAAAAGTGGTCTATATTTAATTAACAACTAGTGAATTGCCTTTGGATAGATTTAGAAGTTGTTTGCAAATTAGCAGAAGGCATGGCTCCAAATCTTAGCCTGGAAATCAATGTTGAAAATCGTCTCGACACCCTGCTGCAAGCCTGCAACAATATAAAATGAACACTCATCATTCTTGTCATGGATTCTATTCTAGCAATATTGGTGTTTGCATTCAGTCACTTAGTAGTTCTAACTTCTAATTATATGTAGTCTTAAGGCCTGTTAGCTTTAAGTTCTTCGAATAAGCCATGATCACGGCACCACCACAAAGTTGGATACACAAAAAATAAGAAATGTGACAGAACAAGCTATACTTAATTATTAAATTGTTGCTGCTTAGTGCTAATTAACCTGTCCATAATTCAAAACTCCAGCAGATGGGCTGAGCTCAATGTTTCCATAGGGAGTTAGATGGTCTTGTGAAAACTCATCTCAAGTTCATTCCAGTTCACATCAGCATACTTTTCATGATCTGCATCATGACTGCACATTTTCATAGAGAAAGAAAGAATTAATATCTAACAAATAAGAGATAATTAACACTAAGAACCAGTAAATTACCTTTGGATAGAATCAGAAGTTGTTTGCAAACCAGGAGAAGGCATAGCTGCAAACTTGAGTCTGGAAATCAATGCAGAACAACGTCTGAAACTAGACAAATGATGTTTGTATTAATAATTTTCTGATCTTCTTGGTAGTTGGTATCAATAATTATATCTAGTGCCCTAGGAATCTCATGTGAGCAAGTTGATATCACAATGATCAAGATATAAATTGTAGCTGACACCCTCTGTTACTCATTTTAATAAATAGTTTTTATAATTGTTTGACCAATCAATGTACCCCTAAAATATTTATATAAAAAAAGAAATTGGAAGAAGAAGAAGAAGAAATCAAATATATATATCTAATAGAATATCATTATGCTACAAAAGAAAAGGAAACAGAAATATAGAAATCAATAATTAAATGTAGATTCAGAAAAAAAAAAAGAACAAACATTGTGACATAGACAAGGATTAAAATATCGGTCGTGCAGATAATATCGGGCCTCCAATTTACAGATATTTTGGGGATATATCGTTATTGTTTTAGGTATGGGGAAAAAATCAACAAAAATGACAGATATAGGCATTGAAACACATAATCTTTTTGTAAAACTTTCATAGATGTTATGTACATTATCAATGAATGTATTGAACAAATAAAACTCAAAATTTACTAATAATAAGATATACATATGATGAAATATAAGTGGTATGTAATGCGCATTAATAAAAAGTTTGAAAATAAAATGTTAATTAGAATAAATAAACCATGCATAAATCCATAGTTTGTTTAAACATTGTATTACAATTTAGATAAGTGTCCATCTACATAAATGAAGAGCTCCAATGAGGTTCAAACAATGAGGAACAACCATATAGATTCATACAATAGTCATACCAGTTATGTAACCCGGGCAGTTTGTAAGCCATGTTTGAACATTGTGCACATAGGTCTCTCTTGAGCTCTCTATTGTCCTCCCATATATGGGATAGTTAGGATTAACCAACTAGTAGGTCCATAATTTTTTTTTATCATCTTGAGCTCCATAACTAGTTTCACTATAATTAGACATGACATAAACATAACATCATAAGATTCATTTGAGTTAGTACTAAGTCTAGTTCCTATGTTTATAGATCCAAAACTGATTGTCATGTCCTCTTCAAATGGATTGGAGGTATGTGGGCAGTGGTCTATGCATAGATTCTTCATATTAATAAATTATAGGGTTTTGGGCAAGGATGAACTATTTTTGGGTTTCAATTTGCTTCAATTGCCTTCAAAACTTTGAATTTTTTTGGGTTCTGTTATGGGTATTGGGAAATATCGGGGATATTGGCAAAATATCGGGAATATCGCACTTATCGGGGATATATCGTCGATACAGGGGAAGATATGGCCTTATCCCCCAGTATCGATGTCGATAGTTGAAAATATCGATATATCGGCCGATATTTCAATCCTTGGACATAGAGAGTGAGAGATTGTATGATACGTATGTGTACTAATTGGAGACTGCCGACAGAAAAAATAGAATAGAAGCGCGGCTATACTCGGTTTTTTGAATTTTTTTTATAAACGGCTATACTTATTTAGGCACCTGTATATAAATAGTATCGCCGTGCGGCTATACTCAGGTTTTTCTAAGTTTTTTTTTCCAAAAATAGTATAGCTGACCGGCTATACTAATTTTGACATGTGGGCACGTGGGCCAGGCGGGTATTTTTAATATATTTAGACATAGAATAGCCGCTCGGCTATACTCGGTTTCTCTGAATTTATAAGGCTATACTTATTTTGACACGTAGACACCTAAAGGCAAAGCGGCTCTCTCTCTCTCTCTCTCTCTCTCTCTCTCTATATAAATTTCTGAGTTGTTTTTAAAAAATAGTATAGCCGCGCGGCGAGACTCCATTTTTTTTTCCTAATTTTTATAGCCGTGGGGGCCTGTTCGGGATTTTGGTATATTCTATTCTATCAATGCAATGAGGAGGAGGAGAAGCTAGTAGATCTCCATGGTCCATCCCTTCTTGTCCTCCAGTCGACCTGTTTGGATTCTGGTGAATTTCATATAGTTTCTGAGATAATGCTCTTTTTCCTGTTTTGTTTTCAACCCTGCAATGGCTTGACATCCCAAAATTAATAACCATACAAATTATAAATATTAGAAGCGAGGAAAAAAGCCAATAATTTTTTTTTTAATGCACTGCACCTTTTGCCTTGATAAGTTACAGCACCAATGACAACCACGGCAGTTCCTGTGCAGAAAAGCTTCATCAGCTTCAAGCAAATCCTCCACTGGGATTACGCGTTCCTCTACCAGTTCGAAAAAAAAACAAAAAAAACATACATGTTCTAAAAGTCTGCTATGAAATTTTGGTTTAAGGCTTGTCATGACTGAAGAGTACTTAAAATAACCTGGTAACCAAAATCAAGGGCAATGTCGATGATGCTTTTACGAGTAATTCCAGGAAGAACAGTTCCATATATTGCTGGAGTTGAAGTAACATTGCCCTACAACAAATAAACAGTTCCCTGTAAACTTTGCATTTAAGACATGGTTGATTATGTTAACCTGAAAAGCAAATAAAGAAAGTTCTGATCTCTGCAGATGCTGATATAGTCTGTAGTTTGCACAACTGTGCATTGTAATTTAACTAGGCAAGATTAGAACCCAATTATTCCTTCTCTTGCTCTCTACCACATGAACTAATTAACACCTCTTTCATGCTTGATCTGTTCGTAATACGATATCAACACGTGCACATGCGGCACGTGTGGAGATAGATATACTAGCTTGATCTATTCATTTATAAACTGACTGGTCATACCTTGACAATTAAATATTACATGCTGTAATCTCCTCAATTTTTTTTCCAGTTACAGAATCCAGGCGTAAGACATCAGAGTACCCTTCGGCCCTGTCTTTTGTGCTAGGTAAACCTACAAACAAAACCAAAAAGTTCACAACTCCACACAATCAACTTCTACAGTAAACAATTCAAATTGATCAATTTTGATATAATTGCAACTGCAGCCTCATTTTGTGTTAAATATCCTCAGCAAGCTTCAGGGGAACACACAGAAGTAAGAAGAAGCAACAAATTTGTGTGATTTGTTATCAGAAAAACTGAAAGATTTTTTTAGTTTTACTTACTGGTGATAGACTTGACACCTCCAGTATCCTCAACATACAAGTTGAGGGCTGCCCTGCTCTATCACATGCATACAACAACCACAAAACTAAACACCTTTCGTCATGAATATTGTGCGTGCAATTCAAACAAACAGAACAAATTAGCCCAACTTCATCATAATTTCTGGCACTGCTTTAATTAATGCTCTAGCTGGTTTAATTTCCTAAACTCACCTTGTGATAATTTCCAACTGGAGAAGCAAATATTAGGAATGTATACTCTGGGGCCAGCCCCATACCAAGAACAGATCCACTTCCCATGAGCAGCGGCCTAAGATAAAGTGTTCCTTTCCCTAGAGGTGGTACCTGTACGTGTATAAGTCCAGGTGATCAAGAAACAGATCTTAGCATTTATAAACACCCGGTGCAATCATATCGAAAACCAAGTAGTCGAATTGTAAATCCCAGAAGTGCAGGGTCCGAAGTGAAAATGTCAATAGCCAACGCTTGTTGGCTAGGACTGTTTGCTTTATAGCATCAATGAATGGTTGAGTAGAAGGAGATGGGCATGCACAATCTCTCTGCACCCATCTTCATTCTTAGAGCATTAAGTTCAGGCCTAAAGAGCAGAAACTGGCCGTCTTCTGTCCTGTTCGCCTTAAGACCTTCATACAAGCCCTAATCATGGCACACCATATATTAAGAACATGTCACAGAAAAGCTAGCTAGCTAGAAACACAGCTGGATGCAACAACATACGCCAATGCTGCAACTAATACATAAAAATATAATTAGTAGGTTGTGGCTCATTGTGGTTCAAACTAATTAAAACCATAAAGGGAGCTGCTAAGTGCTAATTAACCTGTCCATAGTTCAAGATTCCAGCAGATGGGTTGAGCTCAATGTTTCCATAGGGAGTGAGATATCCTTGTGAAAAGTCATCTCCTTTGGCTTTGGAACATTTCATGGTGTGCATGTAATCAGTTGGAATTACCCCAAATTTGAGGTCATCCCAATTGACATCAGGATACTCCTCCCCTGCATCATGGCTATACATTTTCATAGAGAAACAAAGAATTAATATCCAATACACAAAATTTAAAAAGGTCCAATAAAATGTGGTCTAGATTTAATTAATAATTAGTGAATTGCCTTTGGATGGATTTAGAAGTTGTTTGCAAATTAGCAGAAGGCATGGCTCCAAATCTTAGCCTGGAAATGAATGTTGAAAATCGTCTCGACACCCTGCTGCAAGCCTGCAACAATACAAAATGAACACTCATCATTCTTGTCATGGATTCTATTCTAGCGATATTTGTTAAATTCAGAGAGACCGGCCAGCAACCCACTTTTGTGATTTTGGTAGATTCTGTTCTATCAGTACAATGAGGAGGAGAAGCTTAGTAGATCTCCATGGTCCATCCCTGCTTGTCCTCCAGACGACCTGTTTGGATTCCGGTTAGAGTTTCATATAGTTTCTGAGATAATGCTCTTTTTCCAACCATGCAATGGCTTGACATCCCCAAATTAATAACCATACAAATTATAAATCTTGGAAGCGAGGACAAAAGCAATTTTTTTTTTTTTTTTTTTTTTTTTTTTATTTATAATTTTTAATGCGCCTGCTTTGCTGAATCTTCTGAATTTAAAAAAATAAAAATACGGCTATACTTATTTTGACACGCCCAAAGCCAAGGCAGGTCCATATATATATATATAGAATAACACTCGGTTTTTATTTTGTTGTTTTTTTTTGTGATTTTTTTAAAAAATAGTATATCCGCTTGACACGTGGGTGCCTAAAGGCAAGGCAGGTCTTTTATATATATACTTGCCTCTTCGCACACGTTTCTCTGCCTACTAGAGGCCTTTTAAAAAAAAATTAAAATTAAAATTTATTTTAGAATTAAAAAAGATAATAGGTAGTTATGTTCCATAAAAATAGGATCCTTTATCTGAATTTTCTTTTAATTTTAATTTTTTTAATATAAAAAGTATGAATTTACCATATTATCCTTATTTAATTAATAATTTCAATTCTTAATGTTGGCATTAACAAAGGGCATTTTCTAGTATTTTGAATGTTTTACTATTCTCTGTATTTTGCTTTATATATACTAGCCTCTTCAAACGTGCTTCCGCACTTGCGAAAGTTCAAAAAAATTTTTAATTTGTTTTAGAATTAAAAAAGATAATGGGTAGTTATGTTCTATAAAAATAGGATCCATTATCTGATTTTTATTTTCATTATTTTTTTAAAATACGAAAAGTGTGAATTTACTATATTATCCTCATTTAATTAATAATTTCAATTCTTAATGTTTACATTAACCAAAGGCATTTTCTGGTATTTTGAATGTTTCACCATTCTTTGCCTTTTGCTTTATATATATATATATAGATAAATTGTATACTCTTGCGGCTATAGTTAGTTTTTTTTTTAGTTGCTTTTTATAAAAAAAGCATAGCCACCCAGCTATACTTGTTTTGACAAATGAGTGCCCAAAGACTAGGTGGGTCCACATATATATATATATATAGATATAGAATAGCCGTGCATCTATACTTGGTTTTTTTGGGTTTCAACAAGCTACTTCACCTCCATTGTTGTGTGTTTTATCTTCTTGATGTGAATTCTTATCGGCATTTTTCGGTTTGTGAAGAGGGATTTATCTAGTATAGCACAATACAAAAATTTCTAAAAATGAAAGTAAGTTAGACAAAAAGAGACGAATATTTAAAAATAAATATAGTACCAATAATTTTATTCATTGACAGAGAGTTTTCTTGTTGCATGGTAAAACGTAAATTTACTTAAAATATAGTACAAACATCTCTCTCTCTCTCTCTCTCTCTCTCACTCTCTCGCCTGAAACCAAGAGCTCAAATTGATAACAAAATTTGACATATAGAACTTACGTTAGTTAAAGAGAGGCCCAATTGAAAGCCCATCTCTCCTTCTGTTTTTCTCATCAACACGAGCCGAGGCCCAAGTCTAACATGAGCCGTCTTCCAGCCCTCCCTGCGACCTCTCATCCCCTTCAATCCTCAACTCGCCACCCCAAAATCTGAGCCACCATCATCATCTCGTCCCTGACCTTGGACATTCCAAAATGGCCTTTTTTTTCTGGGTCAGACCCGCCCAGGCCGCCTAGGCCGCCTAGCGCCTAGTCCCCACCTAGGCCGGTTTTTCGAACACTGCACGATCATTAGAAACCTCCGTAGAAAATAGTATATTCTTATTGCTTCCTGATGCTAATTCATTGCCTAAACTCCTTGAAAAACTTCCTTATAGGAAATCATGCCCTCCCACCCGAAAGCCATTGTTCATGAATAATTTATGCATTCATTTCCTTGCACTCGTCTAGGGAAGAAAACATGTGGTGCATTTCTTTCTTGACAGGGAAAAGCAATTAAAACACTTGAAATAAGCAAACTGACGTTGATCCCAATCTATTTCAGTCAGTTTCTGCCAGTGCCAACCAAGCAGGCAATTCTCTCAAGGAAAAAAACATGCGCTCATGGCAGAACCAGTTACAGTGAGCAATAACTTGCCAATGTCATCAGAGGGAGGCCCTACAACAACATACTAAAATGATGAATTCCCTACCCTCCATAACACAATCACTATCCGAAAAAGACAACTTGCTGTTAGAATTGAAGGGGAAACAAAGTGATTTTATTAGATCGGAGGAGAATTGTGGTGGCTAATTGGCCTTCTACACTTAGCATATTGGCTTATTGGCCACAACACTTGGTTTAGATTAGTTTGGGCTATTTGGCCTTTCACTTAGATTAGTTTGGGCTATTTGGCCCTTACACTTTGATTAATGAGCTTATTGGCTCTCTAACATAGCTAAGCCCTTGGCTCCCTAATGGTTTGGGAGTTCTTTGTTAGACTCCACTTTGTATGAGTATAAGCATGCCTATTTATAGGCTTTGATTGCCGCCACTACCCAAGTCTCACCGACTTGGACAATCTCTCCTAGCCACATATGTTTGGCTTTGTCTAGAATAATCTTCAATCTTCATTGCCGACATCACCAAGTGGACTTGGTCTCTTACTCCAGCCACAACTATATGGTTTTATCTAGAATATTCCACCATATTCATTTTGCTTTGCTGCCATGCAACTTCTTTATTGTGAGCTCTTGAATTCTCTAGATCCTTCTTGAAATCTTAAGCACAAATGTGCATTATTTTCAACACTTGCAGACAAGTATACTATCTTCCTGGACAATCATTATTGAAGATGCAGAGCTTGAAAATCTCGTTAGATACCCTGCACTGCATGCTTGGCCCTTATACTAGGCCGACTGCCGTTAAACGCATACCTAAGCACACAGACTTTGCTGTTTGTAGACTGAACTGCCCCCCCACAACTAAATTGACCAACTTGGATCGACAGGACTAAAGTGTTAAAAGTGGAAAATGAGGGTTTAAGCTGATAACAGTAATAGTTAGCTAAGAGTTTGTTAGTGTTGGCACGTGTGGCTCACATGTCACAGCTGTAATTAGTTAGTCTGTTAAGCATTAGTTATAGGCTAAACATCTGATATAAAAACTATATCTCTCTGTAATTGAAAACACAATTGAAAGATTAAACAGAAAGCAAATTCTCTCTTCTTCCCTGAGTTCTTCTTCAATATTCATCTTCTTCCTTCAGTCTCAATTCTTCTTTCTTATATTGTTATCATGGTATCAGTCGCCAGGACTCGATCCTGATTTTCTTTCTCTTCTCTGCTGCGTGATTTCTCCTCCTTCTCTCTCTATTCTTATTCTCTGTTCTTGTTCTCTACACGATTTTCCCCAAATTCTTCTCAAACCCTAAATTCTTTGCTTGTGAGTTCTTCAATCTCATGGCATCTTCTTCGTCTACTTCCTCTCTCAAGATTGAGAGTCTTCTCGGCATGTTTACCATACGCTTGAGCGACGACAACTATCTGAAGTGGAGCTATCAGCTTGAGTCGGTGTTACAAGGCTACGACCTCTTTGGATATCTTGATGGATCTGTGTTTGCTCCTCCGAAATTTGCGATTTTGGATGAGGAATGTGTTACCTCTGAAGTCACCGCTGCTTACAAAGACTGGCTGCGTACTGATAAAGCTCTCCTGAGTCTGCTGATTGCTTCTCTCTCCGATGAAGCTCTTGAGTATGTCATTGGAAGTCGCACTGCTCGTGAAGCCTGGCTTAATCTTACGGATCGCTATGCTTCAGTTTCTCGAGCACGTATCAACCAACTGAAGACTGAAATGCAGACAACGCAGAAGGGTGGTGACTAGATTGACCGATTCCTTCTTCGTTTGAAGCATATTCGTGATCAATTGCACTCTGTTGGTGTGAAGATTTCTGATGACGATTTTGTCATCGCTGCTCTCAACGGTTTGCCGCAGGAATATGATATCATCAAAACGGTGTTAATTGCTCGGGATACTTCACTTTCTCTCAGAGACTTCCGCGCTCAACTTCTTGTTGCTGAGCAAACCGCTGAGGCCAGGGTTGTGACACATTTTGCAATGTTTACTTCTCAATCTGCTCCGAATTCACACTCTGTTCCTAGGTCTGCAAGCTATGGTCCTTCGTCTGGTCAAGGCTTGCTTCCTACACCGGTGCAGGGTTTGGTTGGCTATGCTGGCTCTAACACACGATTTTCTGGTCCTCAGCCTAATTTCAACGGCAATTCTGGTCGTGGTGGTTTTGGTTCTGGTAAATTTGGTTCATCTCAATTCCGTCCTTCCTCTGCTGGATTTCGCAATGGTTTCTCTACCAATAAATTTGCAATTCCAGAATGTCAAATTTGCAGTAAGCGTGGGCACACTGCTGCTAATTGTTACCATCGCCATTCTTCTCCTAATTCTACTGCTTCTTCTGTGATAATTGAGTGTCAAATTTGTGGTAAGAAGGGGCATGGTGCTTTGGATTGTTACCACCGCTCCAATTATGCATTTCAAGGTCAATCTCCTCCTTCATCCTTGACTGCAATGATTGCTCAGACTACCTACAATCCTGATCAAGTATGGATAGCTGATAGTGGTGCTACACATCACATGGTCTCTACTCTCGATCATCTGAATAATGTGGCTGCTTGTGATTCTGCTGAGAATGTGACTGTTGGCAATGGGGAAGGTTTGCAAATCCGTCATATAGGAACTGCTAAGCTTTCTTCTTTAACTCTTCCATCCGTGTTTCATGTTCCACATCTCACGGCTAATCTCTTATCTGTGCATCAACTGTGTATAGATAACAATTGCAATATTATCTTTGATGTTTCTGGATTTTATATGCAGGACAAGCTCACCAAGAAAATTCTGCTCCAAGGCAAGAGTAGCCAGGGGCTTTATCCAATACCAGTGTCTCTGCAATCTTCAGTTTCTGTACCATCTCCCATACAACATTCTCAGCGGTCTATGTCTCTGTCAGTTGCGTTTCTTGGTCAGCAGGTTAAATCCTCATTGTGGCATCACAGGTTGGGTCATCCAACTAATGAAGTGGTGAAGTATATGCTCAAAGCTGCTCAACTTCCCTATTGTGATGATTCTCAATTTTTCGTGTGTTCTGATTGTCTTCATGGCCAAATGCATAAACTTCCTTTTCCTACAGATCATGTAAAAGTTACCATTCCATTTCAGAAAATCCATAGTGATGTGTGGGGTCCCTCTAGGATGAAATCTGTTGATGGCTTTCGGTTTTATGTGATCTTTGTTGATGAGTGTACTGGCTATATGTGGTTGTATCCACTTTATAATAAATCAGAAGTTTATGCTACTTTTCTCAAGTTTCATGCCATGCTTGTTACTCAGTTTGCTGCTTCTGTCAAGTGTTTGCAAAGTGATGGGGGAGGGGAGTTTACTAGTAGGTTGTTCACTGATTATTTGGCTTCTAAGGGCATTGAACATCAATTATCCTGTCCATACACTCCTCAGCAAAATGGTTTAGCTGAGAGGAAGAATAGACATCTTATTGAAACCTCTATTACTCTTTTGACTGCTGCTCATCTTCCTAGTCAGTTTTGGTTTCATGTCGTTGCTCATGTTGCGTATTTGATTAATAGGATGCCTAGTAAAGGTTTGGATCTTCAGTCTCCCTATTATAGACTTTTTGGCTTGGTTCCTGATATCACACATGTTAAGGTGTTTGGCACTGCAATTTATCCATATTTGAGACCTTATACTGAGCATAAGCTTCAATCTCGCACAGCTCAATGTGTTTTTCTTGGATATGCACCAGGTTATAAAGGTGTCATTTGTTATAATCCTTTCACGGGCAAATTTGTGATATCTAGGCATGTTATCCATGATGAAACTTGTCATCCTTTTAAGAGGCTTCCGGCATCTATTTCTCCGGTATTATCCATGCCCTCACAGTCTACTTCTATCCGGGTTCCACTTCTCGTTCCCGTGACAACTTCTGCTACTCCTAATTCTGTAGAAGGTGCTGATAATTTGGCATATGATCTTGCAGCCTCTGATCCGGCAGACACTAGTCCTTCCATTTCTCATGCGGTACTTCAGATTCTATAGCATCTGTTTTAAATGCTCATCAATTACAAGTCCTTGTGCCTGTCATTTCTGCATCTGATGTTAATTCATCTTCTGTCTCTGATATATCTGCTCTTTCTGTTCCATCTGGTAATACACATCCTATGCAAACTCGGGCTAAGAATGGAATTAGCAAACTGAAACCTTTTTCAGATTATCAATGTTACCATACTACCATTCCTGTTATTGCTGCAGATGATGAACCTTCGTCTTATCGCATAGCTGCTCAATCTCCTGCTTGGGTTAAAGCAATGCATGAAGAACTTGAAGCATTACAAATGCAGGGAACTTGGTCTCTAGTGCCATGTCCTTCCCGGAAAAATATAGTTGGAAGTAAATGGATCTACAAAATCAAGCGCAATGCCGATGGTTCAATTGCAAGGTATAAAGCTCGTTTAGTGGCACAAGGATTCAGCCAACAACAGGGTCTGGATTTTAGTGAAACTTTCAGCCCAGTTGTTAGACATACAACTGTGAGACTGATACTTAGTTTGGCAGCCATGAATAAGTGGAGTTTGCGTCAGTTAGATGTTAAGAACGCATTTTTACATGGTGATCTGGAAGAGGAAGTTTACATGCGGCAGCCTCCAGGTTTTGAAGATTCCCAGCATCCAGAGTTTGTGTGTAGGTTGGCCAAGTCCCTCTATGGCCTTAAACAGGCACCAAGGGCTTGGAATGCCAAGTTTACAGGTTATCTTCCAGCCTTAGGCTTTAAGTCTTCCCATTCTGACCCAAGCTTGTTTGTCAAGCATGAAGGTTCTGATATTGTGATTTTACTACTGTATGTAGATGATATTAGTTTGACTGGTTCAAGTCCTCAGTTGGTTCAAACAGTTATTGATGATTTAGGAGCTGTATTTGACATGAAAGACATGGGCAGACTTGCATATTTTTTAGGTCTTCAGGTGTCTTATGATTCCACAGGAGGTATCTTTGTTCATCAGACCAAGTATGCTCAGGAGTTGTTAAATAAAGCAGGGATGACCAATTGTAAAGCTTGTCCAACTCCCTGCAAGCCACATAATCAGGTATTAAGAACAGAGGGGCAGCCATTAACTGATCCAACTTTGTATCGGAGTCTTGTAGGTGCCTTACAGTATTTGACATTCACAAGGCCAGACTTGTCATATTCTGTCAATACTGTTTGTCAGTATATGACTACACCTACAGAAGCACATTTTGATTTGGTCAAACGTATATTAAGGTATATTCAAGGTACCATACAGTATGGCATTCACTTCACTACAGGCCCTTGGCATCTGCAGGCCTACAGTGATGCAGACTGGGCTGGAGACTTGAATACACGCAGGTCTACCACAGGATTTGTGATATTTCTTGGAAATAATCCTATTTCTTGGCAATCTAAAAAGCAAGGATCTGTGTCTAGAAGTTCGACTGAAGCAGAGTACAGGGCATTGGCCAATACAGCTGCAGATTTAGCTTGGATTCGACCAAGGATTAAAATATCGGCCGTGCAGATAATATCGGGCCTCCAATTTATGGATATTTCGGAGGATATATCGTTATTGTTTTAGGTATCGGAAAAAAATCAACAAAAATGACAGATATAGGCATTGAAACACATAATATTGGTGTAAAACTTTCATAGATGTTATGTACATTATCAATGAATGTATTGAACAAATGAAACTCAAAATTTACTAATAATAAGATATACATATGATGAAATATAAGTGGTATGTAATGCGCGTTAATGAAAAGTTCAAAAATAAAATGTTAATTAGAATGAATAAACCATGTATAAATCCGTAGTTTGTTTAAACATTGGATTACAATTTAGATAAGTGTCCATTTACATAAATGAAGAGCTCCTATGAGGTTCAATCCATGAGGAACAACCATCTAGATTCGTACAATAGTCATACCAAGTCATGTAACCCGAGCAGTTTGTACGCCATGTTTGAACATGGTGCACATAGGTCTCTCTTGAGATCCCTATTGTCCTCCCATATATAGGATAGTTAGGATTAACCAACTAGTAGGTCCATAATCTTTTTTTATCATCTTGAGCTCCATAACTAGTTCCCCTATAATCAGACATGACATAACCATCATAAGATTCATTTGAGTTAGTACTAGGTCTAGTTCCTATGCTCATAGATCAACTGATCGCCATGTCCTCTTCAGATGGATTGGAGGTATGTAGGCAGTGGACTGTGCATAGATTCTTCATATTAGTAAATTATAGGGTTCTGGGCAAAGATTAGCTATTTTTGGGTTCCAATTTGCTTCAATTGCCTTCAAAACTTCTAAATTTTTTTTGAGTTTTGTTATGGCTATCGGGAAATATCGGGGATATCGGCAAAATATCGAGGATATCACACTTATCGGGGATATATCGTCGATATAGGGGAAGATATGGCCTTACCCCCCAGTATCGATGTCGATAGTTGAAAATACCGATATATCGGCAGATATATCGGTGTATCGGCCGATATTTCAATCCTTGGATTCGACAGGTCTTGTTGGATTTGAAAGTATGCTTACCTGAGCCTCCTACAATTTCATGTGATAATTTGTCTGCTTTGGCTCTTAGTTCTAATCCTATATATCACTCACGCATCAAGCACCTCGACATTGATTTCCATTTCGTGCGCGAAAGGGTGCAAAGGAATGATCTTACTGTCCAGTATATTCCTACTCAAGAACAACTAGCTGATGTCTTTACTAAAGGACTACATAGTCCAATTTTCTTGAGTCATTGTGCAAACATGAGGCTGGGCAACCTAGAGCTGGGTTTGAGGGGGAATGATAACAGTAATAGTTAGCTAAGAGTTTGTTAGTGTTGGCACGTGTGGCTCACATGTCACAGCTGTAATTAGTTAGTCTGTTAAGCATTAGTTATAGGCTAAACATCTGATATAAAAACTATATCTCTTTGTAATTGAAAACACGATTGAAAGATTAAACAGAAAGCAAATTCTCTCTTCTTCCCTGAGTTTTTCTTTTTCTTCTTCAATATTCATCTTCTTCCTTCAGTCTTCAATTCTTCTTTCTTATACTGTTATCATAAGCACATGCTACCATTGGTCTTCCCGAGCCACCACCATCACCTTCCCCTTCACCTCTCTCACTCTCTCATGGCTACCGCTACTTCAGCTAAGTGAGTCGGCACTCATAATGTCAGCTTCCACTGCAACGAAGCCCTCGGCTGCAAGGTCTACAAGTTATTTAAGTAGCATCCAAGTTCCTTCAGGTTCTGATTGATAGATTGCTTCGAGTCACTATGATATATTGGTATCTTAATTTAGTGTTTTAAAAGCTTTCCCCTTTGTGTGTTCTGTACACTACACACAAATGCATGAATTTGTTTTTGTAATTTTTCTGACCCCGTGGTATTTGTGAATTGTGGCACTGTCATGTGTGCTGGGGGTCTTATTCAAACTATTTGGGCTGCCTGTATTAGCCTAGGCACTGGAGCAGATCAAGTTAATCTGTATTAGATTAGCAAAGCAGATGTGTTTAGAAATGCTCAATCAATTGTTTTGTTGTGGTTTGTCCTTAGCAATGAGAAATGTGTGACGGAGAAGTGAGATATATGAGATCGTGCTAAGCCTTCCATTTCTGCACAATATTTTCGTAGAAAACAGTAGGAAATAACTTGCCGCTGTGGGGGCAAAGGCAATGGCTCCCATTCTGCTACGAGAGAGCAATGCGTGAAGCTTCTTCAGTGCCTGCCTACTGCTGTGTTTGCGCCTTATGGTTTTACATATAAAAACTAGTCCTGCTTTGCACTTGGCGTCTTGGCCCAATTTCCCTCCTACCTGTCTAATTTAATTCAACTTCAGTTCTTGAGATGCACTAATCTAAACCATTCAATCAATATCCCCACTTGACTTCACTTTAATGGATGGCTTGGATTTGCACACAAATTGTAGTAATAGCAGAGGACTTCAAAACATTTAATTTCATCATTACATGCAACTGACCCAATTTTGGTCTAAATAGTACGGTGAGTAGTGTATTGTTGAGTAATAAAACGTAGGTATAGGAGTTTTTGTAGGTTCATAAATAAAATGGATTTATAACATGTTTTGCACTTATATACTGAGTCAATATCGATTGGTAAAAGTAGTTGAATTGTAAAACACCTGGTGCAATCATATCGAAAACTAAGTAGTTGAATTGTAAATTCCAGAAGTGTAGGGTCCGAAGTGAAAATGTCAATACCCAACGCTTGTTGGCTAGGACTGTTTGCTCTATAGAATCAGTGAATTGCTGAGTAGAAGGAGATGGCATGCACAGTCTCTCTGCACCCATCTTCATTCTTAGAGCATTAAGTTCAGGACTAAAGAGCAGAAACCGGCCGTCTTCTGTCCTGTTTGCCTTAAGACCTTCATATAAGCCCTGATCATGGCACACCATATAGTAAGAACATGTCACAGAAAAGCTAGCTAGCTAGAAACACAGCTGGATGCAACAACATACACCAATGCTGCTACTAATACATAAAAATCTAATTATTAGGTTGTGGCTCATTGTGGTTCAAACTAATTAAAACCATAAAGGGGGCTGCTAAGTGCTAATTAACCTGTCCGTAGTTCAAGACTCCAGCAGATGGGTTGAGCTCAACCTTTCCATAGGGAGTGAAATGTCCTTGTGAAAAGTCATGGTGTACATGTAATCAGTTTGAATTACCCCAAATTTGAGGTCATCCCAGTTGACATCAGCATACTCTTCCCCTGCATCATGGCTATAAATTTTCATGGAGAAAGAAAGAATTAATATCCAAGACATCAGAGAACCCTTTGGCCCTTGCTTGCTTTTGTGCTAGGTAAACCTACAAAAAAAAAAACCCAAAGTGAGCAATTTTACAGTAATCAATTCAAATTGATGAATTTTGTTGATATGTTAGCCTCATTCTGTGTTAAAGATCAGCAGCAATCTAGTCATTAAGTCTAAGTGGTTATGAGATAAGTTTGTTTATATTCATGGGAACACACACAACTCAGAAGAAGCAACTAATTTTTCCATCTGAAAAACTAAAATCCATATAAGTTATGCTTACAGGTGAGTAGTTGGTGATGGATTTGACACCTCCAGTTCCACCGGGAGTAGCTCGATGGAGTTCATCCTCAACGTACAAGTTGAGTGCTGCCCAGCCCTGTCGCATACACAACAACCACAAAACTAAGTATAATTCGACCAAAAAAAAAAACCGCAAAACTAAGTATCAGAAATTAGCCTAACTTCATCATATCTTGATGACACACTGTTTAATGGTTTTGCTCAACTCACCTTGTGATAACTACCTACAGGAGAAGAAATATTAGGAACGTGTATTCTGGCGCTGGCCCCAAGCCAAGAACAGATCCACTTCCAATGAGCAACGGCCTAAGATACAGTGTTCCTTTCCCTGTAGGGGGTACCTATACATTTACATATTAAGTGATCAAGGAGTAGATTTCAGCATTTATGAACACCCTTGTGCAAACCACATTGCAAACCAGAAGTGCAGGATCTAAAGCGAAAATGAGGCTACCCAACGCTTATTGGCAAGGACTGTTTGCTTTACAGCATCAAGGAATTGCCGAGGAGATGGAGATGGCATGCACATTCTCTCTGCACCCATCTTCATTCTTAGAGCATTCTCTTCAGGCCGAAACAGCAGAAACCGACCATCTTCTGTCCTGTTCGCCTTAAGGCCTTCGAATGAGCCCTGATCATGGCACCACCACATATATTTATGTGACCAAAAGTTGGATACACAAAAAATAAGAAATGTGACAGAACAAGCTATACTTAATTATTAAATTGTTGCTGCTTAGTGCTAATTAACCTGTCCATAATTCAAAACTCCAGCAGATGGGCTGAGCTCAATGTTTCCATAGGGAGTTAGATGGCCTTGTGAAAACTCATCTCCTTTGGAACACTTCATGGTGTACATGTAATCAGTTGGAACTACTCCAAATTCAAGTTCATCCCAGTTCACATCAGCATACTTTTCATGATCTGCATCATGACTGCACATTTTATAGAGAAAGAAAGAATTAATATCTAACAAATAAGAGATAATTAACACTAAGAACCAGTGTTGTTTGCAAACCAGGAGAAGGCATAGCTGCAAACTTTAGTCTGGAAATCAATGCAGAACAACGTCTGAAACTAGACAAATGATGTTTGTATTAATAATTTTCTGATCTTTAGGTTGTATTAATAATTATATCTAGTGCCCTAGGAATCTCATGTGAGCAAGTTGATATCACAATGATCAAGATATAAATTATAGCTGACACCCTAGTTTTTATAATTGTTTGACCAATCAATGTACCCCTAAAATATTTATAAAAAAAAAGAAATTGGAAGAAGAAAAAGAAATCAAATATATATATATATGATGGAATATCATTATGCTACAAAAGAAAAGGAATCAGAAATATAGAAATGAATAATTAAATGTAGATTCAGAAGAAAATGAACAAACATTGTGAGATAGAGAGTGAGAGATTGTATGATACGTACGAACTGGAGACTGCTGACAAAAAACTGGGGAGGAGATAATGCAAGCAGGTTATGAATGCTTTTCTTATATATCTTATAAACCCTACTGTATTTTTGTTTTAATTACAGCTATGAAAGTGATAATTTCAAATACACTAATAAATAAGTAATTAGCTGTAATTATTAATTATGAAACAATAATAATCTATCAATTTTGGCTAGGAGACTGTCTCTTCCTGTTTTGTTTTTTTCCCCTTTTTGGGACATTTAGAATTAAGTAACTCATGTAACCCTTGCTCTTTCCAAAATCCTGTATCCTTTTTTCTTATAGATTAGGACTTTTGAGAAAGCCTAGAAGTCAAAAACTGACCTTATTTCGGGGTCTTATAAATACCCCTTGGCACATGTTCATGCATGTGCCAATTGGTTTTATTTATTTATTTATTCTTAGAATGAAGAAAATATAATATGGGTAGTTATGTTCCATAAAAGTAGGATCTATTATCTGATTTTGTTTTTAATTTTAATTTTTTTTAATATGAAACAATGTGAATTTACCATATTATCCTTATTTAATTAATAATTTCAATTCTTAATGTTTGAATTAACCAAGGGCATTCTTAATGTTTGAATTAACCAATGACATTTTCTGGTATTTTGAATGTTTCACCATTCTCTGCCTTTTGCTTTACATATATAGATTTTTAAATAAATTGGTTTATTTGACTTCTCAAACTACTCTTTTTGCTGCTGTTAGGTATTGCATACTATTATGCATTATTATTAAGGCATATAATAAACAATTAAACTGTATTTAAGTACATTGTACACATTGATTCATGGCTCAGTTGAAATGAAAATGGGTAAATTTTTCTTCCATAATCTTGCTGTGACAAAAGCTTTAGGTGAACCAGAGATGGTTAGATTTGTTTGTGACAGGACCCGCCCCGAATTTCCCGAAACCCGAGACGAACCCTGCGGAGACCCCGGCATCACACCCACGCCGGGTTCACTCCTTAAAACTATGTCCTCTTTTACTAGAGAGGATTTAGGGCACGAGACTTTCTGCCAAAATTTCGGCAGAGTCTCCCCTGTAAATTGAACATTCCCCAAAATTTCCACCTGCATAAAACACATTTTATAACCCAACCAGCAGCACGCACAATACAATCTCATGCAATTTACATAAATGGCCTCCGGCCTTCAGATGATTCTAGCAGAACTACTCACACTGCTTTTAAAATAACTCCATGCATCAAACATGCACTATCCAATCAAAATCCATCCATACACACCTTCACTCACTCAGTCCACCGGACAAGCCTCAATTCAACCAAGTTTCGGGACCAACCACGAGGTCCGCATCATACTCGATAAAACCACCTAAGTGGTGTCTAAGTCGTGGCTGCACCTAGGCGCTATCCCAGGCTGCCTACGTACCCTACTAAGGGATCAAGCCACACGTAGCTCTTTCCTATCAATCCTGGCTCCTGATATCAATTAAACCATCACATCCATATAAATTCATACATTCTCGGGTTTATCCATCACAACACACCCAACATAATCACATAGCTCCCACTCATACGTCGGGACGCACCCGGCCACGTACGGGGTCTGTCAACACGCCGGCTAATCCAAAGACGCGTGCGACCTCACACTGGGCCTGGCTACATTCTCACCAGCCATCATACCATCATATCTCCCACTCATACGTCGGGACGCACCCGGCCACGTACGGGGTCTGTCAACACGCCAGCTAATCCAAAGACGCGTGCGACCTCACACTGGGCCTGGCTACATTCTCACCAGCCATCATACCATCATATCTCCCACTCATACGTCGGGACGCACCCGGCCACGTACGGGGTCTGTCAACACGCCGGCTAATCCAAAGACGCGTGCGACCTCACACTGGGCCTGGCTACATTCTCACCAGCCATCACACACCATATCTCCCACTCATACGTCGGGACGCACCCGGCCACGTACGGGGTCTGTCAACACGCCGGCTAATCCAAAGACGCGTGCGACCTCACACTGGGCCTGGCTACATTCTCACCAGCCATCATACCATCATATCTCCCACTCATACGTCGGGACGCACCCGGCCACGTACGGGGTCTGTCAACACGCCGGCTAATCCAAAGACGCGTGCGACCTCACACTGGGCCTGGCTACATTCTCACCAGCCATCATACCATCATATCTCCCACTCATACGTCGGGACGCACCCGGCCACGTACGGGGTCTGTCAACACGCCGGCTAATCCAAAGACGCGTGCGACCTCACACTATCACTTGGGCCTCAACATAATCACAATAGGGGGTACGTGGGGTAGTGCGTATAGCACTGTAAACTAACATTCAATCTCCTTATATATCATTATACATCCACACAATTAATTAAATATATCATATAATTTCATCAACCAATAAAACACTCCATAAACTCCCACATTTAAATTCACCAATTTATATCCTAAACCCACAATATCCATTTAACTCAACAACGCTCAAGACCTGTCACTAAGGTCATCCTAACCCTCAAGGAAAGGTAAGACTATCTCGGAAGTCTCACGGTCAACCTAGGGTCAAACGGCCTGCGGGGCCCACAACCTCCAAATTCCGATCCGAAAGTTCCTAGAGGTTCTACAGGCTCTAGGACACATGTCCTGCAAGTTTGGTCCAGATCGGACGGTCGGATCGCTCACGATCACACGATCGGACGGTTACTAAAACCCTAACCCCAGGGTTGGCGTTTCGGAGTATCCGGGACTCCGTTCTACGATCCGTCGAATCCTACACGATCCTGGTAATACTTAGATCAACATATTATAACTTCAGGACCATCCAACGGTCCAAACCTAGAGATTTTTTTTTTTTTTTTTTTTTTTTTTTTTTTTTTTTTTTTTTTTTTTTTTTTTTTTTTTTTTTTTTTTTTTTTTTTTTTTTTTTTTTTTTTTTTTTTTTTTTTTTTTTTTTTTTTTTTTTTTTTTTTTTTTTTTTTTTTTTTTTTTTTTTTTTTTTTTTTTTTTTTTTTTTTTTTTTTTTTTTTTTTTTTTTTTTTTTTTTTTTTTTTTTTTTTTTTTTTTTTTTTTTTTTTTTTTTTTTTTTTTTTTTTTTTTTTTTTTTTTTTTTTTTTTTTTTTTTTTTTTTTTTTTTTTTTTTTTTTTTTTTTTTTTTTTTTTTTTTTTTTTTTTTTTTTTTTTTTTTTTTTTTTTTTTTTTTTTTTTTTTTTTTTTTTTTTTTTTTTTTTTTTGGGGAAAATTGTTTAAATTAAAAACCAATTGCAGAACCCCAATTCGAAAATCACAACCCAGATTTAGACGAAACATAAACACCGCTATGGATACACCTACCTGATTGGCATAGAATTCTTGCAAGCTCAACTCTCGCGATGGCAGCTCTTCCTTCGTCTTGGAAGGGAGGGCTCTTCATCTTCTTCGTGCACTCCACAAACTCAGCCATCGTGTTTTATTTTTTCGGATCGCTTGGTTTTATTTTTTCGGGTCAGGAGTTTTCATGGTGGGTCTTCTTCTTCAATTGACGATGGTGGGTCTTCTTCTTCAACTGACGATGGTGAGTCTTCTTCTTCACGTCGTTTGGTTTGCGTGAAAGGTCTCCAAGCGTTGGAGGAAGAAGAAAGACGTTTGGTTTCCAGCGTACGTCATTCCCAACGTAAGTGGAGTTTGTGTTGGGTCAGGAGTTTTCCAACGGGTTAAAACATTTAAAAGAATCACAGCCACACAAGTTCATTAAAAGAGATCCACGGCTGAGCACCCAATCCCTCAAATAACACTATTTGAGGGATCCCTCAACTGAAGGGGACTGTATATATATATATATATATATATATAGTAGAAATTGTTACATCACTAATAGTCAACAAAATATGATTAAATGTTTGAAATCTTTTTGAATTTATAAACTCATGTTGGTCAAGTATTTCGAAAAGTTCGTCATTGATTGATAGATAGTCAACTTATGATTGTATAGATAATGTAAAAATTGTGGGTAGAAATTGTTTCTTATAATAATATAAATAACTAATAGTCTACAAATTATGATTAAATTTTTATAATAATATAATCTAGAAGTTAGTCATGGTTGATAGATAGTCAAATTTTCGACACACAAATATCCGTGCAAAGAAAAATCAGTTGATCAAGACAACGAGGAAACTACTTGATCAATCAAGACAAAAAGACAGAGACTTGGACTTTCGTTTCTTGGCGTGTAAGGATAAATTAAGGAAGATGCTATACGATAATTTGGTTCATTATTTACCCTTTTTATATACTGCTAAAATGTTTGGTTACCATCTCAATTTTCATTGCTATATAAAAAAATAAAAAAAATTGTTCCTCTGTTCAATCTTATCTTGTATCTTTCAGTGATTAATATTAGATCTTAAAACCATAACAGATATTGGAACACTAAGATCAATTTAAAACTTGTAGCTGAACAAAACTTCTAGGCTTGCAGTTCATGATCTTGTTAAGTTTGTGGATGCAGAGAACATCTAGATTTTTCTTGATTGCATTTGATTAGCTAAATTGTCTAAGTTTGTGGACGAAGAATCGTGTGGACCAGTCGCTTCCTCTGCCAGTGTTTTCCACTCCATGGCCTTATTCTTCATTAGTGAAATACAATGTGAAGTGGACCCTATAAGGGTGTCCCTCAAATAAGTTATTTGAGGAATCCCTAAATGGAAGTTATTTGCATATAAAAGATATTTGAACTGCAAAGTGCCATATTCATTAAACCACGAAGATGCATTCGATTGGGTTTGATTTTTGAGCACATGGAGATAACTAGAGCTTAGTTTCATTTGTAATATTATGTAATTTCCTTGCTTCATTTAGCAATGGTTCTTCTTCGCTTGGTGTATAATTGAAGAGGGTTTAATTGTTAGTTATATTTATTATTTGGTTTTTGTTTTGATTTTCCTTTTTAATCGTTTTTGTTGATTGATATAGTGATTATTTATTTATTTATTTATTGTTTTGGGTTGTGTTTGATTTATGCTCAAAAGAGAGACACTTTCGTGGTGTCATCACTTCGGAGGTATGAGAACCCCTCCAATGCCTCACTTCATCAAATTTAAGATTATTAGTTATCTTACTCAACCAATTTTAATCATATTGTAGCATTTTACTGTTGTCTAGAACACTAAGGAGTTTGTAAGTGAAAGGAGCTGCCAGCAAGGCAGAGCTACCCTCATCCAAGCTGTCACATCTTCCATACCTGTGTATACGATGCAGACTGTTAAGTTACCAGGTAGCATTTGTGAAGATCTTGATTGAATTAATATGGATTTTTTTTTGGGGAGGCAGTGGAAAAAAGCAAAAGGTACATTTATGCCAGTGGGACTTGGTGTGTCGTCCTAAATGTAGGGGTGGTTTAGAATTCAAGAAAACTGCAGACATGAATAAGGCTCTTTTAGCAAAGATTGGTTGGAGGATGCACACTCATGATAAAGGGTTATGGGCTCAAATTTATGAAAAGAAGTACCTAAAGGACTGCTCTATCTTGGATACTTCTAGGGTCTCCAAGAAAGATTGTTTCTGCTACTTGGAGAAGTGTTTGTCTATGGTGTTGAGCTGCTGAGAAAGTGAATGGTTTGGAGAGTGGGGAATGGGGACAAGGTGAATTTTTGGAAGGACCAATTGGTGGTTGATCTCCCTTTGTTACATTATACAGGGGTGTAGTCAGGGATCGATTTGGACTGCAAGGTCTCTAATTTCTTTAAAGAAGGGTGGTGGGATGTTGAGAAGTTAAGAACTGTTCTTGATGAGGATATGGTGCAAAAGATCACCTTCTTTTCCTGTTGGTTTTGGAGGTAATAGTCAAGATGCTCAGATATGGAGGCCTACTTCTAATGGCATCTTTACTGTTAAATATGCTTTTCAGCTGATCCATGGGGGTTCTAATTGGTCCGATGCTTGTTGGAAGGGTCTGTGGAGTATGTCTCTCCCGCCTAAGTTGAAAGTTTTCTTATGGCTTGTTTTCCAAGGTAAGATCCTAACTAATGAGCAAAGAGTTAGGAGACATTTAGCTGTGGAGTCCTCTTGTTCTGTATGTGGTTGGCACTCTGAAAATATCATTCACACTCTTAGGGATTATGGGCGTGCTAAGGAAGTATGGCTTACTGTTCTACCTCCAAGTAAATTCCATGATTTTTTCTTATCTGATTATCCTTCTTGGCTTCGGAGCAATCTCTTTTCTAAAGCTAAGTGGGAAGGGAGGTCTCCTTGGAATATCATGTTTGTTTCACTTGTTGGTATGTATGGAAATGGCGTAACCAATACATTTTTAATGATGCTGAGGACTTGTCTTGTGATCCTAGGAATATTATTTGTGCTGCTGTTTTGGATTGGGTTAAGGCTTCTAGTGTGAATTGTAGGAATGTGCCTAGAACTCAGGTTATGCTAAGGTGGGAGCCGCTTGGAAGTGGGTGGGTTAAGCTCAATGTGGATGGCACTTGCATGAATGCTTCTGGGAAAATTGGTGCTAGTTGTGTGATTAAAGATTGCTTTGGGGAGTGGTGTGGAGGTTTTGCAGTGAATTTGGGGAAAGGGCGTATTTTGGATGCTGAAATCTGGGGTTTGTTTTTTGGCCTCCGATTAGCAGTGGCAAAGGGCTTCACCAAGATCCTCATAGAAATGGATTCTCATATTGCTATGAATCTATTCCAACAAAGGGATTCTCTATGTTTCCATCCTCTAGCTGCTTTGCTCTCAAACTATATGGGAAGATGCTTAGACATTTTGAGAGTTGGAATATCTAGCATATTTTTAGAGAGAAGAATGGTTTGGCGGATTGCCTTGCCAAATGGAGCCATAATCTAGACTTAGATATTCAGTTTTTTGTTTCAGCTCCTATCTGGGCTAGCTCTGCGTTAGCTGATGATCTGTTAGGGGTCACTCGAGGCCGTTTGATTTGTACTGGTTAGGCTTTCGGGTTTTTTTTTGGGGTTTTGCCCCCCAACTTTATCAAAAAAGAAAAAAGAAAAAAAGGAGTTGCCAGCAAAGGGGTAATCTTCTACAAGTGGTGACTTAGATTTCTGTTTATTGCATGCTCAATGATTCTTTAGCACTTCATACTTTGGCATTTAATTAACTACCAGACTTTTGGTTTGTGGTGATATTTGGCTGATTCTGTTTATTTGCTTTCTCGAGAAACAGAGGAAGAGGAAGGAATGACATGATCAATCGTCTGGGACCGACGGTCTCTCCTAGGTTCTCAAACAAAAAATTATTAAGCAGGCAAGATCTCTCAGTCTTTCTCTATTTGAGCATGTGGATAATGAATCCTGGGAGCTTAATATCTATTTACATCTAAAAGGAAATATGATTGGGAGCTGATATTCTGAACTAATCGACCAGTCTCTCAACTAGAAGGTAAAGATGGTTGGTTCAATATAAGATCATTCAAACAAAAAAATTCATCTTTTTAAACATTTTACTGCTGTTTTGTGGGTAGGAGTTCAATATTATGCTTATAAGAGCGTTTGAGGTCACCCACTTAATAACATTAGTACTTTTTGTTGAAATCACTTGGGTTTCTGTGGAATCTCAAGGACATAAAGGCAAAAGTTTGAGTCTTTGTTCTATAATTATGTTGGATTGAAAATTTGGTGCCTTTGTTCTTTCTTGCATGTGCTTGGAATTACAATGAAGTTTGAGTCTTTCTTGCTATGAATCTATTCATGGACTTTGAAATAGAAACAAGGTTTGCATCTTTTAATTGCCTCCACTGTATTTCAATTTCTTTCCCTTTTATTAATTTTGATTTATTTCTCCCTCTGATGGGATTGAACAAGCTTTTGATACTTTGGACTTTGAGGTGACTGTTTGTGCGTGAATAGGGGCTTGCCATTGCCCTTGCTGCTGTTGTGGGACAGAGCCGGTGTATATGTACAGAGGTTGCGGTATACATTGTTCTCTCTCCCTCTCTTTAATTTATTTTTTTCTTCCTTTAGTGGAATTTCGTCAAATATTTTGGTTCCGGATTTTTTGTGTTGAAAAAATTTAAATAAAGGTGTTTTATGACGTTCTGTGTTTGTAAATATCTTTTGTAGAACAACACAGAATGTTGACTGACTTCGAAGGTGCTACAAGAAAAAACGGAGTAGGGTTCCGCATTTGGACTAGCAAAGAGGTTTGTCAATTGTTCTCTCATCCTCAATTTTTTTTTTCAATAAGTCGATTACATCTCAGCCTTAAATTCACTTTTATTTATTTATTTCTGTTTAATATAATGAGACAATTTCTGTTACAGAATTCTAAATTATGCTCTCTCTTTTTCCATGTTAGGGTACTAAGATGCTTGGGGGTTTTTTTTATTCTCTTTTCCACTGCATATTATAACTTAGATGGGTATGCTTCAAGAAGGTTGGTTTTATTCTTGAAGAATACCCATTTGGTGATGTCATGTCATTTGAATCGCATTTTGTATTTGATGTTTGGCTTTGTTGGCAGATGTGAAGGAGGCTTATGTGTGCATATTCTGTTTGTAATTCTCCGTTTCATGATTGATTTGATTATCTGTTTTTATCCTCTAGGTTTGTTGAGATGTTAATAAAATTTTGTGCTTTTGCAAAATATTGGTTCATCCTTTCAATTTATATGATATGAATGCGTCCTGTAGTATGCGTATTTAGATTTCTTATTTGACAATTTATAAGCTAAAATAGGATGCCACAATTTGGTACATACATGCCGCCACTAAGCTGTTGTTTGATTTGATATTTGTGGAAGTTTTGCAACGCATTTATAGATTCTTACACACTGACCCTTAAGAATGAAAATTTCCTTTTATGGCAACCCATAACAAATACCAGTGTAGCTTGCAGGGCTTGGATTGTGCATCAAGTACTGTAGAGCTTGGATTGTGCAGCAAGTACTGAAGAAGTTGTGGCACTGGAACACCAAGGACTTTGCAAGTGAAAGGAGCTACCAGCAAAGGGCTAATCTTCTGCAAGTCGTGACTCAGATTTTTTATTTTTGTATGCTCAATGATTCTTTGGCACTTCTTTGGCATTTAATTAACTACCATATATTTGGTTTGTGGTGATATTTGGCTGATTCTGTTCATTTGCTTTCTCGGGAAACAGAGGAAGAGGAGGGAAAAGTAGAAATGGTCATATCAAGTCATACAATAGTCATATCAAGTCATGTAACCCAAGCAGTTTGTAAGCCATGTTTGAACATGGTGCACATAGGTATCTCTTGAGCTCCCTACTGTCCTCCCATATATGTGATAGTTAGGATTAACCCAACTAGTAGGTCCATAATTTGTTTCATCATCTTAAACTCCATAACTAGTTCCACTATAATCAGACATGACATAACCATAGCCATCATAAGATTCATTTGAGTTAGTACTAGGTCTAGTTTCTATGCTCATAGATCCAAAATTGATCGCCATGTCCTCTTTAGATGGATTGGAGGTATGTGGGCAATGGACTGTGCAAAGATTCTCCATATTAATAAATTATAGGATTCTGGGCAAGGATTAGCTATTTTTGGGTTTCAATTTGTTTCAATTGCTTTCAAAACTTTTGAATTTTTTTTGGGTTTTGTTATGGGTATTGGGAAATATCGGGGATATCGGCAAAATATCGGAAATATTGCACTTATCGGGGATATATCGTCGATACAGGGAAAGATATGGCCTTACCCCGTAGTATTAGTGTCGATAGTTGAAAATACCGATATATTGGTGTATCGGCCGATATTTCAATCCTTGATCCACACCTTCTACACCCTATTTCTCTACACATTTCTCTCAAAAACTTAAATGCTTTATGCTCCACTGTAGCCTTTGGTAGTTTTCTCTGCTTTCACTTGGTTCCATTTTAAGTTTTTACTTTTTCTAAAAAATATTTATTGTAAATTTGTCACTTTCTTCCCTACATATTTTAACGACTTTATACACATTTGACGCAATTTCAAAACCGCAGCATTGCGCCGGCGCCTTTGCTAGTAATAATATGACTTCCTAAAAGCCTTATTTATAGTGGGTAGGAAATAAGATTAAAATACGAATCCTAAACCATGTAGGAATTGAAATAAGAATTTAAAACAAGGCTAGTAGTTGGCATTGTTGTGATGTGAAAATAATCACAGTCAGATTTGCTGTGAGAGAAATCAGTTGTGATAGAAAGTAGTTTGACGTTTGACAAACTTTTTATTAAAAGTGATGCTGGTACAATAATAAGTTGTTGAGTGTTTGGTAAATTTTTGTGTGAAAGTATTGTGAGCTGTGTATAATGACTAAAAAGAATATTGGCAGTATAATAATCTCTGCAATTGGCAGTCACACTGGAAGATATCATGATCAATATTCTTATGGTAACATCTTTAGCTTTTTCTTAATAGCACTTGATTCACTAAATTGTCCAAGTTTATGGATGAAGAACCATGTGGACCAGTAGCTTCTTCTGCAAGTTTCTTCCACTCCATGACCTTATTTTTCATCTTCTTACCCTTCTCTCCCACCATTAACTCTTTGACAAGCTTCTCTACCTCATCCCTCTTCACATCATTACTGATCTCCATGCCAATGCCCCATTCATTGCAAGTATAGCGACAGTCCATTTGCTGGTCTCCGAAGAATGGCCAACAGAGCATAGGAACTCCTGCAGTAATGCTCTCAACTGTTGAATTCCAACCGCTGTGCGTTAAAAATCCTCCAACTGATGGGTGGTTAAGGACTTGCTCTTGTGGGCACCACCCAGCTATTAGACTTCTTTCCTTAGTTTCAGCCACAAACTCAGGCGGCAAAATAGCGGATTCTCCAATAACTAGATCAGGTCTAATTACCCAAAAGAATGGAAGCTTGCTATTTGCAAGTCCCCACCCAAACTCTACAAGCTGTTCTGGTGTCATGACTGCTATACTGCCGAAATTCACATAGACAACTGAGTTTGGTGCCTTGGTGTTTAGCCACTCGAGGCATTCAGTTTCTTCTTTCCATAGACTGTATCCCATTTTCAAAGGGTGTTCTGGTATCTGATTGAGATGCAATTGAAGAGGGCCAACGGTGTACACATGGGGAAGCATAGATGAGAGAGCATCCAAAACATCTGACTCCAAGGCATCAAAAGTATGAAGAACAACTGCCGAAGCTTCATGAGCTCTATCGGTTGCTTCCATGACGAAGTTAAAGATGGTGTCATCTGCACTTGTGGTTTGCAAGAAGGTCGGGAGATCCCTCAATCGGATATCTCTCATTCCCGGGATCCAATCTAGTACGGTGTCCAGATAGCCATTTGTGAAACAGCTCTCATCATCTGCAATAGACAAATGAAATTCAATTGAAGAAACATTTCATTTGCATGTTTAGAAACAACAATTGCTTTAATTAATAGTTATATATTTCACCTTTGAGTGGAGCAAGTCCTTTTTCGACCACAGCGCGAAGTTGTATAAATCCCATGAAGCTGCAGGCAGCTATAGTGTAGAACAGCACTATGGGGGCTCCAATTTCTTCAGCAGCTATGATTGTGAACGTGGACATGAAACCATCTGAAACTATGCAAGTCACTGGAGGATTGCTGGATGTTTCTATGGCATCATTGTTGAGTTTTGCAAGGAGGGTATGAAAGGGAGCCAAGAAATTTTTTCTGACGGACTCACAAAGCAAAGTGATATCTTGTGTGGTGTCTTCATTTGAATCTGGAAGGCTATCTGGGATGGCTTCAAATTGAAAATCCGGCAAGCCATCAAGGGAATTGGGTCCTAAAGATTTAAGAAAGCGCTTGTGATTGAACTCTGTGTTAACAAAGATTATATGAAAACCTCTACGGTGGAGGAGCTTTGCAAATTTAATCATTGCCTTTATATGACTTTGAGCAGGGAATGGAATGCAAAGAGCATGTGGCTTAGTAGCTACTTCTGTGGAATCCATCTGAGCTTTTGTGTGTGCATTGCAGTGCTTGCTAATGCAGATTATTTATAAAGCAAAACTTAGCTACTTTTCAATGTGTCCTGTTTTCTCTGTTTTTTCCCCTCCACACAAGTAAGTCTATGCAGATAAGATATCCACAGAGAGAACAAAGTTGTGAGACAAATTGAGGTGAGAAGAAGCGAAGGGGAACTGGTATCTTCTATTGGCTTTTCCCCTATAAAGAATAATTTTGTTTCATTATCCTTTCTTGGCCTTTCCCCAGTTCTTTCTCCAATTACTGGGCCACAAAAAGTTCAGTTCTCATTCTACTTCTGCTCTGAATAAGAAAATGACAAAAAAAACATATATATATATATATATATATAATCATGGCTTAATTACTGTTTTACTTTCTAAAATGGGCGCTCGGTTTTAATTTAACCCATAAAACTGAAAATTTCTCACTTAGCCCCCTAGAATCTCTTAAAGCTGCTGGAATTTTCTTGCTTTGCAACTTCTGTCTTTTTTGGTCTACAAAACCGTTAAATGTGCTGATGTGGCAGGGGCATTTTAATAATTCGGCTATTAAAAAACTTTATAATCCAAATTAAATATGTTTTAATTTTTGAAGATTAACTACACAGACCCAATCACCCCAAACCCATCCCTCCCCCATGCCCGATCATCCTCAGCCACCATCATCCATACCCAGCAGGCCCCACCCATGCCTAGCAGTTAATAAAAAAGATGCATACCCAAAATCAAAGAGCCGAAACAAATACGCTATACATAAAAAATCAAACAAAAGGCCCAAGAAAATCATCCAATTTGCAAAACCTGTATTGAAAACTATGGGAAAACAACACCCAACGAAGAACCTCACAAATTGAGCTATCAAAAAATCGAAATAAAACAGACCCAGATGTTGATACAAATTTAAGTGTACATGTTTTCTTATTTTTATTTTTGTGTACATGTTTTTTTTTAATTTTATACAAATTTAAGTATTTTTGATATTAAATAATCTAATAAACATTAAAATAAATTTTTTTGAAGTCCAATGCAGTCCGGCCCATACCAAACAACGGATTAGATTTAAGTCTAGTGCAGTCTAGCCCAACTTAATGTGTCAAACAACTTATTAAAGTCCAACCAAATTCAAGCCAAACCAGTCTAACACTTCAAGCTCAATCATAACCAATTCAATCCAGCCCACTAAATAAGGCCTTGGTGGTTTATTTTTGGGGGCTGCTATGTTTGGAGTTTCAGATGGGTGGGTTTGCTGGGTTTGGGTGGTGGGGGTTATTGGGTTTGGATGATGGTGGATAAGGATGATCGAGAGTGGGGGAGGGATGGGTTTGTGGTGATGGGTCTGTGTAGTTAATTTTTTTTATAAAAAAAATTTAAATATATTTTTTAATATTTAATTTGGATTACAAAGTATTTTAATAGCTAAATTATTAAAATGCCCCTACCACGTCAGCACACTTAACGGTTTTGTGAACATAAATAGACTAAAGTGGTAAAGTGAGAAAATTTTAGCAATTTTTAGAGATTTTGGAATTAAGTGAGAAATTTTAATTCCAAGGGTAAAGTGAGACCAAACACCCGTTTCAAGGGGTATAACAATAATGAAGCCAAAAATCGCTGCAGTGCTTGCAAATGTAGATTATTTTATTTCACTAATTCAAACTATCTATTTTTGTAAATATTCATTCAAAGATCATCATTACAAAAAATTACTTGAATCCGATATCATTTGACCATTCAATTAAATTATTGAAATTTAAGTAATCTCTTGAAGCGAGTTTATTGATTTTGTTGATCTCTATTAGATGTCATAATGATTTTCAATTTGTCTAATTTTTTTATAAGGATGATTTATGAGTGAAGACTTGAAAAATAGACGGTTTGGATCGTTGAAAAAAAAGTCGTAAGATACCCTTTAATTTTTAGACTATTAGTTATTTATACTAGCCCCTTGGCACATGCGTGAGCATGTGCCAATTGGTTATATTTTTTATTTTTTATTTTATTTTTAGAATTAATAAAAGATAACATGGGTAGTTATGTTCCATAAAAGTAGGACTTATTATCTGATTTTGTTTTTAATTTTTTTAAATATAAAATAATGTGAATTTACCATGTTATCATCATTTCATTAATAATTTCAATTCTTAATGTTTGAATTAACCAAGGGTATTTTCTGGTATTTTGAATGTTTCACCATTATCTGCCTTTTACTTTATATATATAGATTATTATAAGAAACAATTTCTACCACAATTTTTTCCATTATCTATACAATCATAAGTTGTATCAATCAATGACGAACTTTTCGAAATACTTGACCAACATGATTGTATAAATTCAAAAAAATTTAAAAAATTTAATCATATTTTGTTGACTGTTAGTGATGTAACAGTTTCTAATATATATATATATATAGTCCCATTCTATTAAGGGATTCTTTAAATAATTTTAAATTTTTATAATAATATAATCTAGAAGTTAGTCATTGGTTGATAGATAGTCAAATTTTCGACACACAAATATCCGTGCAAAGAAAAATCAGTTGATCAAGACAACAAGGAAACTACTTGATCAATCAAGACAAAAAGACAGAGACTTGAACTTTCGTTTCTTGGCGATGTAAGGATAAATTAAGGAAGATGCTATACGATAATTTGGTTCATTATTTACCCTTTTTATATACTGCTAAAACAGAATAATACTTAGACTTCGGTTTCTTGCCGATGTAAGGATAATTTGGTTCATTATTTCCCCTCTTCAATTCTGTAATTTTGTGTTACAGTATCTCCCTTCTTTTTTTTTATACTGCCAGACTCAACAACTTGATTTGGTGTCATGACCGTTATACTCCCAACCAATCAAGAATCATCTATATACCTCCAATAATTAAGGGAAATTTATAATAAAACACATTTCTAGCATTGAATTTACATATAAACCCTAAAATATTTGAATTGAAGAAGGAATATAAAAAAAAACTCAAAAAGGACCAGGTGTAGTATTTTTAAAATAAATAAAATTGAATGATGTGTGAAATACCATTAGTATCCTGGCATTATGATATTTAGGGGAAAAAAAAACAATGATGACATTGTTGTAATTTTTGGGTACATTTTGATGACATTGTTGTTATGGTTTTTCAAAAGTAAAATGGGTTTTTTTTTCCTAAGAATTGAGTATTGTAGAGTTTTTCTATAT
Organism: Prunus armeniaca; assembly: GCA_903112645.1. Classification (NCBI taxonomy): domain Eukaryota; kingdom Viridiplantae; phylum Streptophyta; class Magnoliopsida; order Rosales; family Rosaceae; genus Prunus; species Prunus armeniaca. The sequence goes on along the minus strand of CAEKDK010000003.1, from coordinate 17,512,689 downwards.
TTTGGGCCCTATTTATAGAGTTTAGATCTTCTGTCCCCATTTCCTTTGTTCCCCCTCTGGTCCCTATTTGGAATTTTGACACATGCTGCCACGTCGCTTCAACTTCATCACTTCTTGTTTTCATCTTCACTGCTGTTCTTCCAAGAGTTCTCTGCACCTCTCCAGTGTTTTCAAAATTCAGTGGACAATGTGAATCCATAGCGGTTTAATTTTTTTAACCCAAGACTCGCTCATTATTAGGCCAATCTAACCCAACTCTCTAATTATCGGATTGACCCAAAATTGTACCCAGCCTAATACTAGGTATACATAGGGATTGGAGGCCCTAGGCGGCCGGCTAGGCGCAGGGAGTCCCCATGTTAGCTGTTAACATCATTAACTTAATTTTGCTCAACACATGTCGGAAGCTAAACAGATGGCACACATGTCTTGCTTGTTCCTGTTTCTTCCACTTCATGTTTTTTTTTCTTTTACTTTTTTCAATCCAAGGTCGCTTACTGAGGTGAAGAAATTGTTGAAGAGAATATGACACATAAGCATTGATGCATTGACCGCAGCCATTATAGGAGATCAAAGGAGACTGTCGACAAAGAAGCTAAATTAGCAATCAAATATTTGTATAATTTGGTAACTGATGAGACTTTAGAGTGAAACCTTAATCAGATGTCAAATACGTCAAGTAATTAAGGGCATGTTTACGTATCAGTAATGGAGAAACTAAGGAATCAAAGAATTTAAGAATTGGAGAACTACTAAATCGATATGGGAAGAATCATTCCCAATAAGCTGTTTACTAAACATATGGAATTAGCAATGGAATAGGATTGATTCCCATTGTTATTGTTTCCTAATTTGCATGAATCAGAATCTAAATTAATTTTAGAATTATGGTAAAGTGATAAGAGTATTTTTGGAAGTTATTAAGAGAAAACAGGAATGGGAATCGTATCGACTACTCTCCCCTAGTTGATTTGATTCCTAGTTTTGATGGAATGTGATTACGGATTTTGAGGTGGGGCCCACTTATTTATTCATTCATGGATGAAGATTCTAAAACATTCTTGAAGGAAATGCCCCCTTAAGAAAGATCTTGGGTTCGAATCCTAGCATTCGTCTAGTGTGTGTGAGTTTAGTATGTTATCACCCCTCTCAAAAGTAAAGGTCTTCAAAAAAAAACAAAAAAAAACACTTTCTTGATTTGTGGCGAATTTGTGTCACACTTTTGTATATATCACTGTCTTCTTTGGTAATTATAATATTTTCTCATTATTTGTAAGGACCCGGTCCTAAATAAATTGGTGAATATTAATTTATTCAGATAAAATGACCATTTTGCCCTTATAATATTTTGTTAGATTTAAGGTTGACTTTTGACCAGGAAGGAAATTGGGAATTTCGATTGCACTGTTGCGTAGAGCACGGCGAGATGAGTCCGTAGACACGTAGTGGGCTCGAATCGGAGTTGTAACGAGAGAGATACGATCAAAATACCCTCAGTGGCATAATCGTAAATATTTCGAAATGGGTTTTTAGTAAAATCTGAAAACTCTCTCTCTCTCTCTCTCTTGGTCGCGAGCAGCCCGCCCCCTCCCATTTTTTTTCTACACAGCCGGTGGCTCCAAGGAGCCACCACTGCCGTTACAGGCCACGGCTGGCTTCGAGATCAGACCCAAAAGAACCGGGCTGCCTCCTTCTTCCCATCCCGACCAATTTCAGCTGCTGGAACCGCCGGTACTGGCCGGAAATTGAAGAAATCCGAGCTGTTTTCGGACAGATTTTGACAGATTTTCCAAGTCTTCGTTCTCTCTCATTTCTCCACCAAAACGGACGAATGAGGTATGGATTCTCGACTATTTTTCATGATCTAGCTGCCTGTTGGATAGGATTCCAGGAATTTTGAGAGTTTGTAGTTCGATTTTGGAATTAGGTTTCGGCCGGTTTTCAAATTGAATTTCCGGCCACTTCCGTCGATAATTTGGGGTATGTCCAAGAACAAAAGTGACTCCAAATTAGGTGTATTACCTAGGGTAGGAGTCTTGGCACGAGATTCTAAGATTTTCCGGCGATGCGATATCGCTTTGGACACCCACGCGCTGCCGGCACGTGTGGCGGCGCATGGGCACTGTAGTTGAGGGGCATTTTTGTCCCAATGCGATCCTCTCGATGTCACGAGCGCATAGGTGTGCTCAGATTTCAATTTGGATACCGTTAGGGTTCCGAACGGATATCGCATATTGCGTATTTTCCGGGTTCGCTAGGTTTGGACCGTTGGATGGTCCTGAGGTTATAATATGTTGATCTAGGCATTACTAGGATCGTATAGGATTCGACGGATCGTAAAACGGAGTCCCGGATACTCCGGATAAGCCAACCCTAGGGTTAGGGTTTTAGTAATCGTCCGATCGTGAGTGATCTGACCGTCCGATCGTGAGCGATCTGACCGTCCGATCGTGAGCGATCTGGATCCGGATCAAACTTGCAGGACGTGTGTCCTAGACCTTGTAGGACCTATAGGAACTGTCAGATCGGAATTTGAAGGTCGTGGACCTGGGGGCTCGTTTGACCGAGGCTGGGTAGTTTGACCCTGGGTTGACCGTGAGACTTCCTAGGTAGTGTTACCTTCCTAGGAAGATTATAATGACCCTAGTGACAGGCCTTGAGAGTTGTTGAGTGATAATGTTTCAATGTGTTATTATCGGATTTAGAATTGTGATAGATTCGAAAGGTATAGAGGTTTGGAACAATTGAATTAAGAAAGAAAATATCATTTGATAATGTTGTGATAAAGGTTACGAACTCCACCATCATACGTACCTTCCCTGGTTACTATTCACACACGTGCCGTGTTTCGAGCGTGTGGGCTTTCTTGGTTACGGATCCTGGAATTGTGGGATGTCGGGAATATTATGATATGGTTTGGATATGTTGAAATACGGGGCATCCTTGATGAGATGTTGCTGTGGACCCTGAGGGGTGGTATTAAGAAATACGGGGCATCCTTGATGAGATGTTGCCGTGGACCTTGAGGGGTGGTAGTCTGCGCGTGTAGGATTGGTTTTCAGACGTACAAGCTTTGATTTTATCGGTTGTACGTGCTGGCTGAGAGTTAGTCCCCCAGTTGGACGGCTCGTTCCCTAGCCACATGGACGTTTGAGGGCTGGATATTTGTGAGCTAGTCAACAATCCCCTGTTGGATTGTTTCCCCCAGTACATGATGTGCAGCATCACATGTACCTCCCTTTGGATACTGATACATGGAAATGGATATGGATTTGTGGATATGTTGATACCCGGGCATACCTTAACGGGGTGTTACCGTAGACCCTTGACTGGGTAGTCTGCGCGCGTAGGATTGTTTACAGGCGTACGGGTCTTGATTCTTCGTCCGTACGTGCTGGGCTGAGAGTTAGTCCCCCAGTTGGACGGCTTGATCCCTAGACACATGGTGAATTGAGGGATTGCTCTGCCATGTGGACTAGTCAAACGATCCTCTATTGGATTGTTTCCCCTGGTACATGATGATGGTGAGAGGTGGGTGTTATTATATATATATATATATATATATGTATATGTGGTTTTTGATTCGGGATTGAGATTCGTGAGATTGTCCTTTGAGAGGACCTTGTACATGTATAAATGTTTACGCCCCGGTTTGGGAGGTGTTGTTCGGCAACATACGCCTTGGATAGGGTATGGTTGCAGGTTGATTTGATATAAAGGAAGAGTTTGAGAATGTGTTCATTGTGTTTAGTGGGAAATTGATTGGTGATAAATTTGAAATGTATTTGTTGGTTCTGCTTTAATTAATTGTATATTATCGGAGATGTGACCGTTGATATGGAAGAACTACGTGTGGCTTGATCCCTGGTTGAGGGTACGTAGGCAGCCTTGGGTGATGCCTGGGTGCAGCCGCGGGTTAAACCTCACTTAGGTTGTGTTAGTGAGGTTGGTTCGGACCTTGTCTTTGGTCCTGAAATTCGGATGAAACCGAGATGTGATTAGATAATGGTTCATACTCCCATTTGACTACGGGAGGGTGGTATTAGAGTGTTGTGGTTGATTTAGGGGCAAGACCCGTTTGGGGTGTTGTATGTTTAGGCTGAGGCCCCGAGCTATTTGTGATAGTGATATGAGGTTGAAACCTTGCGTGTTGGATGCTTGGGGGAAGTTATTTTTTTTATTGATTGCGTGGTTGGTAGTTTACTTTGAATTATCAGAGGGCCGGAGGCCATTATTGTGAATTGCATGTTCTTACATTGTGCGTGCTGCCAGTTGTGGTTATTAAATGCGTTTTATGCAGGTGGAAATTTTGGGAAATGTTCAAATTACAGGGGAGACTGCCGAATTTTCGGCAGAAAGTCTCGTGCCCTTACTCCTCTTGAAGAAGGAGGTTACCTTTTTAAGGAGTGAAACCAGCATGGGTGTGATGCCGGGGTCTCCGCAGGATTCGTCTCGGGTTTTGTGAAAAATTCGGGGCGGGTCCTGTCATTATTTCTTTCTATTGCTTAGATATTTATTTACCACCTAAATTGTCTTTGCAATTAGTTGTAATCAGTCAACAATGGAGCATATATACTATTTATGGAAGACGTCAATATATAATTTGAGCAAGCACTTTAGGATAGTGGATTTTCCCATTCTAGTAATCTTATCCACTTGGTCTACAAATGCGCCATACGCAAGCAGCTGTAAAGAAGTTGTAAGTTTTTGCTCCAGAAAAAGACCCAAAACTCCAAGAGCATCGTACTTCTGAATGAAGTATATGCGTCGTCATTACAAACAACATGCATGATTTTATTGAACAAATGGGGCTGCATTCTATATTGCCCTCGAAAATGAACACTAGAGTACAACGAATTTGGGATAAAGTAATATTCCAAGAGATTCTTACCTTGAGAGTGCCTACGTCTGTCCGCGTTCGGGTCACGGTCGGGTTGTGAACTATAGTGGTGTTGGCTTGATTGATCGAGCATACCTACTGTTAAAACAACTTGATCATCTTTTGCTTCCCACTCCCTTTCTTCTTTGGCACGTTTGAGCATTCTTTCTTCATTTTCTCACTCGGCCCTCTCCAACAACCTCCTCGTGTAAGACATTGAAAGTAGAATGTGTTTTGTAAAATCTGATAAATGAAAGGATAGAGAGGATATCAATGATTGATGTGACTTGAGGGTGTGGTTTTATAAATGGATTTAGAAGATAGAGATGACATGTGACGCAATAGTAGCAATTGAAAATCTTATCTGAAATATGAGATGTGAATTTTATAATAAATATGGACACCTGGCCATCGGAAATCTTATCCAAATATTTTATCCGAAAATCTTATCAAAATTAATCTTATAAATATAAAAATAAAATTAATTTGTTGAGAATAGTAATTGCCCTTTGCCATGGCAAATGGTGGAAAAGCAACAATAAAATTGCTAGGGCAGACACTATTCACATGAATAGTACAAGCCCTTACCTACCCTGGCCTTTTGCCATGGCAAATGGGGTGAAAATGCTCTAAGCAGTCAACATTGGAGCATATAGTATTTGTGGGAGACATTAATATATAATTTGAACATAATTAATTAAAATCTTAGAGCAAAATAAAATTCTAGCTATAGTAACATAGGTTTTACAGCCCTGAGTACATATTGCTAGCTAGTTGATTATTTGAGACAATAGCAATAAAAATAAAAATTAACATCTTAGGGTAAAATCTTTAGCTTTTTCTTAATAGCACTTGATTCACTAAATTGTCCAAGTTTGTGGATGAAGAACCATGTGGCCCAGTGGCTTCTTCTGCAAGTTTCTTCCACTCCATGACCTTATTTTTCATCCTCTTACCCTTCTCACCCTCCATTAACTCTTTGACAAGCTTCTCTACCTCATCCCTCTTCACATCATTACTAATCTCCATGCCAATGCCCCATTCATTGCAAGTATAGCGACAGTCCATTTGCTGATCTCCGAAGAATGGCCAACAGAGCATAGGAACTTCGGCAGTAAGGCTCTCAACAGTTGAATTCCAACCGCTGTGCGTTAAAAATCCTCCAACTGATGGGTGGTTAAGGACTTGCTCTTGTGGGCACCACCCAGCTATTAGACTTCTTTCCTTAGTTTCAGCCACAAACTCTCGCGGCAAAATAGCGGATTCTCCAATAACTAGATCAGGTCTAATTACCCAAAAGAATGGAAGCTTGCTATTTGCAAGTCCCCACCCAAACTCTACAAGCTGTTCTGGTGTCATGACTGCTATACTGCCGAAATTCACATAGACAACTGAGTTTGGTGCCTTGGTGTTTAGCCACTCGAGGCATTCAGTTTCTTCTTTCCATAGACTGTATCCCATTTTCAAAGGGTGTTCTGGTATCTGATTGAGATGCAATTGAAGAGGACCAAACACATGGGGAAGCATAGATGAGAGAGCATCCAAAACATCTGGCTCCAAAGCATCAAAAGTATGAAGAACAACTGCCGAAGCTTCATGAGCTCTATCGGTTGCTTCCATGATGAAGTTAAACATGGTGTCATCCGCATTTGTGGTTTGCAAGAAGGTCGGGAGATCCCTCAAACGGATATCTCTCATTCCCGGGATCCAATCTATTACGGTGTCCAGATAGCCATTTGTGAAACAGCTCTCATCTGCAATAGACAATTGAAGAAACATTTCATTTGCATATTTAGAACCAAGCAGTTAAGAGTTAACCATAAGTTAAACAACAATTGCTTCAATTAATAGTTATATATTTCACCTTTGAGTGGAGCAAGTCCTTTTTCGACCACGGCACGAAATTGTTTACATCCCATGAAGCTGCAGGCAGCTATAGTGTAGAACAGCACTATAGGGGCTCCAATTTCTTCAGCCGCTGTGATTGTGAACGTGGACATGAAACCATCTGAAACTATGCAAGTCACAGGAGGATTGCTGGATGTTGATATGGCATCATTGTTGAGTTTTGCAAGGAGGGCATGAAAGGGAGCCAATAAATTTTGTTTTCTGACGGATTCACAAAGCAAGGTGACATCTTGCGTGGCATCTTCATCTGAATCTGGAAGGCTATCCGGGATGGCTTCGAACCGAAAATCAGGCAAGCCATCAAGGGAATTGGATCCTAGAGATTTAAGAAAACGCTTGTGATTGAACTCTGTGTTAACAAAGGTTATATGAAAACCTCTATGGTGTAGGAGCTTTGCAAATTTAAGCATTGCCTTTATATGACTTTGAGCAGGAACTGGAATGCAAACAGCATGTGGCTTAGTAGCTACTTCTGTGGAACCCATCTTAGCTTTTGTGTGTGCATTGCATTGCAGTGCTTGCAAAAACAGATTATTTATACAGCAAAAGTGGGCTACTTTTCAACGTGTCCTGTTTTGGCTCTCTGTTTTTTCCCAGTCAAAATAGGAAACTGAGGATAATGTCAAAAAAAGAAGTCGTCAAACAAATTGAGGTAATGAGATGAAGTAGCAAAGTGAAACTGGGATCTTCACTTTACCTGCAACATAAATAACTATATAGTGGTAGAAATTGTTGCTCAAGTATTTCTAGAAGTTAGTCATTGGTTGATATATATAGATAGTCAAATTTTCGACTAGTATAAGGGAATGTGAAATTATCTGTAGTAAAGTTAGTCATTGGTTGATAGATAGTCAAATTTTCGACACACAAATATCTATGCAAAGAAAAGTCAGTTGACAAAATGATTTATGGAATGCAAACATCTCAATTTTCTATATAAAAAAAAAAAAAAAAAAAAAAAAAAAATTACTATGTTCCATGTTGGTATTCTTCAAATTCAATATTATCTTGTATCTTTCAATGATTAATGTTAGATCTTAAAACCATAACAGATACAACATGCTAAAATATGAATATGGTTTGAATACTTTATGTTTAGTTGTATTTTTCTCCATAATGAGGTTTATATAGGAGTTTATATAAGTGCTTTATAAGGAAATAGATACAGTAATCAAGTAGGATAGTATCTCCTAAATATACAATGATTTGTTAATTATATAAAATAAGAAAGTAAATCCCTAAATTAATCAAGAAAATAAATCTCCTTGTTTAATTAGGAGAGTCGCGCCAACACTCCTCCTCAAGTTGGTGCATATACATCACTAAAGCCCAACTTGGTAAGTGAGTTATAAAATACTCTTACACAAATAGTTTTTGTAAAAACATCTACCAATTGATCTTCTGAGTTTATGAATGGGAGGCGAATGATCTTATTCTCAATTTTTTCTTTGTTGAAATGTCTATCCATCTCAACATGCTCGGTTCGATCATGTTGAACTGGATTATGAGCAATATCGATAGCTGACTTGTTGTCACAATGCAACTCTATTGGCTTTTCTAGTTTGAAGCCCAATTCTGTCAAGAGTCTTCTAATCTACAATAATTCACAAACTCCTTGAGTCATTCCTTTATACTCTGCTTCTATACAAATTTGGTTTAGGCCAAAGCTGGGCTACATTTAGCCCGATTGGAGAGCTAAAGGGCCAAATTTGGCCCTCTAAATTTGGCCAAAATTTTGTTTAGCCCATGACTAGAGATGAGTTTTGCGTTATTTTAGGGCTATATTTGGGATATAGCCCATGACTGGAGATGGCCTAAGGACCTTCTAATTCTGTCCACAAAAAAAAAGAAGAAAAAAGAAAAAAAAAAAGAGACCTTACTTTTGAACCCAAAAAAAAATATTCAATGGTAAGGCCCGGGTTGGCCATACCACCATCATCAAATTAATGTTGCTCAACACAGGCCGAAAGCTAAACAGATGGCACGCTTAGAATCAAACTCAATTTCCACACACAAAATAAAAGCCACCGTTTTTTTCCCAGGTCATCTGCGCTTCCCTTAGAACCTCAGTTTTTAATTGCTGTTTCTTCCACTTCCACTGCTCTTTTTTTTTCTTTTTTCTTTTCAATCCTTCCTGAGGTGAAGAAACTGTTGAAGAGAATATGACACATGCAGAATTGCAGATAAGCATTGAGGCATTGAGGGCAGCCAAAATAGGAGATCAAAGAAGAATGTCAAAAAAAGAAGCTCAGCAGTCAAACATATTAAGGTAATAAGGAAAGACGAGGAAACAAAGTTGGATTTTCTCTTTTCTTTAATCTATTGATTGGGTTAGTGCACAATTGCCTGACGAATGATGAGACTTTAGAGTTGATGGCTTGAAGCATAGTGAAACCTTAATCAGAATAAAATTCTAGATAAAGTAACAGGTTACAGATTGTCTAAATATTCTTATGGAAATGATAATTCACATCAATATTCTTATGGAAACATCTTTAACTTCATCTCAATAGCACTTGATTCACTAAATTGTCTAAGTTTGTGGATGAAGAACCATGTGGACCAGTAGCTTCTTCTGCAAGTTTCTTCCATTCCTTGACCTTATTTTTCATCTTCTTACCCTTCGCTCCCTCCATTAACTCTTTGACAAGCTTCTCTACCTCATCCCTCTTCACATCATTACTAATCTCCATGCTAATGCCCCATTCATTGCAACTATAAAGACAGTTCATTTGCTGTTCTGCGAAGAAAGGCCAACAGAGCATAGGAACTCCAGCAGTAAGGCTCTCAACAGTTGAATTCCAACCGCTGTGTGTTAGGAATCCTCCAACTGATTGGTGGTTAAGGACTTGCTCTTGTGGGCACCACCCAGCTATTAGACTTCTTTCCTTAGTTTCAGCCACAAACTCAGGCGGCAAAAGAGCGGATTCTCCAATAACTAGATCAGGTCTAATTACCCAAAAGAATGGAAGCTTGCTATTTGCAAGTCCCCACCCAAACTCTACAAGCCTTTCTGGTGTCGTGACTGCTATACTGCCGAAATGCACATAGACAACTGAGTTTGGTGCCTTGGTGTTTAGCCACTCGAGGCATTCAGTTTCTTCTTTCCATAGACTGTATCCCATTTTCAAAGGGTGTTCTGGTATGTGATTGAGATGCAATTGAAGAGGGCCAACGGTGTACACATGGGGAAGCATAGATGAGAGAGCATCCAAAACATCTGACTCCAAGGCATCAAAAGTATGAAGAACAACTGCGGAAGCTTCATGAGCTCTATCGGTTGCTTCCATGATGAAGTTAAATACGATGTCATCCGGATTTGTGGTTTGCAAGAAGGTCGGGAGATCCCTCAAACGGATATCTCTCATTCCCGGGATCCAATCTATTACGGTGTCCAGATAGCCATTTGTGAAACAGCTCTCATCTGCAATAGACAATTGAAGAAACATTTCATTTTGCATATTTACAAACAAGCAGTTAAGAGTTAACCATAAGTTAAACAACAAGTGCTTCAATTAATAGTTATATATTTCACCTTTGAGTGGAGCAAGTCCATTTTCGACCACGGCGCGAAGTTGTTTACATCCCATGAAGCTGCAGGCAGCTATAGTGTAGAACAGCGCTATAGGGACTCCGATTTCTTCAGCAGCTGTGATTGTGAACGTGGACATGAAACCATCTGAAACTATGCAAGTCACAGGAGGATTGGTGGATATTGATATGGCATCATTGTTGAGTTTTGCAAGGAGGGCAAGAAAGGGAGCCAAGAAATTTTGTTTTCTGACGGATGCACAAAGCAAGGTGACATCTTGTGTGGCATCTTCATCTGAATCCGGAAGGCTATCCGGGATGGCTTCGAATTGAAAATCAGGCAAGCCATCAAGGGCATTGGGTCCTAGAGATTTAAGAAAGCGCTTGTGATTGAACTCTGTGTTAACAAAGGTTATATGAAAACCTCTGTGGTGGAGGAGCGTTGCAAATTTAAGCATTGCCTTTATATGACTTTGAGCAGGAACTGGGTTGAAGTGGAAACAGGACGGACCTTTAGTTTGGCAAACTTGGGCTATAGCCCAGGTGGCTTCTTTTTTCCAGCCAAAAAAATAAAATCCTAGCTCACCCAGGGACGTACCTTTAGTTTGGCAAACCTGGTAGCCTGGGTGGCTTATTTTTTCCAGCTTTTTTCCAGGCAAAAAAATAAAATCTTAGCTCAACCAAGGATGGACCTTTAGTTTGGCAAACTTGGGCTATAGCCCAGGTGGCTTCTTTTTTCCACCCAAAAAATAAAATCCTAGCTCACCCAATTTAAATAACCTAACCTCATTTAGTTCTTGGGGAAGAGAGAGAGGGAGAAGGAAAGAAAAAGAGAGGGGGGGAGGGGGGAGAGGAGAGGGAACTCACACACAGCACAACAAAAGAAAAAAAGAGAAAAAATAACTCACACACAACACAAAAAAAAAAAAAAGAAGAAAAGAAGCACCACCCTACCCTTGCATGTAGAGAAAAAAAAACACAGTCCTTCGAGACTTAATTCAAGTGAACCAAGTTCCTATATTCATCATGTAAGCTTCTCTCAATTTCTTGATGCTTTAATTTGAGGATTTTTTTAGAATTTATGAAGTATCAATTAGGATTTGCAATTGACACTTATGAATTATCAATTAGGATTTGCAATTGGGGCATCAGTTTCAGTTTATGAGTTATGAATTATCAAATAGGATTTGTAATTGATTTTATTGTTCTTGCTGGTTTTATTTTTTATTTTTTGGTTATCAATGAAATCACATGGCATTGTTGAGTTTTCTATATGCTTAGTACCTAAATTTAGCCCACCCCATTTTAAAATCATGGATCCGTCCTTGAGTGGAAACGGTCGAAGGTCAATAATCATCAACAGCGAAGATGAAAACAAAAAGTGGTGAAGTTGAAGGGACGTGGTAGAGGAGAGTTTGTAGTATGGGTTTATTTATTTATTTTTTTGTTGGGAAGGTTCACACGATTAAGACTGGGTTAAGTGGTGTTAAATAGGTGTCAAAATTCTAAATAAGATCTGAACTCCCATTTATGGGCTTGTAAAAAGTCCTATTATTAATTACATATGGTGCTATATACTTGAAACGCATGCTTCACTTATAATCTATAAAATGATTAGGCTTTTAAAAATTAATATATTCATTGTACATATAAGTGGTAATATATCCATGCTTGGAGTAAATACTAAACCTACATATTAGTTTGTATGGGTTAATCGTTTTATTAGTCCTTGAATTTGGACCCAATTTGTATTTGAGTCCCTTAATTTCCAAAATCGTTCCTGAGGTCCATTAACTTCATTTTCGTTAGGACAAATGGTTCTGCCTTCAATTTTGTTAATTTTTCTGTTAAATGCAGGGACAAAATGGTATTTTTGTATTAGTTAAAATATGAATAAAAAATTAAAATTAAACTTTCTCTCTCCCCCTCTATCCCGATTTGTACTCTCACCAAACTTGATTTTTCTATTATTTTTTTGTTGGTTTTTTATTAGATTAGATTTTATTGTTATTTTAAAGATATGATTATTTATTTATTTTTTTTTAATATAAAAAAACCATTTTGCCCTTGCATTTAACAGAAAGAGTTACCAAAATTGACGGTAAGACCATTTGTCCTAACGAAAATGAAGTTAAAGGACCACGGGCACGATTTTGGAAATTGAGGGACTCAAATGCAAATCGGGTCTAAGTTCAAGGACTAATAAAACGATTAACCCTAGTTTGTATTATCATAAAAATCAAAAGTTTTTTTTTTTTTTTTTTTTTTTTTTTTTTTTTTTTTTTTTTTTTTTTTTTTTTTTTTTTTTTTTTTTTTTTTTTTTTTTTTTTTTTTTTTTTTTTTTTTTTTTTTTTTTTTTTTTTTTTTTTTTTTTTTTTTTTTTTTTTTTTTTTTTTTTTTTTTTTTTTTTTTTTTTTTTTTTTTTTTTTTTTTTTTTTTTTTTTTTTTTTTTTTTTTTTTTTTTTTTTTTTTTTTTTTTTTTTTTTTTTTTTTTTTTTTTTTTTTTTTTTTTTTTTTTTTTTTTTTTTTTTTTTTTTTTTTTTTTTTTTTTTTTTTTTTTTTTTTTTTTTTTTTTTTTTTTTTTTTTTTTTTTTTTTTTTTTTTTTTTTTTTTTTTTTTTTTTTTTTTTTTTTTTTTTTTTGACTTAGTCAGTTACCACGTAATAGGTTTGTTAAACGTGGGCTGTTCTTTCATTCTTAGGTTACTCTTTGTAAGGCTATTTAAACAGCCGTCACTACTATTATCGATTGATCAATTTTTCTTCTAAATACTTGCTATCAGAAAAGCTCTTGTTTCCAACACGTGGAAGACAGCGATGGGAAGGAGAAGACTGAAACAAGGAGAAAATCTCGTGTCAAACTGTCTAGCAAACTATGATATATTGATTAGGTTTTATTCTTACATAAAAACACAGTCAGCTGGCATCTCATGTGCATAAAATCTCTGTACTATTTATATAGATGTTTCATTCACCTTTGAGTGGGGCAAGTCCTTTTTCCATCAAAGTGCGATACTGTTTAAAGCCCATGAAGCTGCTTGCAGCAACAGTGTAAAACAGTGTGATAGGGATTCCAAGTTCTTCAGCTGCTGTGATTGTGAACATGGACAAGAAACCGTCTGAAACTATGCAAGTCACCGGAGGAACACTACTTGCCGTCTCAATGAGTTTTACGAGGAGCTCAAGAAACAGAGCCAAGAGCAAGAAATTTCTGAACGACTCACAAAGCAAAGTGGAGTCTTGGGTGGCATCTTCATCTGATTCTGGAAGGCCGTCTGGAATGGTTTCAAATCGAAAATCAGGCAGGCCATCAAGGGAATTAGGTCCAAGGGATTTAAGAAATCGCCTGTGGTTGAACTCTGTGTTGACAAAGGTTATGTGAAAGCCTCTATGGCGGAGAAGTTTTGCTAATTTGAGCATTGCCTTTATATGGCTTTGAGCTGGCAAAGGAAGACAAACTGCATGAGGCTTATTGGAAGGGGAAGCCATCTTAGGTTTTGCGATATAATGTATGATCGTGTTGCATGACTTGCTCAAATGCAGATTATTTATAGGGTAGCTATATCTACCTTTCAACGGGGCAGGTTTACTCCTGATATATAAATAGATTAGTTTTCAACATTCCCGGTGTGCTTTTATATTAAACAATTCAAATTAAAGTTTTATTATTTTTAAAAAAGACTAAAGCTTTTAATATGCACCGAAAAACCATCCCCTTATTTTTAAACCTTAAATAAAAATTTCAGCTCTAAACTGTAAGAAAATGACGATGAATAGTACCTGTTGGAGGTGAATGATGAAGTTGAGCTTCGATGAACAGATTCCACTAGGAGAAGAAGAGAGAAGAGAGATTGAGAATTGAGCGATGAGAGAGTGAGAGCTGAGCAACGAGAGAGTGAAGAGAAAGTGAGAGACGGAGCCAAGAGAGAGCTGAGAGAGAACTAAATTTCAGAAAAAGTGTTTTTTTTTTTGGGACAATAAATATATATTTATATGTGGTATTTGCAAAATTTTTGGGGAGAGGTGATATTTCCACTTAAAACTAAAAAAAGGGTGGCATTTAGAGCTATTTCCTTATATTCTATTGGCTTTTCCCCTATAAAGAATAATTTTGTTTCATTATCTTTTCTTGGCCCTTCCCCAGTTCTTTCTCCAATTATTGGGCCACAAAAAGTTCAATTCTCATTCTACTTCTGATGTGAATAATAAAATGATATACTGTTTCATGGCTTAATTATTGTTTTACTCTATGAAACGAGTGCTCGGTCGTAGTTTGCCCCACAAAACTGAAAATTTCTCACTTAGGCCCCAAAATCTCTAAAAACTGCTGAAATTTTCTCACTTTACAACTTCCGTCTATTTTCGTTTGCAAAACCATTAAATGTGCTGACGTGGCAGGGGCATTTTAATAAGGCTTATTTACTGTAGCACCCCTTGAAACTTTGGGTCAAATCTCACATTACCCCCCGGAAGTTAAAATGGCCCATTTAACCCCCTTGACCGAGGTTTTGTGTTCCACTTTGCCCCATACCGTTATCTCCATTCCTAACTCCGTCAATTTTGATGACGTGGCAGGGCTATTTTAGTCTTTTTCCAAAAGTGATGATGTGTCGGGTGCTGACTCCACTTCTTTTTTCTTTTTCTTTTTTTTTTTTTTTTAAGTGGACTAAAATAATAATTAAAAAAAAATTAATTACTTATTTAATTAAAAAAATTGAAAAATTAATATAAAAAACTTATCTTCTTCTTCATCCCTCTCTTTTCCCCAGCAACCATCGCACACCAACCCCTCCTATTCCTTACTGCCATCTCCTATATCCCTTCACCATATAAACCACCATACCCACATATCCAAATATAAAAAACTACCATCTAAATCACCATACCTATTATAGGTGGTTCACTACTAATGCAGCAATTTAAGATTGGGAAAGTTTTATGGCAGTGGTCCTTGGAAATGGTTAATGGAGAGATTGAAATATTCAAGTTGGGCTATATTGGTAAATAGATGTTTTGGTATTTGGCCAGCAAAGAAATTTCCAAGTCCAAGAACATCAAGTTTCCCACATTCATATATTAATGTTCGCCAGATCCAAAGTCGTTGTTGATGGAGGCTGTGTTTTTAGGAGTGGACTAAGGGTTTGAGTTGATGGGTTGTGCTGGGAAAGATGGGGCAGGTTCAAAATAAGGGGCTAGGGAAGGGAGCTTGTGGCAGGGTGGGGTGACTATTTTGATGTCGGGGCTGGGCTAGGGAGAAGAGAGAGAGAGAGAGAGAGAGAGAGAGAGAGAGAGAGGGACAGATATAGAGAGAGGTGGGGGTGTCTTGAGAAGTTGTGTGGTGGGAGGGTAGTAAGGGTTGGTTGTTGGGTGGGTGATGTTGGGTAGGGTTGGAGCGGTGGTGGTGGGGGTGGCTTTGGGTTGGGTGGTGGTTGTAGTATGATAGTGTGAAGCTAGGGGAAGGGGAGGGGATGACAGAGAGAGAGAGAGATGGAGAAGAAGAGATTTTTTTTTTTTGTATATTAATAAGTAATTACATTATTTAATTATTTTTATTAATATTTTAGTCTACTTAAGCAGAAAAAGTGGAGCCTACATCTGATACATCATCACATGTGATAAAAAGACTAAAAAAGCCCTGCCACGTCATCAAAATTGACGGAGTTATGAATGGAGATAACGGTGGGGGCAAAGTAGAACACAAAACCTCGGTCAAGGGGGTTAAGTGAGCCATTTTAACTTCTGGGGGGGTAATGTGAGATTTGACCAAAGTTTCAGGAGGTGCTACAGTAAATAAGCCTTTTAATAATTCAGCTATTAAAAAACTTCACAATCCAAATTAAATTTGTTTTTATTTTTAAAGATTAACTACACAGACCCAATCACCCCAAACCCATCCCTCCCCCATGCCCGATCATCCTCAGCCACCATCATCCAAACCCAGCAGGCCCCACCCATGCCTAGCAGTTAATAAAAAAGATGCATACCCAAAATCAAAGAGCCAAAAAAATACGCTATTCATAAAAAATCAAACAAAAGGCCCAAGAAAATCATCCAATTTGCAAAACCTATATTGAAAACTATGGAAAAACAACAACCAACGAAGAACCTCACAAATTGAGCTATCAAAAAATGGAAATAAAACAGACCCAGATGTTGATACATAAAGCTTTCTAAGCTGGGTATGTTTTTTTTCCGATGAGGTCTATAAAAATTGATATGTTTTTTCATGAATATTGTTATCATCTGTGTTTGTGTGTATTGATGAAGTTTTTCAGTTTTTTCTGAAGATTAAAACCTTCGCCCCTGTTTGGTGGGCTGGACTCGACCAGACTTCTCCAATTAAAATGGATTAAAATCGTATCTGTCGTTTGGTGGGCCTAAATGCACTCTGAGACTAGTTGGGCCTGATATTTCGCTTGGGATACCAATCTTGCAAATGTGGGTATTATAAACCCAAGAGAAACCATGGGTTTCGAAGCCCCCGCCTTCCCCGTTCGCTACTTAAAGTAGCGTTTGCTCTTCTCTTCTTCCCATCGCTCTTTTTCTTCTTTTGAATCTCCTCTGTGACTTCATCACTGCCATTTTGAAAGTAGATTTCTTTCCTCTGTAAATCTTTTTTCTTCTATGGAGCTGTGATTCTTTCTTGTATCATCTCTTCTCTCTCCTCTCCTCTCCTCTCAACTCTCATCTATGATATCATACTTCTCTCTTAATTTTATTGTTAAATATTGAGATGACTGCCATCTTTTTTTTTTTTTTTTTTTTTTGATTGGTTTGTTGGTTGTGTTCGTTAAAAAAAATCTTTGTTTTCGTTCCTTGGGCAGATGATTGTTGTAACTTTGATTTTACTTTTCATTGTAGATATGATTTCACAGTTGTGGGTTACCTTCTTCTTTTTTTTTTTTTTTTTTTTTGTGTGGCTAGACTGCAATTTTGTTTCTCTCTCATAATTATCTTAAAAGAATTTTCGTGTTTATTATTAATTTTGTGAATTTCTGGACTATTTTTATGTTATCTTCATGTGATTTCTTATTTTTATTTTTATTTTTGTATACATGTTTTTTTTATTTTATACAAATTTAATTATTTTTATATTAAATAATCTAATAAACATTATAATTAATTTTAAAATAAAAAATGTTGAAGTCCAACGCAGTCCAGCCCATACTTGTACCAAACAACGGACTAGATTTAAGTCTAGTACAGTCTAGCCTAGCTTAATGTACCAAACGACTTATTAATTCATAGATAGTCAACTAATATGATTAAATCTTTTCAATCTTTTTGAATTTATACACTCATGTGTTGGTCAAGTATTTCGATCGGGTTTGATTTTTTGAGCACATGGAGATCACTAGAGCTTAGTTTCATTTGTAATATTATGTAATTTCCTTGCTTCATTTAGCAATGGTTCTTCTTCGCCTGGTGTATAATTGAAGAGGGCTTAATCCCTCAAACATCACCTGGCTAGTTAGTAGAAAGAAAACTTCGGAGTGCGTGAAATTATTTTTTCTCTTGTACTATAGTGAATTGTTAGCAATTCCTCACACTCACTTGTAATTTGGTTCGTAACCAAACTCATAGACAGGATCACAGTGGGACCAAAAATGACCCTCAACTACAGTGCCCACGCGCCGCCACACGCGCTGGCAGCGCGTGGGTGTCCAAAGCGATAACCCATCGCCGGAAAACCACAAATCACGGCTCAAGACTCCTACCTAGGTAAAACTGACCGGAAGTGGCCGGAATCTCCCCTCGAAATCCGGTCGAAAACCCAATTCGTAAATCGAGTTGTCTACGCTACAAATCGATCAATTCCTACCCAACAGGCAGCTAGAGCTCGGAAAATAGGTGAGAAACCATACCTCATTTGCCAGAATCGGGTGGCCGGACGACGGAGAACGAAGCCGGCGAAGTTTCTGTCAAAACCGGAGCTTTTCTCCTCGTTTTCCGGCGAAATCACGGCGGCTGGCGGCGGGACCTGGCCGGGGTAGGAAGAGGACGGCGGCCCGGTCATTTCGGTACCGGCCCCGTCGACTTTGGTGGCCGAACGAGCGAAACGGCCGGCCAAAACGTGGCCGGCTGTGGTGGCGGTCGCGAACCAGAGGAGAGAGAGAGGACGCGCGGGAGAGAGAGAGTGTGAGAGACGGGGGCAATTCCGTCTTTTTAACCACTGTGATTGTTTTGCCCGTAACTTCTTCGTTACAGCTCCGATTCGAGCCCACTACGTGTCTACGAACTCATCTCGCCGTGCTCTACGCAACTCTCTAGCCACAAATAATAATATGACTTCCAAAAAGCCGTATTTATAGTGGTAGGAAATAAAATTAAAATACAAATCCTAAACCAAGTAGGAATTGAAATAAGGATCTAAAACAAAGCTAGTTTCGCATTGTTGTGATGTGAAAAAAATTACAGTCAAATTTGCTGTGAGAAAAATCAGTTGTGAAATAAAGCAGTTTGGCTTTTGGCAATTTTTTATTAAAAGTGATGTTGGTACAATAATAAGTTTTTGAGTTGTGTGAAAGTGTTGTGAGTTGTGTACAATATTGACTAAAAAGAACATTATGGTGAAATAACTCTTTAATTCATGTGGTTTTGTCCCTAATCAAGCTCACGTTAGAGGAGTGTCTATGGTTTGAAAGGGAGCATCTAATTTAAAGTATCAATTTTTTTCTTTTTTACTCAAGCTGTTGTTATCTTTGTATGTAGTATGAAATGAAATAAACAATCAGAAACTTTCTAACGGATTTGAGTGGGGTTTGGATTTGGATTTGGAAAGACGAGGAAACAAAGTAAGATTTTGGATTTTGTCTTTTCTTTAACCTTGTTTGTGTTTTCTTGTTTCTTTTCTTTTCTTTCTTTCAGATTAAGCATTCAAGTATTAATGAGAGATTATGCTTTATCATCAGGTCAATATCTCCAACATAATGATACAAGGTTTTAAAGAAACTTCCACATAATTTCTTTGTTGAAAATGGTCTAACTTTATTTTTTTTAATGACATCTTGTGTGGTGTCTTCATTTGAATCTGGAAGGCTATCCGGGATGGCTTCAAATTGAAAATCAGGCAAGCCATCGAGGGAATTGGATCCTAGAGTTTTAAGAAAGCGCTTGTGATTGAACTGCGTGTTAACAAAAAGGTTATATGAAAACTTCTATGGTGGAGGAGCTTTGCAAATTTAAGCATTGCCTTTATATGGCTTTGAGCAGGGAATGGAATGCAAACAGCATGTGGCTTAGTAGCTACTTCTGTGGAATCCATCTTTGCTTTTGTGTGTGCATTGCAGTGCTTGCAAATACAGATTATTTAAACAGCAAAAGTGAGGTAATGTCCGTCAGAATAGCTACTTTTTTATTTTTTATTTTTTTATTTTTTTATTTTAAGAATATTGCAGGCTGCAACCATAGTCATAAGTAGGAGAAAGACTTTTATGAAACAGGGATAACAAAATAGTGTTATCCCGTTGCAACTAAGTTTTTCTCCGTAAGTAGACTAATAAAACTGTGTTTTAGTTTAATAAAATTATCATTAATGTGAAGTGTTTTAGTCATAAAATAGTTTGATTGTAACTGGGTTGAAGTGGAAACAGGGACGGACCTTTAGTTTGGCAAACCTATTTATTGGAGGTTTAATTTTTTTTAATTTCATTTATTGGTCTCTACTTCTTTCAAAAAACTTTTTTAGAACAAAATAAGAAAACATGTTATTAGGCTCCGTATGACATCATACATGAATAAGGGTGCTGTATAGAATAATAATAGAGATATCAACAATAATGTGGCGATTTTTTTATTATATAGATATGGATATGGATAACATCTAATTTTTTCTTAACTCGACTAAATTATCTAAAGTTTAGAGGTGGCAATATTGTGCACGACCCATTAACACAACACGAATTCGCATGAAAAATTCAGTATTCAGGTCTGAGTTATCGTGTCATGTTGATATCGTGTTGACTCGTTAGTCACCCGTTAAGCTATCGAGTCGTGTCGTGTCAATTCACGAATACCCGTTAACCCGTTAAGCTCAGGGGTATTTGTGAAAAAAGGTATAACTTTATATTTTTAATCTATTGATTTAAAATATTATTAATATAATGCATCATGGTTAGTGCACAATTGCCTGAAAAATGATAAGACTTTAGAGTTGAAGGCCTGAAGCGTAGTGAAACCTTAATCAGAATAAAATTCTAGATATAGTACGCATCATGGTTACAGACCACTAGTACATATATATTGCCAGATAGTTGTTTATTTGAGACAATGGCAATGGAAATGATAATTAATAACATCAATATTCTTATGGAAACATCTTAACTTTTTCTCAATAGCACTTGATTCACTAAATTGTCTAAGTTTGTGGATGAAGAACCATGTGGACCAGTAGCTTCTTCTGCAAGTTTCTTCCACTCCATGACCCTTTTTTTCATCTTCTTACCCTTCTCTCCCTCCATTAACTCTTTGATAAGCTTCTCTACCTCTTCCCTCTTCGCATCATCACTAATCTCCATGCCAATTCCCCATTCATTGCAAGTATACCGACAGTTCATTTGCTGGTCTCCAAAGAATGGCCAACAGAGCACAGGAACTCCTGCAGTAATGCTCTCAACTGTTGAATTCCAACCGCTGTGCGTTAAAAATCCTCCAACTGATGGGTGGTTAAGGACTTGCTCTTGTGGGCACCACCCAGCTATTAGACTTCTTTCCTTAGTTTCAGCCACAAACTCTCGCGGCAAAATAGCCGATTCTCCAATAACAAGATCAGGTCTAATTACCCAAAAGAATGGAAGCTTGCTATTTGCAAGTCCCCACCCAAACTCCACAAGCTGTTCTGGTGTCACGACTGCTATACTGCCGAAATTCACATAGACAACTGAGTTTGGTGCCTTGGTGTTTAGCCACTCGAGGCATTCAGTTTCTTCTTTCCATAGACTGTATCCCATTTCCAAAGGGTGTTCTGGTATCTGATTGAGATGCAATTGAAGAGGGCCAACGGTGTACACATGGGGAAGCATAGATGAGAGAGCATCCAAAACATCTGGCTCCAAGGCATCAAAAGTATGAAGAATAACTGCTGAAGCTTCATGAGCTCTGTCGGTTTCTTCCATCATGAAGTTAAATCCGGTGTCATCCAGATTTGTGTTTCGCACGAAGGCCGGGAGATCCCTTAAACGGATATCTCTCATTCCTGGGATCCAATCTATTACGGTGTCCAGATAGCCATTTGTGAAACAGCTCTCATCTGCAATAGACAAATGAAATTCAATTGAAGAAACATTTCATTTGCATGTTTAGAAACAACAATTGCTTTCAATTCATAGTTATATATTTCACCTTTGAGTGGAGCAAGTCCTTTTTCGACCACAGCGCGAAGTTGTTTAAATCCCATGAAGCCGCAGGCAGCTATAGTGTAGAACAGCACTATAGGGACTCTGATTTCTTCAGCAGCTGTGATTGTGAACGTGGACATGAAACCATCTGAAACTATGCAAGTCACAGGAGGATTGGTGGATGTTGATATGGCATCATTGTTGAGTTTTGCAAGGAGGGCATGAAAGGGAGCCAAGAAATTTTGTTTTCTGATGGATTCACAAAGCAAGGTGGCATCTGGTGTGGCGTCTTCATCTGAATCCGGAAGGCTATCCGGGAAGGCTTCAAATTGAAAATCAGGCAAGCCATCAAGGGAATTGGGTCCTAGAGATTTAAGAAAGCGCTTGTGATTGAACTCTGTGTTAACAAAGGTTATATGAAAACCTCTGTGGTGGAGGAGCTTTGCAAATTTAAGCATTGCCTTTATATGACTTGGAAAAGGAGCTGGAATGCAAACAGCATGTGGCTTAGTAGCTACTTCTCTGGAATTCATCTTAGCTTTTTTGTGTGCATTGCAGTGCTTGCAAATGCAGATTATTTATACAGCAAAAGTGAGGTAATGTCCGTCAGAATAGCTACTTTTTTTTTTTAATTTTTTAATTTTTTAATTTTAAGAATATTGCAGGCTGCAACCATAGTCATAAGTAGGAGAAAGACTTTTATGAAACAGGGATAGCAAAATAGTGTTATCCCGTTGCAACTAAGTTTTTCTCCATAAGTAGACTAATAAAACTGTGTTTTAGTTTAATAAAATTATCATTAATGTGAAGTTTTTTAGTCATAAAATAGTTTGATTGTATCTGGGTTGAAATGGAAACAAGGACGGACCTTTAGTTTGGCAAACCTACTTCTTTTTTCCAGCCAAAAAAATAAAATCCTAGCTCACCCACAGACACACCCTTAGTTTGGCAAACCTGGGCTATAGCCCAGGTGGCTTCTTTTTTCAAGCCAAAAAAAATAAAATTCTAGCTCACCCACGGACGTACCTTTAGTTTGGCAGCCCAGGTGGCTTCTTTTTTTCCACCCAAATAAAATAAAATCCTAGCTCACCCAATTTAAATGACCTAGGTGGGGGGTAGTTCTCCTCATTTTGTATTAAATTGATTAAAATATGAATAAAAAATTAAAATTAAACTCTCTCTCTCCCCCTCTATCCCGATTTCTACTCTCCCCAAACTTGATTTTTTTTTTGGGTAGGTTTTTTATTTGATTTTCTTTTATTGTTATTTTAAAGATGTGATTATTTATTTATTTATTTGGTTTTAATATAAAAATACCATTTTGCCCCTGCATTTAACAGAAAAAGTTAACAAAATTGACGGTTGGAACATTTGTCCTAACAAAAGTGAAGTTAAAGGAACATGAGAACGATTTTGGAAATTGAGGGACTCAAATGCAAATCGGGTCTAAGTTCAAGAACGAATAAAACGATTAACCCTTGTCACGCCCCGAACCCGGGGGTCAGTGGAAACCCCGTGCCCAGTGCATCAGAAAATAAAAAGTAAAATAGAATAAAAAGAAGCCGAAACATAAAATAAACTTTTCTTATAAAAATAGCTCCCAAAATCTTAAAACTTTACAATTATGAAAAATAAAGCTCTATCACTCTCATCTAATAGATGTTATATACACTACTACATTTTTCACTTTGCGCGACGAAGAAAATTTCGTTGCGCAAAATACATTATAGTCGCACAAATTTTAGCGCGACAGAAACTTCGTCGCGCAGATTCCGTTGCGCAAAGATCGTGGAGAAAGACTTTGCGCGACGAAATTTTTTCATTCGTCGCGCAAAGAGACTTTGCGCGACGAAAAAATATTGGTCGCTCAAAGTGACTTTGCGCGACGAAACATATTGGTCGCGCAAAGTAACTTTGCGCGACGAAAATATTGGTCGCGCAAAGCGACTTTGCGCGACGAAAAAATATTTGTCCCGCAAAGCGACTTTGCGCGACAAAAAATATTGGTCGCGCAAAACTTTGCGCGACGAAAAAATTTTAAAATTTTTTTAAAAAAATTTCCCTCGTCCCATTTTTGGTACCCGCCCAAATTTTTAGAGTTTTGCGCGACGAATATTAATGTCGCGCAATATTTGCGCGACGAAATATTTTGGTTTTTGACTTTTTGTTTTATTATTTCTTTAATATTAATTTAATTATATTAATTATTTCGAATTTTTAATTTTAAATTAAATTTAATTGTATGATTTTTTTCGTTACTTTAATTTAAATTGATATTAATTTAATTATATTAATTTATTCAAATGTTTACTTTTTAAATTTAATTTAATTACTTTAATTTAAATTGACATATTCAAAATAAAATTACATATGAAAAATAGTGATCAAATTATCCAATAATATATATATATAATATTCAAAATGTACACATAAATTAACAAAGTACAATAAATAAAAAAAGGGATAATCTCCCCTAAAATTGTTATACCACAAATCCAACCCAAACTCCAATCCCTCCCCTTTACTCAACCCCAAACCCCACACAAACTCAAAACTAACTCCAAAAACACATATTAATGAAAAAAAAATTAAAATTTGGAGAGAATCTACCTTTTGGCAAGATTGAGAGTGAGTGAGAATGAGAGAGAGAAATGAGTGTGAGAGAATTAGAGAAGATAGTGATAGAGAGATGAGAGAGTGAGTGAGAGTGAGAGATAGTGAAAAGAGAGATGAGAGAGTGAGTGAGAGTAAGAGATAGTGAAGAGAGAGATGATGAGAGATTAAGTGAGAGGAGTGAGAGTGAGAGAAATGGTGGGATTTGGGGAGAGGGAAAGAGAGAGGAGAGGAAAGAGTAGAGAAAGACATTGAGAAAATGGTGGAGGAGTTATTTTATTTTAAAAACCGTATCACTTTGCGCGACGAACGACATTGTTGTCGCGCAAAACTTTGCGCGACGAAAAATATTGGAGTATTGGTCGCTCAAAGCTTTGTGCGACGAAAAATATTGGAGTATTGGTCGCGCAAAGTTTTGCGCAACGAATATTAGTATAAAAGTCAAAAAAAAAAATCCCGCGTCCCATTTTTGGTACCCGCCCAAATTTTGAAATTTTTGCGCGACGAAAAACACATATTGGTCGCGCAAAGTCTAAAAAAATTAATAAAAAAATTCCCGCGTCCCATTTTTGGTGCCCGCCAAATTTTTGCGCGACGAAAATATATATTGGTCGCGCAAAGTCTAAAAAATTTTTTTTTTTTTTTTTTTTCCCCGTCCCCTTTTGGTACCTTGCCCAAATTTTTAAAGTTTTGCGCGACGAATTGTTGGTCGCGCAAACTTTTGAGAGACGAAAAATTGGTTCATAGCACGATATTTATAAAAATAATTGTTATGAATAATAAAATTATTTTTTTTACGATTTAAAATATAAATAAGGTTAAAGCTACTTAATAAATGTATATACCAATTTCTTAAGTGTTATACGTACAAAATAAATAAATTTAAAGCTACTTAATAAGTAAATATATATATATATACACACACCATTCAACGATCCAACCGTCAGACTTGTTTGTATATACTTCAAGATCGTATACCCCAAAAATTGTAAAAAACAAACATTCGGAGACCTAGTAACGGGACAAAAAATTTCAACGGTTCTTAATGAAAAATCACGATTTAACGGTTATTTTAACTCCGATTTTGATGATTTTTTACAGCTACACTCCTTGACCCTATATGAATACAATGAACTAATTCGATCGTCAATTTAAAATATTTACACTAGTGGATACCACAAAATCTTATGTTATATTTAACAAAAGTATAAATAAACTCTTAATTGTTAGTGAATATATTGTTTTGATGGCATACGCATTCAAAAAAACAAGTTTCAACGATCCAACCGTCAAACTTATTTGTTTATACTTCGAGATCATATACGCCAAAAATCGCAAAAAATAAACATTCAGAGATCAAGTAACGGGACAAAACTTTTCGACGGTTATAAATGAAAAATCTTGATTCAACGGTTATTTTAACTCCGATTTTGATGATTTTTTACCGCTACACTCCTTTACCCTATATGAATACAATGACTGAATTTGATCTTCAATTTAAAATATTTACACTAGTGGATACCACAAAATCTTATGTTATATTTAACAAAATTATAAATAAACTCTTAATTGTTAGTGAATATATTGTTTTGATGGCATACACATTCTATGAAAACTAGTTTGAACGATCCAACCGTCAAACTTGTTTGTTTATACTTCGAGATCATATACGCCAAAAATCGGAAGAAATAAACATTCAGAGATCAAGTAACGGGACAAAACTTTTCGACGGTTATAAATGAAAAATCATGATTCAACGGTTATTTTAACTCCGATTTTGATGATTTTTTACCGCTACACTCCTTTACCCTATATGAATACAATGACTGAATTTGATCTTCAATTTAAAATATTTACACTAGTGGATACCACAAAATCTTATGTTATATTTAACAAAAGTATAAATAAACTCTTAATTGTTAGTGAATATATTGTTTTGATGGCATACGCATTCTATGAAACTAGTTTGAACGATCCAACCGTCAAACTTGTTTGTTTATACTTCGAGATCATATACGCTAAAAATCGGAAGAAATAAACATTCAGAGATCAAGTAATTGGACAAAACTTTTCGACGGTTATAAATGAAAAATCACGATTTAACGGTTATTTTAACTCCGATTTTGATGATTTTTTTTATAGCTACACTCTTTGACCCTATATGAATACAATGAACTAATTCGATCGTCAATTTAAAAAATATATTTTCTAATAAAAACCCAATCCAAAAAACAATAATATATTTTTCTAACAAATATTTTAAAAAATATTTTATTTATTTTTATAAGGACTTTGCGAGACGAAGTTAATTGTTTCGTCGCGCAAAGTAGCTTTGCGTGACGAATTGTTTTTTCGTCGCGCAAAGTCGCTTTGCGCGACGAACTGTTTTTCGTCGCGCAAAGTTACTTAGAGCGACGAATTTTTTTTCGTCGCGCAAAGTTACTTTGAGCGACGAATTTTTTTTCGTCGCGCAAAATTTGGTCGCGCAAGACTTTGAGCGACGACGTATTGTCGTCGCGCAAAAGTTGGTCGCGCAAAGTCTCTTTGAGCGACGAAAAAAAATTCGTCGCGCAAAAGTTGGTCGCGCAAGGTTTTTAGCGACGAAGTTTTGAGTTTCGTCGCGCAAAGTGTCTTTGTGCGACGAAAAATTATTCGTCGCGCAAAATTTGGTCGCGCAAGGGTTGTTTTGTAGTAGTGATATTTGCATTTTTTACATGTGGTTATAGATTCCTCTCTTTTGATTTATTTTTTTAATTTTTTTTTCTGTTTGTGCTTATCTTGCGTTCTCTTTTTGAAGTCTCTCTTTGACCTTGAAGATGCCTAAGGTTCTTGGTTACTGTCAATTACTGAGAATCCTGTTATGTCATTTTCACATATAGCTCAGACAGACTAGCATATACAGCCCTTGATTATAAAAGGGTGGAACCACTTTCTCTTCATATAGTATTGAAATTGTATAGCAAGCTGTAAAATTTGTTGTATTACCGTATGTGGAATACGGAAAAGCACGTCATTCCTTTTGTTGTTAAATTTTATACTTTTAGTGAATTTGAGGGTTATAAATGGAAGTGGAGAGAATTGAGTTCAGTTGTGTGAGTGAAATTATGCATCTTTGTGTGTTATTTCAGGGTGTGTTGTTCTGTTTTGATAAATGGGAAGGCAGCTGTGATTGGGTTCCTATTGTTGTTAGATTTTGAAATTTTGACTGGTAAAGGTATTCTCAAGGGAACTGACTTCTGCTTGGACTTTATTTACTCTGTTTGAAATTGGCTTTCTGAAATGGAAGATTTGAATGACTGACGAAACAGAGAATATGATTATATGTCATATATTATATTGTTGTTTTTCAAATAGCATTCGTCTTCTGGCTGCTCCTATCCATATATATAATGACAAATAGTGTATTTGGATAATCAAATTTGTTCTTTATCTTCCTTTTCAAAGTTACTAGGTTTAATTGTAACTGAAAAAAAGTTACTGGGTTTAATTTGTGCTTGCACACAATATATATTTATTCTCCATTTGGCTTAACAAACTTATTAATGGTGCTCTTTGCATATTTTCAGGATTGATACTCAATCAAATACAAGGCGATTTCAATCCCTCTTTCGTGTATGAGCCCTCATAAAGATGACATTTATATGCTTTTGTTGAAGAACTTTACTAAATATTCATTACATTTTTGTGTTGTTTTACCCCACATTGTATTTCAGTATCTTCTTGAAGATGTTGCTTTGGAGCCCAAACGGTTGACTAAAATCCCTGTACAGGTCAGTTCATGCCTTTTTTTTAACTTTTACAGGGAACTTTTTACTTGATGTGGATAACTGTCATTCTAGCCATGACATTGATTGAGGAGCCAATATATTTAGCATTGTTATTTAAAATTAACCTTAGAATTCTTCATTAATTCTCAGGTCCAGCGATATCTATTTCTTTTACTTTCGAGGTTTATATTTTTTTATAACTCAGGTGAGTTTTCTGGTAATGCATCTTCAGCTCCTGAATGAAGAAATTGTAAATTCTCCAGTAATGTGTTGATTCTTGCAGTTGACAAACTCGGGAGCTTCTTAAGGCAATTTCCTCTTGGTTGTAATTGACAGACAATTTTTGCTGCTCATCTTGGTGAGGAGCTTGGGCTTTTGCATGAGTAATCTCTCTCTCTCTCTCTCTCTCTCTCTCTCTGTATATATGTGGGAATTTTTAGAATTTTGTTAAAACTTGCTTTTAAGAGAAGGAGAACAAATAGAAGTCATAGGGTAAGATGGGAGAAAAGGATTATTTATCAAAAAAAGTTAGAATCACTAAGTATAGGTCGGTTTATCAAACCCTAATTATCTTGATCTCTGCATGTATCTAACACAACCATGGTCAGTGGTCACCTTATAACAGTGTACGTGCTTCATAGGTTTGTCCAGGCGATTGCTTGATGTATAATTTTAGAAGGGTAATCTACTTAATATTTCAAAACCTTGGAACATAGACTTCACTTTTGCGTATGGTTATAAACTATGCTTGGTTGAACTGTGTTCGTTTGATTTGAATTTGCTGAATTATTTCAATTTTGGTTTTTCTGATACCTCACTAACCATTTGATCTGGTCTGCTAGCAGTTTATGAATATGACTGAACATATATGAAATAGAGAGATCAACTATGACTTAGTTGCTCCAAAGATAGAACCCTAGATCTCCTTATGTCTTCGTTCAATTTGAGCAAAACTTAAGATTCACAACCCTTATCAAATGTTTTAAGTGTAATGAACAAAACTGTAACCTATAACCAGTTATTTTTCCTTTATTTTGCTTCTATAACCTTAAGTGTTTATAGGTTATTTCTACTTTTATAGCCTACTTCTCCATTAGATTAACTTAGCCTAAAAATGGCAACACATGTATGAGTTTTTACCATTAGTAATTCCTTTCCTTCTTCGTTTCCTTTTGAAAATCATTAATCATTGTAAGTCAAATTTTTATAGATGATTCTCTGATTTATGTATATATATATATATATATATATTTTTTTTTTCATCATTTCCTTTAAAAATCATTAATTATCATAAGTCATGTACTTTTAGACCATTATCACAAACAGAATCTATATGTTTTTATTTTCTGCTCTTTTGATTGTTGCTTGATTTCATTTTTTCGGTTACTTTTGTTATAGGTGCTGTCTAACTGCTTCTTGGACTGTTTGATAGCTCTTCCCATTGCTGTTAGGCAACAGGTCAGTTTTCTATTCTTCTTTTGAAGAGGTCATGCATATCAACTGTGGCAAATTGGCTTTTAGATAGTGTCATTAGAAAATTGTTATTTCTATGGTTGTGATGTTATTGCTTATATCTGGTTTGCTTGGTTAAGCTATAGAAATTGTATTTAATTTGTTTTTAGATGATGTGTTGTTTGAAAATTCTTATTTTTATAGATACAGTACTGTTGGCGTGTGTCTATTTTTCTTGATTAGGTTATAGATGTAATAAAAATATTATAATTTAACTCATGCATGTTTTTTTTTTTTTTTTTTTTTTTATCCAGCTATCGATCTGTTGGTTGGAATTTGTAATTTTTGAATATCATGTCTAAAAAGATTGCAAAAACCAGAAAAAGCCTGAGGACACAGGAAACCCATATTTCTGCCACTTCGAGTGGTACACAAATCTGTCATGAAAATGTTTGTTACATTAATACTGAGCATAAGCATGAAGCCAAAAAAAATTATGGAACCAGAGTTTCCAATAGAGCTTTCATAGTGCAGCAACCCTATAGTTCTGGTAGTTCAGCTGGTATAGAATGTTCTCGCGAAAATGTCTGTTGCATTAATACTGAGCATAAGCGTCAAGCCAAAAAAAATTATGGAACCAGAGTTTCCAATAGAGCTTTCATAGTGCAACAAGCCTGTAGTTCTGGTAGTTCAGCTGATATAGAATGTTCGCGCAAAAATGTCTGTCATCCTAACAATGAAAATAAGCATAGTGACAAAAAAAATTCCAGAACGAGCCATAAAAAAGCCTTTCAAGCTGAGAACAAGAAACGAAAATGTGTTCAAAATATATGCTTTCGTGACATAAACACAAGTCAAACAATCAGAGAGGAGATTTCATTTGACACTTCTGATCAGATGAATAAGGGTCAAGCATTTTATCAGAGGAAGAGGCAAAGTACGTTTTTTCCTCTGTTAAACATTTATTTTCAACCTTATTTTTATATTACTCATGGCATACATTTGTCTTACATTTTTCTCTTTTTGCCCTGTTCTATGTTTCCTTTCTTTGTAGGAATGATGGAACAGTATGTGGATTTGGGAGATGAAAATTATAAGTGCATTTATTGTGGTGCACTTTTTTGGTTCAAAGAATCTATAAAAAAAACGAATGCAGCCAATGAGCCTCTTTTTACTCTTTGTTGTCAACAAGGAAAGATCAAACTTTCGATTTCAAAGCCAACACCTCCTTTGTTAGAAAATTTACTTGATCCGGGTAAAGGCCCAAAAAGTTTGTTGTTTAGAGAGAATATCAGGGCCTATAATTCTATGTTTGCATTTACTTCAATGGGAGCCAAAGTTGATCACTCAATTAACAGTGGACTAGGTCCATACATTTTTAAAATTAGTGGTCAAGTTCATCATTTGATGGGTTCTTTGTTACCCCTTGAAGGAGAATGTCCAAAATTTGCTCAGCTTTACATATATGATACCCATAATGAAACAATGAATCGCCTTAACGCTGTTAATTGCGAACAACAGAATGAAAAGCTTGATGAAGACATTGTTCAGGGTTTGATTAGGATGTTTGATGAATCAAATGAATTGGTAAAACTTTTTCGAACAGTCAGAGATAAATTTGAAGGGGGTTTTCTTACTCCTTGAAAACTGAGATTATTGGGCCGGCAGACAGATGATGGTAAACAATATGAACAACCGACATGTGATGAAATTGGTGGTTTGGTTGTGGGAGATATAGGCCTTTTTGATTCGAATAGAGATATTGTTGTAGAGTTACAAGCTGGAGAGTTAAAACGTATCACAAAATTAAATCCAAAGTTCATGTCTTTACAATATCCTATTCTTTTCCCTTATGGTGAAGATGGCTATAGACCTAATTTAAAATGGAGTAATGATTACAAAGGTCATGAGCCCAAAAGAGGAAGGGTGCCTATGAGAGCTTTCATAGCTTACCAGATTCAGGAAAGAGGGCCTTTATTGGATACATTGTTAAAAGGTGGAAGATTGTTCCAACAGTTTTTAGTAGATTCTTATGCAACACTTGAAGAAGATCGATTGGATTACATTAGAAAAAATCAAAAAAATTTGAGAAGTGAGATTTATAAAGGTATTTATGATGCAATTTCAAAGGGTGATAGTGATGCTAATAATGTGGGGCAAAAAGTGATATTGCCTAGCTCATATACTGGAAGTACTAGATACATGCTTAATAATTATCAAGATGCTATGGCAATTTGTAGACATTATGGTAATCCTGATTTGTTTATAACTTTCATCTGCAATGTCAAATGGCCTGAAATTGTTAGAGAACTTGATACCAAGCCTGGATACAAGGGAGAGGATAAACCTGATCTAATTTCTAGGGTGTTTAAAATGAAGCTTGATGATATGATCAGTTATATCAAATCAGGAGAAGTTTTTGGAGAAGTTGAAGCAGGTGAATTTTACCAACTCATAATTTCTGCTATCCTCAATTTCTTAGATTTTTTAAATGATAATAAATTATTTTTTTTTTTTTTTTTTTTTTTTTGTTGTTTGTTTTCACACAACAGAAATTTGCACGGTCGAGTTCCAAAAAAGAGGATTGCCTCATTGTCATATGTTGGTCTGGTTGAAACAAGGTTATAAATGCTTCTCAGCAGTAGATATAGATTCCATCATTTCTGCTGAATTACCAGATAAAGATGTGGATCCTATGCTTTATGATATTGTAAACCAATTCATGATCCACGGTCCTTGCGGAGAAATCAACCGTAATTCTCCCTGCATGCGGGGAGGTGTGTGTTCTAAATCTTTCCCCAAACAATACAAGAGTCAATCAGTTTTTGAAAAAAATGGTTTTCCTACATATATGCGCCGTGAAGATCCAACAAAATTTGTGTTAAAAAATGGAATAAAAGTTGACAATAGCTTTGAATCATGTTGCCAATCAATGCTTATAAAATATCTTTTTAAATATATAAACAAAGGTTCAGATAGAGGTAGAGCAGTTTTTCAAAACAAGCCAGAGGATGAGACATTAGCTTATCTTAATTGTAGATACATATCTCCATATGAAGCCGTTTGGAGATTGTTTCAGTACCCTATTCATTCTAGAGAGCCTGCTGTTGAACGATTATCAATACATTTGCCTTTAGAACAAAATATTGTTTTCAATGGTGATCAATCACTTGAATCAATTGTTAGCCAAAAAGGTATTGAAGATACAATGCTAACAAGTTGGTTTAAAGCAAACCAAATGTTTCCTGAAGCGCGAACATTGACTTATGCAGAATTCCCTACAAAATTTGTATGGGATTCTCGAAGCAAAATTTGGAAACCTAGAAAAAGAAGGAGATCAATAGGTAGAATAACCTATGTACATCCTGCGTCTGGTGAATTGTATTACTTAAGAATGCTTTTGAATTTGCAAAAAGGTGCCTTAGATTTTGATCACATCAAAACTATTGATGGTATTATACATCCGTCATATCAGGCTGCATGTAAATGCCTTGGTTTGTTAGGAGATAATAAAGAATGGATTGAGGCCTTAGCAAATGCTGTGAACACAGCCTCATGTTCTCAACTAAGGCAATTGTTTGTTACAATCATTTTGTTTTGTGATGTAGGAAATCCTCAATTGCTTTTTGATACTCATTGGCAAAATATGTGTGATGACATTTTGTACAAACTACAGAAAGCCTTTCTAATGCCAAATCTTATTTTGTCAAAATCTGAATTAAAAAATTCGCTTTTGTTTGAATTAGAACAACTTTTTAACGCATCATCTAGCTCTTTGAAAGATCATTATCTTCCTATGCCTGATGAACATAAAATGTCAGAAATTAGAATTAAATTGCTAAGAGAAGAGTTAAATTATGATGTTCATCATTTAGAAAAAGAACACTCAATTTTGATAACACAGCTAAACAAATGCCAAAGGGATGTGTATGATTCTGTGATTAATGCTGTGAATGAAAAGAAACCAGACCTTTTTTTGTTCATGGCCATGGAGGAACTGGAAAAACTTTTTTGTGGCATACTATAATAAGTAAAATTAGATCTGAAGGCAAGATTGTTTTAGCTGTTGCTTCATCAGGAATAGCGTCATTATTATTGCCAGGTGGTAGAACAACTCACTCTAGATTTAAGATTCCCTTAATTGTTACCAATTCCTCAACATGTCAAATTAAAAAAGCAACTCTTCTTGCCAGATTGATTGAAAAGGCTGAACTGGTTGTTTGAGATGAAGCTCCTATGAATCATAAACATTGTTTTGAAGCATTAGATAAATCGCTTCGTGATATTTTATCGCATGTCAATGATTCAAATCAAAATGCTCCATTTGGTGGCAAGCCTTTTCTGTTAGGTGGTGATTTTAGACAAATATTACCAGTTATTCCAGGAGGAACGAGAGAAGAAATCATAGACGCCTCTCTTAATAGCTCTTACCTATGGCCTTATTTTAAAATATTTTGTTTAAAAGAAAACATGAGGCTATCAAAAAAAGGATTGAACAGTGAAGAAAAACAGAAAATAAGTGAATTTGCTGCTTGGATTCTTCGAATTGGAAATGGCCAGATAATTGATATTGATGATCCAAATGATGAAGAGGGACCTTGGATTGAAATTCCTCAAGATTTACTCATTCAATCATACATAGATCCTATTCAATCAATTTTTCTGGCAACTTACCTAGATTTTGCTTATTTAAGGGAACGAGCCATTATTACAGCTAGGAATTCTACTGTGACAGAAATAAATAATTACGCAGTAGACTTATTGCCTGGAAAAAAACGCGTTTATTTGAGCTCAGATTCTTTATGTCCATCATCAACCAATTTTGAAAACCTTTGTATGATGTATCCCGTAGAATTTCTCAATCAACTTGAATTTAATGGTTTGCCTGAACATAGTTTGACTTTAAAAATTGGCATGCCTATTATGTTATTAAGAAACCTAAATCAATCTTCAGGTTTATGTAATGGAACAAGATTAGTTGTGACCCAAATGGTTGATAAAGTTATTGAAGCAAAAATACTCACTGGTCGCCACATTGGCCACAAAGTGTTTATACCTAGGATCATTCTTTCAGCAACAGAAAACAAATGGCCTTTCATTTTTAAAAGGCGTCAATTCCCAATTAGGCCATGCTATGCTATGACTATAAACAAAAGTCAAGGTCAATCTTTAAAACAAGTTGGGTTGTATCTTCCCCAACCTGTTTTCACTCATGGACAGCTTTATGTCGCATTATCTAGAGCTACATCTAGAGAAGGCCTCAAAATCATAATAGATAATAATAAAGAAGTGCCAAAGAAATACACTAAAAACATAGTGTACAAAGATGTTCTTCAACATTTACTATCAGGTTTCAGCTACCTTCTATTCATACATGATTAAACATTCCTCTATTTTCTACAATAATTTTTTTATGCATCTTTATACTAACCAAGGGCATATATATATTTTCTTCAGATTGAGGGCACAATGAACATTGTTCCGATCCACAATTTGCACCCCTTTCAATCCAGTGTGAAAATTAGAGAATGTGTGTAAAACCTGGAGACCAAAGGTGTTCAGATCTGATGCACATTCAAATTAACAGGTATAAATGTTAACAAAACATTTATAAATTTACAAATGTTACACCTCTTATTAGAATGGTTTTTTTTTTTTTTTTTTTTTTTTTTATATCTCTGTTGATACAGGAGTGGGAAAATTAGAGTCACTTTGTGGGGCGGCACAACGAAGACTTTTGATGTAAAAGCTTTACAAGCCTCAAAGTTAAACAATTTCAGGATATACAATTTATTTCTCCTACTTTCTTTACCTATTCTTATTAAGCAGGTAAAATCTCTTTGTCTCTCTCTATTTGAGAATGTGGATAATAAACCTTAGGAGCTTAATATCTATTTGCATCTAAACAAAATAAGATTTAGAGATGATATTTTGAACTATTTGGTGTCTTTGTTCTTCCCTGCATGTGCTTGGAATTACAATGAAAATTTCCTTTCATTCTTTTTTTAGCTGTTGAAAGGCTTGATCATGACGACAAAGGTGATTTTGCAACTTCACCAAAGCATTTTAGGTGAGAACCATATGCTCAAATTGCTCTTTTGGACTGAAATTAAGCCTTTTGTGTGATGGTTTACCGTATGATTAAGTTCGATGTTTAAGCTTATGGATTGGTTAATGGTGGATTTGAATTGGCACTTAGAGTTGCTTGAGTGAGGTTGATAACTTGTAAAATTCACAATTCTTATTAGATGTTTTATATGTAATGAGCAAAAACTATAACATGTAGCCTGTTATTTCTGCCTTTATACCTATTTATAGATTATTACTGCTTCTATAGCTTATTTCTCCATTAGATTATCTTGATTTTGTAACAAACTTCCTCATTAAGTCATTAGGTTATCATGTTTAAAAAACACCATTCATTTTGAATGCTTTTTCCCCGAATTAATCGTCTATGATTTTAGCTTATCAGTTTGATCATTTGTTTATGTAATTTTTGTTTGAAATCCTACAATTTAATAGAATGCATCTTAAATAATGTGTATGCCACGAAAAAAAAACCCATTATTTTCTTCATGGCCATAGACAAAAAACTTCTTATATATTTTCAACGTTAATATTTTACTCTTAACACAAGTCTTATTGATCAACTTGCATTGTTAATTCTACAATCTAATCTCTGGCCTTTTTGATAATTTTGGCCTTATATTTACATTTAGGATGCTGATTGCATTCAACTAAATATATATCCATACTTAAACAACTCATTTAATCCGCAATACTTTTCTTCCTCATTAATCGTCAAAGCTTATAGTTTTGTAGATTCATTGTTTGCTTATGTTGTTTTCTTATTTACCTGATCCTACTTTTTAGATCACAACATAAATTAAAATTTAAGAATGAATTACTGTTTTGTGGTCTATTTGTGTAACTTTTTCCCCTTCTTTTTTAATCATGCAGGGCACCGTTTCTATTTTGTTGCTTACAGCTACTTATTATCTCGAATAAATGACTATTGAATCCTAACAAGTAACAATCTGCATATACATACAAATATTTTTTTTGATGTTATTTTCAGTATTTCAGGTTTACACATTTTAATAATCTTATGACGCTATTTTGTTAAATTGCAAGATGTTCTGAGACCATGGCACGAAGTTGTTTACATCCCATGAAGCTGCAGGCAGCTATAGTGTAGAACGGCACTATAGGGGCTCCAATTTCTTCAGCAGCTGTGATTGTGAACGTGGACAAGAATCCATCTGAAACTATGCAAGTCACTGGAGGATTGCTAGATGTTTCTATGGCATCATTGTTGAGTTTTGCAAGGAGGGTATGAAAGGGAGCCAAGAAATTTTTTCTGATGGACTCACAAAGCAAAGTGACATCTTGTGTGGTGTCTTCATTTGAATCTGGAAGGCTATCCGGGATGGCTTCAAATTGAAAATCAGGCAAGCCATCGAGGGAATTGGATCCTAGAGTTTTAAGAAAGCGCTTGTGATTGAACTCTGTGTTAACAAAGGTTATATGAAAACCTCTATGGTGGAGGAGCTTTGCAAATTTAAGCATTGCCTTTATATGGCTTTGAGCAGGGAATGGAATGCAAACAGCATGTGGCTTAGTAGCTACTTCTGTGGAATCCATCTTTGCTTTTGTGTGTGTTAGTACGAAAATTATATTGTCATTTCCTAGACTCTAGCATAGGTTGGGAGTTAGTGTGTGAATATCGTTTACTTTTGACGTGATTGACTTGAGTCCATATTGGATCAAGCTTGAAAATCACATTTGAATAGAATTGTTGGACTATTGGGTTTCTCTCTTACTAGAGAGAACCTGCTTTGAATAACTTGTGGTCTTTATTTTCACACTTGGGTTTTAGAGATATTGGGGTTTTGCATAGATTGAATTTTTAAGTGAAAGCTGCTGTGCATACTTTTGGAGAAAAGTCATCAAGTGTTCCTTGTTTACTTGGTGATTTATCATACACCTTCATCATTCATATTGCATTCATATTCATGTCGGTGACTCATACGGTTGAGGGCACCAAGACCGTGGTGGCGGTTTTCCTCCGGTGAGTTTGAAGCAATCGTGGCCAGTATTGCGTTCAACATAAGGAGTGTCGAAGATCATCCCATGACAGAAGTTGAGTTATGAAGAAGTCGGTAAACATTATCTAGAATGTGTCTAGAATAAGTGTGTGAGTACTTCTTGTAATCATCGTTCTATAATGGATTTGTGTTGGACTAAGAAGTCCCGTGGATTTTCCCCAGAGGTGGGGTTTTACCACGTAAAATAATTCTCTTTGTGTTCTTTTATTTTAAGCTCTGCACATTACAGGATTGATAAGCCATATCAATCCTGCTTCAAAAGTTGATTAGTATTTATTGCAAAAAATTCGAATTAGCCTGTTTAACCTTCTCCAGGCATATATAGACATCCTGCGGGTATTTTCAGTGTGTGCATTGCAGTGCTTGCAAATGCAGATTATTTATAAAGCAAAACGGAGCTACTTTTCAATGTGTCCTGTTTTGGCTCTCTGTTTTTTCCCCACCACACAAGTAAGTCTACGCAGATAAGATATCCAGAGAGAGAAGAAAGTTGTCAGATAAATTGACCTTTCCCCTATAAAGAATAATTTTGTTTCATTATCTTTTCTTGGCCTTTCACCTATAAAGAATAAATTGAGGTGATAAGATAGCTAGATACAGAAGAAAGTTTTTTCTCCAATTATTGGGCCACAAAAAGTTTGGGGTGATGGGTCTGCAATTCTTGGGGGCTGCTATGTTTGGGGTTTGAGTATGGGTGGTGGGGGTTATTGGGTTTGGATGATGGTGGATGAGGATGATCGAGAGTAGGGGAGGGATGTGTTTGTGGTGATGGGTATGTGTAGTTAATTTAAAAAAAATAATTTAAATCTATTTTTTAATATTTAATTTGGATTATAAAGTATTTTAATAGCTAAATTATTAAAATGCCCCTGCCAATTCAACACACTTAATGGTTTTGTGAACAGAAATAGACAAAAGTGGTAAAGTGAGAAAATTTTAGCAATTTTGAGAGATTTTGGGAGTTAAGTGAGAAATTTTAAGTTCTAAGGATAAAGTGAGACCAAGTGCCTGTTTCAAGGGGCATAACAATAATTAAGCCAAAATCATTGGAGTGCTTGCAAATGTAAATTATTTTATTTCACTCATCCAAACTGTCTATTTGTGTAGATATTCATTCAAAGATCATTTCTACAAAAAACCACTTGAATCCGATATCATTTGAGCATTCAATTAAATTATTGAAATTTAAGCTCTCTCTTGAAGCATCGTTTATTGATTTTGTTGATCTCTATTAGATGTCATAATGATTTTCAATTTGTCTGATTTTTTCACAAGGATGATCTATGAGTGAAGATTTGAAAAATAGATGGTTTGGATTGTTGAAAAAAAAAATCGTAAGATTCCCTAAATGGTGTCCTTCAAATAAAATTATTTGAGGAATCTCTCAATAA
The DNA here is from genome assembly GCA_903112645.1 of Prunus armeniaca. Taxonomy (NCBI): domain Eukaryota; kingdom Viridiplantae; phylum Streptophyta; class Magnoliopsida; order Rosales; family Rosaceae; genus Prunus; species Prunus armeniaca. The sequence continues at coordinate 17,473,706 of CAEKDK010000003.1, read as the reverse complement.
AATAGGACTTTATATATATGGCAGAAATTGTCACATCACTAATAGTCAACAAAAGATGATTAAATGTTTTAAATCTTTTTGAATTTATACACTCATGTTGGTCAAGAATTTCGAAAAGTTCGTCATTGATTGATAGATAGTCAACTTATAATTATATAAATAATGGTAAAAGTTGTGGTAGAAATTGTTACTTATAATAGTATAAATAACTAATAGTCTACAAATTAGATAATTTATATTAAAGCAAAACTGAGCTACTTTTCAATGTGTCCTGTTTTGGCCCTCTGTTTTTTCCCTCCACACTAGTCAAAATAGGAAACTTACGATAATGTCCAAAAAAGAAGTCTAGCTGTCAGACAAATTGGATCTTCACTTTACCTGCAACATAAATAACTAATCTACGAGTTCATAATTGGTTGATAGATAGTCAAATTTTGGACACACAAGTAACTGTGCAAAGAAAAGTCAGTTGATAGATAGTCAAATTTACGACAGCACTTGATGGACTAAATTATCTAAGTTTATGGATGAGGAGCCATGTGGATCAGTTGCATTTTCTGCTAGTTTCTTCCACTCCTTAGCCTACCTTTGCAATTTCTTATCCTTCTCTCCCTCCATCAACTCTCTAACAAGCATCTCCACTTCATCTCTCTTGACATTGTTATCAATCTCCATGCCACTGCCCAATTCATTGCAAGTATAATAACAATTGGTTCTCTGGTCTTCAAAGAATGGCCAGCAGATCATGGGCACTCTTGTAGTCAGACTCTAGGACCAATTTACCAAAAACAAGATCAATTTGCCAAAAACAACAAGGCCTAAACCCTAGGACCAATTAACCAACAACAAAAACCATCTAATCCATCACAAAATGCTAATCTAACAACCCTATACCTTAATGATCCCTTTCTTCATTATGCTTCATCTACACCATTTGATCTTGCAGTTGAAGCATCAGTTGACATGAAGTTGAGGCTAGTGGTGCTTTAAAAGTATCAGCTCCTTTCTTGCTTGGCTTTAGATGAAATATATTAAGTATTGAGGATGTTAAGACAGGACTTGGAATCAAGGAAATTGAAACCTCAGGGCCATTTCGATACAAATCCTAAACCTCAATAGAGTGAAATGTCGTTAGTGAAAATGGTACTTAGGTGACGAGGGGTAAACTTAATCACACAAACAAGACACAACAACACAGCAAGCTTCACACACTTTAAACCTAGACCAAATACACATATGACTAGTCAACTACTAGTCAAGAAACAATCACAACCAATAGAATGCACAGAGCATGCCACAATGTACCTGCAATCCTAGAAGATTACTAGTGACAACCTAGGCACTCAGAAGGACCCGTCAATCTAGGCATCCCCTGTGCTAGCAACAACTATGGTGAAAGTGTGTGAAATCATCATTATCATGTAATCATCAAACAGCAGATACAGATGACTAGTCAACCACCAAGAACACAAACCCAGAAAAATTACAGATATGCAAAACAGATTTTGTTCACCCAGAAACCCACCATTGGGAAAAACTGGGAGTCATCAACCGACCAGGCATTCCACTAAGTAGAAAAAGATTCTTACAAAGGAAACACAACCAAGCTCAAGAAGCACCTAGGTCTATTTAGGAATATGAGCAATACCTCCTTTGTGCAATCTTCTTCTCCAACTTAGCAAAGCTTGAAGCTCAGTCCTTCATGGCAATGGCAGCTCCTTCTCCAGCTCGTTCATCCCATGGCACTAGCTTGCAAGCTCCAACACAAACCGAAACCAATTTGGATTCAAAGGAGAAAGACCAATTTCTTCAAGAAACCATACTCTTGAAGAAATCAATCTTGAATCCGACCTAGATATAAATGATAGAATGATTTAAATAGCTAGATGCAGATTTGTGTTTCAAATGCAGTTTTTCAAAAAGAAATCAATTGGAAAAACTCATAGATGAAATAATGGTTCTCTCGTGGAAGGAGAAGCGAAAGATGGCAAGCCAAACTTTCCAAAACTTCCACCCGAAAAGAGACAACCCCAAATGAGAAATCTCGTGGGCTATACAGACCAACAAAATCGTTAGGTCAGGAGACCCACTTGGCAGCAGAGAGAGAGAAAGAAGAATAGGACAAAACAGTTTGTTATCTAGCTGGAGGCAAGGATGACTAGTCATATGAGAAACGGTTGACTAGTCATCTTTTTATGAAGACTGTTTTATGAAATGATATGCAATGCTCAATACCTTTGTCAACTTGCTTGAGCCACCATAGAGCAGAGATTAGAGAAGAGCACTAATAAAAGTTTTCCCTAATCTAGACTTGAGCTTGATAAATTACATTACACAACCTATTACAAAGTTGTCAAGGGAAGCCAAAAGAAAATAGTAAAAACCATACATTAACAGTTAGTCCAAAAGGAAATTATCATTCACCTTTATAATAAACAATCTATTATAATTACCTTTATGGAGGCACGTGGGTCCTTATTTTAGGAGGTGGTAAGGCCAACATGACAACATATCAACAATATTTATTATATAAAAAAAGTATTTATCCTTATTATAAAAATGCATCAAACAGGCTCCAAAGTTGCATCACATGTATTCTAGTCAATCTAATGGTTGGTTTTGTGCAGAGATGGCCTTATTTTAAATAGAGGGTTGGGCTAATATTTGATTTACCTAGTTTGGGCTTGGACAACTGCATAAGTTTGTATATTCTAAAAATTTAGCACTGGGCTGGAGTGGCATGTAGATTTGCCCTTGTTTTCGCATCGAATACTAGTGAACCATAATTTGCTCCTAATTACAAAACCTAACACAATCCTCAACAAGCAAATTAAGAATAGACTGGTGTGGCCAACGAGGTCTAGCACAATTGAAAAGGGTTTTGATATGCAGACCAATGATCTCAAGTTCAAATCCCCATGGCACTTTGGTAGTGTATGTTTTGAGAAACTCCCTCCCCTTCGTAGTTTAGATTATCGCTTATATTAAAAATAAAATAAAAAAGACTGGGGATGACAAGTTTCCTAGGAGCCAAATCAATAGTAAGGCCATCTCCAGCCGTAGGGCTAAATGTAGTCCAGGGCTAAAAATTTAAACCCCCAAAATATTAATTTTTTAAAGAATAGTGCAGGGCTTCAACCATATATTGTTTAATTTAATTAAACTACTATTCTAAAAAAATAAATAAAGCCAACAAAGGCAATTAAAAACAAATAAATTGGAAGGGTTTCAAGGGTCTGACCTTCAACAGTCATGACCCATAATTTTTTATAATTTTTTTAAACAATACCAAACACTTAAAAATGTGACGGCAAAAAAAAAAGGATGGGTTTCAATGTTTGATCTCCAATTGTCATGAACAAGACTTTTTTATAATTGTTTTTAAACAACACTTGAAAAGATTTGAAAAGCTGACCACATTTATTATTATTATTATTTTTTTTATAAAGGGAGTGGGTAGGTCTGACCTCCAATGTCATTGACAACAATTTTTTATACTTTCTTCTTAAACACTACAAATTGAAACATTCAAAAGGCTTTTAAAAATCTATATATATCAATGTTGGCTGTTGAAAAGCACATACATAGGCCCCACTACAAATTTGGCTAGATTGGAGGGTTAAAGGGTCAAATTTGGTAAAAATTTTGTTTAGCCCATAACTGGAGATGAGTTTTGCATTATTTTAGGGCTATATTTGGGATATAGCTCGTAGCTGGAGATGGCCTAAGGACCTTCTAATTCTGTCCACCAAAAAAAAAGAGACCTTACTTTTGAACCCAAAAAAAAATATTCAATGGTAAGGCCCAGGTTAGCCATACCACCATCATCAAATTAATGTTGCTCAACACAGGCCGAAAGCTAAACATATGGCACGCTTAGAATCAAACTCAATTTCCACACACAAAATAAAAGCCACCGTTTTTTTCCCAGGTCATCTGCGCTTCCCTTAGAACCTCAGTTTTTTAATTGCTGTTTCTTCCACTTCCACTGCTCTTTTTTTTTCTTTTTTCTTTTTAATCCTTCCTGAGGTGAAGAAACTGTTGAAGAGAATATGACACATGCAGAATTGCAGATAAGCATTGAGGCATTGAGGGCAGCCAAAATAGGAGATCAAAGAAGAATGTCAAAAAAAGAAGCTCAGCAGTCAAACATATTAAGGTAATAAGGAAAGACGAGGAAACAAAGTTGGATTTTCTCTTTTCTTTAATCTATTGGGTTAGTGCACAATTGCCTGACGAATGATGAGACTTTAGAGTTGAAGGCTTGAAGCATAGTGAAACCTTAATCAGAATAAAATTCTAGATAAAGTAACAGGTTACAGATTGTCTAAATATTCTTATGGAAATGATAATTAACATCAATATTCTTATGGAAACATCTTTAACTTTATCTCAATAGCACTTGATTCACTAAATTGTCTAAGTTTGTGGATGAAGAACCATGTGGACCAGTAGCTTCTTCTGCAAGTTTCTTCCATTCCTTGACCCTATTTTTCATCTTCTTACCCTTCGCTCCCTCCATTAACTCTTTGACAAGCCTCTCTACCTCATCCCTCTTCACATCGTTACTAATCTCCATGCTAATGCCCCATTCATTGCAACTATAGAGACAGTTCATTTGCTGTTCTGCGAAGAATGGCCAACAGAGCATAGGAACTCCAGCAGTAAGGCTCTCAACCGTTGAATTCCAACCGCTGTGTGTTAGGAATCCTCCAACTGATTGGTGGTTAAGGACTTGCTCTTGTGGGCACCACCCAGCTATTAGACTTCTTTCCTTAGTTTCAGCCACAAACTCAGGCGGCAAAAGAGCAGATTCTCCAATAACTAGATCAGGTCTAATTACCCAAAAGAATGGAAGCTTGCTATTTGCAAGTCCCCACCCAAACTCTACAAGCCTTTCTGGTGTCATGACTGCTATACTGCCGAAATGCACATAGACAACTGAGTTTGGTGCCTTGGTGTTTAGCCACTCGAGGCATTCAGTTTCTTCTTTCCATAGACTGTATCCCATTTTCAAAGGGTGTTCTGGTATGTGATTGAGATGCAATTGAAGAGGGCCAACGGTGTACACATGGGGAAGCATAGATGAGAGAGCATCCAAAACATCTGCCTCCAAGGCATCAAAAGTATGAAGAACAACTGCGGAAGCTTCATGAGCTCTATCGGTTGCTTCCATGATGAAGTTTTAAATACGATGTCATCCGGATTTGTGGTTTGCAAGAAGGTCGGGAGATCCCTCAAACGGATATCTCTCATTCCCGGGATCCAATCTATTACGGTGTCCAGATAGCCATTTGTGAAACAGCTCTCATCTGCAATAGACAATTGAAGAAACATTTCATTTTGCATATTTACAAACAAGCAGTTAAGAGTTAACCATAAGTTAAACAACAAGTGCTTCAATTAATAGTTATGTATTTCACCTTTGAGTGGAGCAAGTCCATTTCGACCACGGCGCGAAGTTGTTTACATCCCATGAAGCTGCAGGCAGCTATAGTGTAGAACAGCGCTATAGGGACTCCGATTTCTTCAGCAGCTGTGATTGTGAACGTGGACATGAAACCATCTGAAACTATGCAAGTCACAGGAGGATTGGTGGATATTGATATGGCATCATTGTTGAGTTTTGCAAGGAGGGCAAGAAAGGGAGCCAAGAAATTTTGTTTTCTGACGGATGCACAAAGCAAGGTGACATCTTGTGTGGCATCTTCATCTGAATCCGGAAGGCTATCCGGGATGGCTTCGAATTGAAAATCAGGCAAGCCATCAAGGGCATTGGGTCCTAGAGATTTAAGAAAGCGCTTGTGATTGAACTCTGTGTTAACAAAGGTTATATGAAAACCTCTGTGGTGGAGGAGCTTTGCAAATTTAAGCATTGCCTTTATATGACTTTGAGCAGGAACTGGAATGCAAACAGCATGTGGCTTAGTAGCTACTTCTGTGGAACCCATCTTAGCTTTTGTGTGTGTATTGCAGTGCTTGCAAATGCAGTTTATTTATACAACAAAAGTTAGGTATGTCCGTCAGAATAGCTACTATTTTTATCTTTTATTTTTATATTTTAAGAATATTGCAAGCTGCAACCATAGTCATAAGTAGGAGAAAGACTTTTATGAAACAGGGATAGCAAAATAGTGTTATCCCGTTGCACCGAAGTTTTTCTCCGTAAGTAGACTAATAGAACTGTGTTTTAGTTTAATAAAATTATCATTAATTTGAAGTGTTTTAGTCATAAAATAGTTTGATTATAACTGGGTTGAAGTGGAAACAGGGACGGACCTTTAGTTTGGCAAACTTGGGCTATAGCCCAGGTGGCTTCTTTTTTCCAGCCAAAAAAATAAAATCCTAGCTCACCCAGGGACGTACCTTTAGTTTGGCAAACCTGGTAGCCTGGGTGGCTTATTTTTTCCAGCTTTTTTCCAGGCAAAAAAATAAAATCTTAGCTCAACCAAGGATGGACCTTTAGTTTGGCAAACTTGGGCTATAGCCCAGGTGGCTTCTTTTTTCCAGCCAAAAAAATAAAATCCTAGCTCACCCAATTTAAATAACCTAACCTCATTTAGTTCTTGGGGAGAGAGAGAGAGGGAGAAGGAAAGAAAAAGAGAGGGGGGGAGGGGGGAGAGGAGAGGGAACTCACACACAGCACAACAAAAGAAAAAAAGAGAAAAAATAAAAAAAGAAAAAGAAAAAAAAAAGAAAAGAAGCACCACCCTACCCTTGCATGTAGAGAAAAAAAAAACACAGTCCTTCGAGACTTAATTCAAGTGAACCAAGTTCCTATATTCATCATGTAAGCTTCTCTCAATTTCTTGATGCTTTAATTTGAGGATTTTTTTAGAATTTATGAAGTATCAATTAGGATTTGCAATTGACACTTATGAATTATCAATTAGGATTTGCAATTGGGGCATCAGTTTCAGTTTATGAGTTATGAATTATCAAATAGGATTTGTAATTGATTTTATTGTTCTTGCTGGTTTTATTTTTTATTTTTTGGTTATCAATGAAATCACATGGCATTGTTGAGTTTTCTATATGCTTAGTACCTAAATTTAGCCCACCCCATTTTAAAATCATGGATCCGTCCTTGAGTGGAAACGGTCGAAGGTCAATAATCATCAACAGCGAAGATGAAAACAAAAAGTGGTGAAGTTGAAGGGACGTGGTAGAGGAGAGTTTGTAGTATGGGTTTATTTATTTATTTTTTTGTTGGGAAGGTTCACACGATTAAGACTGGGTTAAGTGGTGTTAAATAGGTGTCAAAATTCTAAATAAGATCCCATTTATGGGCTTGTAAAAAGTCCTATTATTAATTACATATGGTGCTATATACTTGAAACGCATGCTTCACTTATAATCTATAAAATGATTAGGCTTTTAAAAATTAATATATTCATTGTACATATAAGTGGTAATATATCCATGCTTGGAGTAAATACTAAACCTACATATTAGTTTGTATGGGTTAATCGTTTTATTAGTCCTTGAATTTAGACCCAATTTGCATTTGAGTCCCTTAATTTCCAAAATCGTTCCTGAAGTCCATTAACTTCATTTTCGTTAGGACAAATGGTTCTGCCTTCAATTTTGTTAATTTTTCTGTTAAATGCAGGGGCAAAATGGTATTTTTGTATTAATTAAAATATGAATAAAAAATTAAAATTAAACTTTCTCTCTCCCCCTCTATCCCGATTTTTACTCTCACCAAACTTGATTTTTCTATTTTTTTTTGTTGGATTTTTATTAGATTAGATTTTATTGTTATTTTAAAGATATGATTATTTATTTATTTATTAATATAAAAAAAACCATTTTGCCCTTGCATTTAACAGAAAGAGTTACCAAAATTGACGGTAAGACCATTTGTCCTAACGAAAATGAAGTTAAAGGACCACGGGCACGATTTTGGAAATTGAGGGACTCAAATGCAAATCGGGTCTAAATTCAAGGACTAATAAAACGATTAACCCTAGTTTGTATTATCATAAAAATCAAAATTTTTTTTTTTTTTTTTTTTTTTTTTTTTTTTTTTTTTTTTTTTTTTTTTTTTTTTTTTTTTTTTTTTTTTTTTTTTTTTTTTTTTTTTTTTTTTTTTTTTTTTTTTTTTTTTTTTTTTTTTTTTTTTTTTTTTTTTTTTTTTTTTTTTTTTTTTTTTTTTTTTTTTTTTTTTTTTTTTTTTTTTTTTTTTTTTTTTTTTTTTTTTTTTTTTTTTTTTTTTTTTTTTTTTTTTTTTTTTTTTTTTTTTTTTTTTTTTTTTTTTTTTTTTTTTTTTTTTTTTTTTTTTTTTTTTTTTTTTTTTTTTTTTTTTTTTTTTTTTTTTTTTTTTTTTTTTTTTTTTTTTTTTTTTTTTTTTTTTTTTTTTTTTTTTTTTTTTTTTTTTTTTTTTTTTTTTGACTTAGTCAGTTACCACGTAATAGGTTTGTTAAACGTGGGCTGTTCTTTCATTCTTAGGTTACTCTTTGTAAGGCTATTTAAACAGCCGTCACTACTATTATCGATTGATCAATTTTTCTTCTAAATACTTGCTATCAGAAAAGCTCTTGTTTCCAACACGTGGAAGACAGCGATGGGAAGGAGAAGACTGAAACAAGGAGAAAATCTCGTGTCAAACTGTCTAGCAAACTATGATATATTGATTAGGTTTTATTCTTACATAAAAACACAGTCAGCTGGCATCTCATGTGCATAAAATCTCTGTACTATTTATATAGATGTTTCATTCACCTTTGAGTGGGGCAAGTCCTTTTTCCATCAAAGTGCGATACTGTTTAAAGCCCATGAAGCTGCTTGCAGCAACAGTGTAAAACAGTGTGATAGGGATTCCAAGTTCTTCAGCTGCTGTGATTGTGAACATGGACAAGAAACCGTCTGAAACTATGCAAGTCACCGGAGGAACACTACTTGCCGTCTCAATGAGTTTTACGAGGAGCTCAAGAAACAGAGCCAAGAGCAAGAAATTTCTGAACGACTCACAAAGCAAAGTGGAGTCTTGGGTGGCATCTTCATCTGATTCTGGAAGGCCGTCTGGAATGGTTTCAAATCGAAAATCAGGCAGGCCATCAAGGGAATTAGGTCCAAGGGATTTAAGAAATCGCCTGTGGTTGAACTCTGTGTTGACAAAGGTTATGTGAAAGCCTCTATGGCGGAGAAGTTTTGCTAATTTGAGCATTGCCTTTATATGGCTTTGAGCTGGCAAAGGAAGACAAACTGCATGAGGCTTATTGGAAGGGGAAGCCATCTTAGGTTTTGCGATATAATGTATGATCGTGTTGCATGACTTGCTCAAATGCAGATTATTTATAGGGTAGCTATATCTACCTTTCAACGGGGCAGGTTTACTCCTGATATATAAATAGATTAGTTTTCAACATTCCCGGTGTGCTTTTATATTAAACAATTCAAATTAAAGTTTTATTATTTTTAAAAAAGACTAAAGCTTTTAATATGCACCGAAAAACCATCCCCTTATTTTTAAACCTTAAATAAAAATTTCAGCTCTAAACTGTAAGAAAATGACGATGAATAGTACCTGTTGGAGGTGAATGATGAAGTTGAGCTTCGATGAACAGATTCCACTAGGAGAAGAAGAGAGAAGAGAGATTGAGAATTGAGCGATGAGAGAGTGAGAGCTGAGCAACGAGAGAGTGAAGAGAAAGTGAGAGACGGAGCCAAGAGAGAGCTGAGAGAGAACTAAATTTCAGAAAAAGTGTTTTTTTTTTGGGACAATAAATATATATTTATATGTGGTATTTGCAAAATTTTTGGGGAGAGGTGATATTTCCACTTAAAACTAAAAAAGGGTGGCATTTAGAGCTATTTCCTTATATTCTATTGGCTTTTCCCCTATAAAGAATAATTTTGTTTCATTATCTTTTCTTGGCCCTTCCCCAGTTCTTTCTCCAATTATTGGGCCACAAAAAGTTCAATTCTCATTCTACTTCTGATGTGAATAATAAAATGATATACTGTTTCATGGCTTAATTATTGTTTTACTCTATGAAACGAGTGCTCGGTCGTAGTTTGCCCCACAAAACTGAAAATTTCTCACTTAGGCCCCAAAATCTCTAAAAACTGCTGAAATTTTCTCACTTTACAACTTCCGTCTATTTTCGTTTGCAAAACCATTAAATGTGCTGACGTGGCAGGGGCATTTTAATAAGGCTTATTTACTGTAGCACCCCTTGAAACTTTGGGTCAAATCTCACATTACCCCCCGGAAGTTAAAATGGCCCATTTAACCCCCTTGACCGAGGTTTTGTGTTCCACTTTGCCCCATACCGTTATCTCCATTCCTAACTCCGTCAATTTTGATGACGTGGCAGGGCTATTTTAGTCTTTTTCCAAAAGTGATGATGTGTCGGGTGCTGACTCCACTTCTTTTTTCTTTTTCTTTTTTTTTTTTTTTTTTTAAAGTGGACTAAAATAATAATAATTAAAAAAAATTAATTACTTATTTAATTAAAAAAATTGAAAAATTAATATAAAAAACTTATCTTCTTCTTCATCCCTCTCTTTTCCCCAGCAACCATCGCACACCAACCCCTCCTATTCCTTACTGCCATCTCCTATATCCCTTCACCATATAAACCACCATACCCACATATCCAAATATAAAAAACTACCATCTAAATCACCATACCTATTATAGGTGGTTCACTACTAATGCAGCAATTTAAGATTGGGAAAGTTTTATGGCAGTGGTCCTTGGAAATGGTTAATGGAGAGATTGAAATATTCAAGTTGGGCTATATTGGTAAATAGATGTTTTGGTATTTGGCCAGCAAAGAAATTTCCAAGTCCAAGAACATCAAGTTTCCCACATTCATATATTAATGTTCGCCAGATCCAAAGTCGTTGTTGATGGAGGCTGTGTTTTTAGGAGTGGACTAAGGGTTTGAGTTGATGGGTTGTGCTGGGAAAGATGGGGCAGGTTCAAAATAAGGGGCTAGGGAAGGGAGCTTGTGGCAGGGTGGGGTGACTATTTTGATGTCGGGGCTGGGCTAGGGAGAAGAGAGAGAGAGAGAGAGAGAGAGAGAGAGAGAGAGAGGGACAGATATAGAGAGAGGTGGGGGTGTCTTGAGAAGTTGTGTGGTGGGAGGGTAGTAAGGGTTGGTTGTTGGGTGGGTGATGTTGGGTAGGGTTGGAGCGGTGGTGGTGGGGGTGGCTTTGGGTTGGGTGGTGGTTGTAGTATGATAGTGTGAAGCTAGGGGAAGGGGAGGGGATGACAGAGAGAGAGAGAGATGGAGAAGAAGAGATTTTTTTTTTTTGTATATTAATAAGTAATTACATTATTTAATTATTTTTATTAATATTTTAGTCTACTTAAGCAGAAAAAGTGGAGCCTACATCTGATACATCATCACATGTGATAAAAAGACTAAAAAAGCCCTGCCACGTCATCAAAATTGACGGAGTTATGAATGGAGATAACGGTGGGGGCAAAGTAGAACACAAAACCTCGGTCAAGGGGGTTAAGTGAGCCATTTTAACTTCTGGGGGGGTAATGTGAGATTTGACCAAAGTTTCAGGAGGTGCTACAGTAAATAAGCCTTTTAATAATTCAGCTATTAAAAAACTTCACAATCCAAATTAAATTTGTTTTTATTTTTAAAGATTAACTACACAGACCCAATCACCCCAAACCCATCCCTCCCCCATGCCCGATCATCCTCAGCCACCATCATCCAAACCCAGCAGGCCCCACCCATGCCTAGCAGTTAATAAAAAAGATGCATACCCAAAATCAAAGAGCCAAAAAAATACGCTATTCATAAAAAATCAAACAAAAGGCCCAAGAAAATCATCCAATTTGCAAAACCTATATTGAAAACTATGGAAAAACAACAACCAACGAAGAACCTCACAAATTGAGCTATCAAAAAATGGAAATAAAACAGACCCAGATGTTGATACATAAAGCTTTCTAAGCTGGGTATGTTTTTTTTCCGATGAGGTCTATAAAAATTGATATGTTTTTTCATGAATATTGTTATCATCTGTGTTTGTGTGTATTGATGAAGTTTTTCAGTTTTTTCTGAAGATTAAAACCTTCGCCCCTGTTTGGTGGGCTGGACTCGACCAGACTTCTCCAATTAAAATGGATTAAAATCGTATCTGTCGTTTGGTGGGCCTAAATGCACTCTGAGACTAGTTGGGCCTGATATTTCGCTTGGGATACCAATCTTGCAAATGTGGGTATTATAAACCCAAGAGAAACCATGGGTTTCGAAGCCCCCGCCTTCCCCGTTCGCTACTTAAAGTAGCGTTTGCTCTTCTCTTCTTCCCATCGCTCTTTTTCTTCTTTTGAATCTCCTCTGTGACTTCATCACTGCCATTTTGAAAGTAGATTTCTTTCCTCTGTAAATCTTTTTTCTTCTATGGAGCTGTGATTCTTTCTTGTATCATCTCTTCTCTCTCCTCTCCTCTCCTCTCAACTCTCATCTATGATATCATACTTCTCTCTTAATTTTATTGTTAAATATTGAGATGACTGCCATCTTTTTTTTTTTTTTTTTTTTTTGATTGGTTTGTTTGGTTGTGTTGGTTAAAAAAAATCTTTGTTTTCGTTCCTTGGGCAGATGATTGTTGTAACTTTGATTTTACTTTTCATTGTAGATATGATTTCACAGTTGTGGGTTTTTTTTTTTTTTTTTTTTTTTGTGTGGCTAGACTGCAATTTTGTTTCTCTCTCATAATTATCTTAAAAGAATTTTCGTGTTTATTATTAATTTTGTGAATTTCTGGACTATTTTTATGTTATCTTCATGTGATTTCTTATTTTTATTTTTATTTTTGTATACATGTTTTTTTTATTTTATACAAATTTAATTATTTTTATATTAAATAATCTAATAAACATTATAATTAATTTTAAAATAAAAAATGTTGAAGTCCAACGCAGTCCAGCCCATACTTGTACCAAACAACGGACTAGATTTAAGTCTAGTACAGTCTAGCCTAGCTTAATGTACCAAACGACTTATTAATTCATAGATAGTCAACTAATATGATTAAATCTTTTCAATCTTTTTGAATTTATACACTCATGTGTTGGTCAAGTATTTCGATCGGGTTTGATTTTTGAGCACATGGAGATCACTAGAGCTTAGTTTCATTTGTAATATTATGTAATTTCCTTGCTTCATTTAGCAATGGTTCTTCTTCGCCTGGTGTATAATTGAAGAGGGCTTAATCCCTCAACATCACCTGGCTAGTTAGTAGAAAGAAAACTTCGGAGTGCGTGAAATTATTTTTTCTCTTGTACTATAGTGAATTGTTAGCAATTCCTCACACTCACTTGTAATTTGGTTCGTAACCAAACTCATAGACAGGATCACAGTGGGACCAAAAATGACCCTCAACTACAGTGCCCACGCGCCGCCACACGCGCTGGCAGCGCGTGGGTGTCCAAAGCGATAACCCATCGCCGGAAAAACCACAAATCACGGCTCAAGACTCCTACCCTAGGTAAAACTGACCGGAAGTGGCCGGAATCTCCCCTCGAAATCCGGTCGAAAACCCAATTCGTAAATCGAGTTGTCTACGCTACAAATCGATCAATTCCTACCCAACAGGCAGCTAGAGCTCGGAAAATAGGTGAGAAACCATACCTCATTTGCCAGAATCGGTGGCCGGACGACGGAGAACGAAGCCGGCGAAGTTTCTGTCAAAACCGGAGCTTTTCTCCTCGTTTTCCGGCGAAATCACGGCGGCTGGCGGCGGGACCTGGCCGGGGTAGGAAGAGGACGGCGGCCCGGTCATTTCGGTACCGGCCCCGTCGACTTGGTGGCCGAACGAGGCGAAACGGCCGGCCAAAACGTGGCCGGCTGTGGTGGCGGTCGCGAACCAGAGGAGAGAGAGAGGACGCGCGGGAGAGAGAGAGTGTGAGAGACGGGGGCAATTCCGTCTTTTTAACCACTGTGATGTTTTGCCCGTAACTTCTTCGTTACAGCTCCGATTCGAGCCCACTACGTGTCTACGAACTCATCTCGCCGTGCTCTACGCAACTCTCTAGCCACAAATAATAATATGACTTCCAAAAAGCCGTATTTATAGTGGTAGGAAATAAAATTAAAATACAAATCCTAAACCAAGTAGGAATTGAAATAAGGATCTAAAACAAAGCTAGTTTCGCATTGTTGTGATGTGAAAAAAATTACAGTCAAATTTGCTGTGAGAAAAATCAGTTGTGAAATAAAGCAGTTTGGCTTTTGGCAATTTTTTATTAAAAGTGATGTTGGTACAATAATAAGTTTTTGAGTTGTGTGAAAGTGTTGTGAGTTGTGTACAATATTGACTAAAAAGAACATTATGGTGAAATAACTCTTTAATTCATGTGGTTTTGTCCCTAATCAAGCTCACGTTAGAGGAGTGTCTATGGTTTGAAAGGGAGCATCTAATTTAAAGTATCAATTTTTTTCTTTTTTACTCAAGCTGTTGTTATCTTTGTATGTAGTATGAAATGAAATAAACAATCAGAAACTTTCTAACGGATTTGAGTGGGGTTTGGATTTGGATTTGGAAAGACGAGGAAACAAAGTAAGATTTTGGATTTTGTCTTTTCTTTAACCTTGTTTGTGTTTTCTTGTTTCTTTTCTTTTCTTTCTTTCAGATTAAGCATTCAAGTATTAATGAGAGATTATGCTTTATCATCAGGTCAATATCTCCAACATAATGATACAAGGTTTTAAAGAAACTTCCACATAATTTCTTTGTTGAAAATGGTCTAACTTTATTTTTTTTAATGACATCTTGTGTGGTGTCTTCATTTGAATCTGGAAGGCTATCCGGGATGGCTTCAAATTGAAAATCAGGCAAGCCATCGAGGGAATTGGATCCTAGAGTTTTAAGAAAGCGCTTGTGATTGAACTGCGTGTTAACAAAAAGGTTATATGAAAACTTCTATGGTGGAGGAGCTTTGCAAATTTAAGCATTGCCTTTATATGGCTTTGAGCAGGGAATGGAATGCAAACAGCATGTGGCTTAGTAGCTACTTCTGTGGAATCCATCTTTGCTTTTGTGTGTGCATTGCAGTGCTTGCAAATACAGATTATTTAAACAGCAAAAGTGAGGTAATGTCCGTCAGAATAGCTACTTTTTTATTTTTTATTTTTTTATTTTTTTATTTTAAGAATATTGCAGGCTGCAACCATAGTCATAAGTAGGAGAAAGACTTTTATGAAACAGGGATAACAAAATAGTGTTATCCCGTTGCAACTAAGTTTTTCTCCGTAAGTAGACTAATAAAACTGTGTTTTAGTTTAATAAAATTATCATTAATGTGAAGTGTTTTAGTCATAAAATAGTTTGATTGTAACTGGGTTGAAGTGGAAACAGGGACGGACCTTTAGTTTGGCAAACCTATTTATTGGAGGTTTAATTTTTTTTAATTTCATTTATTGGTCTCTACTTCTTTCAAAAAACTTTTTTAGAACAAAATAAGAAAACATGTTATTAGGCTCCGTATGACATCATACATGAATAAGGGTGCTGTATAGAATAATAATAGAGATATCAACAATAATGTGGCGATTTTTTTATTATATAGATATGGATATGGATAACATCTAATTTTTTCTTAACTCGACTAAATTATCTAAAGTTTAGAGGTGGCAATATTGTGCACGACCCATTAACACAACACGAATTCGCATGAAAAATTCAGTATTCAGGTCTGAGTTATCGTGTCATGTTGATATCGTGTTGACTCGTTAGTCACCCGTTAAGCTATCGAGTCGTGTCGTGTCAATTCACGAATACCCGTTAACCCGTTAAGCTCAGGGGTATTTGTGAAAAAAGGTATAACTTTATATTTTTAATCTATTGATTTAAAATATTATTAATATAATGCATCATGGTTAGTGCACAATTGCCTGAAAAATGATAAGACTTTAGAGTTGAAGGCCTGAAGCGTAGTGAAACCTTAATCAGAATAAAATTCTAGATATAGTACGCATCATGGTTACAGACCACTAGTACATATATATTGCCAGATAGTTGTTTATTTGAGACAATGGCAATGGAAATGATAATTAATAACATCAATATTCTTATGGAAACATCTTAACTTTTTCTCAATAGCACTTGATTCACTAAATTGTCTAAGTTTGTGGATGAAGAACCATGTGGACCAGTAGCTTCTTCTGCAAGTTTCTTCCACTCCATGACCCTTTTTTTCATCTTCTTACCCTTCTCTCCCTCCATTAACTCTTTGATAAGCTTCTCTACCTCTTCCCTCTTCGCATCATCACTAATCTCCATGCCAATTCCCCATTCATTGCAAGTATACCGACAGTTCATTTGCTGGTCTCCAAAGAATGGCCAACAGAGCACAGGAACTCCTGCAGTAATGCTCTCAACTGTTGAATTCCAACCGCTGTGCGTTAAAAATCCTCCAACTGAAGGGTGGTTAAGGACTTGCTCTTGTGGGCACCACCCAGCTATTAGACTTCTTTCCTTAGTTTCAGCCACAAACTCTCGCGGCAAAATAGCCGATTCTCCAATAACAAGATCAGGTCTAATTACCCAAAAGAATGGAAGCTTGCTATTTGCAAGTCCCCACCCAAACTCCACAAGCTGTTCTGGTGTCACGACTGCTATACTGCCGAAATTCACATAGACAACTGAGTTTGGTGCCTTGGTGTTTAGCCACTCGAGGCATTCAGTTTCTTCTTTCCATAGACTGTATCCCATTTCCAAAGGGTGTTCTGGTATCTGATTGAGATGCAATTGAAGAGGGCCAACGGTGTACACATGGGGAAGCATAGATGAGAGAGCATCCAAAACATCTGGCTCCAAGGCATCAAAAGTATGAAGAATAACTGCTGAAGCTTCATGAGCTCTGTCGGTTTCTTCCATCATGAAGTTAAATCCGGTGTCATCCAGATTTGTGTTTCGCACGAAGGCCGGGAGATCCCTTAAACGGATATCTCTCATTCCTGGGATCCAATCTATTACGGTGTCCAGATAGCCATTTGTGAAACAGCTCTCATCTGCAATAGACAAATGAAATTCAATTGAAGAAACATTTCATTTGCATGTTTAGAAACAACAATTGCTTTCAATTCATAGTTATATATTTCACCTTTGAGTGGAGCAAGTCCTTTTTCGACCACAGCGCGAAGTTGTTTAAATCCCATGAAGCCGCAGGCAGCTATAGTGTAGAACAGCACTATAGGGACTCTGATTTCTTCAGCAGCTGTGATTGTGAACGTGGACATGAAACCATCTGAAACTATGCAAGTCACAGGAGGATTGGTGGATGTTGATATGGCATCATTGTTGAGTTTTGCAAGGAGGGCATGAAAGGGAGCCAAGAAATTTTGTTTTCTGATGGATTCACAAAGCAAGGTGGCATCTGGTGTGGCGTCTTCATCTGAATCCGGAAGGCTATCCGGGAAGGCTTCAAATTGAAAATCAGGCAAGCCATCAAGGGAATTGGGTCCTAGAGATTTAAGAAAGCGCTTGTGATTGAACTCTGTGTTAACAAAGGTTATATGAAAACCTCTGTGGTGGAGGAGCTTTGCAAATTTAAGCATTGCCTTTATATGACTTGGAAAAGGAGCTGGAATGCAAACAGCATGTGGCTTAGTAGCTACTTCTCTGGAATTCATCTTAGCTTTTTTGTGTGCATTGCAGTGCTTGCAAATGCAGATTATTTATACAGCAAAAGTGAGGTAATGTCCGTCAGAATAGCTACTTTTTTTTTAATTTTTTAATTTTTTAATTTTAAGAATATTGCAGGCTGCAACCATAGTCATAAGTAGGAGAAAGACTTTTATGAAACAGGGATAGCAAAATAGTGTTATCCCGTTGCAACTAAGTTTTTCTCCATAAGTAGACTAATAAAACTGTGTTTTAGTTTAATAAAATTATCATTAATGTGAAGTTTTTTAGTCATAAAATAGTTTGATTGTATCTGGGTTGAAATGGAAACAAGGACGGACCTTTAGTTTGGCAAACCTACTTCTTTTTTCCAGCCAAAAAAATAAAATCCTAGCTCACCCACAGACACACCCTTAGTTTGGCAAACCTGGGCTATAGCCCAGGTGGCTTCTTTTTTCAAGCCAAAAAAAATAAAATTCTAGCTCACCCACGGACGTACCTTTAGTTTGGCAGCCCAGGTGGCTTCTTTTTTCCACCCAAATAAAATAAAATCCTAGCTCACCCAATTTAAATGACCTAGGTGGGGGGTAGTTCTCCTCATTTTGTATTAAATTGATTAAAATATGAATAAAAAATTAAAATTAAACTCTCTCTCTCCCCCTCTATCCCGATTTCTACTCTCCCCAAACTTGATTTTTTTTTGGGTAGGTTTTTATTTGATTTTCTTTTATTGTTATTTTAAAGATGTGATTATTTATTTATTTATTTGGTTTTAATATAAAAATACCATTTTGCCCCTGCATTTAACAGAAAAAGTTAACAAAATTGACGGTTGGAACATTTGTCCTAACAAAAGTGAAGTTAAAGGAACATGAGAACGATTTTGGAAATTGAGGGACTCAAATGCAAATCGGGTCTAAGTTCAAGAACGAATAAAACGATTAACCCTTGTCACGCCCCGAACCCGGGGGTCAGTGGAAACCCCGTGCCCAGTGCATCAGAAAATAAAAAGTAAAATAGAATAAAAAGAAGCCGAAACATAAAATAAACTTTTCTTATAAAAATAGCTCCCAAAATCTTAAAACTTTACAATTATGAAAAATAAAGCTCTATCACTCTCATCTAATAGATGTTATATACACTACTACATTTTTCACTTTGCGCGACGAAGAAAATTTCGTTGCGCAAAATACATTATAGTCGCACAAATTTTAGCGCGACAGAAACTTCGTCGCGCAGATTCCGTTGCGCAAAGATCGTGGAGAAAGACTTTGCGCGACGAAATTTTTTCATTCGTCGCGCAAAGAGACTTTGCGCGACGAAAAAATATTGGTCGCTCAAAGTGACTTTGCGCGACGAAACATATTGGTCGCGCAAAGTAACTTTGCGCGACGAAAATATTGGTCGCGCAAAGCGACTTTGCGCGACGAAAAAATATTTGTCCCGCAAAGCGACTTTGCGCGACGAAAAATATTGGTCGCGCAAAACTTTGCGCGACGAAAAAATTTTAAAATTTTTTTAAAAAATTCCCTCGTCCCATTTTTGGTACCCGCCCAAATTTTTAGAGTTTTGCGCGACGAATATTAATGTCGCGCAAATATTTGCGCGACGAAATATTTTGGTTTTTGACTTTTTGTTTTATTATTTCTTTAATATTAATTTAATTATATTAATTATTTCGAATTTTTAATTTTAAATTAAATTTAATTGTATGATTTTTTTCGTTACTTTAATTTAAATTGATATTAATTTAATTATATTAATTTATTCAAATGTTTACTTTTTAAATTTAATTTAATTACTTTAATTTAAATTGACATATTCAAAATAAAATTACATATGAAAAATAGTGATCAAATTATCCAATAATATATATATATAATATTCAAAATGTACACATAAATTAACAAAGTACAATAAATAAATAAAAGGGATAATCTCCCCTAAAATTGTTATACCACAAATCCAACCCAAACTCCAATCCCTCCCCTTTACTCAACCCCAAACCCCACACAAACTCAAAACTAACTCCAAAAACACATATTAATGAAAAAAAAATTAAAATTTGGAGAGAATCTACCTTTTGGCAAGATTGAGAGTGAGTGAGAATGAGAGAGAGAAATGAGTGTGAGAGAATTAGAGAAGATAGTGATAGAGAGATGAGAGAGTGAGTGAGAGTGAGAGATAGTGAAAAGAGAGATGAGAGAGTGAGTGAGAGTAAGAGATAGTGAAGAGAGAGATGATGAGAGATTAAGTGAGAGGAGTGAGAGTGAGAGAAATGGTGGGATTTGGGGAGAGGGAAAGAGAGAGGAGAGGAAAGAGTAGAGAAAGACATTGAGAAAATGGTGGAGGAGTTATTTTATTTTAAAAACCGTATCACTTTGCGCGACGAACGACATTGTTGGTCGCGCAAAACTTTGCGCGACGAAAAATATTGGAGTATTGGTCGCGCAAAGCTTTGTGCGACGAAAAATATTGGAGTATTGGTCGCGCAAAGTTTTGCGCAAAATATTAGTATAAACGTCCCATTTTTGGTACCCGCCCAAATTTTGAAATTTTTGCGCGACGAAAAAACATATTGGTCGCGCAAAGTCTAAAAAAATTAAATAAAAAAATTCCCGCGTCCCATTTTTGGTACCCGCCAAATTTTTGCGCGACGAAAATATATATTGGTCGCGCAAAGTCTAAAAAAATTTTTTTTTTTTTCCCGCGTCCCCTTTTGGTACCCGCCCAAATTTTTAAAGTTTTGCGCGACGAATTGTTGGTCGCGCAAACTTTTGAGAGACGAAAAATTGGTTCATAGCACGATATTTATAAAAATAATTGTTATGAATAATAAAATTATTTTTTTTACGATTTAAAATATAAATAAGGTTAAAGCTACTTAATAAATGTATATACCAATTTCTTAAGTGTTATACGTACAAAATAAATAAATTTAAAGCTACTTAATAAGTAAATATATATATATATACACACACCATTCAACGATCCAACCGTCAGACTTGTTTGTATATACTTCAAGATCGTATACCCCAAAAATTGTAAAAAACAAACATTCGGAGACCTAGTAACGGGACAAAAAATTTCAACGGTTCTTAATGAAAAATCACGATTTAACGGTTATTTTAACTCCGATTTTGATGATTTTTTACAGCTACACTCCTTGACCCTATATGAATACAATGAACTAATTCGATCGTCAATTTAAAATATTTACACTAGTGGATACCACAAAATCTTATGTTATATTTAACAAAAGTATAAATAAACTCTTAATTGTTAGTGAATATATTGTTTTGATGGCATACGCATTCAAAAAACAAGTTTCAACGATCCAACCGTCAAACTTATTTGTTTATACTTCGAGATCATATACGCCAAAAATCGCAAAAAATAAACATTCAGAGATCAAGTAACGGGACAAAACTTTTCGACGGTTATAAATGAAAAATCTTGATTCAACGGTTATTTTAACTCCGATTTTGATGATTTTTTACCGCTACACTCCTTTACCCTATATGAATACAATGACTGAATTTGATCTTCAATTTAAAATATTTACACTAGTGGATACCACAAAATCTTATGTTATATTTAACAAAATTATAAATAAACTCTTAATTGTTAGTGAATATATTGTTTTGATGGCATACACATTCTATGAAAACTAGTTTGAACGATCCAACCGTCAAACTTGTTTGTTTATACTTCGAGATCATATACGCCAAAAATCGGAAGAAATAAACATTCAGAGATCAAGTAACGGGACAAAACTTTTCGACGGTTATAAATGAAAAATCATGATTCAACGGTTATTTTAACTCCGATTTTGATGATTTTTTACCGCTACACTCCTTTACCCTATATGAATACAATGACTGAATTTGATCTTCAATTTAAAATATTTACACTAGTGGATACCACAAAATCTTATGTTATATTTAACAAAAGTATAAATAAACTCTTAATTGTTAGTGAATATATTGTTTTGATGGCATACGCATTCTA
The DNA here is from genome assembly GCA_903112645.1 of Prunus armeniaca. Taxonomy (NCBI): domain Eukaryota; kingdom Viridiplantae; phylum Streptophyta; class Magnoliopsida; order Rosales; family Rosaceae; genus Prunus; species Prunus armeniaca. Next base: position 17,452,091 of record CAEKDK010000003.1, on the reverse strand, counting down.
TGAAACTAGTTTGAACGATCCAACCGTCAAACTTGTTTGTTTATACTTCGAGATCATATACGCTAAAAATCGGAAGAAATAAACATTCAGAGATCAAGTAATTGGACAAAACTTTTCGACGGTTATAAATGAAAAATCACGATTTAACGGTTATTTTAACTCCGATTTTGATGATTTTTTTTATAGCTACACTCTTTGACCCTATATGAATACAATGAACTAATTCGATCGTCAATTTAAAAATATATTTTCTAATAAAAACCCAATCCAAAAAACAATAATATATTTTTCTAACAAATATTTTAAAAAATATTTTATTTATTTTTATAAGGACTTTGCGAGACGAAGTTAATTGTTTCGTCGCGCAAAGTAGCTTTGCGTGACGAATTGTTTTTCGTCGCGCAAAGTCGCTTTGCGCGACGAACTGTTTTTCGTCGCGCAAAGTTACTTAGAGCGACGAATTTTTTTTCGTCGCGCAAAGTTACTTTGAGCGACGAATTTTTTTTCGTCGCGCAAAACAAGACTTTGAGCGACGACGTATTGTCGTCGCGCAAAAGTTGGTCGCGCAAAGTCTCTTTGAGCGACGAAAAAAAATTCGTCGCGCAAAAGTTGGTCGCGCAAGGTTTTTAGCGACGAAGTTTTGAGTTTCGTCGCGCAAAGTGTCTTTGTGCGACGAAAAATTATTCGTCGCGCAAAATTTGGTCGCGCAAGGGTTGTTTTGTAGTAGTGATATTTGCATTTTTTACATGTGGTTATAGATTCCTCTCTTTTGATTTATTTTTTTAATTTTTTTTTCTGTTTGTGCTTATCTTGCGTTCTCTTTTTGAAGTCTCTCTTTGACCTTGAAGATGCCTAAGGTTCTTGGTTACTGTCAATTACTGAGAATCCTGTTATGTCATTTTCACATATAGCTCAGACAGACTAGCATATACAGCCCTTGATTATAAAAGGGTGGAACCACTTTCTCTTCATATAGTATTGAAATTGTATAGCAAGCAGTAAAATTTGTTGTATTACCGTATGTGGAATACGGAAATGCACGTCATTCCTTTTGTTGTTAAATTTTATACTTTTAGCGAATTTGAGGGTTATAAATGGAAGTGGAGAGAATTGAGTTCAGTTGTGTGAGTGAAATTATGCATCTTTGTGTGTTATTTCAGGGTGTGTTGTTCTGTTTTGATAAATGGGAAGGCAGCTGTGATTGGGTTCCTATTGTTGTTAGATTTTGAAATTTTGACTGGTAAAGGTATTCTCAAGGGAACTGACTTCTGCTTGGACTTTATTTACTCTGTTTGAAATTGGCTTTCTGAAATGGAAGATTTGAATGACTGACGAAACAGAGAATATGATTATATGTCATATATTATATTGTTGTTTTTCAAATAGCATTCGTCTTCTGGCTGCTCCTATCCATATATATAATGACAAATAGTGTATTTGGATAATCAAATTTGTTCTTTATCTTCCTTTTCAAAGTTACTAGGTTTAATTGTAACTGAAAAAAAGTTACTGGGTTTAATTTGTGCTTGCACACAATATATATTTATTCTCCATTTGGCTTAACAAACTTATTAATGGTGCTCTTTGCATATTTTCAGGATTGATACTCAATCAAATACAAGGCGATTTCAATCCCTCTTTCGTGTATGAGCCCTCATAAAGATGACATTTATATGCTTTTGTTGAAGAACTTTACTAAATATTCATTACATTTTTGTGTTGTTTTACCCCACATTGTATTTCAGTATCTTCTTGAAGATGTTGCTTTGGAGCCCAAACGGTTGACTAAAATCCCTGTACAGGTCAGTTCATGCCTTTTTTTTAACTTTTACAGGGAACTTTTTACTTGATGTGGATAACTGTCATTCTAGCCATGACATTGATTGAGGAGCCAATATATTTAGCATTGTTATTTAAAATTAACCTTAGAATTCTTCATTAATTCTCAGGTCCAGCGATATCTATTTCTTTTACTTTCGAGGTTTATATTTTTTTATAACTCAGGTGAGTTTTCTGGTAATGCATCTTCAGCTCCTGAATGAAGAAATTGTAAATTCTCCAGTAATGTGTTGATTCTTGCAGTTGACAAACTCGGGAGCTTCTTAAGGCAATTTCCTCTTGGTTGTAATTGACAGACAATTTTTGCTGCTCATCTTGGTGAGGAGCTTGGGTTTTGCATGAGTAATCTCTCTCTCTCTCTCTCTCTCTCTCTGTATATATGTGGGAATTTTTAGAATTTTGTTAAAACTTGCTTTTAAGAGAAGGAGAACAAATAGAAGTCATAGGGTAAGATGGGAGAAAAGGATTATTTATCAAAAAAAGTTAGAATCACTAAGTATAGGTCGGTTTATCAAACCCTAATTATCTTGATCTCTGCATGTATCTAACACAACCATGGTCAGTGGTCACCTTATAACAGTGTACGTGCTTCATAGGTTTGTCCAGGCGATTGCTTGATGTATAATTTTAGAAGGGTAATCTACTTAATATTTCAAAACCTTGGAACATAGACTTCACTTTTGCGTATGGTTATAAACTATGCTTGGTTGAACTGTGTTCGTTTGATTTGAATTTGCTGAATTATTTCAATTTTGGTTTTTCTGATACCTCACTAACCATTTGATCTGGTCTGCTAGCAGTTTATGAATATGACTGAACATATATGAAATAGAGAGATCAACTATGACTTAGTTGCTCCAAAGATAGAACCTAGATCTCCTTATGTCTTCGTTCAATTTGAGCAAAACTTAAGATTCACAACCCTTATCAAATGTTTTAAGTGTAATGAACAAAACTGTAACCTATAACCAGTTATTTTTCCTTTATTTTGCTTCTATAACCTTAAGTGTTTATAGGTTATTTCTACTTTTATAGCCTACTTCTCCATTAGATTAACTTAGCCTAAAAATGGCAACACATGTATGAGTTTTTACCATTAGTAATTCCTTTCCTTCTTCGTTTCCTTTTGAAAATCATTAATCATTGTAAGTCAAATTTTTATAGATGATTCTCTGATTTATGTATATATATATATATATATATATTTTTTTTTCATCATTTCCTTTAAAAATCATTAATTATCATAAGTCATGTACTTTTAGACCATTATCAGAAACAGAATCTATATGTTTTTATTTTCTGCTCTTTTGATTGTTGCTTGATTTCATTTTTTCGGTTACTTTTGTTATAGGTGCTGTCTAACTGCTTCTTGGACTGTTTGATAGCTCTTCCCATTGCTGTTAGGCAACAGGTCAGTTTTCTATTCTTCTTTTGAAGAGGTCATGCATATCAACTGTGGCAAATTGGCTTTTAGATAGTGTCATTAGAAAATTGTTATTTCTATGGTTGTGATGTTTGCTTATATCTGGTTTGCTTGGTTAAGCTATAGAAATTGTATTTAATTTGTTTTTAGATGATGTGTTGTTTGAAAATTCTTATTTTTATAGATACAGTACTGTTGGCGTGTGTCTATTTTTCTTGATTAGGTTATAGATGTAATAAAAATATTATAATTTAACTGCATTTTGTTTTTTTTTTTTTTTTTTTTTTTTTTTTTTTTTTTTTTTTTTTCTTTATCCAGCTATCTGTTGGTTGGAATTTGTAATTTTTGAATATCATGTCTAAAAAGATTGCAAAAAACCAGAAAAAGCCTAAGGACACAGGAAACCCATATTTCTGCCACTTCGAGTGGTACACAAATCTGTCATGAAAATGTTTGTTACATTAATACTGAGCATAAGCATGAGGCCAAAAAAAATTATGGAACCAGAGTTTCCAATAGAGCTTTCATAGTGCAGCAACCCTATAGTTCTGGTAGTTCAGCTGGTATAGAATGTTCTCGCGAAAATGTCTGTTGCATTAATACTGAGCATAAGCGTCAAGCCAAAAAAAATTATGGAACCAGAGTTTCCAATAGAGCTTTCATAGTGCAACAAGCCTGTAGTTCTGGTAGTTCAGCTGATATAGAATGTTCGCGCAAAAATGTCTGTCATCCTAACAATGAAAATAAGCATAGTGACAAAAAAAATTCCAGAACGAGCCATAAAAAAGCCTTTCAAGCTGAGAACAAGAAACGAAAATGTGTTCAAAATATATGCTTTCGTGACATAAACACAAGTCAAACAATCAGAGAGGAGATTTCATTTGACACTTCTGATCAGATGAATAAGGGTCAAGCATTTTATCAGAGGAAGAGGCAAAGTACGTTTTTTCCTCTGTTAAACATTTATTTTCAACCTTATTTTTATATTACTCATGGCATACATTTGTCTTACATTTTTCTCTTTTTGCCCTGTTCTATGTTTCCTTTCTTTGTAGGAATGATGGAACAGTATGTGGATTTGGGAGATGAAAATTATAAGTGCATTTATTGTGGTGCACTTTTTTGGTTCAAAGAATCTATAAAAAAAACGAATGCAGCCAATGAGCCTCTTTTTACTCTTTGTTGTCAACAAGGAAAGATCAAACTTCGATTTCAAAGCCAACACCTCATTTGTTAGAAAATTTACTTGATCCGGGTAAAGGCCCAAAAAGTTTGTTGTTTAGAGAGAATATCAGGGCCTATAATTCTATGTTTGCATTTACTTCAATGGGAGCCAAAGTTGATCACTCAATTAACAGTGGACTAGGTCCATACATTTTTAAAATTAGTGGTCAAGTTCATCATTTGATGGGTTCTTTGTTACCCCTTGAAGGCGAATGTCCAAAATTTGCTCAGCTTTACATATATGATACCCATAATGAAACAATGAATCGCCTTAACGCTGTTAATTGCGAACAACAGAATGAAAAGCTTGATGAAGACATTGTTCAGGGTTTGATTAGGATGTTTGATGAATCAAATGAATTGGTAAAACTTTTTCGAACAGTCAGAGATAAATTTGAAGGGGGTTTTCTTGCTCCTTGAAAACTGAGATTATTGGGCCGGCAGACAGATGATGGTAAACAATATGAACAACCGACATGTGATGAAATTGGTGGTTTGGTTGTGGGAGATATAGGCCTTTTTGATTCGAATAGAGATATTGTTGTAGAGTTACAAGCTGGAGAGTTAAAACGTATCACAAAATTAAATCCAAAGTTCATGTCTTTACAATATCCTATTCTTTTCCCTTATGGTGAAGATGGCTATAGACCTAATTTAAAATGGAGTAATGATTACAAAGGTCATGAGCCCAAAAGAGGAAGGGTGCCTATGAGAGCTTTCATAGCTTACCAGATTCAGGAAAGAGGGCCTTTATTGGATACATTGTTAAAAGGTGGAAGATTGTTCCAACAGTTTTTAGTAGATTCTTATGCAACACTTGAAGAAGATCGATTGGATTACATTAGAAAAAATCAAAAAAATTTGAGAAGTGAGATTTATAAAGGTATTTATGATGCAATTTCAAAGGGTGATAGTGATGCTAATAATGTGGGGCAAAAAGTGATATTGCCTAGCTCATATACTGGAAGTACTAGATACATGCTTAATAATTATCAAGATGCTATGGCAATTTGTAGACATTATGGTAATCCTGATTTGTTTATAACTTTCATCTGCAATGTCAAATGGCCTGAAATTGTTAGAGAACTTGATACCAAGCCTGGATACAAGGGAGAGGATAAACCTGATCTAATTTCTAGGGTGTTTAAAATGAAGCTTGATGATATGATCAGTTATATCAAATCAGGAGAAGTTTTTGGAGAAGTTGAAGCAGGTGAATTTTACCAACTCATAATTTCTGCTATCCTCAATTTCTTAGATTTTTTAAATGATAATAAAATTTTTTTTTTTTTTTTTTTTTTTTTTTTTTTGTTGTTGTCATCACAAACAGAAATTTGCACGGTCGAGTTCCAAAAAAGAGGATTGCCTCATTGTCATATGTTGGTCTGGTTGAAACAAGGTTATAAATGCTTCTCAGCAGTAGATATAGATTCCATCATTTCTGCTGAATTACCAGATAAAGATGTGGATCCTATGCTTTATGATATTGTAAACCAATTCATGATCCACGGTCCTTGCGGAGAAATCAACCGTAATTCTCCCTGCATGCGGGGAGGTGTGTGTTCTAAATCTTTCCCCAAACAATACAAGAGTCAATCAGTTTTTGAAAAAAATGGTTTTCCTACATATATGCGCCGTGAAGATCCAACAAAATTTGTGTTAAAAAATGGAATAAAAGTTGACAATAGCATTGAATCATGTTGCCAATCAATGCTTATAAAATATCTTTTTAAATATATAAACAAAGGTTCAGATAGAGGTAGAGCAGTTTTTCAAAACAAGCCAGAGGATGAGACATTAGCTTATCTTAATTGTAGATACATATCTCCATATGAAGCCGTTTGGAGATTGTTTCAGTACCCTATTCATTCTAGAGAGCCTGCTGTTGAACGATTATCAATACATTTGCCTTTAGAACAAAATATTGTTTTCAATGGTGATCAAGCACTTGAATCAATTGTTAGCCAAAAAGGTATTGAAGATACAATGCTAACAAGTTGGTTTAAAGCAAACCAAATGTTTCCTGAAGCGCGAACATTGACTTATGCAGAATTCCCTACAAAATTTGTATGGGATTCTCGAAGCAAAATTTGGAAACCTAGAAAAAGAAGGAGATCAATAGGTAGAATAACCTATGTACATCCTGCGTCTGGTGAATTGTATTACTTAAGAAATGCTTTTGAATTTGCAAAAAGGTGCCTTAGATTTTGATCACATCAAAACTATTGATGGTATTATACATCCGTCATATCAGGCTGCATGTAAATGCCTTGGTTTGTTAGGAGATAATAAAGAATGGATTGAGGCCTTAGCAAATGCTGTGAACACAGCCTCATGTTCTCAACTAAGGCAATTGTTTGTTACAATCATTTTGTTTTGTGATGTAGGAAATCCTCAATTGCTTTTTGATACTCATTGGCAAAATATGTGTGATGACCTTTTGTACAAACTACAGAAAGCCTTTCTAATGCCAAATCTTATTTTGTCAAAATCTGAATTAAAAAATTCGCTTTTGTTTGAATTAGAACAACTTTTTAACGCATCATCTAGCTCTTTGAAAGATCATTATCTTCCTATGCCTGATGAACATAAAATGTCAGAAATTAGAATTAAATTGCTAAGAGAAGAGTTAAATTATGATGTTCATCATTTAGAAAAAGAACACTCAATTTTGATAACACAGCTAAACAAATGCCAAAGGGATGTGTATGATTCTGTGATTAATGCTGTGAATGAAAAGAAACCAGACCTTTTTTTGTTCATGGCCATGGAGGAACTGGAAAAACTTTTTTGTGGCATACTATAATAAGTAAAATTAGATTTGAAGGCAAGATTGTTTTAGCTGTTGCTTCATCAGGAATAGCGTCATTATTATTGCCAGGTGGTAGAACAACTCACTCTAGATTTAAGATTCCCTTAATTGTTACCAATTCCTCAACATGTCAAATTAAAAAAGCAACTCATCTTGCCAGATTGATTGAAAAGGCTGAACTGGTTGTTTGAGATGAAGCTCCTATGAATCATAAACATTGTTTTGAAGCATTAGATAAATCGCTTCGTGATATTTTATCGCATGTCAATGATTCAAATCAAAATGCTCCATTTGGTGGCAAGCCTTTTCTGTTAGGTGGTGATTTTAGACAAATATTACCAGTTATTCCAGGAGGAACGAGAGAAGAAATCATAGACGCCTCTCTTAATAGCTCTTACCTATGGCCTTATTTTAAAATATTTTGTTTAAAAGAAAACATGAGGCTATCAAAAAAAGGATTGAACAGTGAAGAAAAACAGAAAATAAGTGAATTTGCTGCTTGGATTCTTCGAATTGGAAATGGCCAGATAATTGATATTGATGATCCAAATGATGAAGAGGGACCTTGGATTGAAATTCCTCAAGATTTACTCATTCAATCATACATAGATCCTATTCAATCAATTTTTCTGGCAACTTACCTAGATTTTGACAAAAATTTTGCCGATTTTGCTTATTTAAGGGAACGAGCCATTATTACAGCTAGGAATTCTATTGTGACAGAAATAAATAATTACGCAGTAGACTTATTGCCTGGAAAAAAACACGTTTATTTGAGCTCAGATTCTTTATGTCCATCATCAACCAATTTTGAAAACCTTTGTATGATGTATTCCGTAAAATTTCTCAATCAACTTGAATTTAATGGTTTGCCTAAACATAGTTTGACTTTAAAAATTGGCATGCCTATTATGTTATTAAGAAACCTAAATCAATCTTCAGGTTTATGTAGTGGAACAAGATTAGTTGTGACCCAAATGGTTGATAAAGTTATTGAAGCAAAAATACTCACTGGTCGCCACATTGGCCACAAAGTGTTTATACCTAGGATCATTCTTTCAGCAACAAAAAACAAATGGCCTTTCATTTTTAAAAGGCGTCAATTCCCAATTAGGCCATGCTATGCTATGACTATAAACAAAAGTCAATGTCAATCTTTAAAACAAGTTGGGTTGTATCTTCCCCAACCTGTTTTCACTCATGGACAGCTTTATGTCGCATTATCTAGAGCTACATCTAGAGAAGGCCTCAAAATCATAATAGATAATAATAAAGAAGTGCCAAAGAAATACACTAAAAACATAGTGTACAAAGATGTTCTTCAACATTTACTATCAGGTTTCAGCTACCTTCTATTCATACATGATTAAACATTCCTCTATTTTCTACAATAATTTTTTATGCATCTTTATACTAACCAAGGGCATATATATATTTTCTTCAGATTGAGGGCACAATGAACATTGTTCCGATCCACAATTTGCACCCCTTTCAATCCAGTGTGAAAATTAGAGAATGTGTGTAAAACCTGGAGACCAAAGGTGTTCAGATCTGATGCACATTCAAATTAACAGGTATAAATGTTAACAAAACATTTATAAATTTACAAATGTTACACCTCTTATTAGTTTTTTTTTTTTTTTTTTTTATCTGATACAGGAGTGGGAAAATTAGAGTCACTTTGTGGGGCGGCACAACGAAGACTTTTGATGTAAAAGCTTTACAAGCCTCAAAGTTAAACAATTTCAGGATATACAATTTATTTCTCCTACTTTCTTTACCTATTCTTATTAAGCAGGTAAAATCTCTTTGTCTCTCTCTATTTGAGCATGTGGATAATAAACCTTAGGAGCTTAATATCTATTTGCATCTAAACAAAATAAGATTTAGAGATGATATTTTGAACTATTTGGTGTCTTTGTTCTTCCCTGCATTGTTCCTGTTAATGTATGGTTTTTACTAATTTCTTTTGGCTTCCCTTGACAACTTTGTAATAGGATGTGTAATGTAATTTATCAAGCTCAAGTCTAGATTAGGGAAAACTTTTATTGGTGCTCTTCTCTAATCTCTGCTCTATGGTGGCTCAAGCAAGTTGACAAAGGTATTGAGCATTGCATATCATTACATAAAACAGTCTTCATAAAAAGATGACTAGTCAACCGTTTCTCATATGACTAGTCATCCTTGCCTCCAGCTGGATAACAAACTGTTTTGTCCTATTCTTCTTTCTCTCTCTCTGCTGCCAAGTGGGTTTTCTGACCTAACGATTTGTTGGTCTGTATAGCCCACGATATTTCTCATTTGGCGTTGTCTCTTTTCGGGTGGAAGTTTTGGAAAGTTTGGCTTGCCATCTTTCGCTTCTTCTTCCACGAGAGAACCATTATTTCATCTATGAGTTTTTCCAATTGATTTCTTTTTGAAAAACTGCATTTGAAACACAAATCTGCATCTAGCTATTTAAATCATTCTATCATTTATATCTAGGTCGGATTCAAGATTGATTTCTTCAAGAGTATGGTTTCTTGAAGAAATTGGTCTTTCTCCTTTGAATCCAAATTGGTTTCGGTTTGTGTTGGAGCTTGCAAGCTAGTGCCATGGGATGAACGAGCTGGAGAAGGAGCTGCCATTGCCATGAAGGACTGAGCTTCAAGCTTTGCTAAGTTGGAGAAGAAGATTGCACAAAGGAGGTATTGCTCATATTCCTAAATAGACCTAGGTGCTTCTTGAGCTTGGTTGTGTTTCCTTTGTAAGAATCTTTTTCTACTTAGTGGATTGCCTGGTCGGTTGATGACTCCCAGTTTTTCCCAATGGTGGGTTTCTGGGTGAACAAAATCTGTTTTGCATATCTGTAATTTTTCTGGGTTTGTGTTCTTGGTGGTTGACTAGTCATCTGTATCTGCTGTTTGATGTTTACATGATAATGATGATTTCACACACTTTCACCATAGTTGTTGCTAGCACAGGGGATGCCTAGATTGACGGGTCCTTCTGAGTGCCTAGGTTGTCACTAGTAATCTTCTAGGATTGCAGGTACATTGTGGCATGCTCTGTGTATTCTATTGGTTGTGATTGTTTCTTGACTAGTAGTTGACTAGTCATATGTGTATTTGGTCAAGGTTTAAAGTGTGTGAAGCTAGCTGTGTTGTTGTGTCTTGTTTGTGTGATTAAGTTTACCCCTCGTCACCTAAGTATCATTTTCAGTTCCGATCCACAATTTGCACCCCTTTCAATCCAGTGTGAAAATTAGAGAATGTGTGTAAAACCTGGAGACCAAAGGTGTTCAGATCTGATGCACATTCAAATTAACAGGTATAAATGTTAACAAAACATTTATAAATTTACAAATGTTACACCTCTTATTAGTTTTTTTTTTTTTTTTTTTTTTTTTTTTTTTTTTTTTTATATATATCTGATACAGGAGTGGGAAAATTAGAGTCACTTTGTGGGGCGGCACAACGAAGACTTTTGATGTAAAAGCTTTACAAGCCTCAAAGTTAAACAATTTCAGGATATACAATTTATTTCTCCTACTTTCTTTACCTATTCTTATTAAGCAGGTAAAATCTCTTTGTCTCTCTCTATTTGAGCATGTGGATAATAAACCTTAGGAGCTTAATATCTATTTGCATCTAAACAAAATAAGATTTAGAGATGATATTTTGAACTATTTGGTGTCTTTGTTCTTCCCTGCATGTGCTTGGAATTACAATGAAAATTTCCTTTCATTCTTTTTTTTAGCTGTTGAAAGGCTTGATCATGACGACAAAGGTGATTTTGCAACTTCACCAAAGCATTTTAGGTGAGAACCATATGCTCAAATTGCTCTTTTGGACTGAAATTAAGCCTTTTGTGTGATGATTTACCGTATGATTAAGTTCGATGTTTAAGCTTATGGATTGGTTAATGGTGGATTTGAATTGGCACTTAGAGTTGCTTGAGTGAGGTTGATAACTTGTAAAATTCACAATTCTTATTAGATGTTTTATATGTAATGAGCAAAAACTATAACATGTAGCCTGTTATTTCTGCCTTTATACCTATTTATAGATTATTACTGCTTCTATAGCTTATTTCTCCATTAGATTATCTTGATTTTGTAACAAACTTCCTCATTAAGTCATTAGGTTATCATGTTTAAAAAACACCATTCATTTTGAATGCTTTTTCCCCGAATTAATCGTCTATGATTTTAGCTTATCAGTTTGATCATTTGTTTATGTAATTTTTGTTTGAAATCCTACAATTTAATAGAATGCATCTTAAATAATGTGTATGCCACGAAAAAAAAACCCATTATTTTCTTCATGGCCATAGACAAAAAACTTCTTATATATTTTCAACGTTAATATTTTACTCTTAACACAAGTCTTATTGATCAACTTGCATTGTTAATTCTACAATCTAATCTCTGGCCTTTTTGATAATTTTGGCCTTATATTTACATTTAGGATGCTGATTGCATTCAACTAAATATATATCCATACTTAAACAACTCATTTAATCCGCAATACTTTTCTTCCTCATTAATCGTCAAAGCTTATAGTTTTGTAGATTCATTGTTTGCTTATGTTGTTTTCTTATTTACCTGATCCTACTTTTTAGATCACAACATAAATTAAAATTTAAGAATGAATTACTGTTTTGTGGTCTATTTGTGTAACTTTTTCCCCTTCTTTTTTAATCATGCAGGGCACCGTTTCTATTTTGTTGCTTACAGCTACTTATTATCTCGAATAAATGACTATTGAATCCTAACAAGTAACAATCTGCATATACATACAAATATTTTTTTTGATGTTATTTTCAGTATTTCAGGTTTACACATTTTAATAATCTTATGACGCTATTTTGTTAAATTGCAAGATGTTCTGAGACCATGGCACGAAGTTGTTTACATCCCGTGAAGCTGCAGGCACCTATAGTGTAGAACAGCACTATAGGGGCTCCAATTTCTTCAGCAGCTGTGATTGTGAATGTGGACAAGAATCCATCTGAAACTATGCAAGTCACTGGAGGATTGCTAGATGTTTCTATGGCATCATTGTTGAGTTTTGCAAGGAGGGTATGAAAGGGAGCCAAGAAATTTTTTCTGATGGACTCACAAAGCAAAGTGACATCTTGTGTGGTGTCTTCATTTGAATCTGGAAGGCTATCCGGGATGGCTTCAAATTGAAAATCAGGCAAGCCATCGAGGGAATTGGATCCTAGAGTTTTAAGAAAGCGCTTGTGATTGAACTCTGTGTTAACAAAGGTTATATGAAAACCTCTATGGTGGAGGAGCTTTGCAAATTTAAGCATTGCCTTTATATGGCTTTGAGCAGGGAATGGAATGCAAACAGCATGTGGCTTAGTAGCTACTTCTGTGGAATCCATCTTTGCTTTTGTGTGTGTTAGTACGAAAATTATATTGTCATTTCCTAGACTCTAGCATAGGTTGGGAGTTAGTGTGTGAATATCGTTTACTTTTGACGTGATTGACTTGAGTCCATATTGGATCAAGCTTGACAATCACATTTGAATAGAATTGTTGGACTATTGGGTTTCTCTCTTACTAGAGAGAACCTGCTTTGAATAAATTGTGGTCTTTATTTTCACACATGGGTTTTAGAGATATTGGGGTTTTGCATAGATTGAATTTTTAAGTGAAAGCTGCTGTGCATACTTTTGGAGAAAAGTCATCAAGTGTTCCTTGTTTACTTGGTGATTTATCATACACCTTCATCATTCATATTGCATTCATATGCATGTCGGTGACTCATACGGTTGAGGGCACCAAGACCGTGGTGGCAGTTTTCCTCCGGTGAGTTTGAAGCAATCGTGGCCAGTATTGCGTTCAACATAAGGAGTGTCGAAGATCATCCCATGACAGAAGTTGAGTTATGAAGAAGTCGGTAAACATTATCTAGAATGTGTCTAGAATAAGTGTGTGAGTACTCCTTGTAATCATCGTTCTATAGTGGATTTGTGTTGGACTAAGAAGTCCCGTGCATTTTCCCCAGAGGTGGGGTTTTACCACGTAAAATAATTCTCATTGTGTTCTTTTATTTTAAGCTCTGCACATTACAGGATTGATAAGCCATATCAATCCTGCTTCAAAAGTTGATTAGTATTTATTGCAAAAAATTCGAATTAGCCTATTTAACCTTCTCCAGGCATATATAGACATCCTGCGGGTATTTTCAGTGTGTGCATTGCAGTGCTTGCAAATGCAGATTATTTATAAAGCAAAACGGAGCTACTTTTCAATGTGTCCTGTTTTGGCTCTCTGTTTTTTCCCCACCACACAAGTAAGTCTACGCAGATAAGATATGTTAATGTATGGTTTTTACTATTTTCTTTTGGCTTCCCTTGACAACTTTGTAATAGAATGTGTGTTGTTATTTATCAAGCTCAAGTTTAGATTAAGGAAAACCTTTCTTGGTGCTCTTCTCTAACTTCTGTTGTATGGAGGTTCAAGCAATTTGACAAAGGTATTGTGCATTGCATATCATTTCATAAAACAGTCTTCATAAAAATGATGACTAGTCATCCGTTTCTCAGATGACTAGTCATCCTTGCTCTGTAGGATTTCCAGCTGGATAACAAACTGTTTTGTCCTATTCCTCTTTCTCTCTCTCTGCTGCCATCTGTGTTTTCTGACCTAAGGAATTTTTTGGCTGTAAAGGCTACGTTTTTGGTCATTTGGGTGTTGTCTCTTTTGGGTGGAAGTTTTGGAAAGTTTGGCTTGCCATCTTTCGCTTCTTCTTCCTCGAGAGAACCATCTTATTTCATCTATGAGTTTTTCCAATTGATTTCTTTTTGAAAAACTGCATTTGAAACACAAATCTGCATCTAGCTACTTAAATCATTCTATCATTTATATCTAGGTCAGATTCAAGATTGATTTCTTCAAGAGTATGGTTTCTTGAAGAAATTGGTCATTCTCCTTTGAATCCAAATTTTGGTTTCGGTTTGTGTTGGAGCTTGCAAGCTAGTGCCATGGGATGAACGAGCTGGAGAAGGAGCTGCCATTGCCATGAAGAACTGAGCTTCAAGCTTTGCTAAGTTGGAGAAGAAGATTGCACAAAGGAGGTATAGCTCATCTTCCTAAATAGATCTAGGTTTTTCTTGAGCTTGCTTGTGTTCCTTTGTAAGAATCTTTTTCTACTTAGTGGATTGCCTGGTCGGTTGATGACCCCCAGTTTTTCCCAATGGTGGGTTTCTGGGTAAACAGTTTCTGGTTTCCAACTCTGTAAATTTTCTGGGTTTGTGTTCTTGACAGTTGACTAGTCATCTGGGTTTGTGCAGTTGACTAGTCATCTTTTTCTGCTGTTTGGTGTTTGCTTGATTCTGCTGTTTGGTCTTCACACACTTTCACCATAGTTGTTGCTAGCACATGGGATGCCTAGATTGACGGGTCCTTCTGAGTGCTAGGTTGTCACTAGTAATTCTCTAGGCTTGCAGGTACATCTTGGTGTGCTCTGTGTATGTTATTGTTTGGTATAATTCATATATGACAGTTGACTAGTCATAAGAGTATTTGGTCAAGGTCTAGAGTGTGTGAAGTTTGCTGCGTTCTTGGTTGAATATCTTTTAAATTTACCCCTCGTCACCTAAGTACCATTTTCAATTGGTATCAGAGCACCAGCTCTTAATATAAATAGAGAGATCCTTTGGGTGCTAATTGGTATTAGGTTTGCAAACATAAAAATGGACCAAATTGCTCCTTGCATTCATGATGAGCTTGCCTTGTTTGTTCAGAAATATAGAAGGGTTGTCAAAGGTAAAACCAAAGTCACTAGGAATTGTCAAAATCTTCCTAGCTCGTCTACATGTGTGTCTCAAGACAATGTTTTTAAGGAGATGAATTTTTTGGACTCTTATGGCTTTAGGGAGGACAAAAGTTTGAAGGGTCTTGTAAAGTGCTATCTATGTGGTGGTGCTGGTCACACTTATGTGGAATGTGCAAATAACCACATGATAAAGTCTAATGGGAGAGAAGAGTCAATTAATGCACAATGGAGTGATAGTGATAGTGTTGATTCCAATAACTATATCACTTCATCTTTTGAAGAGACAAATAATTTTGCCCTTGTTGGTTCTGTTCATAACTCTAGCATTGCTAGAGTTCATGTAGTTAAGGAAGGAAAATCTGATTCAAAAAATGAATTTGTGTCTAAAGATGATAGGCAGGATGACCAGTCATACCTGGGTATGTGTGAAAAGTATGATATCCTTTTTACTGAAACTTCCAAGCTTAAGGAAAGAAATTTCCTACTTGAAAGGAAGGTAAAGAACCTGGAAATTCTTAATTGCACTTTTAAAGAAGCAAATAATGAATTGAGTGAAAATATTGAGACCTTGAAGAGTGAAAAGGATTCATTGATTGTCATTAAAAATGACATTTCAAACCAATTGAATGTGCTCAAGGAAAACAACTTGGTTTTCCATGCCTCCAACAAGAATTTGTTGACTCAGATAAATGAGGCAAATGACATGGTGATCAAGCTTACCATAGGGGCTAAAAAGGTGGATAAAATGTTGAATATGGGTAAGGTTCATGGAGACAAAATTGCTTTTGGTTATGGTTGTTCTAGTTCATATGCCCCTCCTCATTTGACCACATTTGTCAAGGAGTCAAATACAAAGTTTGATGTTTTAGAGCCAACTAGGACTCAAAGATTCATTCCTACTTGTTACCATTGTGGTGTGAAAGGTCATATTCGACCTAGGTGTAATGCTCTAAGGAATGTGTCTAGAGCAACCGATGCAAATGGCTTTAAGAACCATATTTCATCTCTTAAAACATGTGAGCTTGCAAAATTTGTTATTTGTACAAGAGATAAACATTTTTCACTTGCAAAATTTGGTTTTCAACAACCAAAAAGGTTCATTCCTATATGCCATCATTGTGGCACATTAGGACACATTAGACCCAAAGTGTTTTGAGCTTAGGAATTTTGAGCAAAAGCCTTTTGTTCATTTCAAGAAAGTAAATGATGACTCACTTCAAACTCAAGTAAATGATCTTCTTTATAAAGTTGTCAAAATTCCTACGGTGTTCTCTTTGCCTCATGAAGTCTCAAAAGTAAAGCAAGTTTGGATCAAGAAGGAAGACCATGTTCTTCCTCATGTTGGTGACTAGTTTCTTCATCTTATGTATCTAGACCATTCTCTTGTTTGTGTGTGCTTCATGGAGTCTAGATACATTGTCATGCATTTGCACCTTGTTCTTTTGTTTGATTAGGATTCATTTGTTTTAATTTTTTTTTAAAATATGGTCATTGCATGCATGTCTTTCAATCATCTCTCTCACAGTGCTTTGAATCTTGGGTGATCAACAAAATTTCATGTTCTTTTGAACTTGTTCACATTTATCTTGTTGATCTTGTCCAAACCTCTTTCCTTGTTGGCAAGGAATACATCCTAGCCATTGTAGATGACTTCTTTGGTTTTATTTGGGTCTTATTCTTGCTTGAAAAATCAGAAACCTTTCAAAGGTTTAAATATGTCTGCCACTTTTTACAAAAAGTTAAGATGACTAGTCATCTGCCTCTTGTTAGAATTAGAACAGATCATGGTTTTGAGTTTGAGAATTCTCAGTTTCTGAAATTTTGTGAGTAGATGGGAATTAAGCATGAGTTCTCTGCACCTATTACACCTCAGCAAAATGGTGTTGTGGAAAAAAATATAGAGTTCTTGTTGAGATGGTTAGGATGATGCTTAATAGCAAAAATTTTGCTAAATATTTTTGAGGTAAAGCTGTAAATACAGCTTGTTGCATCTCAAACAGGGAGTTTTTAAGGTATGGTCCCAAACAAACTCCCTATGTGCTTTGGAAAGGTAAGAAACCCAATGGTGCTATATACTTGAAACGCATGCTTCACTTATAATCTATAAAATGATTAGGCTTTTAAAAATTAATATATTCATTGTACATATAAGTGGTAATATATCCATGCTTGGAGTAAATACTAAACCTACATATTAGTTTGTATGGATTAATCGTTTTATTAGTCCTTGAATTTAGACCCAATTTGCATTTGAGTCCCTTAATTTCCAAAATCGTTCCTGAGGTCCATTAACTTCATTTTCGTTAGGACAAATGGTTCTGCCTTCAATTTTGTTAATTTTTCTGTTAAATGCAGGGGCAAAATGGTATTTTTGTATTAATTAAAATATGAATAAAAAATTAAAATTAAACTTTCTCTCTCCCCCTCTATCCCGATTTTTACTCTCACCAAACTTGATTTTTCTTTTTTTTTTTTTGTTGGATTTTTATTAGATTAGATTTTATTGTTATTTTAAAGATATGATTATTTATTTATTTATTTATTTTTTAATATAAAAAAATCATTTTGCCCTTGCATTTAACAGAAAGAGTTACCAAAATTGACGGTAAGACCATTTGTCCCAACGAAAATGAAGTTAAAGGACCACGGGCACGATATTGGAAATTGAGGGACTCAAATGCAAATCGGGTCTAAATTCAAGGACTAATAAAACGATTAACCCTAGTTTGTATTATCATAAAATCAAAAGAATTCCTATAATAGTGTGTTACTGCTTTGTTAATAAATCCCTATTGTTTAGGGAGTATCTGTTTGTTTTTGTTAGAGTTTTAGGATCTTAGAATATGATTTGGAGAGAAGAGAGAAAAAAGAGTCTGATGAAATCCAAAACTGCTCTGCTATACGTGTAGCAGAGAGAACCTTCTCATTACTCAGTGTTCAGTACAATATATCACACTCTTGGTGTGAGAAGAATATAATCGTTAGCACAGTACCAGCTGGATGCAATTCATCTAAGCAATCTCAGCCATTCACTATCTAACCAATCAAGCTATGACACCTGGACTAAGTATAAAGAAATACAACTAAGCTGAAAACAAAACTCCCAATCCTGAAATCAACTTAAGCACTTATAATTCAACACTCCCCTTTAAGTTTTGAGGTGATTTCACTCCAAGCATGCCTCTGAGATAATTGAATCTGTCTTTGGGCCAGAGGTTTGGTAAAAATGTCAGCCAATTGTTCATTTGTAGGACAGTATTCCAAATTGATTACTCCTTCTTGCAATGCATCCTTGATGAAGTGATACCTCCTGTCAATATGCTTTGTCTTCTGGTGGAATACAGGGTTTTTAGTGATTGCAATTGCTGATATATTATCACAATGCAATGGAGTAGCTTCAGTTTGAAGCTCTCCAAAGTCTTCTAGCACAAAACGGAGCCAAATAGCTTGAGTAGTAGCCTCAGCTGCACTGATATACTCAGCTTCAGCAGTAGACAGTGCAACACAGTTCTGTTTTACTGAGGCCCAAGAAAATACTCCACTTCCAAAACTAAAAGCATACCCTGATGTGCTCTTGCAATCACCAACTGATCCTCCCCAATCACTGTCACAGTACCCAACTAGAATTGATCTTTTGCCTTTCACATATTCAAGACCATAGTCCAGAGTTCCTTTGATGTATCTCAAAACTCTTTTAGCTGTTCCATAGTGTCTATTTGTAGGACAGTGCATGAATCTAGCTAGCAAGCTTGAGGCATACATAATGTCTGGTCTTGTAGCAGTTAAGTACAATAAGCTACCAACAATGCTTCTGTATTGTTTCTTCATTTGCAGCTCCACTCCCATCATCCTTAGCTAGTTTCTCAGTGGCAACAAGAGGTGTTGTCACAGATTTGCACTCAGTCAAACCAAACTTGCTCAACAAGGTGCTAGCATATTTCTTTTGATGTAGAAATATACTAGACACAGTCTGCACAACTCCCATGCCAAGGAAATGGTGAAGTAAACCCAAATCAGTCATCTCATACTTAGCCATCATGTCTTCTTTGAATTCAGCCAACAATGCTTGACTGCTCCCTGTGTACACTATGTCATCTACATAGATAGACACAATTAGAATCTCCTTATCTCCCCTCACTTTGGTATACAAAGTTGCTTCACTTAAGCTTTTTACAAAACCACAGTGAGTGAAGTAGCTGTCTATCTCTCCATACCAAGCCCTTGGGCTTGCTTCAGACCATAAAGAGCTTTATGCAGACGATAAACCTTGTCTTCTTTGCCTTTAATTACAAAACCTTCAGGCTGACTGACATAAACTTCCTCTTGCAGCACACCATTAAGGAAAGCAGACTTCACATCAAGCTGGAACAATTTCCAATCCTTTTGAGCAGCTAGAGCAACAAGAGTTCTAATGGTGTCCAATCTGGCTACAGGTGCATAAGTCTCATTATAATCCAGTCCAGGCTTCTGAGCATACCCTTAGCCCACTAATCTTGCTTTATTCTTTTGCACAGAGCCATCCAAATTCAGCTTTGTCTTGTACACCCACTTAACTCCAATCACTGGTTTTTCAGTTGGTCTATTTACCAATTCCCATGTTTCATTTTTTTCAATCATCTGCAGTTCATCTTCCATAGCCTTAAGCCAAGATTCATCCTGAGCAGCATCAGCATATTTTTCTGGTTCCATGATACACAAGTTACACTGAGCTAGAACATCATCTAGCCTTCTCCATTTTAGAGGGGTGTGATCATAAGCTTGGGTTCTCCTTTCTTCACTGCTTATATCACCTGGAGTTGATGAAGTGCTCTCTTGCATATCCAAAGTTTGAGGTGTACCAGTAGAGTTCTCATTAGAACTGTCAGTTTTCAAATCCAAGTCTACTTGGTCTTCAATTGAGTATGATGTCATAACTGAACCATCTTTGTCTGTCCAATGCCAAGCTTTTTCTTCATCAAATGTCACATCCCTTGACAGTAAAAGCTTGTTAGAAATAGGATCAAAAACTCTATATCCTTTTTCACAAGTTGCATATCCCACAAACACTCCCTTTGTACTCTTAGGTTCCAGCTTGTGTCTCAATTCAGTTGGCACATGAACATAACACAGAGAACCAAACACTTTCAAGTGTGCAATTCCAGGCTTCCTTCCACTATATGCTTCGAATGGAGTAATGTTGTTGAGAGCTTTGGTAGGACATCTGTTCAGCAAATAGACAGCTGTATGGACAGCTTCTGTCCATAGGAAATAGGGCATTCCCTTCTCATGTAACATTGATTTTGCCATCTCAATGACAGTTCTATTCTTCCTCTCAACTACTCCATTCTGCTGAGGAGTATAGGCCATTGTAAGCTGCCTTTGAATGCCATTAGCTTCACAGAACTCCAAAAAATCAGTAGACAGAAACTCTCCACCCCTGTCACTTCTTATGCATTGCACCTTGTGTCCAGTTTGTAATTCAGTCATGGACTTGAACTTCTTGAAACAATAGAAGGCTTCTGACTTGTTTCTCAAGAATATACCCAAGTCATTCTTGTGAAATCATCTATAATCAGCATGAAATATCTGTTCCTTGCAACAGACTCATTTCTCATGGGACCACAGAGATCCACATGTACTAGCTCTAGTACTTTGCTTGCTCTTTGTGCTTGATCTTTTGGAAAAACATTTCTGTGCTGTTTTCCAAATTGGCACCCTTCACACACACCACTTTGTTCTTCCAATTGTGGTAAACCATGTACCATTTCTTTATCCCTTAGCTGCTTCAATCCTCCAAAATTCAGATGACCAAGTCTCTTGTGCCAAATCCATGGGGATTGAAGAAAACTAGTCTTCATTAGTAACTGTTTTTCAGCTAGAAAAGAGACAGGATAGCATCTGTTACTCTTCATTTCCACTTTTGTGATGAGGTAATCCATGGATGGACTATCAAATACCCTGCACATTCCTTCTCCAAACACCAGACAATACCCATGTTCATCCATCTGCCCAACACTTAGCAGATTTTCTTTCAATCCTGGCAGGTACATAACTTCTCTGATGTATTTCCTGCCCTTTGCTGTATCAATACTCAGTGAACCAATACCAGCTACACTCACTAGTGCACCAGTTGGCATTTGTACTTTCCCAGCTACATTAGTTCTCACATCAGCCAGTAATTCTAAATTTCCTGTCATATGATTGCTGCAGCCACTGTCAATATACCATTCATTGGCTTTGATCTCAGTGGTTGAGCAATTTGCATAAAACAGATTTCCTGTTACCTCCATTTGATTTACACAATTAGCCTTCTGCACATTTTTGCTCACTGTACAGTCCCTAGCAAGATGTCCAAATCTGTCACAGTTATAGCATTTTGGTTTTCCCTTATACCTGCACTCACCAAAGTGATGCTTTGAACACACCTTGCATTGAGGCTTTGTGTTTTCCTGATTTGAGAACTGAGTTGAAGTGTGGTTCTGTGCAGAATAATTATTCTGCTGTGACTTGTCTTTTGCCTCCCATGACTTCCCTTTAGAATTCCAGCTTTTCTGTGACTTAGATGAACCAGACTGAGAAGTGTTTTTGTTCTGACCCTTTGCACTCACAGTGAATGAGGCAAATGCCTTCTCAGCTGTATCAACACTATGCATTTCAAGCCGTTGCTCCTGACTCTTCAAAATTGCAATTACTTCCTGCAAATCCACAGTTTCTAGTGTCTTTGTGTTTTCAATCACAATGCATATAGGATCATACTTCTTACTTAGACTAATTAACACCTTCTGAACCTGCCTCTCATTTGACAGAACTTCACCAAATGTTTTCATTTGGTTAATCAATTCAGTTAGTCTAGTAAGATATTCAGATAAGGTTTCACTATCACGCATCCTAGTGTATTCAAATTCACGTCTAAGATTTTGAAGCTTTACCGATCTAACATGCTCTCCACCATGATATTCTGAATATAGCAGATTCCAAGCCATCTTTGCAGAGTCAGCATTTGCAATTCTGGGAAAAATCTGATCAGAAACAGCATTTTGAATGATACCCAAGGCCTTCGCATCCTTCATGAGAATCGCAGCTGTTTTCTCATCAACTTCTTCTTCTGAACCATCCTCAGATTCCTGCTTCGTCTTTGAATCTGGGATTAAGAACCCCTTCTCTACCAAACCCCATAAACCATATGATCTGAAAATGGTTACCATTTTAATCCTCCAAAATTCATAGTTCTCACCTGAGAAAATGGGGATTCTAGCCTCCGAACTTCCAGATCCAGCCATTACGTATTTCAGAATCACCTGAAAACAAGATGTTTTCAGATTCGACCCTTGATCAAACTCAGTCAGCTTCGTGAGCTTAGAATGAGCACACCTTGATCGATTTTCTTCACAGAACAACGCCCAGCTTTTGGATGATGCAACCTGGCTCTGAGGCCATGTTAGAGTTTTAGGATCTTAGAATATGATTTGGAGAGAAGAGAGAAAAAAGAGTCTGATGAAATCCAAAACTGCTCTGCTATACGTGTAGCAGAGAGAACCTTCTCATTACTCAGTGTTCAGTACATATATCACACTCTTGGTGTGAGAAGAATATAATCGTTAGCACAGTACCAGCTGGATGCAATTCATCTAAGCAATCTCAGCCATTCACTATCTAACCAATCAAGCTATGACACCTGGACTAAGTATAAAGAAATACAACTAAGCTGAAAACAAAACTCCTAATCCTGAAATCAACTTAAGCACTTATAATTTTTTTTTTTTTTTTTTTTTTTTTTTTTTTTTTTTTTTTTTTTTTTTTTTTTTTTTTTTTTTTTTTTTTTTTTTTTTTTTTTTTTTTTTTTTTTTTTTTTTTTTTTTTTTTTTTTTTTTTTTTTTTTTTTTTTTTTTTTTTTTTTTTTTTTTTTTTTTTTTTTTTTTTTTTTTTTTTTTTTTTTTTTTTTTTTTTTTTTTTTTTTTTTTTTTTTTTTTTTTTTTTTTTTTTTTTTTTTTTTTTTTTTTTTTTTTTTTTTTTTTTTTTTTTTTTTTTTTTTTTTTTTTTTTTTTTTTTTTTTTTTTTTTTTTTTTTTTTTTTTTTTTTTTTTTTTTTTTTTTTTTTTTTTTTTTTTTTTTTTTTTTTTTTTTTTTTTTTTTTTTTTTTTTCTTCATTTTTCTTATCCGGAAGGAATTTGGGAATTCCGGTTGTACCGTTGCGTAGAGCACGGTGAGATGAGTCCGTAGACACGTAGTGGGCTCGAATCGGAGTTGTAACGAGAGAGATATGATCAAATGAAGCTCAGTGGCATAATCGTAAATATTTGGAAAATGGATTTTTGGTTAAAAGACGGAATTGCCCCCGTCTCTCACACACTCTCTCTCTCTCCCGCGCGCGTCTCTCCCTCTGGTTTTCGCGACAGCCACTGTGGCCGGCCACGTTTTGGCCGGCCGTGCTCTCGTCCGGCCACCAAAGTCGACGGGGCCGGTACCAAAATGACCGGGCCGCCGTCCTCTTCCTACCCCAGCCGGGTCTCACCGCCAGCCGCCGGGATTTCGCCGGAAAATCGAAGAGAAAACAGCCCGGTTTCGCCTGAAACTTCGCCGGCTTCGTTCTCCGTCGTCCGGCCACCGATTCCGGCAAGTGAGGTATGGTTTCTCACCTATTTTCCGAGCTCTAGCTGATGGTTGGGTAGGATTTCATAAATTTTGAGGCTAAGTAGCTCGATCTACGGATTGAAATTCGGCCGGTTTTGCGATCGCGATTCCGGCCACTTCCGGTCAATTTTTGGGGTAAGCCCAAGAACAAAAGTGACTCCAAATTAGGTGTATTACTTAGGGTAGGAGTCTGGGCTCGATTTGGAAGTTTTCCGGCGATGGGTATCGCTTTGGACACCCACGCGCTGCCGGCGCGTGTGGCGGCGCGTGGGCACTGTAGCTGAGGGGCATTTTTGTCCCATTGTGATCCTCTCGATGTCACGAGCGCGTAGGTGTGCTCGGATCTCATTTTGGATACCGTTAGAGTCCCGAACGGATATCGCATATCGCGTATTTTTCGGGTTCGCTAGGTTTGGACCGTTGGATGGTCCTGAAGTTATAATGTGTTGATCTAGGTATTACCAGGATCGTGTAGGATTCGACGGATCGTAAAACGGAGTCCCGGATACTCCGGAAATGCCAACCCTGGGGTTAGGGTTTAAGTATCCGTCCGATTGTGCGATCGTGAGCAATCCGACCGTCCGATCTGGACCAAACTTGCAGGACATGTGTCCTAGAGCTTGTAGAACCTCTAGGAACTATCGGATCGGAATTTGTAGGTTGTGGGCCCCGCAGGCCCGTTTGACCCTAGGTTGACCGTGAGACTCCCGAGATAGTCTTACCTTTCCTTGAGGGTTAGGATGACCTTAGTGACAGGTCTTGAGCGTTGTTGAGTTAAATGGATATTGTGGGTTTAGGATATAAATTGGTGAATTTAAATGGGGGAGTTTATGGAATATTTTATTGGTTGATGTTATTGTATGATTAGAAATTATGTTATATTTATTGATTGTGTGGATGTATAATGATATATAAGAGATTGAATGTTAGTTTACAGTGCTATACGCACTACCCCACGTACCCCCCATATTGTGATTATGTTGAGGCCCAAGTGATAGTGTGAGGTCGCACGCGTCTTTGGGTTAGCCGGCGTGTTGACAGACCCCGTACGTGGCCGGGTACGTCCCGACGTATGAGTGGGTGATATGATGGTATAAGGGCTGGTGAGAATGTAGCCAGGCCCAGTGTGAGGTCGCACGCGTCTTTGGGTTAGCCGGCGTGTTGACAGGCCCCGTACGTGGCCGGGTACGTCCCGACGTATGAGTGGGTGATATGATGGTATGAGGGCTGGTGAGAATGTAGCCAGGCCCAGTGTGAGGTCGCACGCGTCTTTGGGTTAGCCGGCGTGTTGACAGGCCCCGTACGTGGCCGGGTACGTCCCGACGTATGAGTGGGTGATATGATGGTTAAGGGCTGGTGAGGAATGACAGGGCCCAGTGGTGAGGTCGCCGCGTCTTTGGGTTAGCCGGCGTGTGACAGGCCCCGTACGTGGCCGGGTACGTCACGACGTATTGAGGGGTTGATATGATGTAGAGGGTGGTGAGAATGTGCCAGGCCCAGTGTGAGGTCGCACGCGTCTTTGGGTTAGCCGGCGTGTTGACAGGCCCCGTACGTGGCCGGGTACGTCCCGACGTATGAGTGGGTGATATGATGGTATAAGGGCTGGTGAGAATGTAGCCAGGCCCAGTGTGAGGTCGCACGCGTCTTTGGGTTAGCCGGCGTGTTGACAGACCCCGTACGTGGCCGGGTGCGTCCCGACGTATGAGTGGGAGTTATGATGGTATGAGGGCTGGTGAGAATGTAGCCAGGCCCAGTGTGAGGTCGCACGCGTCTTTGGGTTAGCCGGCGTGTTGACAGGCCCCGTACGTGGCCGGGTGCGTCCCGTCGTATGAGGGGAGCTATGTGATTATGTTTGGTGTGTTGTGATGGATAAACCCGAGAATGTATGAATTTATATGGATGTAATGGTTGAATTGATATCAGGAGCCGGGATTGATAGGAAAGAGCTACGTGTGGCTTGATCCCTTAGTAGGGTACGTAGGCAGCCTGGGATAGCGCCTAGGTGCAGCCACGACTTAGACACCACTTAGGTGGTTTTATTGTGTATGATGCGGACCTCGTGGTTGGTCCCGAAACTTGGATGAATTGAGACTGGTCCGGTGGACTGAGTGAGCGAAGGTGTGCATAGTTAGATTTTGAATTGGTTCTGTGCATGTTTGATGCATGGAGTTATTTTAAAAGCAGTGTGAGTAGTTCTGCTAGAATCATTTGAAGGCTGGAGGCCATTTATGTAAATTGCATGAGATTATATTGTGCGTGCTGCTGGTTGGGTTATAAAATGCGTTCTTTGCAGGTGGAAATTTTGGGGAATGTTCAATTTACAGGGGAGACTTTGCCGAAATTTTGGCAGAAAGTCTCGTGCCCTAAATCCTCTCTGGTAAAAGAGGACGTAGATTTAAGGAGTAAACCCGGCGTGGGTGTGATGCCGGGGTCTCCGCAGGGTTCGTCTCGGGTTCCGGGAAATTCGAGACGGGTCCTGTCAGCTTGGTATCAGAGCTTAGGTTCAATTTCTTGTGGACCCCGCATCTTGTGTGCATCCTTAAGTTGTGGGAGCATGATGGGTTCCGTCACGGGACGTCATCATTTTGACGTGGAGGACTCTTTGACATGGATGGATTTAGGGTATTGATGAGTACACTTAAGGGTGTCACGTTCCTAGAAACGTGTCTATCCAAATTGTGGTATCTCAATATCCTATGGGAGGAAACGGAAGAGCCGAAAGTATTGAATCCGCTGAGATGAGATGAAATTGTCAGAGGAAGTTGATGGACAAGTTACAAGGGAATGGAAGAGTTGTGAGTCCGACCAAGGAGGGTCGTGACAAATTAAGTTGGGAAGTAATAGTGTTGGATGAAGTATCACTTCACTCGCGTGGGCTTGAATGCCGCGATTGACAGGAGTGGAACCTCATGTTGCTAATTCTCGATTGTGTGCAGTGAGCACGTTTGAGCAGAAATCTTTCATCGGAATCAGAAATGGGTCATGGTAGAGAGAGGAAGATGATGATTACAATTCGGTAAAAATGATCCTTTCTGACATTCCTCTCAAAGAATCGTGTTGACAATGTTGCTTATCGATTCTAACGAAAGAAGGAAGATATCAACAAGTCAAGGAGTTTGGACTTCTCTTAGTGGGAGAGCTAGAAGAGAATCAAATCACAAATGGAATGGCTTGGCTGCCAACTTGGTTGTGGAGGATGAAGCATGGGAACCCGAGTAGTAGATGCGGGCCCAATACCCACACACTTTGGAGTGGCAGGTATGAAATTTCGGGGACGAAATTTTTATAAGGGGGGTAGTATGTAACACCCCGACCCCAAATTATCCCATGTTTTAATTTATTTAAGTGGAATTGAGAAATTACCCGTGGGATAGGGGTATTTTAGTTTTTTTTTTTTTTTTTTTTTTTTTTTTTTTTTTTTTTTTTTTTTTTTTTTTTTTTTTTTTTTTTTTTTTTTTTTTTTTTTTTTTTTTTTTTTTTTTTTTTTTTTTTTTTTTTTTTTTTTTTTTTTTTTTTTTTTTTTTTTTTTTTTTTTTTTTTTTTTTTTTTTTTTTTTTTTTTTTTTTTTTTTTTTTTTTTTTTTTTTTTTTTTTTTTTTTTTTTTTTTTTTTTTTTTTTTTTTTTTTTTTTTTTTTTTTTTTTTTTTTTTTTTTTTTTTTTTTTTTTTTTTTTTTTTTTTTTTTTTTTTTTTTTTTTTTTTTTTTTTTTTTTTTTTTTTTTTTTTTTTTTTTTTTTTTTTTTTTTTTTTTTTTTTTTTTTTTTTTTTTTTTTTTTTTTTTTTGACTTAGTCAGTTACCACGTAATAGGTTTGTTAAACGTGGGCTGTTCTTTCATTCTTAGGTTACTCTTTGTAAGGCTATTTAAACAGCCGTCACTACTATTATCGATTGATCAATTTTTCTTCTAAATACTTGCTATCAGAAAAGCTCTTGTTTCCAACACGTGGAAGACAGCGATGGGAAGGAGAAGACTGAAACAAGGAGAAAATCTCGTGTCAAACTGTCTAGCAAACTATGATATATTGATTAGGTTTTATTCTTACATAAAAACACAGTCAGCTGGCATCTCATGTGCATAAAATCTCTGTACTATTTATATAGATGTTTCATTCACCTTTGAGTGGGGCAAGTCCTTTTTCCATCAAAGTGCGATACTGTTTAAAGCCCATGAAGCTGCTTGCAGCAACAGTGTAAAACAGTGTGATAGGGATTCCAAGTTCTTCAGCTGCTGTGATTGTGAACATGGACAAGAAACCGTCTGAAACTATGCAAGTCACCGGAGGAACACTACTTGCCGTCTCAATGAGTTTTACGAGGAGCTCAAGAAACAGAGCCAAGAGCAAGAAATTTCTGAACGACTCACAAAGCAAAGTGGAGTCTTGGGTGGCATCTTCATCTGATTCTGGAAGGCCGTCTGGAATGGTTTCAAATCGAAAATCAGGCAGGCCATCAAGGGAATTAGGTCCAAGGGATTTAAGAAATCGCCTGTGGTTGAACTCTGTGTTGACAAAGGTTATGTGAAAGCCTCTATGGCGGAGAAGTTTTGCTAATTTGAGCATTGCCTTTATATGGCTTTGAGCTGGCAAAGGAAGACAAACTGCATGAGGCTTATTGGAAGGGGAAGCCATCTTAGGTTTTGCGATATAATGTATGATCGTGTTGCATGACTTGCTCAAATGCAGATTATTTATAGGGTAGCTATATCTACCTTTCAACGGGGCAGGTTTACTCCTGATATATAAATAGATTAGTTTTCAACATTCCCGGTGTGCTTTTATATTAAACAATTCAAATTAAAGTTTTATTATTTTTAAAAAAGACTAAAGCTTTTAATATGCACCGAAAAACCATCCCCTTATTTTTAAACCTTAAATAAAAATTTCAGCTCTAAACTGTAAGAAAATGACGATGAATAGTACCTGTTGGAGGTGAATGATGAAGTTGAGCTTCGATGAACAGATTCCACTAGGAGAAGAAGAGAGAAGAGAGATTGAGAATTGAGCGATGAGAGAGTGAGAGCTGAGCAACGAGAGAGTGAAGAGAAAGTGAGAGACGGAGCCAAGAGAGAGCTGAGAGAGAACTAAATTTCAGAAAAAGTGTTTTTTTTTTGGGACAATAAATATATATTTATATGTGGTATTTGCAAAATTTTTGGGGAGAGGTGATATTTCCACTTAAAACTAAAAAAAGGGTGGCATTTAGAGCTATTTCCTTATATTCTATTGGCTTTTCCCCTATAAAGAATAATTTTGTTTCATTATCTTTTCTTGGCCCTTCCCCAGTTCTTTCTCCAATTATTGGGCCACAAAAAGTTCAATTCTCATTCTACTTCTGATGTGAATAATAAAATGATATACTGTTTCATGGCTTAATTATTGTTTTACTCTATGAAACGAGTGCTCGGTCGTAGTTTGCCCCACAAAACTGAAAATTTCTCACTTAGGCCCCAAAATCTCTAAAAACTGCTGAAATTTTCTCACTTTACAACTTCCGTCTATTTTCGTTTGCAAAACCATTAAATGTGCTGACGTGGCAGGGGCATTTTAATAAGGCTTATTTACTGTAGCACCCCTTGAAACTTTGGGTCAAATCTCACATTACCCCCCGGAAGTTAAAATGGCCCATTTAACCCCCTTGACCGAGGTTTTGTGTTCCACTTTGCCCCATACCGTTATCTCCATTCCTAACTCCGTCAATTTTGATGACGTGGCAGGGCTATTTTAGTCTTTTTCCAAAAGTGATGATGTGTCGGGTGCTGACTCCACTTCTTTTTTCTTTTTCTTTTTTTTTTTTTTTTTTAAGTGGACTAAAATAATAATTAAAAAAAAATTAATTACTTATTTAATTAAAAAAATTGAAAAATTAATATAAAAAACTTATCTTCTTCTTCATCCCTCTCTTTTCCCCAGCAACCATCGCACACCAACCCCTCCTATTCCTTACTGCCATCTCCTATATCCCTTCACCATATAAACCACCATACCCACATATCCAAATATAAAAAACTACCATCTAAATCACCATACCTATTATAGGTGGTTCACTACTAATGCAGCAATTTAAGATTGGGAAAGTTTTATGGCAGTGGTCCTTGGAAATGGTTAATGGAGAGATTGAAATATTCAAGTTGGGCTATATTGGTAAATAGATGTTTTGGTATTTGGCCAGCAAAGAAATTTCCAAGTCCAAGAACATCAAGTTTCCCACATTCATATATTAATGTTCGCCAGATCCAAAGTCGTTGTTGATGGAGGCTGTGTTTTTAGGAGTGGACTAAGGGTTTGAGTTGATGGGTTGTGCTGGGAAAGATGGGGCAGGTTCAAAATAAGGGGCTAGGGAAGGGAGCTTGTGGCAGGGTGGGGTGACTATTTTGATGTCGGGGCTGGGCT
This sequence comes from Prunus armeniaca, assembly GCA_903112645.1. NCBI lineage: Eukaryota > Viridiplantae > Streptophyta > Magnoliopsida > Rosales > Rosaceae > Prunus > Prunus armeniaca. The sequence goes on along the minus strand of CAEKDK010000003.1, from coordinate 17,422,024 downwards.
AGGGAGAAGAGAGAGAGAGAGAGAGAGAGAGAGAGAGAGAGAGAGGGACAGATATAGAGAGAGGTGGGGGTGTCTTGAGAAGTTGTGTGGTGGGAGGGTAGTAAGGGTTGGTTGTTGGGTGGGTGATGTTGGGTAGGGTTGGAGCGGTGGTGGTGGGGGTGGCTTTGGGTTGGGTGGTGGTTGTAGTATGATAGTGTGAAGCTAGGGGAAGGGGAGGGGATGACAGAGAGAGAGAGAGATGGAGAAGAAGAGATTTTTTTTTTTTGTATATTAATAAGTAATTACATTATTTAATTATTTTTATTAATATTTTAGTCTACTTAAGCAGAAAAAGTGGAGCCTACATCTGATACATCATCACATGTGATAAAAAGACTAAAAAAGCCCTGCCACGTCATCAAAATTGACGGAGTTATGAATGGAGATAACGGTGGGGGCAAAGTAGAACACAAAACCTCGGTCAAGGGGGTTAAGTGAGCCATTTTAACTTCTGGGGGGGTAATGTGAGATTTGACCAAAGTTTCAGGAGGTGCTACAGTAAATAAGCCTTTTAATAATTCAGCTATTAAAAAACTTCACAATCCAAATTAAATTTGTTTTTATTTTTAAAGATTAACTACACAGACCCAATCACCCCAAACCCATCCCTCCCCCATGCCCGATCATCCTCAGCCACCATCATCCAAACCCAGCAGGCCCCACCCATGCCTAGCAGTTAATAAAAAAGATGCATACCCAAAATCAAAGAGCCAAAAAAATACGCTATTCATAAAAAATCAAACAAAAGGCCCAAGAAAATCATCCAATTTGCAAAACCTATATTGAAAACTATGGAAAAACAACAACCAACGAAGAACCTCACAAATTGAGCTATCAAAAAATGGAAATAAAACAGACCCAGATGTTGATACATAAAGCTTTCTAAGCTGGGTATGTTTTTTTTCCGATGAGGTCTATAAAAATTGATATGTTTTTTCATGAATATTGTTATCATCTGTGTTTGTGTGTATTGATGAAGTTTTTCAGTTTTTTCTGAAGATTAAAACCTTCGCCCCTGTTTGGTGGGCTGGACTCGACCAGACTTCTCCAATTAAAATGGATTAAAATCGTATCTGTCGTTTGGTGGGCCTAAATGCACTCTGAGACTAGTTGGGCCTGATATTTCGCTTGGGATACCAATCTTGCAAATGTGGGTATTATAAACCCAAGAGAAACCATGGGTTTCGAAGCCCCCGCCTTCCCCGTTCGCTACTTAAAGTAGCGTTTGCTCTTCTCTTCTTCCCATCGCTCTTTTTCTTCTTTTGAATCTCCTCTGTGACTTCATCACTGCCATTTTGAAAGTAGATTTCTTTCCTCTGTAAATCTTTTTTCTTCTATGGAGCTGTGATTCTTTCTTGTATCATCTCTTCTCTCTCCTCTCCTCTCCTCTCAACTCTCATCTATGATATCATACTTCTCTCTTAATTTTATTGTTAAATATTGAGATGACTGCCATCTTTTTTTTTTTTTTTTTTTTTTGATTGGTTTGTTGGTTGTGTTCGTTAAAAAAAATCTTTGTTTTCGTTCCTTGGGCAGATGATTGTTGTAACTTTGATTTTACTTTTCATTGTAGATATGATTTCACAGTTGTGGGTTACCTTCTTCTTTTTTTTTTTTTTTTTTTTTGTGTGGCTAGACTGCAATTTTGTTTCTCTCTCATAATTATCTTAAAAGAATTTTCGTGTTTATTATTAATTTTGTGAATTTCTGGACTATTTTTATGTTATCTTCATGTGATTTCTTATTTTTATTTTTATTTTTGTATACATGTTTTTTTTATTTTATACAAATTTAATTATTTTTATATTAAATAATCTAATAAACATTATAATTAATTTTAAAATAAAAAATGTTGAAGTCCAACGCAGTCCAGCCCATACTTGTACCAAACAACGGACTAGATTTAAGTCTAGTACAGTCTAGCCTAGCTTAATGTACCAAACGACTTATTAATTCATAGATAGTCAACTAATATGATTAAATCTTTTCAATCTTTTTGAATTTATACACTCATGTGTTGGTCAAGTATTTCGATCGGGTTTGATTTTTTGAGCACATGGAGATCACTAGAGCTTAGTTTCATTTGTAATATTATGTAATTTCCTTGCTTCATTTAGCAATGGTTCTTCTTCGCCTGGTGTATAATTGAAGAGGGCTTAATCCCTCAAACATCACCTGGCTAGTTAGTAGAAAGAAAACTTCGGAGTGCGTGAAATTATTTTTTCTCTTGTACTATAGTGAATTGTTAGCAATTCCTCACACTCACTTGTAATTTGGTTCGTAACCAAACTCATAGACAGGATCACAGTGGGACCAAAAATGACCCTCAACTACAGTGCCCACGCGCCGCCACACGCGCTGGCAGCGCGTGGGTGTCCAAAGCGATACCCATCGCCGGAAAACCACAAATCACGGCTCAAGACTCCTACCCTAGGTAAAACTGACCGGAAGTGGCCGGAATCTCCCCTCGAAATCCGGTCGAAAACCCAATTCGTAAATCGAGTTGTCTACGCTACAAATCGATCAATTCCTACCCAACAGGCAGCTAGAGCTCGGAAAATAGGTGAGAAACCATACCTCATTTGCCAGAATCGGGTGGCCGGACGACGGAGAACGAAGCCGGCGAAGTTTCTGTCAAAACCGGAGCTTTTCTCCTCGTTTTCCGGCGAAATCACGGCGGCTGGCGGCGGGACCTGGCCGGGGTAGGAAGAGGACGGCGGCCCGGTCATTTCGGTACCGGCCCCGTCGACTTTGGTGGCCGAACGAGGCGAAACGGCCGGCCAAAACGTGGCCGGCTGTGGTGGCGGTCGCGAACCAGAGGAGAGAGAGAGGACGCGCGGGAGAGAGAGAGTGTGAGAGACGGGGGCAATTCCGTCTTTTTAACCACTGTGATTGTTTTGCCCGTAACTTCTTCGTTACAGCTCCGATTCGAGCCCACTACGTGTCTACGAACTCATCTCGCCGTGCTCTACGCAACTCTCTAGCCACAAATAATAATATGACTTCCAAAAAGCCGTATTTATAGTGGTAGGAAATAAAATTAAAATACAAATCCTAAACCAAGTAGGAATTGAAATAAGGATCTAAAACAAAGCTAGTTTCGCATTGTTGTGATGTGAAAAAAATTACAGTCAAATTTGCTGTGAGAAAAATCAGTTGTGAAATAAAGCAGTTTGGCTTTTGGCAATTTTTTATTAAAAGTGATGTTGGTACAATAATAAGTTTTTGAGTTGTGTGAAAGTGTTGTGAGTTGTGTACAATATTGACTAAAAAGAACATTATGGTGAAATAACTCTTTAATTCATGTGGTTTTGTCCCTAATCAAGCTCACGTTAGAGGAGTGTCTATGGTTTGAAAGGGAGCATCTAATTTAAAGTATCAATTTTTTTCTTTTTTACTCAAGCTGTTGTTATCTTTGTATGTAGTATGAAATGAAATAAACAATCAGAAACTTTCTAACGGATTTGAGTGGGGTTTGGATTTGGATTTGGAAAGACGAGGAAACAAAGTAAGATTTTGGATTTTGTCTTTTCTTTAACCTTGTTTGTGTTTTCTTGTTTCTTTTCTTTTCTTTCTTTCAGATTAAGCATTCAAGTATTAATGAGAGATTATGCTTTATCATCAGGTCAATATCTCCAACATAATGATACAAGGTTTTAAAGAAACTTCCACATAATTTCTTTGTTGAAAATGGTCTAACTTTATTTTTTTTAATGACATCTTGTGTGGTGTCTTCATTTGAATCTGGAAGGCTATCCGGGATGGCTTCAAATTGAAAATCAGGCAAGCCATCGAGGGAATTGGATCCTAGAGTTTTAAGAAAGCGCTTGTGATTGAACTGCGTGTTAACAAAAAGGTTATATGAAAACTTCTATGGTGGAGGAGCTTTGCAAATTTAAGCATTGCCTTTATATGGCTTTGAGCAGGGAATGGAATGCAAACAGCATGTGGCTTAGTAGCTACTTCTGTGGAATCCATCTTTGCTTTTGTGTGTGCATTGCAGTGCTTGCAAATACAGATTATTTAAACAGCAAAAGTGAGGTAATGTCCGTCAGAATAGCTACTTTTTTATTTTTTATTTTTTTATTTTTTTATTTTAAGAATATTGCAGGCTGCAACCATAGTCATAAGTAGGAGAAAGACTTTTATGAAACAGGGATAACAAAATAGTGTTATCCCGTTGCAACTAAGTTTTTCTCCGTAAGTAGACTAATAAAACTGTGTTTTAGTTTAATAAAATTATCATTAATGTGAAGTGTTTTAGTCATAAAATAGTTTGATTGTAACTGGGTTGAAGTGGAAACAGGGACGGACCTTTAGTTTGGCAAACCTATTTATTGGAGGTTTAATTTTTTTTAATTTCATTTATTGGTCTCTACTTCTTTCAAAAAACTTTTTTAGAACAAAATAAGAAAACATGTTATTAGGCTCCGTATGACATCATACATGAATAAGGGTGCTGTATAGAATAATAATAGAGATATCAACAATAATGTGGCGATTTTTTTATTATATAGATATGGATATGGATAACATCTAATTTTTTCTTAACTCGACTAAATTATCTAAAGTTTAGAGGTGGCAATATTGTGCACGACCCATTAACACAACACGAATTCGCATGAAAAATTCAGTATTCAGGTCTGAGTTATCGTGTCATGTTGATATCGTGTTGACTCGTTAGTCACCCGTTAAGCTATCGAGTCGTGTCGTGTCAATTCACGAATACCCGTTAACCCGTTAAGCTCAGGGGTATTTGTGAAAAAAGGTATAACTTTATATTTTTAATCTATTGATTTAAAATATTATTAATATAATGCATCATGGTTAGTGCACAATTGCCTGAAAAATGATAAGACTTTAGAGTTGAAGGCCTGAAGCGTAGTGAAACCTTAATCAGAATAAAATTCTAGATATAGTACGCATCATGGTTACAGACCACTAGTACATATATATTGCCAGATAGTTGTTTATTTGAGACAATGGCAATGGAAATGATAATTAATAACATCAATATTCTTATGGAAACATCTTAACTTTTTCTCAATAGCACTTGATTCACTAAATTGTCTAAGTTTGTGGATGAAGAACCATGTGGACCAGTAGCTTCTTCTGCAAGTTTCTTCCACTCCATGACCCTTTTTTTCATCTTCTTACCCTTCTCTCCCTCCATTAACTCTTTGATAAGCTTCTCTACCTCTTCCCTCTTCGCATCATCACTAATCTCCATGCCAATTCCCCATTCATTGCAAGTATACCGACAGTTCATTTGCTGGTCTCCAAAGAATGGCCAACAGAGCACAGGAACTCCTGCAGTAATGCTCTCAACTGTTGAATTCCAACCGCTGTGCGTTAAAAATCCTCCAACTGATGGGTGGTTAAGGACTTGCTCTTGTGGGCACCACCCAGCTATTAGACTTCTTTCCTTAGTTTCAGCCACAAACTCTCGCGGCAAAATAGCCGATTCTCCAATAACAAGATCAGGTCTAATTACCCAAAAGAATGGAAGCTTGCTATTTGCAAGTCCCCACCCAAACTCCACAAGCTGTTCTGGTGTCACGACTGCTATACTGCCGAAATTCACATAGACAACTGAGTTTGGTGCCTTGGTGTTTAGCCACTCGAGGCATTCAGTTTCTTCTTTCCATAGACTGTATCCCATTTCCAAAGGGTGTTCTGGTATCTGATTGAGATGCAATTGAAGAGGGCCAACGGTGTACACATGGGGAAGCATAGATGAGAGAGCATCCAAAACATCTGGCTCCAAGGCATCAAAAGTATGAAGAATAACTGCTGAAGCTTCATGAGCTCTGTCGGTTTCTTCCATCATGAAGTTAAATCCGGTGTCATCCAGATTTGTGTTTCGCACGAAGGCCGGGAGATCCCTTAAACGGATATCTCTCATTCCTGGGATCCAATCTATTACGGTGTCCAGATAGCCATTTGTGAAACAGCTCTCATCTGCAATAGACAAATGAAATTCAATTGAAGAAACATTTCATTTGCATGTTTAGAAACAACAATTGCTTTCAATTCATAGTTATATATTTCACCTTTGAGTGGAGCAAGTCCTTTTTCGACCACAGCGCGAAGTTGTTTAAATCCCATGAAGCCGCAGGCAGCTATAGTGTAGAACAGCACTATAGGGACTCTGATTTCTTCAGCAGCTGTGATTGTGAACGTGGACATGAAACCATCTGAAACTATGCAAGTCACAGGAGGATTGGTGGATGTTGATATGGCATCATTGTTGAGTTTTGCAAGGAGGGCATGAAAGGGAGCCAAGAAATTTTGTTTTCTGATGGATTCACAAAGCAAGGTGGCATCTGGTGTGGCGTCTTCATCTGAATCCGGAAGGCTATCCGGGAAGGCTTCAAATTGAAAATCAGGCAAGCCATCAAGGGAATTGGGTCCTAGAGATTTAAGAAAGCGCTTGTGATTGAACTCTGTGTTAACAAAGGTTATATGAAAACCTCTGTGGTGGAGGAGCTTTGCAAATTTAAGCATTGCCTTTATATGACTTGGAAAAGGAGCTGGAATGCAAACAGCATGTGGCTTAGTAGCTACTTCTCTGGAATTCATCTTAGCTTTTTTGTGTGCATTGCAGTGCTTGCAAATGCAGATTATTTATACAGCAAAAGTGAGGTAATGTCCGTCAGAATAGCTACTTTTTTTTTTTAATTTTTTAATTTTTTAATTTTAAGAATATTGCAGGCTGCAACCATAGTCATAAGTAGGAGAAAGACTTTTATGAAACAGGGATAGCAAAATAGTGTTATCCCGTTGCAACTAAGTTTTTCTCCATAAGTAGACTAATAAAACTGTGTTTTAGTTTAATAAAATTATCATTAATGTGAAGTTTTTTAGTCATAAAATAGTTTGATTGTATCTGGGTTGAAATGGAAACAAGGACGGACCTTTAGTTTGGCAAACCTACTTCTTTTTTCCAGCCAAAAAAATAAAATCCTAGCTCACCCACAGACACACCCTTAGTTTGGCAAACCTGGGCTATAGCCCAGGTGGCTTCTTTTTTCAAGCCAAAAAAAATAAAATTCTAGCTCACCCACGGACGTACCTTTAGTTTGGCAGCCCAGGTGGCTTCTTTTTTTCCACCCAAATAAAATAAAATCCTAGCTCACCCAATTTAAATGACCTAGGTGGGGGGTAGTTCTCCTCATTTTGTATTAAATTGATTAAAATATGAATAAAAAATTAAAATTAAACTCTCTCTCTCCCCCTCTATCCCGATTTCTACTCTCCCCAAACTTGATTTTTTTTTTGGGTAGGTTTTTTATTTGATTTTCTTTTATTGTTATTTTAAAGATGTGATTATTTATTTATTTATTTGGTTTTAATATAAAAATACCATTTTGCCCCTGCATTTAACAGAAAAAGTTAACAAAATTGACGGTTGGAACATTTGTCCTAACAAAAGTGAAGTTAAAGGAACATGAGAACGATTTTGGAAATTGAGGGACTCAAATGCAAATCGGGTCTAAGTTCAAGAACGAATAAAACGATTAACCCTTGTCACGCCCCGAACCCGGGGGTCAGTGGAAACCCCGTGCCCAGTGCATCAGAAAATAAAAAGTAAAATAGAATAAAAAGAAGCCGAAACATAAAATAAACTTTTCTTATAAAAATAGCTCCCAAAATCTTAAAACTTTACAATTATGAAAAATAAAGCTCTATCACTCTCATCTAATAGATGTTATATACACTACTACATTTTTCACTTTGCGCGACGAAGAAAATTTCGTTGCGCAAAATACATTATAGTCGCACAAATTTTAGCGCGACAGAAACTTCGTCGCGCAGATTCCGTTGCGCAAAGATCGTGGAGAAAGACTTTGCGCGACGAAATTTTTTCATTCGTCGCGCAAAGAGACTTTGCGCGACGAAAAAATATTGGTCGCTCAAAGTGACTTTGCGCGACGAAACATATTGGTCGCGCAAAGTAACTTTGCGCGACGAAAATATTGGTCGCGCAAAGCGACTTTGCGCGACGAAAAAATATTTGTCCCGCAAAGCGACTTTGCGCGACAAAAAATATTGGTCGCGCAAAACTTTGCGCGACGAAAAAATTTTAAAATTTTTTTAAAAAAATTCCCTCGTCCCATTTTTGGTACCCGCCCAAATTTTTAGAGTTTTGCGCGACGAATATTAATGTCGCGCAAATATTTGCGCGACGAAATATTTTGGTTTTTGACTTTTTGTTTTATTATTTCTTTAATATTAATTTAATTATATTAATTATTTCGAATTTTTAATTTTAAATTAAATTTAATTGTATGATTTTTTTCGTTACTTTAATTTAAATTGATATTATTTAATTATATTAATTTATTCAAATGTTTACTTTTTAAATTTAATTTAATTACTTTAATTTAAATTGACATATTCAAAATAAAATTACATATGAAAAATAGTGATCAAATTATCCAATAATATATATATATAATATTCAAAATGTACACATAAATTAACAAAGTACAATAAATAAAAAAAGGGATAATCTCCCCTAAAATTGTTATACCACAAATCCAACCCAAACTCCAATCCCTCCCCTTTACTCAACCCCAAACCCCACACAAACTCAAAACTAACTCCAAAAACACATATTAATGAAAAAAAAATTAAAATTTGGAGAGAATCTACCTTTTGGCAAGATTGAGAGTGAGTGAGAATGAGAGAGAGAAATGAGTGTGAGAGAATTAGAGAAGATAGTGATAGAGAGATGAGAGAGTGAGTGAGAGTGAGAGATAGTGAAAAGAGAGATGAGAGAGTGAGTGAGAGTAAGAGATAGTGAAGAGAGAGATGATGAGAGATTAAGTGAGAGGAGTGAGAGTGAGAGAAATGGTGGGATTTGGGGAGAGGGAAAGAGAGAGGAGAGGAAAGAGTAGAGAAAGACATTGAGAAAATGGTGGAGGAGTTATTTTATTTTAAAAACCGTATCACTTTGCGCGACGAACGACATTGTTGGTCGCGCAAAACTTTGCGCGACGAAAAATATTGGAGTATTGGTCGCGCAGCTTTGCGCGAAAAATATTGGAGTATTGGTCGCGCAAAGTTTTGCGCAACGAATATTAGTATACCGCGTCCCATTTTTGGTACCCGCCCAAATTTTGAAATTTTTGCGCGACGAAAAACACATATTGGTCGCGCAAAGTCTAAAAAAATTAAATAAAAAAATTCCCGCGTCCCATTTTTGGTGCCCGCCAAATTTTTGCGCGACGAAAATATATATTGGTCGCGCAAAGTCTAAAAATTTATTTTTTTTTTTTTTTTCCGCGTCCCCTTTTTTGTATTTTTAAAGTTTTGCGCGACGAATTGTTGGTCGCGCAAACTTTTGAGAGACGAAAAATTGGTTCATAGCACGATATTTATAAAAATAATTGTTATGAATAATAAAATTATTTTTTTTACGATTTAAAATATAAATAAGGTTAAAGCTACTTAATAAATGTATATACCAATTTCTTAAGTGTTATACGTACAAAATAAATAAATTTAAAGCTACTTAATAAGTAAATATATATATATATACACACACCATTCAACGATCCAACCGTCAGACTTGTTTGTATATACTTCAAGATCGTATACCCCAAAAATTGTAAAAAACAAACATTCGGAGACCTAGTAACGGGACAAAAAATTTCAACGGTTCTTAATGAAAAATCACGATTTAACGGTTATTTTAACTCCGATTTTGATGATTTTTTACAGCTACACTCCTTGACCCTATATGAATACAATGAACTAATTCGATCGTCAATTTAAAATATTTACACTAGTGGATACCACAAAATCTTATGTTATATTTAACAAAAGTATAAATAAACTCTTAATTGTTAGTGAATATATTGTTTTGATGGCATACGCATTCAAAAAACAAGTTTCAACGATCCAACCGTCAAACTTATTTGTTTATACTTCGAGATCATATACGCCAAAAATCGCAAAAAATAAACATTCAGAGATCAAGTAACGGGACAAAACTTTTCGACGGTTATAAATGAAAAATCTTGATTCAACGGTTATTTTAACTCCGATTTTGATGATTTTTTACCGCTACACTCCTTTACCCTATATGAATACAATGACTGAATTTGATCTTCAATTTAAAATATTTACACTAGTGGATACCACAAAATCTTATGTTATATTTAACAAAATTATAAATAAACTCTTAATTGTTAGTGAATATATTGTTTTGATGGCATACACATTCTATGAAAACTAGTTTGAACGATCCAACCGTCAAACTTGTTTGTTTATACTTCGAGATCATATACGCCAAAAATCGGAAGAAATAAACATTCAGAGATCAAGTAACGGGACAAAACTTTTCGACGGTTATAAATGAAAAATCATGATTCAACGGTTATTTTAACTCCGATTTTGATGATTTTTTACCGCTACACTCCTTTACCCTATATGAATACAATGACTGAATTTGATCTTCAATTTAAAATATTTACACTAGTGGATACCACAAAATCTTATGTTATATTTAACAAAAGTATAAATAAACTCTTAATTGTTAGTGAATATATTGTTTTGATGGCATACGCATTCTATGAAACTAGTTTGAACGATCCAACCGTCAAACTTGTTTGTTTATACTTCGAGATCATATACGCTAAAAATCGGAAGAAATAAACATTCAGAGATCAAGTAATTGGACAAAACTTTTCGACGGTTATAAATGAAAAATCACGATTTAACGGTTATTTTAACTCCGATTTTGATGATTTTTTTTATAGCTACACTCTTTGACCCTATATGAATACAATGAACTAATTCGATCGTCAATTTAAAAATATATTTTCTAATAAAAACCCAATCCAAAAAACAATAATATATTTTTCTAACAAATATTTTAAAAAATATTTTATTTATTTTTATAAGGACTTTGCGAGACGAAGTTAATTGTTTCGTCGCGCAAAGTAGCTTTGCGTGACGAATTGTTTTTTCGTCGCGCAAAGTCGCTTTGCGCGACGAACTGTTTTTCGTCGCGCAAAGTTACTTAGAGCGACGAATTTTTTTTCGTCGCGCAAAGTTACTTTGAGCGACGAATTTTTTTTCGTCGCGCAAAACAAGACTTTGAGCGACGACGTATTGTCGTCGCGCAAAAGTTGGTCGCGCAAAGTCTCTTTGAGCGACGAAAAAAAATTCGTCGCGCAAAAGTTGGTCGCGCAAGGTTTTTAGCGACGAAGTTTTGAGTTTCGTCGCGCAAAGTGTCTTTGTGCGACGAAAAATTATTCGTCGCGCAAAATTTGGTCGCGCAAGGGTTGTTTTGTAGTAGTGATATTTGCATTTTTTACATGTGGTTATAGATTCCTCTCTTTTGATTTATTTTTTTAATTTTTTTTTCTGTTTGTGCTTATCTTGCGTTCTCTTTTTGAAGTCTCTCTTTGACCTTGAAGATGCCTAAGGTTCTTGGTTACTGTCAATTACTGAGAATCCTGTTATGTCATTTTCACATATAGCTCAGACAGACTAGCATATACAGCCCTTGATTATAAAAGGGTGGAACCACTTTCTCTTCATATAGTATTGAAATTGTATAGCAAGCTGTAAAATTTGTTGTATTACCGTATGTGGAATACGGAAAAGCACGTCATTCCTTTTGTTGTTAAATTTTATACTTTTAGTGAATTTGAGGGTTATAAATGGAAGTGGAGAGAATTGAGTTCAGTTGTGTGAGTGAAATTATGCATCTTTGTGTGTTATTTCAGGGTGTGTTGTTCTGTTTTGATAAATGGGAAGGCAGCTGTGATTGGGTTCCTATTGTTGTTAGATTTTGAAATTTTGACTGGTAAAGGTATTCTCAAGGGAACTGACTTCTGCTTGGACTTTATTTACTCTGTTTGAAATTGGCTTTCTGAAATGGAAGATTTGAATGACTGACGAAACAGAGAATATGATTATATGTCATATATTATATTGTTGTTTTTCAAATAGCATTCGTCTTCTGGCTGCTCCTATCCATATATATAATGACAAATAGTGTATTTGGATAATCAAATTTGTTCTTTATCTTCCTTTTCAAAGTTACTAGGTTTAATTGTAACTGAAAAAAAGTTACTGGGTTTAATTTGTGCTTGCACACAATATATATTTATTCTCCATTTGGCTTAACAAACTTATTAATGGTGCTCTTTGCATATTTTCAGGATTGATACTCAATCAAATACAAGGCGATTTCAATCCCTCTTTCGTGTATGAGCCCTCATAAAGATGACATTTATATGCTTTTGTTGAAGAACTTTACTAAATATTCATTACATTTTTGTGTTGTTTTACCCCACATTGTATTTCAGTATCTTCTTGAAGATGTTGCTTTGGAGCCCAAACGGTTGACTAAAATCCCTGTACAGGTCAGTTCATGCCTTTTTTTTAACTTTTACAGGGAACTTTTTACTTGATGTGGATAACTGTCATTCTAGCCATGACATTGATTGAGGAGCCAATATATTTAGCATTGTTATTTAAAATTAACCTTAGAATTCTTCATTAATTCTCAGGTCCAGCGATATCTATTTCTTTTACTTTCGAGGTTTATATTTTTTTATAACTCAGGTGAGTTTTCTGGTAATGCATCTTCAGCTCCTGAATGAAGAAATTGTAAATTCTCCAGTAATGTGTTGATTCTTGCAGTTGACAAACTCGGGAGCTTCTTAAGGCAATTTCCTCTTGGTTGTAATTGACAGACAATTTTTGCTGCTCATCTTGGTGAGGAGCTTGGCTTTTGCATGAGTAATCTCTCTCTCTCTCTCTCTCTCTCTCTCTCTCTGTATATATGTGGGAATTTTTAGAATTTTGTTAAAACTTGCTTTTAAGAGAAGGAGAACAAATAGAAGTCATAGGGTAAGATGGGAGAAAAGGATTATTTATCAAAAAAAGTTAGAATCACTAAGTATAGGTCGGTTTATCAAACCCTAATTATCTTGATCTCTGCATGTATCTAACACAACCATGGTCAGTGGTCACCTTATAACAGTGTACGTGCTTCATAGGTTTGTCCAGGCGATTGCTTGATGTATAATTTTAGAAGGGTAATCTACTTAATATTTCAAAACCTTGGAACATAGACTTCACTTTTGCGTATGGTTATAAACTATGCTTGGTTGAACTGTGTTCGTTTGATTTGAATTTGCTGAATTATTTCAATTTTGGTTTTTCTGATACCTCACTAACCATTTGATCTGGTCTGCTAGCAGTTTATGAATATGACTGAACATATATGAAATAGAGAGATCAACTATGACTTAGTTGCTCCAAAGATAGAACCTAGATCTCCTTATGTCTTCGTTCAATTTGAGCAAAACTTAAGATTCACAACCCTTATCAAATGTTTTAAGTGTAATGAACAAAACTGTAACCTATAACCAGTTATTTTTCCTTTATTTTGCTTCTATAACCTTAAGTGTTTATAGGTTATTTCTACTTTTATAGCCTACTTCTCCATTAGATTAACTTAGCCTAAAAATGGCAACACATGTATGAGTTTTTACCATTAGTAATTCCTTTCCTTCTTCGTTTCCTTTTGAAAATCATTAATCATTGTAAGTCAAATTTTTATAGATGATTCTCTGATTTATGTATATATATATATATATATATTTTTTTTTCATCATTTCCTTTAAAAATCATTAATTATCATAAGTCATGTACTTTTAGACCATTATCAGAAACAGAATCTATATGTTTTTATTTTCTGCTCTTTTGATTGTTGCTTGATTTCATTTTTTCGGTTACTTTTGTTATAGGTGCTGTCTAACTGCTTCTTGGACTGTTTGATAGCTCTTCCCATTGCTGTTAGGCAACAGGTCAGTTTTCTATTCTTCTTTTGAAGAGGTCATGCATATCAACTGTGGCAAATTGGCTTTTAGATAGTGTCATTAGAAAATTGTTATTTCTATGGTTGTGATGTTTGCTTATATCTGGTTTGCTTGGTTAAGCTATAGAAATTGTATTTAATTTGTTTTTAGATGATGTGTTGTTTGAAAATTCTTATTTTTATAGATACAGTACTGTTGGCGTGTGTCTATTTTTCTTGATTAGGTTATAGATGTAATAAAAATATTATAATTTAACTGCATGTTTTTTTTTTTTTTTTTTTTTTTTTTTTTTTTTTTTTTTTTTTCTTTATCCAGCTATCTGTTGGTTGGAATTTGTAATTTTTGAATATCATGTCTAAAAAGATTGCAAAAAACCAGAAAAAGCCTAAGGACACAGGAAACCCATATTTCTGCCACTTCGAGTGGTACACAAATCTGTCATGAAAATGTTTGTTACATTAATACTGAGCATAAGCATGAGGCCAAAAAAAATTATGGAACCAGAGTTTCCAATAGAGCTTTCATAGTGCAGCAACCCTATAGTTCTGGTAGTTCAGCTGGTATAGAATGTTCTCGCGAAAATGTCTGTTGCATTAATACTGAGCATAAGCGTCAAGCCAAAAAAAATTATGGAACCAGAGTTTCCAATAGAGCTTTCATAGTGCAACAAGCCTGTAGTTCTGGTAGTTCAGCTGATATAGAATGTTCGCGCAAAAATGTCTGTCATCCTAACAATGAAAATAAGCATAGTGACAAAAAAAATTCCAGAACGAGCCATAAAAAAGCCTTTCAAGCTGAGAACAAGAAACGAAAATGTGTTCAAAATATATGCTTTCGTGACATAAACACAAGTCAAACAATCAGAGAGGAGATTTCATTTGACACTTCTGATCAGATGAATAAGGGTCAAGCATTTTATCAGAGGAAGAGGCAAAGTACGTTTTTTCCTCTGTTAAACATTTATTTTCAACCTTATTTTTATATTACTCATGGCATACATTTGTCTTACATTTTTCTCTTTTTGCCCTGTTCTATGTTTCCTTTCTTTGTAGGAATGATGGAACAGTATGTGGATTTGGGAGATGAAAATTATAAGTGCATTTATTGTGGTGCACTTTTTTGGTTCAAAGAATCTATAAAAAAAACGAATGCAGCCAATGAGCCTCTTTTTACTCTTTGTTGTCAACAAGGAAAGATCAAACTTCCGATTTCAAAGCCAACACCTCATTTGTTAGAAAATTTACTTGATCCGGGTAAAGGCCCAAAAAGTTTGTTGTTTAGAGAGAATATCAGGGCCTATAATTCTATGTTTGCATTTACTTCAATGGGAGCCAAAGTTGATCACTCAATTAACAGTGGACTAGGTCCATACATTTTTAAAATTAGTGGTCAAGTTCATCATTTGATGGGTTCTTTGTTACCCCTTGAAGGCGAATGTCCAAAATTTGCTCAGCTTTACATATATGATACCCATAATGAAACAATGAATCGCCTTAACGCTGTTAATTGCGAACAACAGAATGAAAAGCTTGATGAAGACATTGTTCAGGGTTTGATTAGGATGTTTGATGAATCAAATGAATTGGTAAAACTTTTTCGAACAGTCAGAGATAAATTTGAAGGGGGTTTTCTTACTCCTTGAAAACTGAGATTATTGGGCCGGCAGACAGATGATGGTAAACAATATGAACAACCGACATGTGATGAAATTGGTGGTTTGGTTGTGGGAGATATAGGCCTTTTTGATTCGAATAGAGATATTGTTGTAGAGTTACAAGCTGGAGAGTTAAAACGTATCACAAAATTAAATCCAAAGTTCATGTCTTTACAATATCCTATTCTTTTCCCTTATGGTGAAGATGGCTATAGACCTGATTTAAAATGGAGTAATGATTACAAAGGTCATGAGCCCAAAAGAGGAAGGGTGCCTATGAGAGCTTTCATAGCTTACCAGATTCAGGAAAGAGGGCCTTTATTGGATACATTGTTAAAAGGTGGAAGATTGTTCCAACAGTTTTTAGTAGATTCTTATGCAACACTTGAAGAAGATCGATTGGATTACATTAGAAAAAATCAAAAAAATTTGAGAAGTGAGATTTATAAAGGTATTTATGATGCAATTTCAAAGGGTGATAGTGATGCTAATAATGTGGGGCAAAAAGTGATATTGCCTAGCTCATATACTGGAAGTACTAGATACATGCTTAATAATTATCAAGATGCTATGGCAATTTGTAGACATTATGGTAATCCTGATTTGTTTATAACTTTCATCTGCAATGTCAAATGGCCTGAAATTGTTAGAGAACTTGATACCAAGCCTGGATACAAGGGAGAGGATAAACCTGATCTAATTTCTAGGGTGTTTAAAATGAAGCTTGATGATATGATCAGTTATATCAAATCAGGAGAAGTTTTTGGAGAAGTTGAAGCAGGTGAATTTTACCAACTCATAATTTCTGCTATCCTCAATTTCTTAGATTTTTTAAATGATAATAAATTATTTTTTTTTTTTTTTTTTTTTTTTTGTTGTTTGTTTTCACACAACAGAAATTTGCACGGTCGAGTTCCAAAAAAGAGGATTGCCTCATTGTCATATGTTGGTCTGGTTGAAACAAGGTTATAAATGCTTCTCAGCAGTAGATATAGATTCCATCATTTCTGCTGAATTACCAGATAAAGATGTGGATCCTATGCTTTATGATATTGTAAACCAATTCATGATCCACGGTCCTTGCGGAGAAATCAACCGTAATTCTCCCTGCATGCGGGGAGGTGTGTGTTCTAAATCTTTCCCCAAACAATACAAGAGTCAATCAGTTTTTGAAAAAAATGGTTTTCCTACATATATGCGCCGTGAAGATCCAACAAAATTTGTGTTAAAAAATGGAATAAAAGTTGACAATAGCTTTGAATCATGTTGCCAATCAATGCTTATAAAATATCTTTTTAAATATATAAACAAAGGTTCAGATAGAGGTAGAGCAGTTTTTCAAAACAAGCCAGAGGATGAGACATTAGCTTATCTTAATTGTAGATACATATCTCCATATGAAGCCGTTTGGAGATTGTTTCAGTACCCTATTCATTCTAGAGAGCCTGCTGTTGAACGATTATCAATACATTTGCCTTTAGAACAAAATATTGTTTTCAATGGTGATCAATCACTTGAATCAATTGTTAGCCAAAAAGGTATTGAAGATACAATGCTAACAAGTTGGTTTAAAGCAAACCAAATGTTTCCTGAAGCGCGAACATTGACTTATGCAGAATTCCCTACAAAATTTGTATGGGATTCTCGAAGCAAAATTTGGAAACCTAGAAAAAGAAGGAGATCAATAGGTAGAATAACCTATGTACATCCTGCGTCTGGTGAATTGTATTACTTAAGAATGCTTTTGAATTTGCAAAAAGGTGCCTTAGATTTTGATCACATCAAAACTATTGATGGTATTATACATCCGTCATATCAGGCTGCATGTAAATGCCTTGGTTTGTTAGGAGATAATAAAGAATGGATTGAGGCCTTAGCAAATGCTGTGAACACAGCCTCATGTTCTCAACTAAGGCAATTGTTTGTTACAATCATTTTGTTTTGTGATGTAGGAAATCCTCAATTGCTTTTTGATACTCATTGGCAAAATATGTGTGATGACATTTTGTACAAACTACAGAAAGCCTTTCTAATGCCAAATCTTATTTTGTCAAAATCTGAATTAAAAAATTCGCTTTTGTTTGAATTAGAACAACTTTTTAACGCATCATCTAGCTCTTTGAAAGATCATTATCTTCCTATGCCTGATGAACATAAAATGTCAGAAATTAGAATTAAATTGCTAAGAGAAGAGTTAAATTATGATGTTCATCATTTAGAAAAAGAACACTCAATTTTGATAACACAGCTAAACAAATGCCAAAGGGATGTGTATGATTCTGTGATTAATGCTGTGAATGAAAAGAAACCAGACCTTTTTTTTGTTCATGGCCATGGAGGAACTGGAAAAACTTTTTTGTGGCATACTATAATAAGTAAAATTAGATCTGAAGGCAAGATTGTTTTAGCTGTTGCTTCATCAGGAATAGCGTCATTATTATTGCCAGGTGGTAGAACAACTCACTCTAGATTTAAGATTCCCTTAATTGTTACCAATTCCTCAACATGTCAAATTAAAAAAGCAACTCATCTTGCCAGATTGATTGAAAAGGCTGAACTGGTTGTTTGAGATGAAGCTCCTATGAATCATAAACATTGTTTTGAAGCATTAGATAAATCGCTTCGTGATATTTTATCGCATGTCAATGATTCAAATCAAAATGCTCCATTTGGTGGCAAGCCTTTTCTGTTAGGTGGTGATTTTAGACAAATATTACCAGTTATTCCAGGAGGAACGAGAGAAGAAATCATAGACGCCTCTCTTAATAGCTCTTACCTATGGCCTTATTTTAAAATATTTTGTTTAAAAGAAAACATGAGGCTATCAAAAAAAGGATTGAACAGTGAAGAAAAACAGAAAATAAGTGAATTTGCTGCTTGGATTCTTCGAATTGGAAATGGCCAGATAATTGATATTGATGATCCAAATGATGAAGAGGGACCTTGGATTGAAATTCCTCAAGATTTACTCATTCAATCATACATAGATCCTATTCAATCAATTTTTCTGGCAACTTACCTAGATTTTGACAAAAATTTTGCCGATTTTGCTTATTTAAGGGAACGAGCCATTATTACAGCTAGGAATTCTACTGTGACAGAAATAAATAATTACGCAGTAGACTTATTGCCTGGAAAAAAACACGTTTATTTGAGCTCAGATTCTTTATGTCCATCATCAACCAATTTTGAAAACCTTTGTATGATGTATCCCGTAAATTTCTCAATCAACTTGAATTTAATGGTTTGCCTAAACATAGTTTGACTTTAAAAATTGGCATGCCTATTATGTTATTAAGAAACCTAAATCAATCTTCAGGTTTATGTAGTGGAACAAGATTAGTTGTGACCCAAATGGTTGATAAAGTTATTGAAGCAAAAATACTCACTGGTCGCCACATTGGCCACAAAGTGTTTATACCTAGGATCATTCTTTCAGCAACAAAAAACAAATGGCCTTTCATTTTTAAAAGGCGTCAATTCCCAATTAGGCCATGCTATGCTATGACTATAAACAAAAGTCAAGGTCAATCTTTAAAACAAGTTGGGTTGTATCTTCCCCAACCTGTTTTCACTCATGGACAGCTTTATGTCGCATTATCTAGAGCTACATCTAGAGAAGGCCTCAAAATCATAATAGATAATAATAAAGAAGTGCCAAAGAAATACACTAAAAACATAGTGTACAAAGATGTTCTTCAACATTTACTATCAGGTTTCAGCTACCTTCTATTCATACATGATTAAACATTCCTCTATTTTCTACAATAATTTTTTATGCATCTTTATACTAACCAAGGGCATATATATATTTTCTTCAGATTGAGGGCACAATGAACATTGTTCCGATCCACAATTTGCACCCCTTTCAATCCAGTGTGAAAATTAGAGAATGTGTGTAAAACCTGGAGACCAAAGGTGTTCAGATCTGATGCACATTCAAATTAACAGGTATAAATGTTAACAAAACATTTATAAATTTACAAATGTTACACCTCTTATTAGTTTTTTTTTTTTTTTTTTTTTTTTTTTTTTTTTATATATATATATAATACAGGAGTGGGAAAATTAGAGTCACTTTGTGGGGCGGCACAACGAAGACTTTTGATGTAAAAGCTTTACAAGCCTCAAAGTTAAACAATTTCAGGATATACAATTTATTTCTCCTACTTTCTTTACCTATTCTTATTAAGCAGGTAAAATCTCTTTGTCTCTCTCTATTTGAGCATGTGGATAATAAACCTTAGGAGCTTAATATCTATTTGCATCTAAACAAAATAAGATTTAGAGATGATATTTTGAACTATTTGGTGTCTTTGTTCTTCCCTGCATGTGCTTGGAATTACAATGAAAATTTCCTTTCATTCTTTTTTTAAGCTTATGGATTAGAACATGGAGACCAAAAGTCTTCAAATCAGATGATCAATTTTCTGGTTTATAATGTATCTCGGTAGATACAATGGTGAGGAAATCACTCCCTTATACTATTTCAACTTAAATAGTAACAGGACATACATGAATTCATATATTTGCTTGGACATTGATGTTTGGCTATTAACGCAGCTCTTATTAAACAATTCTTTTTGTTATGCAATCTAGCTAACCCCTACCATTTGTCATAACAAATTTTTTAAATTTTACAATCTAATCGTTAACAAATTTGTTTACTTTTGGCCAACAATTTACTTTTAAAATGTTATTGCTTTCAATTGAATGCACATCCATAGTTAAACAACTCAATTCATTTGCAATATCTTTCTTCCTCATTAATTGTCAATGCATTTGTTTTAACTTTTCCCTTTATCCATTTTTTTCCCCTAATAATTGAACATATTTTTCATCTCTGGGTAGCATTCCTTTTTCTACTTTGTTGGTTAAGCCAACCCGATTGTAGTGAGTAGAAGGAGATTTACAGTTTCATATTTCAACAGTTTCATAAAGAAAGCATTTAGGTAACGTACGGACTATGACCCCTCTGTTGATTTCGTGGTCTTCTTCTGTTTTGTGTTTAGCTAATTTTAGTAGTGGATTAGGGTTTCTAAATGCCATTTAATCACTCTGAATCTCAATGTTGTTGTTACTGATTAGCTGTGATTTTCCCCAAAAATATGTAGCTTAAGTGTTGATGAAGTACTCATCAATATGCTTGCTCAATGTTGTTGTTCTTTGAATCTGTGTTTTGTTGTGATATTCGGATTTCTCATACATTAGACCATGCTTCCTCTTTTTGGTTCAATGTTAAAAGCATTTAGGTTTGATCAGTTTGCTATCTCTAATTTTTGGATCCTAATGGAATTTCTTTGATTATATATGTTGTTTCTCCAAAGCACCAATGAAAAAAGCATTTAGATTTGATGGGTTTGATGTCAATGGTATGAATCTCTATCTCTCATTTTGGTTTTGTTTTTGGTTCACCAAATGGTTTTCGTCTATTTTGATTTTCTGATTTTTTAAATTATTTTTCGGGGATTAATCTCTCTCTCTGTCTTCTGAATATTGTTAGCAAATTAAACAAATCAACAAATTTCCTTTTCTCTCCATCTCTGCTTTCGCTTACCTAAATTGCATTTGTTTTTTTGGCATCGGCATATGGTTTCACTTTAATTTCTGGATATTCTTAGGTAACGCTCAGATTTTGTTCTAGAACACCATTTTTACAGAAAATATTATCTCTCTTTCTCTTTGGGTGATTTTGTTATCCATTTCTTTTGCTTTTTCGTTCTGG
This sequence comes from Prunus armeniaca, assembly GCA_903112645.1. Classification (NCBI taxonomy): domain Eukaryota; kingdom Viridiplantae; phylum Streptophyta; class Magnoliopsida; order Rosales; family Rosaceae; genus Prunus; species Prunus armeniaca. Next base: position 17,400,756 of record CAEKDK010000003.1, on the reverse strand, counting down.
CTAAGCTTTTACTACAAGCATTACCGAACCTCTCTTCGGATCCAAGTTTTTGGTCTATGTTTGTGGGGAGTCTTTCAGCTTCCAAATTTTGCTTTAGTTTCCACACTGGCCACTGATTTGTGTTGGACTTTGTGTCTCTCTCATTCTCTGTCTTGCTGTCTTGCTCTGGGTATTTTTATTTTTGATTTATTTTTTACAAATTTCGCTTCATTTATTTCGTCAATTTGATTTCAGGTTCTTGGGTAATTCCTAATGCTATATAAGAGCTGAGGTATTTATATATCACAACATATTGGTAAGCTTCGAATCTGGTTCAATTTTCTCTATTAATTTTAGTTCTTATTCTTTGAGTTTAGTATTGATTCTGTGTTTTTGGTGGTGTAGGGTTATGAGATAGAATTTTCAAATCTTCGATGACAACGACAATCACTACTACATTTTTCACTTTGCGCGACGAAGAAAATTTCGTCGCGCAAAATACATTATAGTCGCACAAATTTTAGCGCGACAGAAACTTCGTCGCGCAGATTCCGTCGCGCAAAGATCGTGGAGAAAGACTTTGCGCGACGAAATTTTTTCATTCGTCGCGCAAAGAGACTTTGCGCGACGAAAAAATATTGGTCGCGCAAAGCGACTTTGCGCGACGAAAAATATTGGTCGTGCAAAACTTTGCGCGACGAAAAATATTGGTCGTGCAAAACTTTGCGCGACGAAAAAATTTTAAAATTTTTTTTTAAAAAAATTCCCTCGTCCCATTTTTAGTACCCGCCCAAATTTTTAGAGTTTTGCGCAACGAATATTAATGTCGCACAAATATTTGCGCGACGAAATATTTTGGTTTTTGACTTTTTGTTTTATTATTTCTTTAATATTAATTTAATTATATTAATTATTTCGAATTTTAAATTTTTAAATTAAATTTAATTGTATGATTTTTTTCGTTACTTTAATTTAAATTGATATTAATTTAATTATATTAATTTATTCAAATGTTTACTTTTTAAATTTAATTTAATTACTTTAATTTAAATTGACATATTCAAAATAAAATTACATATGAAAAATAGTGATCAAATTATCCAATAAATATATATATAATATTCAAAATGTACACATAAATTAACAAAGTACAATAAATAAAAAAAGGGATAATCTCCCCTAAAATTGTTATACCACAAATCCAACCCAAACTCCAATCCCTCCCCTTTACTCAACCCCAAACCCCACACAAACTCAAAACTAACTCCAAAAACACATATTAATGAAAAAAAAATTAAAATTTGGAGAGAATCTACCTTTTGGCAAGATTGAGAGTGAGTGAGAATGAGAGAGAGAAATGAGTGTGAGAGAATTAGAGAAGATAGTGATAGAGAGATGAGAGAGTGAGTGAGAGTGAGAGATAGTGAAAAGAGAGATGAGAGAGTGAGTGAGAGTAAGAGATAGTGAAGAGAGAGATGATGAGAGATTAAGTGAGAGTGAGAGAAATGGTGGGATTTGGGGAGAGGGAAAGAGAGAGGAGAGGAAAAAGTAGAGAAAGACATTGAGAAAATGATGGAGGAGTTATTTTTATTTTAAAAACCGTATCACTTTGCGCGACGAAAAATATTGTTGGTTGCGCAAAGCTTTGCGCGACGAAAAATATTGGAGTATTGGTCGCGCAAAGTTTTGCGCGACGAATATTAGTATATTGGTCAAAAAAAAAAATCCCGCGTCCCATTTTTGGTACCCGCCCAAATTTTGAAATTTTTGCGCGACGAAAAATACATATTGGTCGCGCAAAGTCTAAAAAAATTAAATAAAAAAATTCCCGCGTCCCATTTTTGGTACCCGCCAAATTTTTGCGCGACGAAAATATATATTGGTCGCGCAAAGTCTAAAAATTTTTTTTTCCATCCCGCGTCCCATTTTTGGTACTCACCCAAATTTTTAAAGTTTTGCGCGACGAATTGTTGGTCGCGCAAACTTTTGAGAGACGAAAAATTGGTTCATAGCACGATATTTATAAAAATAATTGTTATGAATAATAAAATTATTTTTTTTACGATTTAAAATATAAATAAGGTTAAAGCTACTTAATAAATGTATATACCAATTTCTTAAGTGTTATACGTACAAAATAAATAAATTTAAAGCTACTTAATAAGTAAATATATATATATATATATACACACACCATTCAACGATCCAACCGTCAAACTTGTTTGTATATACTTCAAGATCGTATACCCCAAAAATTGTAAAAAACAAACATTCGGAGACCTAGTAACGGGACAAAAAATTTCAACGGTTCTTAATGAAAAATCACAATTTAACGGTTATTTTAACTCCGATTTTGATGATTTTTTACAGCTACACTCCTTGACCCTATATGAATACAATGAACTAATTCGATCGTCAATTTAAAATATTTACACTAGTGGATACCACAAAATCTTATGTTATACTTAACAAAAGTATAAATAAACTCTTAATTGTTAGTGAATATATTGTTTTGATGGCATACGCATTCAAAAAAACAAGTTTCAACGATCCAACCGTCAAACTTATTTGTTTATACTTCGAGATCATATACGCCAAAAATCGCAAAAAATAAACATTCAGAGATCAAGTAACGGGACAAAACTTTTTCGACGGTTATAAATGAAAAATCTTGATTCAACGGTTATTTTAACTCCGATTTTGATGATTTTTTACCGCTACACTCCTTTACCCTATATGAATACAATGACTGAATTTGATCTTCAATTTAAAATATTTACACTAGTGGATACCACAAAATCTTATGTTATATTAAACAAAAGTATAAATAAACTCTTAATTGTTAGTGAATATATTGTTTTGATGGCATACGCATTCTATGAAACTAGTTTGAACGATCCAACCGTCAAACTTGTTTGTTTATACTTCGAGATCATATACGCTAAAAATCGGAAGAAATAAACATTCAGAGATCAAGTAATTGGACAAAACTTTTCGACGGTTATAAATGAAAAATCACGATTTAACGGTTATTTTAACTCCGATTTTGATGATTTTTTTATAGCTACACTCTTTGACCCTATATGAATACAATGAACTAATTCGATCGTCAATTTAAAAAATATATTTTCTAATAAAAACCCAATCCAAAAAACAATAATATATTTTTCTAACAAATATTTTAAAAAATATTTTATTTATTTTATTTATTTTTATAAGGACTTTGCGAGACGAAGTTAATTGTTTCGTCGCGCAAAGTAGCTTTGCGTGACGAATTGTTTTTCGTCGCGCAAAGTCGCTTTGCGTGACGAACTGTTTTTCGTCGCGCAAAGTTACTTAGAGTGACGATTTTTTTTTCGTCGCACAAAGTTACTTTGAGCGACGAATTTTTTTTCGTTGCGCAAAATTTGGTCGCGCAAGACTTTGAATTGTCGTCGCGCAAAGTCGCTTTGAGCGACGAAAAAAAATTCGTCGCGCAAAAGTTGGTCACGCAAGGTTTTTAGCGACGAAGTTTTGATTTTCGTCGTGCAAAGTGTCTTTGCGCGACGAAAAATTATTCGTCGCGCAAAATTTGGGTCGCGCAAGGGTTGTTTTGTAGTAGTGAATGCAGAGATAGTTGTTTTGGGATTTTGATTGTTTATGGTGACTTTTGCATAGGTAACTTTTGATTGTTTAGACCAGTAGCTTTTTGATCATATACTCTTTGTTTCAAATGCATCTAGGATCATTTAAACAGCCATTTTCCTGTGCCTTTACAATGTTTTTCTTTACCCAAAACACATCAATTTGGTTAGTCTTGAGTGGTTTCTTTTCGTACAGATTTTGGTCAAGCTAATTTTTTGGTTTAATGAAAAGATTGTGCATGAAATACTCAAGCTAATTTCTTCTCTTCTGTTTTTTTTTTTTTTTTTTTTTTTTTTTTTTTTTTTTTTTTTTTTTTTTTTTTTTGTTTTCTTTTGATTTTTTGCAGGTGGTCTTTCGTTGCTTTGGATGGAGTGGTTTGGTTGGTGTTTTTGGTTATGTTTTAAGTAAGGGGTGAGTTTCTAGGCTGAAATTTCAATTAATTGTTTTAAGTTTTGTGAATAAACTATAGGAATTAGCTAATGGCATCAATTGACAATTGGTTGGTGTTAATTTGTTGTTGTAATGATAGGTTCAGATGATTACAATATTTGAACATGTTGGTAAACCCTGAGTATTTTGGCAATTAGGTAGTTGAGATGTTCCCTGCCTATTTTCATCGCTTTATACACATTTCACGCAATTTTAAAACCCGCAGCATCGCGCGGGCACCTTTTGCTACTAGTTACTTATAATATAATCTAGAAGTTAGTCATTGGTTATAGATAGTCAAATTTTCGACACACAAATATTTGTGCAAAGAAATATCAGTTGATCAAGACAATAAGGAAACCACTTGATCGATCAAGACAAAAAGAATAATAATTAGACTTCGGTTTCTTGCCGATGTAAGGATAATTTGGTTCATTATATCCCCTCTTCAATTCTGTAATTTTGTGTTACAGTATCTCCCTTTTTTTTATACTGCCAGACTCAACAACTTGATTTGGTGTCATGACCGTTATACTCCCAACCAATCAAGAATCATCTATATACCTCCAATAATTAAGAGAAATTTATAATAAAACACATTTCTAGCATTGAATTTACATATAAACCCTAAAAGATTTGAATTGACGAAGGAAAAAAAAAACTCAAAAAGGACCAGGCGTAGTTTTTATTTTTATTTTTTTATTTTTAATAAAATTAAAATTTATTATTTATTTATAAAAAATTTGAATGATGTGTGAAATACCATTAGTATCCTAGCATTATGATTTTTAGGGAAAAAAAACAATGATGACATTGTTGTAATTTTTTGGTACATTGATGACATTGTTGTAATTTTATGGTTTTTCAAAAGTCAAATGGGTTTTTTTTTTACTAAGAATTGAGTATTGTAGAGTTTTTCTATATTTTGGGCCATATTTATAGAGTTTAGATCTTTTGTCCCCATTTTCTTTGTTCCCCCTCTAGTCCTTATTTGGAATTTTGACACATGTTCTTTCATTTAACACCACTTGACCCAGCCTTACAGTGTGAACCTTACCAACTTAAAAAAACAAAAAAAACATTACAAATTTACTAATGATGGGTTTTGAGTGTGTGTAATGATGGGTTTTGGGTGTGTTTATATGTTTAAATAGTATTTGGGTTTTTTTATAATTTCAACCCCCATTTTGGGTGTTTTAGTGAAACTCCCAAAAAACATCCGTTATCTTTAAATACAAAATAATAAGAAAACCCTGACTGCAAACTCTCATCTGCCACGTGGCTTCAACTTCATCACTTCTTGTTTTCATCTTCACTGCTATTCTTCCAAGAGTTCTCTACACCTCTCTCCAATTTTTTCAAAATTCAGTGGACAATGTGAATCCATAGCGGTTTAATTTTTTTAATCCAAGACTCGCTCATTATTAGGTCAATCTAACCCAACTCTCTAATTATCGGATTGACCCAAAATTGTACCCACCCTAATACTAGGTATATATAGGGATTGGAGGCCCTAGGCGGCCGGCTAGGCGCAGGGAGTCCCCATGTTAGCTGTTAACATAATTAACTTAATTTTGCTCAACACATGTCGGAAGCTAAACAGATGGCACACATGTCTTGCTTGTTCCTGTTTCTTCCACTTCATGGTTTTTTTATCCAAGGTCTCTTACTGAGGTGAAGAAACTGTTGAAGAGAATGTGACACATAAGCATTGATGCATTGACCGCAGCCATTATAGGAGATCAAAGGAGACTGTCAACAAAGAAGCTTAATAGCAATCAAACATATGTATAATTTGATAACTGATGAAACTTTAGAGTGAAACCTTAATCAGATGTCAAATACGTCAAGTAATTAAGAGGATTTGTTTAAACAGTATAAAATCATGGATGAAGATTCTAAAACATTCTTGATTGCAAAGAACTCACTAGTATAGTGGTTTGAAGCAAATGCTCCCTCAAGAAAGATCTTGGGTTCGAATCCTAGTATCCATCTAGTGTGTATGAGTTTAGTATGTTATCACCCAAACTCTCAAAAGTAAAGGTCTTAAATTTTAAAAAAAAAAAAAAAAAAAAAAAAAAAAAAAAAAAAAATTTTTTGCTTGTGGCGAATTTGTGTCGCAGTATAACAATCTTTTGTATATATCACTGTCTTCTTTAGTAATTATAATATTTTCTCAATATTTCTATCTATTGCTTATATATTTATTACCATCTGAATTGTCTTTGCAATTACAACACGGGAGCATATAGTATTTATGGAAGACGTCAATATATAATTTGAGCAAGCATTCTAGGATAGTGGATTTTCCCATTCTAGCAGTCTTATCCACTTGGTCTACAAATGCGCCATACGCAAGCAACTGTAAAGAAGCTGTAAGTTTTTGCTCCAGAAAAGGACCCAAAACCCCAAGAGCATCGTACTTCTGAACGAAGTATGCGTCGTAATTGCAAACAACATGCATGATTTTATTGAACAAATGGGGCTGCATTCTATATCGCCCTCGAAAATCAACACTAGAGTACAACAAATTTGGGATAAAGTAATATTCCAAGAGATTCTTACCTCAAGAGTGCCTAGGTTTGTCCACGTTCAGGCCACGGCCGCCACAGTGGTGTTGGCTTGATTGATCGAGCATACCCACCTTTAAAACAACTTGATCATCTTCTGCTTCCCACTCCCTTTCTTCTTTAGCACGTTTGTGCATTCTTTCTTCATTTTCTCACTCGAACCTCTCCAACAACCTCCTCGTGTAAGACATTGAAAGTAGAATGTGTTTTGTAAAATTTGATAAATGAAAGGATAGAGAGGATATCGATGATTGGTGTGACTTGAGGGTGTGGTTTTATAATAGGATTTAGAAGATAGAGATGACAAGTGGTGCAATAGTAGCAACTGAAAATCTTATCCAAAATCTGAGATGTGAATTTGATAATAAATATGGACACGTGGCAATCGAAAATCTTATTCAAATATTTTATCCGAAAATCTTATCAAAATTAATCTTATAAATATAAAAAATAAAATTAATTTGTTGTGAATAGTAATTGCTTGGCAAAGGGTGGAAAAGCAACAATAAAATTGCTAGGGCATACATTATTCACATGAATAGTACAAGCCCTTGCCTCCCATTGCTTGGCAAAAAATGGTGTGAAAATGCTCTAAGCAGTCAACATTAGAGCATATAGTATTTGTGGAAGACATCAATATATAATTTGAACATAATTAATTAAAATCTTAGAGCAAAATAAAATTCTAGCTATATTAACATTGTCTTCATTGGTAATTACAATATTTCTCGTTATTTCTTTCTATTGTTTAGATATTTATTTACCATCTGAATTGTCTTTGCAATTAGAGTTGTAAGCCGTCAACACTGAAGCATATAGTATTTATGGAAGACAACAACATATAATTTGAGCAAAACAAAATTCAAGATATAGTAACACAGGTTTTACAGGCCTGAGAACATATTGCTATCTAGTTGATTATTTGAGAAAATAGCAATAAAAATAATAATTAACATCTTTTGGTAAAATCTTTAGCTTTTTCTTAATAGCACTTGATTCACTAAATTTTCCAAGTTTGTGGATGAAGAACCATGTGGACCAGTAGCTTCTTCTGCAAGTTTCTTCCACTCCATGACCTTATTTTTCATCTTCTTACCCTTCGCTCCCTCCACTAACTCTTTGACAAGCTTCTCTACCTCATCCCTCTTCACATCATTACTAATCTCCATGCCAATGCCCCATTCATTGCAAGTATAGCGACAGTTCATTTGCTGGTCTCCCACGAATGGCCAACAGAGCATAGGAACTCCTGCAGTAATGCTCTCAACTGTTGAATTCCAACCGCTGTGCGTTAAAAATCCTCCAACTGATGGGTGGTTAAGGACATGCTCTTGTGGGCACCACCCAGCTATTAGACTTCTTTCCTTAGTTTCAGCCACAAATTCTGGCGGCAAAATAGCGCATTCTCCAATAAAAAGATCTGGTCTAATTACCCAAAAGAATGGAAGCTTGCTATTTGCAAGTCCCCACCCAAACTCCACAAGCTGTTCTGGTGTCACGACTACTATACTGCCGAAATTCACATAGACAACTGAGTTTGGTGCCTTGGTGTTTAGCCACTCGAGGCATTCAGTTTCTTCTTTCCATAGACTGTATCCCATTTTCAAAGGGTGTTCTGGTATGTGATTGAGATGCAATTGAAGAGGGCCAACGGTGTACACATGGGGAAGCATAGATGAGAGAGCATCCAAAACGTCTGGCTCCAAGGCATCAAAAGTATGAAGAACAACTGCTGAAGCTTCATGAGCTCTATCGGTTCCTTCCGTGATGAAGTTAGACATGATATCATCCGAATTTGTGGTTTCGCAAGAAGGACGAGAGATCCCTCAAACGGATATCTCTCATTCCTGGGATCCAATCTATTACGGTGTCCAGATAGCCATTTGTGAAACAGCTCTCATCTGCAATAGACAATTGAAGAAATTCATTTGAAGAAACACAGTTAAAGTTCCATGTTAGAAACAACAAGTGCTTCAATTAATAGTTATATATTTCACCTTTGAGTGGAGCAAGTCCTTTTTCGACCACGGCGCGAAGTTGTTTAAATCCCATGAAGCTGCAGGCAGCTATAGTGTAGAACAGCACTATAGGGGCTCCGATTTCTTCAGCAGCTGTGATTGTGAACGTGGACATGAAACCATCTGAAACTATGCAAGTCACTGGAGGATTGGTGGATGTTTGCTATGGCATCATTGTTGAGTTTTGCAAGGAGGGCATGAAAGGGAGCCAAGAAATTTTGTTTTCTGATGGATTCACAAAGCAAGGTGAGATCTGGTGTGGCATCTTCATCTGAATCCGGAAGGCCATCCGGGATGGCTTCGAATTGAAAATCAGGCAAGCCATCAAGGGAATTGGGTCCTAGAGATTTAAGAAAGCGCTTGTGATTGAACTCTGTGTTAACAAAGGTTATATGAAAACCTCTGTGGTGGAGGAGCTTTGCAAATTTAAGCATTGCCTTTATATGACTTGGAAAAGGAGCTGGAATGCAAACAGCATGTGGCTTAGTAGCTACTTCTGTGGAATCCATCTTAGCTTTTGTGTGTGCATTGCAGTGCTTGCAAATTCAGATTATTTATACAGCAAAAGTTAGGTAATGTCCGTCAGAATAGCTACTTTTTTAATTTTTTAATTTTAAGAATATTGCAAGCTGCAACCATAGTCATAAGTAGGAGAAAGACTTTTATGAAACAGGGAAAGCGAAATAGTGTTATCCCGTTGCACCTAAGTTTTTCTCCATAAGTAGTCTAATAGAACTGTGTTTTAGTTTAGTAAAATTATCATTAATTTGAAGTGTTTTAGTTATAAAATAGTTTGATTGTAACTAGGTTGAAGTGGAAATAGGGACGGACCTTTAGTTTGGCAAACCTGGGCTATAGCTTGGGTGGCTTCTTTTTTTCCATCTTTTTTCTAGCCAAAAAAATAAAATCCTAGCTCACCCAAGGACGGACCTTTAGTTTGGCAAACCTGGGCTATAGCTCAGGTGGCTTCTTTTTTCGAGCCAAAAAAATAAAATCCTAGCTCACCCAATTTAAATAACCTAACCTCATTTAGTTCTCGGGGAAGAGAGAGAGGGAGAAGGAAAGAAAAAGAGAGGGGGGGAGGGGGGAGAGGACAGGGAACTCACACACAGCACAACAAAAGAAAAAAAGAGAAAAAATAACTCACACACAACACGTAAAAAAAAAAAAAAAAGAAGAAAAGAAGCACCACCCTACCCTTGCATGTAGAGAAAAAAAAACACAGTCCTTCGAGACTTAATTCAAGTGAACCAAGTTCCTATATTCATCATGTAAGCTTCTCTCAATTTCTTGATGCTTTAATTTGAGGATTTTTTTAGAATTTATGAAGTATCAATTAGGATTTGCAATTGACATTATCAATTATCAATTAGGATTTGCAATTGGGGCATCAGTTTCAGTTTATGAGTTATGAATTATCAAATAGGATTTGTAATTGATTTTATTGTTCTTGCTGGTTTTTATTTTTTTTTGGTTATCAATGAAATCACATGGCATTGTTGAGTTTTCTATATGCTTAGTACCTAAATTTAGCCCACCCCATTTTAAAATCATGGATCCGTCCTTGAGTGGAAACGGTCGAAGGTCAATAATCATCAACAGCGAAGATGAAAACAAAAAGTGGTGAAGTTGAAGGGACGTGGTAGAGGAGAGTTTGTAGTATGGGTTTATTTATTTATTTTTTTGTTGGGAAGGTTCACACGATTAAGACTGGGTTAAGTGGTGTTAAATAGGTGTCAAAATTCTAAATAAGATCCCATTTATGGGCTTGTAAAAAGTCCTATTATTAATTACATATGGTGCTATATACTTGAAACGCATGTTTCACTTATAATCTATAAAATGGTTAGGCTTTTAAAAATTAATATATTCATTGTACATATAAGTGGTAATATATCCATGCCTGGAGTAAATACTAAACCTACATATTAGTTTGTACGGGTTAATCGTTTTATTAGTCCTTGAATTTAGACCCAATTTGCATTTGAGTCCCTTAATTTCCAAAATCGTTCCCGTGGTCCTTTAACTTCACTTTCGTTAGGACCAAAAGTAGGTAAATTATTGCATAACTTTGCAGTTCCTTCAGCCAAGTATTTGTAGGTTTGAAAAGGCTACTGAAGTTAGCATGTGTATCCATTAATTTTGGTACCACTTTATTGTGTGGATTGCTACTCAACTCTTTGGACCAACTTATATGTGGTGTACATCTTGAGGTAAAAACAACTTGTCGATCTAGCAAGAAATAATATAAGGTTGAAAGAAACTGGAAAAAGATCGATCACTGACTAACATGATTTAAGTAATTACATTAACATGATATAATACTGAGTTTCAATTGAAGGATTCCTAAAATAAATTTATTTGAGATTGATAAAGAGGGCATTGATATATAAATTTACAAACTAAACGGTCTAGATTAGTGAAATACAATACGGATTGGGTTCTACAAGAGTGTCCCTCAAATAATTATTTGAGGGATCCTTCAATAAAAGCTCTCTGCAAATATATATAATTATTTTTTAATTATTTTTTTTTATAAAGGATATTTGAACTACAGTGTGCAAGTCTTTTTTCAAGCAAAGCGCCATATTCATTAAACCACGAAGATGAATTAGATTGGGTTTGATTTTTGAGCACATGGAGATCATTAGAGCTTAGTTTGTCTCACGCCTTTCCAAGCATTCTATCTTCTTGTTATCATTGCTGAATTAGTAATCTCAAGGAAGATCACAAGGTATGCATTTGGGGTTTCTCCAGGGAATGAGTGACTATGACATCGGTATTTCTAGGGCTTATAGGAAGAAGGATAATAAATATCTAACTGGTCGCTGCTATCATACTAGTTTGATTTGTAAATTGTACCATTATGAGTGAGCTTCCCTACCCTAATTGAGAAGAATGAAATTGAAAAGAAATATAAACCTAGTATGTCTCTTACCTGAGCCTTCTGGCTTTTAGAGTGCTTCAATTGATCCAACAAGAAAAATTGAAGAACAAGTGGAAGAGAAGGAGAAGAGGGAGCTTTAGACTGATGAACGTGAAAGAGAGCGATGGGAAGGAGAAGACTGAAACGAGGAGAAAAGAGACGTGAGCGTGATATAGATGGGGTTATTTTAGGAATTTTGAAATTTTCATTAAAGTCCATTGCCTCTCCAAAACTGATTAGCTGTTTTCCCTAATTGCTTTCTCCCACATCAATTATTCATAATAAGTGATTTTTGTATCTCTTACCAAACTCGGTGGGTTTTCAAAATTTTCAAAATAATCACTTATTATAACCCCAAATAAGCAATGCTAAACGGGCACTAAATAGAAAATATTTTTTTTTTTCCTAGTTGAAATGTATCTTCACAACTCAACATCGATATCACACCTGTAGAAAAAACATAAGCGTAATATATATACAGAGTAATGCTAGAGACACCAACAATAATGTGTGGCGATTTTTATTTTTTATGCATAGCATCTAGTCTTTTCTTAACAGCACTCGATCGACTAAATTATCTAAGTTTATGGATGAGGAGCCATGTGGATCAGTTGCAGTTTCTGCTAGTTTCTTCCACTCCTTAGCCTTCTTTTTCATTTTCTTACCCTTCTCTCCCTCCATCAACTCTCTAACAAGCATCTCCACTCCATCTCTCTCGACATCGTTATCAATCTGCATGCCACTGCTCCATTCATTGCAGGTATAATAAGAATTGGTTTGCTGGTCAGCAAAAAACGGCCAGCAGAGCATAGGCACTCCTGCAGTCAGACTCTCCATGGTTGAATTCCAACCGCTGTGTGTTAAAAACCCTCCAACTTGTTAGATTTTGGAGAGAGAGAGAGAGAGAGAGAGAGAGAGAGAGCAAAAAATGAATTCTGTTACTTTTCTCACGCACCCACTGTGCACTCATAACAGTCGGGAACAGGATATTCCCAAATTACATCATCCAAATCTAGCATCCATTCTTCTATTCTAAGATTACATCTTAGCTGTCCACTTGGACTGTGATCCAAGGGCTCACATTTAAAACTGAAAATTTAAACTAATTACAAACTAATATCAGCTAAATCACTTATACTTCAGCACAACTGATAGGTGGTTAAGGACTTCTTCTTGTGGGCACCAACTTGCTATTAGACCTCTTTCCTTCGTTTCCGCCACAAACTCAGGTGGCAAATATGCAGATTCTCCAATAACCAAATCGGACCTAATTACCCAAAAGAAGTGAAACTTGCTATTTGCAAGTCCCCAGCCAAACTCCACAAGATGTTGCGGTGTCATGACCGCTATACTGTCAAAATTCACATAAACAACTGAATTTGGGGCCTTGGAATTTAGCCATTGAAGGCATTCAGTTTCTTCTTTCCATAAACTGTATCCGATAGGGCTCAAAGAATCTTCTGGTATCTGATTGAGAAGTAATTGGATAGGACCAATGGTATAAAGAGGTGGAATCAGCATAGATGAGAGAGCATCCATAACATCTTTTTCCAAAGCATCAAATGTTAGTGTTTTTTGTGATTCTGTGTGTGAGTTTTGGTAAGAAGAGAAAAGAGAGAGCAAGATGAAATCCAAATCTCCTCTGCTATACGTGTAGCAGAGAGAGCATACTCCTTCTATTAGACTGCCAGAGTTTTGTACAGTTTTGCTCACACTCTTGGTGTGAGAGTATATCCGTTATACAGTGCCAGCTGGATGCATTACATCACAATGCAATCTCAGCCTTCCATTAAACTAACCAATCAACCTATGCCACTTGGATTAAAACCAGAAAATACAAATAAACAGAAAAACTACTAATTATGAAATCAGCTTGAGCACTTATAATTCAACACTCCCCTTTAAGTCTTGAGCTGATTTCACTCCAAGCATCTCTCTGAGATAATTGAATCTATCTTTGGCCAAAGGTTTGGTGAATATGTCAGCCAGTTGCTCATTCGTGGGACAATATTCCAGATTAATAACTCCTTCTTGCAAAGCATCCTTGATGAAATGGTATCTTCTATCAATGTGCTTAGTCTTCTGGTGAAACACAGGGTTCTTAGTGATTGCAATTGTTGAGATGTTGTCACAATGCAATGAGGTAGCTTCAGTTTGTAGCTCTCCAAAGTCCTCTAGCACAAAACGTAACCAAATAGCCTGTGTAGTAGCTTCAGCTGCACTGATGTACTCAGCTTCTGCAGTGGACAATGCTACACAGTTCTGTTTGACTGAAGCCCAAGAAAACACTCCACTGCCAAAGGTAAAAGCATACCCTGATGTGCTTTTGCTATCTCCAACTGAACCTCCCCAATCACTGTCACAGTAACCAATTAGTATTGATCTCTTGCCTTTCACATATTCTAGACCATAGTCTAGAGTTCCTTTGATGTATCTCAAGACTTTTTTAGCTGTTCCATAGTGCCTATTTGTGGGGCAATGCATGAACTGAGCAAGCAGACTTGAGGCATACATAATATCTGGTCTAGTAGCAGTTAGGTACAAGAGACTACCTACAATGCTCCTGTATTGCTCTTCATTTGCAGCTCCACTTCCATCATCCTTAGCTAGTTTCTCAGTGGCAACAAGAGGTGTGGTTACAGATTTGCATTCAGTCAAGCCAAATTTGTTCAACAAGGTGCTAGCATACTTCTTTTGATGTAGAAATATACTAGACTCAGTTTGAATAACTCCCATGCCAAGAAAATGATGCAAGAGACCTAAATCTGTCATCTCATATTTAGTCATCATATCTTCCTTAAATTCATCTAGCAATTCCTTATTGCTCCCTGTGTAGACAATGTCATCTACATAGATAGAGACAATTAGAATATCCTTATCTCCCCTTTCCTTGGTGTACAAGGTTGCTTCACTTAGACTTTTCTTGAAACCACAGTGAGTGAAATAGCTGTCTATCTCTCCATACCAAGCCCTTGGTGCTTGCTTCAGACCATAGAGAGCTTTATGTAGACGATAAACTTTGTCTTCTTTGCCTTTAATTACAAAACCTTCAGGTTGATTGACGTAGACTTCCTCTTGTAGCACACCATTAAGGAAGGCAGATTTCACATCAAGTTGGTACAGTTTCTAATCCTTTTGAGCAGCTAGAGCAATAAGTGTTCTAATGGTGTCCAATCTGGCTTCTGAGCATACCCCTTAGCAACTAACCTTGCTTTATTCTTTTGCACAGAGCCATCCAAATTCAATTTTGTCTTGTAAACCCACTTAACTCCAATCACTAGTTTTTCAGTTGGTCTGTCCACCAATTCCCATGTTCCATTCTTTTCAATCATCTGCAATTCATCTTTCATAGCCTTAAGCCAAGATTCATCCTGAGCAGCATCAGCATATTTTTCTGGTTCCATGATACACAGGTTACACTGAGCCAGAACATCATCAAGCTTTCTCCATTTTAAAGGAGTGTGATCATAAGCTTGAGTTCTCCTTTCTTCACTGCTTATATCACATGGAGTTGATGAAGTTCTCTCCTGCATATCCAAAGTTTGGGGTGTACCAGTAGAGTTCCCATTAGACTTGTCAGATTGCAAGTCCAAGTCTACTTGGTTTTCAATTGTGTATGGTGTCATAACTGAACCATTGTTGTCTGTCCAATGCCAAGCACCTTCTTCATCAAATGTCACATCCCTTGACAGTACAAGCTTTATTAGAAACCGGATCAAAGACTCTATAGCCTTTTTCACAAGTTGCATATCCCACAAACACTCCCTTTGTGCTCTTAGGATCCAGCTTGTGTCTCAATTCAGCTGGCACATGAACATAACATAGAGAACCAAACACTTTCAGATGTGCAATTCTAGGCTTCCTTCCACTATATGCTTCGAATGGAGTAATGTTGTGCAGAGCTTTGGTAGGACATCTGTTCAGCAAATAGACAGATGTATGCACAGCTTCTGCCCATAGAAAATATACAAATTTATAAATAAACCCAATCCTAGACATGTATTTATAAAAAAACCCAAGCACTATTTAAACATAGAAACACACCCAAAATCAACTCCAAATTCAACTTTTTGGGTGTGTTTATAAATGGGTTTTGAGTGTGTGTAATGATAGGTTTTGGGTGTGTTTATATGTTTAAATAGTACTTGGGTTTTTTTTATAATTTCAACCTCCATTTTGGGTGTTTTAGTGAAACTCCCTAGAAAATAAGGCATTCCCTTCTCATGTAACATTGATTTTGCCATCTCAATGACAGTCCTATTCTTCCTCTCAACTACTCCATTCTGCTGAGGAGTATAGGCCATTGTAAGCTGCCTTTGAATACCATGAGCTTCACAAAACTCCACAAATTCAGTAGACAGAAACTCTCCACCTCTGTCACTTCTTATGCATTGCACCTTGTGTCCAGTTTGTAATTTAGTCATGGACTTGAACTTCTTGAAACAACAGAAGGCTTCTGACTTGTTTCTCAAGAAGTATACCCAAATCATCCTTGTGAAATCGTCTATAATCAGCATAAAGTATCTGTTCCTTGCAACAGATTCGTTTCTCATGGGACCACAGAGATCTACATGTACTAGCTCGAGTGCTTTGCTTGCTCTTTGAGCTTGTTCTTTTGGAAAACATTCCTGTGTTGTTTTCCAAATTGGAACCCTTCACACACACCACTTTGTTCTTCCAATTGAGAGAAACTAGTCTTCATCAGTAACTGTTTTTCAGCTAGAAATGAGACAGGATAGCATCTATTGCTCTTCATTTGTACTTTGATGATGAGATAATCCATGGATGGACTATCAAATACCCTGCACATCCCTTCTCCAAACACCAGACAGTACCCATGCTCATCCATCTGCCCAACACTTAGCAGATTTTCTTTCAATCCTGGCAGATACATTACTTCTCTGATGTATTTTCTGCCCTTTACTATATCAATCCTCAGTGAGCCAATACCAGCTACATTCACAAGTGCACCAGTTGGCATATGTACTTTCCCAGCCACATTAGTTCTCACATCAACCAGCAACTCTAAGTTTCCTGTCATATGGTTACTGCAGCCACTATCAACATACCACTCTCCACTGGTTTTGGTCTCAGTGGTTGTGCAATTTGCATAAAACAAGTTCCCTGTCTCCTCCATTTGATTTACACAATTAGCCTTCTGCACATTCTTGTTCACTGTATAGTCTCTAGCAAGATGTCCAAATTTGTCACAGTTATAGCATTTTGGTTTTCCCTTATACCTGCACTCACCAAAATGATGCTTTGAACACACCTTGCATTGAGGCTTTGTATTTTCCTGGTTTGAGAACTGTGTTGGAGTGTGGTTCTGTGCAGAATAATTATTCTGCTGTGACTTGTCTTTTGCCTCCCATGACTTCCCTTTAGAGTTCCAGTTTCTCTGTGACTTAGATGAACCAGACTGAGAAGCATTTTTGTTCTAACCTTTAGGATTCACAGTGAATGTGGCAAATGCCTTCTCAACTGTATCAACACTATGCATTTCAAGCCTTTGCTCCTGACTCTTCAAAATGGCAATCACTTCCTGCAACTCCACAGTTTCTAGTGTCTTTGTGTTTTCAATCACAATGCATATAGGGTCATACTTCTTACTAAGACTAATTAAAACCTTCTGAACCTGCCTCTCATTTGACAGAACTTCACCAAATGTTTTCATTTGGTTAATCAATTCAGTTAGTCTAGTAAGATAGTCAGATAAGGATTCATTATCACGCATCCTAGTATACTCAAATTCACGTGTGAGGTTTTGAAGTTTTACCGATCTGACATGCTCTCCACCATGATATTCAGCATATAGCAATTCCCAAGCCATCTTCGCAGAATCTGCATTTGCGATCTGTGGAAAAATGTGATCAGAAACGCATTTTGAATGATACCCAATGCTTTCGCATCCTTCATGAGAATCGCAGCTGTTTTCTCATCAACCTCTTCGTCTGAAATATCCTCAGACTCCTTCTTCTTCTTTGAATTTGGGATTGAAAACCCCTTCTCTACCAAACTCCATAAACCATATGATTTGAATATGGTTACCAGCTTAATCCTCCAAAATTCATAGTTCTCACCTGAGAAAATGGGCATTCTAGCCTCTGAGCTTCCAGATCCAGCCATTTCGAATTTCAGATGCACCTGGAAACGAGTTTGTTTTTCAGATTCGAGACTTGAGTAAGCTCAATCAGCTTCTTGAGCTACGAATGAGCTTTACCTCAAACGATTTTCTTCACAGAGTAAACGCCCAGCTTCAGATAATCCAACCTGGCTATGAGGCCATGTTAGTGTTTTTTGTGATTCAGTGTGTGAGTTTTGGTAAGAAGAGAAAAGAGAGAGCAAGATGAAATCCAAATCTCCTCTGCTATACGTGTAGCAGAGAGAGCGTACTCCTTCTATTAGACTGCCAGAGTTTTGTACAGTTTTGCTCACACTCTTGGTGTGAGAGTATATCCGTTATACAGTGCCAGCTGGATGCGTTACATCACAATGCAATCTCAGCCTTCCATTAAACTAACCAATCAACCTATGCCACTTGGATTAAAACCAGAAAATACAAATAAACAGAAAAACTACTAATTATGAAATCAGCTTTAGCACTTATAATTCAACATCAAATGTAAGAAAAACAACTGCTGAAGCTTTATCAACTTTATCTGTTGCTTCCATGCAGTAGTTGAACAACACGTCATCATGATTTGTAGTTTGGATGAAGGTTGGAAAATCCCTTAGACGAATATCTTTCATCCCTGGACTCCCATCTATGACCTTGTCCAAATACCCATTTTTCAAACAGCTCTCATCTACATTGATAGCGAATTAATGAATCAATGAAACAATTCATTTGCAACTTTAACAACAAAATCTCGTGTCAAACTGTCTAGCAAACTATGATATATTGATTAGGTTTTATTCTTGCATAAAAACACAGTCAGCTGGCATCTCATATGCATAAAATCTCTGTACTATTTATATAGATGTTTCATTCACCTTTGGGTGGGGCAAGTCCTTTTTCCATCAAAGTGCGATACTGTTTAAAGCCCATGAAGCTGCTTGCAGCAACAGTGTAAAACAGTGTGATAGGGATTCCAAGTTCTTCAGCTGCTGTGATTGTGAACATGGACAAGAAACCGTCTGAAACTATGCAAGTCACCGGAGGAACACTACTTGCCGTCTCATTGAGTTTTACGAGGAGCTCAAGAAACAGAGCCAAGAGCAAGAAATTTCTAAACGACTCACAAAGCAAAGTGGAGTCTTGGGTGGCATCTTCATCTGATTCTGGATGGCCGTCTGGAATGGTTTCGAATTGAAAATCAGGCAGGCCATCAAGGGAATTAGGTCCAAGGGATTTAAGAAATCGCCTGTGGTTGAACTCTGTGTTGACAAAGGTTATGTGAAAGCCTCTATGGCGGAGAAGTTTTGCTAATTTGAGCATTGCCTTTATATGGCTTTGAGCTGGCAAAGGAAGACAAACTGCATGAGGCTTATTGGAAGGGGAAGCCATCTTAGGTTTTGTGATATAATGTATGATCGTGTTGCATGACTTGCTCAAATGCAGATTATTTATAGGGTAGCTATATCTACCTTTCAACGGGGCAGGTTTACTCTTGATATATAAATAGATTACTTTTCAACATTCCCGGTGTGCTTTTATATGAAACAATTCAAATTAAAGTTTTATTATTTTTTTAAAGACTAACGCTTTTAATATGCACCGTGAAATTCCCTAGAATGGCCAATTGATCTGTTTCTTAATACTCAAACACCACAGCAGGATTGAAATACTGTAACAATCCTGTAAGCAAAAAATCCAGAATACGCAGCAGAATAAATTCAAATAAACAAACAATTGCACAAGGGACACACGATATGTTGACGCAGTAAAAAACTTCAAGATGAGGAAAACAACTGCGGGCACTATGCCAAAGAACAAATCACTATGAGAAAGAATACAAAAAGGTCTTACAAGTCTCAGCTCACAAGACTAACGCTCACAAGGCAGACTTGCCTATTTGCCTTTGCTACTCAACCCAACCAGCAATCTTGTCTTCCTTCGTCAACAAGAGATGGCACAACTTTGGTCTTGGCTGCTCACACCTCAAGGCACGATTGCTGATCACCAACATGCATAATGCTCATGAACTCACACATATATGAAAAGATGATGATTTAATCACTCATGGAGGCTAACAAGGAACAGCCACTTAGCCTCCATGAGTTTTCAATGTACACTCTCAAAAACCTCTCTGCAAATATTTTGTCTTTATTGTTCTTTTCAGCGTTGCAAACACACAAAACAAAACGGCTAATTTCCTTTCTTGTATTACATGCTTAAAACTAGGTCAAAGACCAAAACAAGCTTTTAGCAAAAATGGGCTTTTTAACAAATAAATTATTTCTTTAAAATAAATAAAGCCACTTAATTAAAAACCCATCCGTAAAGACAAAAGAACCCTTTTGATTAAATAAGCACCAAACTAAAGAATATAAAACCATCGTTAAAAACTCACTAATGTCTGGCACTGGATTATGTAAGGCTGAAATCATATATCAGTCTTATACATCTGACAGCCACTTTTGATGATCTTGCAAATATGTAGATATGAATGCATGGATGCAAAACGTACCTTGGCAGTGTCTCTGAGCCACATTGATCCAGGATAACAGGACGTTACTTGAAAACTGTAGGTTACACTCAAAGACCTACTCTATGTTTTTGTAACAGGAAATTTTCAATATACCAAAATTTGGTCCTAACACACCAAAAAACCATCCCCTTATTTTTAAACCTTAAATAAAAATTTCAGTCTTTGATGTAAGTTGTAGTGTCTGTTTAACTTTTTAAAGGTTCTATCCTCAGGATTCAGATCCATCGCCACCAGAGCATTGATGGCTATCCCACCACCATCCTTTTGTCATAATTAGATTTACCATTTGGAGTTCGATTTTTAGGTTTCAATCCATAGCTTTCATTATGTTTTTATAGATTTTTTCGTTTCTTCGGTATGTTATAGATTATTGGTGAACTGTCCTTATATATGAGATTTAAGGTCTATATCGAAATGGGCCCCAAGGTTTCAATTTCATCAATTTCATACCCATCAGTTCAAAATCTAACGAATTCACATCGGCTGTTAGATTGACCGTTAGGTCATACGTTGTATGCTAAAGTGGCAGTTGCGGGACCCACTAGATATCCTGAAAGCCTAGTCCAATGGGCCATGAGAAGGGCATTTCAAACCAAAAAATGAATTCCAGTGGAAACTTCTCACAGAGCGTACCCTAACTCATGTTGTGAAGAAGATCAAGAAGCAAATCTATTCCTGTAATGGATGAAGAGGTGCCGATGTGTTATTGAAAATGGTACTTAGGTGACGAGGGGTAAATTTAATCACACAAACAAGACACAACAACACAGCAATCTTCACACACTTTAAACCTTGACCAAATACACATATGACTAGTCAACTGCTAGCCATGAACAATCACAATCAAGAGAATACACAGAGCATGCCACAATGTACCTGCAACCCTAGAAGATTACTAGTGACAACCTAGGCACTCAGAAGGACCCGTCAATCTAGGCATCCCCTGTGCTAGCAACAACTATGGTGAAAGTGTGTGAAATCATCATTATCATGTAAACATCAAACAGCAGATAAAGATGACTAGTCAACTGCCAAGAACACAAACCCAGAAAAATTATAGATATGCAAAACAGATTTTGTTCACCCAAAAACCCACCATTGGGAAAAACTGGAAGTCATCAACCGACCACGCAATCCACTAAGTAGAAAAAGATTCTTACAAAGGAAACACAACCAAGCTCAAGAAGCACCTAGGTCTATTTAGGAATATGAGCAATACCTCCTTTGTGCAATCTTCTTCTCCAACTTAGCAAAACTTAAAGCTCAGTTCTTCATGGCAATGGCAGCTCCTTCTCCAGCTCGTTCATCCCATGGCACTAGCTTGCAAGCTCCAACACAGACCGAAACCAATATTTGGATTCAAAGGAGAATGACCAATTTCTTCAAGAAACCATACTCTTGAAGAAATCAGTCTTGAATCTGACCTAGATATAAATGAGAGAATGATTTAAATAGCTAGAGGCAGATTCTGGTTTCAAAAGCAGTTTTTCAAAAAGATATCAATTGGAAAAACTCATAGATGAAATATTTGGTTCTCTCTTGAGGAAGAAGAAGAGAAAGATCGCAAGCCAATCTTTCCAAAACTTCCACCCCAAAAGAGACAATCGCCAAATGAGCAAAATCGTAGCCTTTACAGACCAAAAAATTCCTTAGGTCAGAAACCCACATGGCAGCAAAGAGAGAGAAAGAAGAATAGGACAAAACAGTTTGTTATCTAGCTGGAAGCAAGGATGACTAGTCATATAAGAAACCGATGACTAGTCATCATTTTATGAAGACTGTTTAATGTAATGATATGCAATGCATAATACCTTTGTCAACTTGCTTGAACCTCCATAGAGCAGAAATTAGAGAAGAACACCAAGAAAGGTTTTCCTTAATCTAAACTTGAGCTTGATAAATAACAATTCAAATCCTATTACGAAGTTGTCAAGGGAAGCCAAAAGAAAGTAACAAAAACCATACATTAACAGTGTTGGTGTGGCAAGGTTGTTACAATTCGAACCTCTTGGAAATATTCGAATCCTGGGAGGCGATTTTCAATGTGTGCAGTAAAGGCACATGAGGGTAAGAAGGGTTGCTGGAATAAGCTTGATAAATCAGTGGCGAAGGCAAGACAAAGAGAAAAGGTCGTTTGGGTGTTATTGGTGGCTTCATGGGTTATGTTTGCAAGCTTCATTTTGGGAGGGATGCTCAGATCTAGAGTGAACAACAAGAGAAGCTTCAAATTGGCCTCTGCCATTGAATGAAGCGCTTGTGGGTTGTTGGGTGTTGAGGTGTCATTTTGTAAGGGTTTAATGGCTATGTAAGAGTTAATGGCTATGAAATTTGTATGGTATTATATTAAGTTTGTGCTAAATGGGATTGTGAAGGCAACATTTGCAGAGGATTACATCTATTTTAAGACTGCTAAAATAGCTTTGAATCCTCAAAGTATTATATGTTGAAAATGAAGTCAAAACATCCAGAGAATAACTTAGAATAACATTGACAATTACATATTTCAAGCTGTTTCAAATCCATCCCAAAATAACAAGTGGTGGATATATTTGCATTCAGATTTGTTCAAGCTTATGTGAATGTCATTACATCCATAAAAAAAAGGTGAGTCATAAGTTATACAGGATCAATTTACCCAAAACAACAAGACCGAAACCTTAGGACTAATTAACCAACAATAAAAACCATCTAATCCATCATAAAATGCTAGTCTAACAACCCTAAACCTCAATGATCCCTTTCTTCATTATGCTTCATCTACAACATTTGATCCTACAGTTGAAACACTCGTTGATGCAGCGCAATATATTAAGTATTGTGGATGTTAAGGCAAGATTTGGAATTGATGAAATTGAAACATCGGAGCCCATTTCGATACAAACCCTAAACCTCGATGGAATGAAATGTCGTTAGTCCAAAAGGAAATTATAATTTACTTTTACAATAAACAATCTATTATATTTACCTTTATGGGGCACGTGGGACCTTGTTTTGGGAGGTGCTGAGGCCAACATGACCACCTATCAACAACATTTATTATATAAAATGATTTATCTTTATTATAAACAAGGTCTAATATATCGGGGGTTTCGGAAATATCGGTGGTCCAAAAATACGGATATATCGATGGAAATATCAAGGAAATATCAATATCGATAAAAATTGAATAAAAATCACGGAAATTATGAGAAAAACTTAGAAATTTTTATTGGAACTTTAGAGGATGTTACTTAGTCAATTGTCTATTATTTTATCACAAAAAATTGGAAGGAAATGCATGGCATGGTGGGTTTGAGTGATTTAAGTTGATTATGCAGCGACTTGACAAACACTGTGTCTTTAGAAAATATGTAGTAATTAGTGAAAGAAAATTAAACACACCATAATTTTTTAGTTATAATAATTTACTTCAATATATTACACTTGATACATATGATAAAATATATGAGCTTAACCAAAAAAACAAAGATAAAATGTATGAGTAACTTAGTACCACATAGAAAGAATTCCTATTAAAATTCAAACTTAGTATCACATATAATAAACAATATTAAAACTCGAAGTGAATAATAATAAAACTCCATAATATATAACAACAACAAAATACAACTCCATTAGAAAATAATAAATAACATTAAATATATGCTTAAATTTATTCTTAGGGAATTTTTTTTAATATGGAAATTTATCTTAGATAATATTAGCTTGCATACATTTTTAAAGACCTTATAAATATTACAAGCTGAAGATATAGACACAAACTCAACCGCAGCGAGTTGGATAAGTGTTGTGGTTGATTGAGAAAGGGAGGGATTCAAATTTTCGACACACAAATATCTGTGCAAAGAAAAATCAGTTGATCAAGACAACAAGGAAACTACTTGATCAATCAAGACAAAAAGAATAATACTTAGACTTCGGTTTCTTGCCGTTGTGAGGATAATTTGGTTCATTATTTCCCCTCTTCAATTATGTAATTTTGTGTTACAGTATCTCCCTTTTTTTTTATACAGCCGAACTCAACAACTTGATTTGGTGTCATGACCGTTATACTCCCAACCAATCAAGAATCATCTATATACCTCCAATAATTAAGAGAAATTTATAATAAAACACATTTCTAGCATTGAATTTACATGTAAACCCTAAAAGCTTTAAATTGAAGAAAGAAAAAAAAACTCAAAAAGGACCAGGTGTAGTTTTTTATTTTTTTTTATTTTATTTTAATTTGAATGATGTGTGAAATACCATTAGTATCCTAGCATTATGCTTTTTAGGGAAAAAAAACATTGATGACATTGTTGTAATTTTTTGGTCTTACAAAAGTCAAATGGGTTTTTGTTCCTAAGAATTGAGTATTGTAGGGTTTTTCTATGTTTTGGGCCCTATTTATGGAGTTCAGATCTTCTGTCACCATTTTCTTTGTTCCCCCTCTAGTCCCTATTTAGAATTTTGACACATTTCCTTTCATTTAACACCACTTGACCCAACCTTAACAGTGTGAACCTTAACAACTGGAAAAAAAAATCCGTTATCTCCAAATAAAAAATAATAAGAAAACCCTGACTGCAAACTCTCATCTGCCACATCGCTTCAACTTCATCACTTCTTGTTTTCATCTTCACTGCTATTCTTCCAAGAGTTCTCTACACCTCTCCAATGTTTTCAAAATTCAGTGGACAATGTGAATCCATAGCGGTTTAATTTTTTTAATCCAAGACTCGCTCATTATTAGGCCAATCTAACTCAACTCTCTAATTATCGGATTGACCCAAAATTGTACCCACCTTAATGCTAAAATATGAATATGGTTTGAATGTATTAGATTGTATTTTATTCTTCTCTATAAGGAGGTATATATAGGAGTTTACATATGAGGGTTTTACAAGGAATTAGATATAGTAAAGAATTAGGAAAGTATCTCCTAATTGTACAATGATTTATCATTTATATAAAAAATAGGAAAGTAAATCCCTTAATTAATCAAGGAAGTAAATATCCTTAATTAATTAGAAGACTCACGTCAACACCTAATACTAGGCATATATAGGGATTGGAGGCCCTAGGCGGTCGGCTAGGCGCAGGGAGTCCCCGTATTAGCTGTTAACATCATTAACTTAATTTTGCTCAACACATGTCGGAAGCTAAACAGATGGCACACATGTCTTGCTTGTTCCTGTTTCTTCCACTTCATGGTTTTTTTTTCTTTTACTTTTTTCAATCCAAGGTCGCTTACTGAGGTGAAGAAACTGTTGAAGAGAATATGACACATAAGCATTGATGCATTGACCGCAGCCATTATAGGAGATCAAAGGAGACTGTCAACAAAGAAGCTTAATTAGCAATCAAACATATGTATAATTTGATAACTGATGACACTTTAGAGTGAAACCTTAATCAGATGTCAAATACGTCAAGTAATTAGAGGATTTGTTTAAACAGTATAAAATCATGGATGAAGAGTCTAAAACATTCTTGACTGCAAAGGACCCACTAGTGTAGTGATTTGAAGCAAATGCTCCCTCAAGAAAGATCTTGGGTTCAAATCCTAACATCCGTCTAGTGTGTATGAGTTTAATATGTTATCGCCCCTCTCAAAAGTAAAAGTCTTCCGAAAATAAATAAATAAATAAAATTATTGATTTGTGGCGAATTTGTGTCACAGTATAACAACCTTTTGTATATATCACTGTCTTCTTTGGTAATTATAATATTTTCTCATTATTTCTTTCTATTGCTTAGATATTTATTTACCATCTGAATTGTCTTTGCAATTAGTTGTAATCAGTCAACACTGGAGCATATAGTATTTATGGAAGACGTCAAATATAATTTGAGCAAGCACTCTAGGATAGTGGATTTTCCACATTCTAGCAATCTTATCCACCTGGTCTACAAATGCACCATACGCAAGCAGTTGTAAAGAAGTTGTAACTTTTTGCTCCAAAAAAAGACCTAAAACCCAAGAGCATCGTACTTTTGAACAAAGTATGCAACGTAATTGCAAACAACATGCATGATTTTATTGAGCAAATGGGGCTGCATTCTATATCGCCCTTGAAAATCAACATTAGAGTACAACGAATTTGGGATAAAGTAATATTCCAAGAGATTCTCACCTCGAGAGTGCCTACGTCTGTCCACGTTCGGGCCACGGCCGGGTTGTGAACCACAATGGTGTTGGCTTGATTGATCGCAAAAACTTGTTGCGTCTACCCAAGTGCAAGTAGTCACACGTAGTAATAATCTTGGAAGTCCAAGTATCGTATCCTCAAGGAGCAGGTAGGCAAATATCTGCACACAAAGAAATAATTAAACGTACCACAATAAAAGTGACAAGCAAAATGGAAAAGTAATTTGATTTGATTGTTGTGGAAATTGAGTTTAAAAATGAAATATCAATAATGGAAATGCTAAGGCATCAAGGTTCAATTCTTTAAACAAAATATGTTTCATGCTCTTTAACCCAAATTATAACTCAATTAAAATCATCATTGAGAAACTTTAACCGGAAGATAAAGAAATTAAAACCAATTTAATTTTTCAATGTAATCTTTTATTAATGATTGTTCAGAAAATGGAATTGCTTAATATCTACTCTTTTAATTTAAAAGCAAGCCAAGTCAGTTCTTAACAATGAGAAAAATATAATTGAACTCATGAAAAGATAATAGCACTTAACATCAATCAAAAGAAAAGGATATGAAAATATTGAACAACCAAAAATAAAAGAATTTAGCAATTCATACCGTATATTGGATTAAAGAACAATTCACAAACTTACTCAAAGAACATTCCCTTTAGCCTTAGTTAGAGTTCTAGCAACTCATTACAAAGGAAAACATAAACTAAATGGATAAAGAAATCTGTCGCAGTGGTACCCTTGCCAAATAAGTTGATGGGTGATTTATAGTAGTCAATGAGGTGAGTGGGAAGTTAATACATTCGTGGTGGGTGATGAAGAGTTTAAGTGAGGGATTAATTGGATTAAACATGTGTTGATGGTGGAGAGTTAGTGGAAAAGAAATAACGGTGAGGTAAATGGGCGTTAAATGGCTTTGAATGACATGAAATAGGCTTTTTAGCTTCAACGGTTTTGTCTTCTCTTCTCCCTCTTTACTTCTCTTTATAATCACAATAATCCCACAATCAATTCTTCAATAAAATCCGCCTGCAATTCTCTTCACACCTAGCTTGAACTTGGACAAATGTATGTCTTCATCTTTTGGCTTTCCAACTTACTGCTGAATATAAATTCACCTAATAAGTTCACCAAATTAATATAGAAAATTCATAAATCCAGTTGGTGAGAATAAAATGTAACAACTGAAATTATATTTATTAAGCCAAAATTATAACATAAAGTCTCCAAAATAATATTAAAAAGATGTAATTTGAGACTCTCATCACATTTCCACCGTTAAAACAACTTGATCATCCTCTGCTTCCCACTCCCTTTCTTCTTTAGCATGTTTGCGCATTCTTTCTTCATTTTCTCACTCGGCCCTCTCCAACAACCTCCTCGTGTAAGACATTATTGAAAGTAGAATGTGTTTTGTAAAATCTGATAAATGAAAGGATAGAGAGGATATCGATGACTGGTCTGACTTGAGGGTGTGGTTTTATAATAGGATTTAGAAGATAGAGATGACACGTGGCGTAATAGTAGCAACCGAAAATCTTATCCAAAATCTGAGATGTGAATTTTATAATAAATATGGACATGTGGCCACAGGAAATCTTATCCAAATATTTTATCCGAAATCTGAGATATTTTATAATAAATATGGACATGTGGCAACCAAAAATCTTATCCGAATATTTTATCCAAAAATCTTATCAAAATTAATCTTATAAATAAAAAAAATAAAATTAATTTGTTGTGAATAGTAATTGCCCTTTGCCATGGCAAAGGGTGGAACAACAATAAAATTGCTAAGGCAAACACTATTCACATGAATAATACAAGCCCTTGCCTTTTGCCATGGCAAATGGGGTGAAAATGCTCTAAGTAGTCAACACTGGAGCATATAGTATTTGTGGAAGACATCAATATATAATTTGAACATAATTAATTAAAATCTTAGAGCAAAACAAAATTCTAGCTATAGTAACATAGGTTTTACAGGCCTGAGCACATATTGCTAGCTAGTTGATTATTTGAGACAATAGCAATAAAAATAATAATTAACAACAATATTCTTTAGCTTTTTCTTAATAGCACTTGATTCACTAAATTGTCCAAGTTTGTGGATGAAGAACCATGTGGCCCAGTAGCTTCTTCTGCAAGTTTCTTCCACTCCATGACCTTATTTTTCATCTTCTTACCCTTCTCACCCTCCATTAACTCTTGTACAAGCTTCTCTACCTCATCCCTCTTCACATCATTACTAATCTCCATGCCAATGCCCCATTCATTGCACGTATAGCGACAGTCCATTTGCTGGTCTGCGAAGAATGGCCAACAGAGCATAGGAACTCCTGCAGTAATGCTCTCAACTGTTGAATTCCAACCGCTGTGCGTTAAAAATCCTCCAACTGATGGGTGGTTAAGGACATGCTCTTGTGGGCACCACCCAGCTATTAGACTTCTTTCCTTAGTTTCAGCCACAAATTTTGGCGGCAAAATAGCCGATTCTCCAATAACTAGATCAGGTCTAATTACCCAAAAGAATGGAAGCTTGCTATTTGCAAGTCCCCACCCAAACTCCACAAGCTGTTCTGGTGTCATGACTGCTATACTGCCGAAATTCACATAGACAACTGAGTTTGGTGTCTTCGTGTTTAGCCACTCGAGGCATTGAGTTTCTTCTTTCCATAGATTGTATCCCACCATTTTCAAAGGGGGTTCTGGTATCTCATCGAGATGCAATTGAAGAGGGCCAATGGCGTAAACATGGGGAAGCATAAATGAGAGAGCATCCAAAACATCTGGCTCCAAGGCATCAAAAGTATGAATAATGATTGCTGAAGCTTCATGAGCTCTATCGGTTTCTTCCATGATGAAGTTAAACATGATGTCATCCGGATTTGTGGTACGAAAGAAGGTCGGGAGATCCCTTAAACGGATATCTCTCATTCCTGGGATCCAATCTATTACGGTGTCCAGATAGCCATTTGTGAAACAGCTCTCATCTGCAATAGACAAATGAAATTCAATTGAGGAAACATTTCATTTTCATGTTTAGAAACAACAATTGCTTTAATTAATAGTTATATATTTCACCTTTGAGTGGAGCAAGTCCTTTTTCGACCAAAGCACGAATTTGTTTAAATCCCATGAAGCTGCAGGCAGCTATAGTGTAGAACAGCACTATAGGGACTCCGATTTCTTCAGCAGCTGTGATTCTGAACGTGGACATGAAACCATCTGAAACTATGCAAGTCACAGGAGGATTGGTGGATGTTGATATGGCATCATTGTTGAGTTTTGCAAGGAGGGCAAGAAAGGGAGCCAAGAAATTTTGTTTTCTGATGGATTCACAAAGCAAGGTGACATCCTTCATCTGAATCCGGAAGGCTATCCGGGATGGTTTCAAATTGAAAATCAGGCAACCCATCAAGGGAATTGAGTCCTAGGGATTTAAGAAAGCGCTTGTGATTGAACTCTGTGTTAACAAAGGTTATATGAAAACCTCTGTGGTGGAGGAGCTTTGCAAATTTAAGCATTGCCTTTATATGACTTTGAGCAGGAACTGGAATGCAAAGAGCATGTGGCTTAGTAGCTCCTTCTTTGGAATCCATCTTAGCTTTTGTGTGTGCATTGCAGTGCTTGCAAATGCAGATTATTTATACAGAAAAACTGAGCTACTTTTCAATGTGTCCTGTTTTGGCTCTCTGTTTTTTCCCCTCCACACAAGTCTATGCAGATATTGAGGTGAGAAGAAGCGAAGGGGAACTGGTATATTCTATTGGCTTTTCCCCTATAAAGAATAATTTTGTTTCATTATCTTTTCTTGGCCTTTCCCCAGTTCTTTCTCCAATTATTGGGGAACTAGTCAAAATAGGAAACTGAGGATAATGTCCAAAAAAGAAGTCTAGCTCTCAGACGAATTGAGGTAATGAGATGAAGTAGCAAAATGGATCTTCACTTTACCTGCAACATAAATAACTAATCTACAAGTTAGTCATTGGTTGATAGATAGTCAAATTTTCGACACACAAGTAACTGTGCAAAGAAAAGTCAGTTGATCTATCAAGACAAAAAGACAAAGACTCAGATGAAGTAGCAAAGTGAATCTTTTTTCTTGATTTGAAGTCTTCGGTAGTGTTTGTCTTATTCTTGTGTTTCAATTATGTTGGGTAGAACCTCAACTTCCTTCAGTTATTTATAGAGTAATAATAGAGATACCAACAATAATGTGGCGATTTTTTATTTATATGGATATGGATATGGATAACATCTAGTTTTTTCTTAACAGCACTAGATGGACTAAAATATCTAAGTTAATGGATGAGGAGCCATGTGGATCAGTTGCATTTTCTGCTAGTTTCTTCCGCTCCTTAGCCTTCTTTTTCAATTTCTTACCCTTCTCTCCCTCCATCAACTCTCTAACAAGCATCTCCACTTCTTCTCTCTTGACATTGTTATCAATCTCCATGGCACTGCCCCATTCATTGAGTTTTACGAGCTCACGAAACGGAGCCAAGAGCAAGAAATTTCTGAACGACTCACAAAGCAAAGTGACCTCTTGGGTGGCATTTTCATCTGATTCTGGAAGGCCGTCTGGAATGGTTTCGAATCGAAAATCAGGCAGGCCATCAAGGGAATAAGGTCCAAGAGATTTTAGAAAGCGCATGTGGTTGAACTCTGTGTTGACAAAGGTTATGTGAAAGCCTCTATGGGGGAGGAGTTTTGCTAATTTGAGCATTGCCTTTATATGGCTTTGAGCTGGCAAAGGAAGACAAACCGCATGAGGCTTATCGGAAACTACAGGGGAAGCCATCTAAGGTTTTGTGATATAATGTATGTGCTTGTTGCATGACTTGCTCAAATCCAGATTATTTATAGGCCAACATGACCACATATCAACGACATTTATTACATAAAAATTATTTATCTTTATTATAAACATACATGATCAAACGGACTCCAAAGTTGCATCATATGGCTCCAAAGTTGCATAACATGGATTCCAGTCAATCCAATGGTTGGAATTTCTGCAGAGGTGGCCTTATTTGTACATAGCGGGTGGGCTAATATTTTATTTACATAGTTTGGACTTGGACAACTTAGCCGAAGTCATATTCTAAAAATTCAGCACTGGGCTGGAGTGGCACATAAATTTGCATCAAATACTAGTGAACCATAATCTACTTACTATGTGTCATATCTTGTGAAAATTGCACATAATTGCTACTATAGGCCTAATTACAAAACCTAACACAATCCTCAACAAGCAAATTAAGAATAGACTGGGGTGACCAACGAGGTCTAGCCCATTGGAAAAGGGTTTTAACATGCAGACTAATGATCTCAAGTTCGAATCTCCACGGCACATTGATAGTGTATGTGTGAGAACCACCCCCCCCCCCCCCCCCCCCCCCCCCCCCTCCCTCCCTTTTGTAATTTAGACTATCGCTTGTATTAAAAAATATATAAAAAAGATTGGGTTCCCTTTAGAATCAAGTTCAAAAGCTAAACAAATGGCACACTTAGAATCGAACTCAATTTCCACACACAAAATAAAAGCCACCGTTTTTTCCCAGGCCATCTGCGATCTCTTTAGAACACACCCCAGAACTGAAGCAGTTTTTTAATTGTAGGATGTGGTAATAAGAAATTATATGCTTATTTCTAACATAATGATAATCGTTTACTTTTAATTTACACTGAGAAATGTCCAACACCATATACAAGGTTTTCAAGAATCTTCCCCATAATTTGTTGAAAAATGTTTAACTTTATATTTTAATCTATTGATTTAATATATTATTAATATAATGCATCATGGTTAGTTAGTGCACAATTGTCTGAAGAATGATGAGACTTTAGAGTTGAAGGCACTTAAATTTTTCAACGAAGGTGTAAATTTCAAAATAGGTGTTAGTTAGTTAAAAAGTTAAAAAAAAAAAAAAAAAAAAAAAAAAAAAAAAAACCATAATAATAATTAAACAATATTTAAAAGGTTAAAACACCATATTAATCATATTAACAAATTCACCATGTTAATTATATACAAACTAACAAGCTTTAATCAAACCACAACAATCTTTATTAATTAATTAAAAACTAAAATATATACAAATAAATATCTATACAAAATAACCAAAACCAAAACTCAATCAATTACCCAAAACCCAAAATCCATCTTAATTAATTAATACAAATTTATAAATAAACCCAATCCTAGACATTTATTTATAAAAAAACCCAAATACTATTTAAACATAGAAACACACCCAAAATCAACAATTGTATATTTTTTGGGTGTGTTTATAAATGGGTTTTGAGTGTGTGTAATGATGGGTTTTGGGTGTGTTTATAAGGTGTTTTGGGTGTTGGGTTTTTTTATAATTTCAGCCCCCATATTGGGTGTTTTAGTGAAACTCCCATTAATTAAAGCATAAAGAGAAATTACTTCGAAATTTGAGAGAGATTAATTTTCCAAACAAATTGTGGAGGGTTGGTCCATTGGTGGATGGCTTATCTCTTGTGGTTTAGGAGCTGCCATGGCTCATGCCCACTTCACAACGCTTCTTTTGCCTCTAAAAACAAATGGGTTTCTACTAAATGAATCAAAGAATACAGAGAGGGAGAAAGACACTTTCAGGGTTTTGTTGCTTAATGAATGTAATGAAATTTATTTGTACCAATTTGAGAGAGTGAGAGATAGTCAATGATAATGAAAAAAGCGCAAAGAGAAAAGATAATGGATGATGGAGGCAAAGGAGGATTGAGGAAAAAATGAATGTGGTTGGGGAGTTGGCCGGTGTGGTTAGTGGTGGTTCAGGTGTGGAAGTGTAGGGTTAAGAGTTGGGATGATAGGGTTTATTTGGGGAAGGGGTGTCAACCATTGCTAGCTGTTGGCCCTTTCTTATTTATTTTTTTTTTTTTTTTTTTTTTTTTTTTTTTGTTTTTTACCGACCAAAACTATGTTTTGAACATATCACTTTTAAAAAAATAAAAAAAAACCAAGCAGCCCTGCGCGCTGCTGCCTGGAGCTTCTTTGGAGCAAATAATTGAACAGCTGGTGGGCAGTAGCAGAGGGGCATATTCCAGTTTCTCCAAATGATTTTCCGGCGAGAAAGATGTGCAGCTGCACCTCCTTATGCCTCTATAGATCCTCCAGTGATTGAAAGCTTGAAACCTTAATCAAAAAAAATTCAAATTCAAAAAAAAAAAAAAAAGGCTCTTGTTGCTGCTGCACTCACCTTCAAGACTTAATTCAAGTGAACCAAGTTCCTATATTCATCATGTAAGCTTCTCTCAATTTCTTGATTCTTTAATTTGAGGATTTTTTTGGAGTTTATGAAGTATCAATTAGGATTTGCAATTGACACTTATGAATTATCAATTAGGATTTGCAATTGGGGCATCAGTTTCAGTTTTTGAGTTATGAATTATCAAATAGGATTTGTAATTGATTTTATTGTTCTTGCTGTATTTTTTTATTTTTTTTATCAATGAAATCACATAGTATTGTTGAGTTTTCTATCTGCTTAGTACCTAAATTTAGCCCACCCCATTTTAAAATACTGGGTCCATCCTAAGTGGAAACGGTCGAAGGTCAATAATCATCAACAATGAAGATGAAAACAAAAAGTGGTGAAGTTGAAGGGGTGAGGTAGAGGAGAGTTTGTAGTATGGGTTTTTATTTTTATTTTTTGGTTGGGAAGGTTCACACTGTTAGGACTGGGTTAAGTGGTGTTAAATAGGTGTCAAAATTCTAAATGGGAGACAGAGAGGGGACAGAGAAAATAGAAACAGAAGATTTGAACTCCCATTTATGGGCTTATATGTGAAAAGTCCTATAATTAATTACATATGGTGCTGTATACAAGAAACGCATGCTTCACTTATAATCTATAAAATGATTAGGCTTTTAAAAGTTAATATACTCATTGTACATATAAGTGGTAATATATTATACCTCGTTTAGGACTGCTTCTCTAGGAAGTACTTCTGCTTATAAGTGCTTCTAATAAAAGCATTTTTATTATAAAAATCTTAAAATTTCATAACATATTCAAGTGCTTAATGGAAAAGCACTTGGGAGTGTTTCTTGAAGAAGCACATAGCAAATGCTTCTTTAGAAAACGCTTCTAAACTTTTCGGCAAAACATTGTCAGAAGCGCTTTTTGTTGTCAAAAAGCGTTTTTAGCATTTTCAGAAGCACTCCCAAACAGGCTTTAGTATACATGCCTAGAGTAAATACTAAACCTACATATTAGTTTGTATGGGTTAATTGTTTTATTAGTCCCTGAACTTAGACCCGATTTGCATTTGAGTCCCTCAATTTCCAAAATTGTTCTCGTGGTCCTTTAACTTCATTTTCGTTAGGACAAATGGTCCTGCCATCAATTTTGTTAACTTTTCTTTAAATGCGGGGGCAAAATGGTATTTTTGTATTAAATTAATTAAAATATGAATAAAAAATTAAAATTAAACTCTCTCTCTCCCCCTTTATCCCGATTTCTACTCCCCCCAAATTTTTGTTTTTTTTTTTTTTTTTTTTTTTTTTGTTTTTTTTTATTTTTGTTTATTTTATTTAAGTTATATGATTTATTATTTATTATTTTTTAATATAACAATACCATTTTGCCCTTGCATTTAACAAAAAAAGTTAACAAAATTGACAGCAGGACCATTTGTCATAACGAAAGTGAAGTTAAAGAACCACGGGAACGATTTTAGAAATTGAGGGGACTCAAATGCAAATCGGGTCTAAATTCAGGGACTAGTAAAACGATTAACCCTAGTTTGTATTATCATAAAAATCATAAGAATTCCTATAATAAATGACCGGTATCTTTGAACAAGATTTGTAATTAACTAATTAACAATTTGGTATGAGTATGTTTTTTCTCAATGCTAGAAGGGCCCTAGTTCAAATTGCCTTCGTTTGCTATAAAGGAAAAAGAAACAGAAGAAAATCGGTTATATGTATAATTAGTAAACTTTTTGGAAATTGTTAACTGACAAGATTTTGAAGAAATTTCTTTAAGTTACTTTAGACTTGTTTTGTTCTACTGGAATTTCGAAAAGTTCAGTCTTGAGTGAAAGTTCACCGACAAAAATAATCAGCCAACCAATAACTATTGCTATGTAAGCCTCTAGTCTTCAACCGCATGACCAAAAGTAGGTAAATTATTGCATAACTTTGCAGTTCCAAACCAAACATTCAGCCAAGCATTTGTAGGTTTGAAAAGACTACTGAACTTAGCATGTGTATCCATTAATTTTGGTACCACTTTATTGTGTGGATTGCTACTCAATTCTTTGGACCAACCTATATGTGGTGTACATCTGGAGGTAAAAACAACTTGTCGATCTAACAAATAATATAAGGTTGAAAGAAACTGGAAAAAGATCGATCACTGACTAACATGATTTAAGTACTTACATTAACATGATATCATACTGAGTTTCAATTGAAGGATTCCTAAAATGAATTTATTTGAGATTGATAATGAGGACATTGATATATAAAGAGTGCTGCTATTTCCACCCACCTGTCTTATTTTCCCACCCACCTTATTTTTAAACTTTTAAAGACAAATTTAACCCTATTGTAAAATGACTTAAAAGGACTTAAGGAAAAATTACTCGCATACAACAATTCATATATATTACAAGGTCTACTGTTATAACTAGAGAAACAATTGCATCTGATGATGATTTAATTTGGTCTTTTAACAAATTCAAGGGTGAGACATGTGAATTGGGCGAGTACTGTTGTTTTTTCCTTATCTATTTGGCTTTGTACTCTTTGACATTCCCATGTGTTAAGAATGAGTGTTTTATATTTTTCTTATTGCGAAGTTCAATAGATTTCTGGTCCTTGGATAACTTTGGAGAAAAAAGTTTATTTACAATAGTAGAAAGCTAAGAGCATAAATATGATTATACTCACAAAATCCGTATTTACAAAAATAAAAATAAAAATTACAGCAAAAAACAGTTTTAGTTTATATAGTAAACATGAGAGACAGAGAGAGATGGAGTGAGAAATGGAAAATAAGATAGAGCAAAAATGAGAGAGATGTGTGGGCCGTCAAACAGAAAAGACATGAGCAGAAAGAATAAATGAGAGAGGAAATGAGGTAATAATTAAAAGGGAATTTTAGGAATATTGGTTGGTGGAAAAATAGGATTGTGTTTTTTAAAATTTATATGATGGGTGAGAAGATAAAGTGGGTGCGAAATTAAGACAGGTGGGTGGAAATAGCAGCACTCTATATAAATTTACAAAGTAAACGATTTGAATTAGTGAAATAAATGCGGAGTGGATCCTACAAGAGTGTTCCTCAGATAAGTTATTTGAGGGATCCTTCAATAAAAGCTCTCTGCAAATATATATAATTTTTTTATATATAAAGGATATTTGAACTGCCGTGTGCAAGTCCTTTTTCAAGCAAAGTGCCATATTCATAAACCACAAAGATGCATTGGATCGGGTTTGATTTTTGAGTACATGGAGATCATTAGAGCTTAGTTTGTCTCATGCCTTTCCAAGCATTCTGTCTTCTTGTTGTCATTGTTGAATCAGTAATCTTAAGGAAGATCACAAGGTATGCGTTTGGGGTTTCTCCAGGGAATGAGTGACTATGACATCG
Source organism: Prunus armeniaca (assembly GCA_903112645.1). Lineage (NCBI taxonomy): Eukaryota > Viridiplantae > Streptophyta > Magnoliopsida > Rosales > Rosaceae > Prunus > Prunus armeniaca. The sequence goes on along the minus strand of CAEKDK010000003.1, from coordinate 17,363,780 downwards.
GTATTTCTAGGGTTTATAAGAAGAAGGATAATAAAAATCTAACCGGTCGCTGCTATCATACTAGTTTGATTTGTTAATTGTAACATAATGAATGAGCTTCCCTAACCTTAATTGAGAAGAATGAAATTGAAAAGAAAAATAAATCTAATATGTCTCTTACCTGAGCCTTCTGGCATTTAGAGTGCTTCAATTGATCCAACAAGAAAAATTGAAGAACAAGTGGAAGAGAAGGAGAATAGGGAGCTTTAGACTGATGAACATGGAAGAGAGTGATAGGAAGGAGAAGACTGAAATGAGGAGAAAAGTGATGTGAGTGTGATATAGATGGGGTTATTTTAGGAATTTTGAAATTTTCATTAAAGTCCATCACCTCTCCAAAACTGATTATTGTATTAGCTGTTTTCCCTAATTACTTTCTCTCACATCAATTATTCATAATAAGTGATTTTCGTATCTCTTACCAAACTCGGTGGGTTTTCAAAATTTTCAAAATAATCACTTATTATAACTCCAAATAAGCAATGTCAAACGAGCACTAAACAGAAAACAATTTTTTTTTTCTGGTTGAATTGTTTCTTCACAACTCAACATCCTGAAGAAAAAACATAAGCATAATATATATACAGAGTAATGCTAGAGACACCAACAATAATGTGTGGCGATTTTAGATTTTTTATGCCTAGCATCTAGTCTTTTCTTAACAGCACTTGATCGACTAAATTATCTAAGTCAATGGATGAGGAGCCATGTGGATCAGTTGCAGTTTCTGCTAGTTTCTTCCACTCCTTAGCCTTCTTTTTCATTTTCTTACCCTTCTCTCCCTCCATCAACTCTCTAACAAGCATCTCCACTCCATCTCTCTTGACATCGTTATCAATCTGCATGCCACTGCTCCATTCATTGCAAGTATAATAACAATTGGTTTGCTGGTCAGCATAAAATGGCCAGCAGAGCATAGGCACTCCTGCAGTCAGACTCTCCATGGTTGAATTCCAACCGCTGTGTGTTAAAAACCCTCCAACTGATGGGTGGTTAAGGACTTCTTCTTGTGGGCACCAACTTGCTATTAGACCTCTTTCCTTCGTTTCCGCCACAAACTCAGGTGGCAAATATGCAGATTCACCAATAACCAAATCGGGCCTAATTACCCAAATGAAGTGAAACTTGCTATTTGCAAGTCCCCAGCCAAACTCCACAAGATGTTGCGGTGTCATGACCGCTACACTGCCAAAATTCACATAAACAACTGAATTTGGGGCCTTGGAATTTAGCCATTGAAGGCATTCAGTTTCTTCTTTCCATAAACTGTATCCGATAGGGCTCAAAGAATCTTCTGGTATCTGATTGAGAAGTAATTGGATAGGACCAATGGTATAAAGAGGTGGAATCAGCATAGATGAGAGAGCATCCATAACATCTTTTTCCAAAGCATCAAATGTAAGAAAAACAACTGCTGAAGCTTTATCAACTTTATCTGTTGCTTCCATGCAGAAGTTGAACAACACGTCATCCTGATTTGTAGTTTGGATGAAGGTTGGAAGATCCCTTAGACGAATATCTTTCATCCCTGGAATCCAATCTATGACCTTGTCCAAATACCCGTTTTTCAAACAGCTCTCATCTACATTGACAGCGAATTAATGAATCAAAGAAACATTTCATTTGCAACTTTAACAACAAAATCTCGTGTCAAACTGTCTAGCAAACTATGATCTATTGATTAGGTTTTATTCTTGCATAAAAACACAAGTCAGCTGGCATCTTATTTGCATAAAATCTCTGTACTATTTATATAGATGTTTCATTCACCTTTGAGTGGGACAAGTCCTTTTTCCATCAAAGCGCGATATTGTTTAAAGCCCATGAAGCTGCTTGCAGCAACAGTGTAAAACAGCGTGATAGGGATTCCAAGTTCTTCAGCTGCTGTGATTGTGAACATGGACAAGAAACCGTCTGAAACTATGCAAGTCACCGGAGGAACACTACTTGCCGTCTCATTGAGTTTTACGAGGAGCTCAAGAAACGGAGCCAAGACCAAGAAATTTCTGAACGACTCACAAAGCAAAATGGGGTCTTGGGTGGCATCTTTATCTGATTCGGGAAGGCCATCTGGAATGGTTTCGAATCGAAAATCAGGCAGGCCATCAAGGGAATTAGGTCCAAGAGATTTAAGAAAGCGCCTGTGGTTGAACTCTGTGTTGACAAAGGTTATGTGAAAGCCTCTATGGTGGAGGAGTTTTGCTAATTTGAGCACTGCCTTTATATGGCTTTGAGCTGGAAAAGGAAGACAAACAGCATGAGGCTTATTAACAACTACAGTTGAAGCCATATCTTAGGTTTTGTTATATAATGTATGTGCGTGACTTGCTCAAATGCAGGTTATTTATAGGGCAAAGTGTATTGGGCTAGCTAGCTACCTTTCAACGGAAAAATTTTTGCTCACTACTTTAATCCAAAGTGTACCTCACTACCTTTTAAAAAATTGACACCTGTTCATGAAAATGCTCCCCTTTTCAAGCAGGCAGGTCTACTCTTTGTATATAAACACTTAAAGCTTCGATTATTGATCAAACAAAAAAAAGGTTCGATTATTGGTTCTACTTACTACCACTCACTCAATTTGCCAAAAGATTTAGTCTTTTTAGTAAGATTGGATCTCAGGATCTTCTTTAATTAAGGTTGTTTGTTTTGTCCTCGTATTTTAATTTCATGTCTTGTCCTTCTAATAATTATTAAGCCTTTGGTCGGATGACTGGTGGATATCATTAATTAATTAATTATTAAGCCTTTGTTTTTATTGTAAATACTTTGAGAAAATATTATCTGTATGCATATAAAAAGAATATATGTATACCTTTTTTACACGACAAGAAAGGGATAATTTCCCAAAAAACAAAGCATGAAATTCAAAACTAAAAGAAATCATCAATCACCATACCTATTAATTAAACAATTCGGACTTCAACCTTCATTGAAACATGTAGAAATAATTGGTAAAAGTGTTTGTCAACAGAAAGTTTCTTTGTCATAGTTCAAAAATGTGAAATTGGGCTCGATGCTTTTTATTTCTTGATTTTATTCAACTAGGTTAACTAGCTTAGATTATGAATTTAATGAATAAGTGGGCCTTTTTGGAGCATAGCTTTTCTTAATTTTGAATCGAATAATTGGGCCTAACATAATTTTCATATATGAATTTTTCATATAAAATGGCATACTAGGTAGGGAGTCGTTCTATATGGTGAGGGTGCAATATTATATAGACTATATGTACCTTCATATTAGCTACATGATTTATCTAAATAGTAACTTCACTGAAGTTTAATGAAATGATCATGTTCATATTAGCCACATGATTCATAAATTGTGCCCACCCTCTTTTTTTTTTTTTTTTTTTTTTTTTTTTTTTTTTTTGATGACCTACCCTTTATTGAATTAATGGCGATTGAAAAGGGCGATAAAATATAAACATCACACACACACACATGGATGCTAGGACTCGAACCCAGAACCTTGCCTGAGGGAGTAAATACTCCAAACCACTACACTAGTGGGTCCTTTGCGTGCCCACCCTAATATATGTATATATATTGTATCAATTGTTACATCACTAATGTCTACAAAATATGATAAATTTTTAAAATAATATAATTCCTTGACCATATTTTGAATTTATATATGCACTCATGGACACGTGCAAAGAAACATCAGTTGATCAAAACATCAAGGAAACAATTTGATCAAGACAAAGAGACAACTTCCATTTCTTGGTGATGTAAGGACTAAGGAAGATGCTATACAATAATTCGGTTCATTTACCTTCAAAATTAAAGCGTGCCCTCTTCATTTCTGTCATTTTGGGTTACAGCTGCATCATTGACGGGGATCGGGGCCCGAACACAGGTCACCAACAACACACATGAGCATTGAAATCTAGAGCTAGTGCAAACGCACATATATCGTAGTAAATCCATGCACCAAATAAACTATTTCAATAATTATCAACATAAATTCCCCTACCACTATTACATTAGCCTTATTTATAGCCTTTACAAGACTTGGGCACCAAGACGGTCCAAAATAAACTAATTAATTATAAAATCATACATAAATAATAAAAGATATCCTAAAACTACCTAAATAAGAAAATAACAATATCTTATGAAATAACTAATTAAATGGTAATTATTCATATGCTCTTGCATCAGACTCTCTTGGTTGGAAAGAATTTATCCTCGAATTCAAGCATTTGATTGAGGAAATAGAATCTTCAATTGATTCATATTAATTATGGATCTGTTAGCATCTAATTGAAACCTTCCTTACCAAATAAAAAGATATTTAGAATATTTGACCTTTTTGGAACAATTCCAATTATCTTCTGCAACCAATCTCTCATCCCAAAGAATTGTCAATCCAAATGTCATTAAATTGACAAGATTAACGGAGCTCTCGGCAATATTTCCTTCAAATGTGTCTTGCTGGTATTGCTTTAAAAGTTTATGCCCGACTTCCTCTGGGTCCAGCGCCTTCAATATTACACTAGATTCAACTTGTTTACTCTTACGAAATACTTTTTTTCAGAATTTTTCTCAACCTCAAAACAAATTTGGCAATCGTCTTCTAAACAACGATCAAATATTGGAGGTAAATCTAAATTTAATAACTTTGATGAAGAACAAGATGAACCAAAATTACTAAATCCAATTGTACCTTCAAAGACACAATGAGAATCACCGTGCCCCTCTTCACTTGACTCACATAGTGGAGTGCAACAATGAAAAGGGCTATCTCCCTCGTACTCCTCATCGAGACTCCCATGAATTAAAGTGTCGATACAAGCTACTCAGTCATGCATCCCTCCTTGGTAGAACTCTTACCTATATGTGTTTGAGTTCGTTGCATATCATGTGTTCCATAAGTTGCTGTCGCATCCTCCTAATTTTCTCCATGTCGTTGTAGTTGTCAACACGACCCTCCATCCAAAAACCTCCCCTAGAAAGTGGATCTTGATGCATTAATACTTGGATATAAGTAAAAAGATAAGGCCGAGTACAACTTGCTTGCTAGCTATTTTATGTATGCCACTACACACACAAAAAAGTGGCAATAGTTACCATTATTTGGTGAAATTTGGTGACTACCAAAAAGGGCTTTTGTTGGTGACTTAAGTGTGCGGTACATTTTAGCTATTTTGTGTGTGGTACATTTTAGCTATTTTGTGTCGTTATCTGACTATTGTATGGGGATTGAAAACATAATAAGTTTCCTCCTTCATACTTGAATTTGAATCTAGTGATTTTATATATATATACAAGTGATATTAGGGGAGGGAGGAATTGAACCTAGGATTTCGGATGCGAGGATGAATGTTCTTAACCACTTGAGCTACAAGCTCCTTACTTATCCTTAATATAATTTAAGGAGTCATATATAGGTTCGCATTAAATACTAGTAAACCATAATATGCTAACTCTGTGTCATATCATGTGAAAATTGCACCTAGGAGCCAAATCAATAGTAAGGCCCTTCTATGTGCATTCATACTATCTGTTTTTAAATACTTTGAGAAACTATAATAGGAACTCAAAATTTAGATTGTAACATATAAAAAGAACGTATGTACATCAATTCTAGTATAATAATACATATTTACTTACACATATACTCACAAAATATTCTTCAAAATTGTGAATCTTGACTGAAAATATAAAGTCTAGACTAATTTCCCAAAAAACTAAGCATGAAATTCAAAATTCAAAGAAATTCAAAGTTAAACAATTCGGACTTCAGCCTTCATTGAAACATGTAGAAAGAATTGGTAAAGCGAAAAAGTGTTTGTCAACAGAAAGCTTCTTTTTAATAGTTCAAAAGAATAATTAACATCTACTTAATTAATTGAGACAATAGCAATAAAAATAATAATTAACATCTTATGGTAAAATCTTTAGCTTTTTCTTAATAGCACTTGATTCACTAAATTGTCCAAGTTTGTGGATGAAGAACCATGTGGCCTAGTAGCTTCTTCTGCAAGTTTCTTCCACTCCATGACCTTATTTTTCATCTTCTTACCCTTCTCACCCTCCATTAACTCTTTGACAAGCTTCTCTACCTCATCCCTCTTCACATCATTACTAATCTCCATGCCAATGCCCCATTCATTGCAAGTATAGCGACAGTCCATTTGCTGGTCTCCGAAGAATGGCCAACAGAGCATAGGAACTCCAGCGGTAAGGCTCTCAACCGTTGAATTCCAACCGCTGTGCGTTAAAAATCCTCCAACTGATGGGTGGTTAAGGACTTGCTCTTGTGGGCACCACCCTGCTATTAGACTTCGTTCCTTAGTTTCAGCCACAAACTCAGGCGGCAAAATAGCGGATTCTCCAATAACAAGATCAGGTCTAATTACCCAAAAGAATGGAAGCTTGCTATTTGCAAGTCCCCACCCAAACTCCACAAGCTGTTCTGATGTCATGACTGCTATACTGCCGAAATTCACATAGACAACTGAGTTTGGTGTGTTCGTGTTTAGCCACTCGAGGCATTCAGTTTCTTCTTTCCATAGACTGTATCCCACCATTTTCAAAGGGTGTTCTGGTATTTTATTGAGATGCAATTGAAGAGGTCCAATGGAGTAAACACGGGGAAGCATAAATGAGAGAGCATCCAAAACATCTGGCTCCAAGGCATCAAAAGTATGAATAATGATTGCTGAAGCTTCATGAGCTCTATCGGTTTCTTCCATGATGAAGTTAAACAGGATGTCATCCGGATTTGTGGTACGAAAGAAGGTCGGGAGATCCCTTAAACGGATATCTCTCATTCCTGGGATCCAATCTATTACGGTGTCCAGATAGCCATTTGTGAAACAGCTCTCATCTGCAATAGTACAAATGAAATTCAATTGAAGAAACATTTTCTTTGCATGTTTAGAAACAAGAAATTAAGAGTTAACCATAAGCTAAACAACAATTGCTTCAATTAAAAGGTTATATATTTCACCTTTGAGTGGTGCAAGTCCTTTTTCGACCAAAGCACGAATTTGTTTAAATCCCATGAAGCTGCAGGCAGCTATAGTGTAGAACAGCACTATAGGGACTCCGATTTCTTCAGCTGCTGTGATTGTGAACGTGGACATGAAACCATCTGAAAATATGCAAGTCACAGGAGGATTGGTGGATGTTGATATGGCATCATTGTTGAGTTTTGCAAGGAGGGCAAGAAAGGGAGCCAAGAAATTTTGTTTTCTGATGGATTCACAAAGCAAGGTGACATCTTGTGTGGCATCTTCATCTGAATCGGGAAGGCTATCCGGGATGGCTTCGAACCGAAAATCAGGCAAGCCATCAAGGGAATTGGAACCTAGAGATTTAAGAAAACGCTTGTGATTGAACTCTGTGTTAACAAAGGTTATATGAAAACCTCTATGGTGTAGGAGCTTTGCAAATTTAAGCATTGCCTTTATATGACTTTGAGCAGGAAGTGGAATGCAAACAGCGTGTGGCTTAGTAGCTACTTCTGTGGAACCCATCTTAGCTTTTGTGTGTACATTGCATTGCAGTGCTTGCAAAAACAGATTATTTATACAGCAAAAGTGGGCTACTTTTCAACGTGTCCTATTTTGGCTCTCTGTTTTTTCCCAGTCAAAATAGGAAACTGAGGATAATGTCAAAAAAAGAAGTCGTCAAACAAATTGAGGTAATGAGATGAAGTAGCAAAGTGAAACTGGGATCTTCACTTTACCTGCAACATAAATAACTATATAGTGGTAGAAATTGTTGCTCAAGTATTTCTAGAAGTTAGTCATTGGTTGATATAGATAGTCAAATTTTCGACTAGTATAAGGGAATGTGAAATTACCTGTAGTAAAGTTAGTCATTGGTTGATAGATAGTCAAATTTTCGACACACAAATATCTATGCAAAGAAAAGTCAGTTGAACCCTAAACCCTAAACCCTTTATGGAATGCAAACATCTCAATTTTCATTGCTATAAAAATAAATAAATAAAAATTGTTCCTATGTTCATGTTGGTATTCTTCAAATTCAATATTATCTTGTATCTTTCAGTGATTAATGTTAGATCTTAAAATCATAACAGATACAACATGCTAAAATATGAATATGGTTTGAATACTTTATGTTCAGTTGTATTTTTCTCCATAAGAAGGTTTATATAGGAGTTTATATAAGTGTTTTATAAGGAAATAGATACAGTAATCAAGTAGGATAGTATCTCCTAAATATACAATGATTTGTCAATTATATAAAATAAGAAAGTAAATCCCTAAATTAATCAAGGAAATAAATCTCCTTGTTTAATTAGGAGAGTCGCGCCAACACTCCTCCTCAAGTTGGTGCATATACATCACTAAAGCCCAACTTGGTAAGTGAGTTATAAAATACTCTTCCACAAACAGCTTTTGTAAAAACATCTACCAATTGATATTCTGAGTTTATGAATGGGAGGCGAATGATCTTATTCTCAATTTTTTCTTTGTTGAAATGTCTATCCATCTCAACATGCTCGGTTCGATCATGTTGAACTGGATTATGAGCAATATCGATAGCTGACTTGTTGTCACAATGCAACTCTATTGGCTTTTCTAGTTTGAAGCCCAATTCTGTCAAGAGTCTTCTGATCCACAATAATTCACAAACTCCTTGAGTCATTCCTTTATACTCTGCTTCTATACTAGACCGAGAAACCACTTTTTCTTTTTTACTCCGCCAAATGACTAGGTTACCTCCCACGAATGTAAAGTAAACAAAAGTAGAGTGTCTATATGTAATGGACCCAGTCCAATCAACATTTGTAATCCAACAACTTCAAGATCTCCATTTTTTGAGAACATTAATCATTTCCCTGGGGTTGACTTTAAGTATCTTAAAATCCAATCAACTGCATTCCTATGAGAAACACTGAGTGATTGCATAAACTGACTAACCACACTCATAGCATATACAATATATGGTCTTGTGTGTGCCAAGTATATCAACTTTCTAACAAAACTTTGATACTGTTCCTTATTGGTTGGTTCTGGATCCATGTCTTCACACAACTTGTGATTTATCTCAATGGGTGTTAGCCAGCTTACAACTAAGCATTCATGTTTCAGTGAGTAAATCCATTATATACTTCCTTTGGGACATAAATATACCAGTTTTTGACATTGCTACTTCAATTCCAAGAAAGTACTTCAGATCACCTAAACCCTTCATCTCAAATTTCTGAGACAAATACTTTTGCAGCTTCAGTTACTCTCTGATGTCATTTCCAGTTACGACTATATCATCTACATAAACAATCAATGCAGTAAGCCTTCTTCCATCACGCTTCATGAACAAGGTGTGATCTGAATTACTCTGTGTATATCCAAAATTCTTCATAGATTTAGTAAATCTGCCAAATTATGCTATGGTAGATTCCTTTAATCCATACAATGACTTTCGAAGCTTGCAAACGTGATTCTTCTTGTCATGAGCTAAATTACATCCTAGTGGTAGGTCCATATATATACTTTTTCTTCCAAGTCTCCATGTAAGAATGCATTTTTTGACATCAAACTGATGTAATGGCCAATTAAAATTTGCTGTTATAGACAATAGGACTCTGATAGTGTTAATCTTGGCTACTAGGGCAAAGGTCTCTTGGTAGTCTATCTCATATCTCTGGTGTGTACCCCTCCGCCACCAATCTAGCTTTATATCTTTTAATGGATCCATCTGCCTTGAGTTTCACAATATAATTCCACATGCATCCTATTGTCTTCTTTCCATAAGGTAAGGGCATGAGTTTCCATGTGACATTCTTTTGGAGGGTCTCGCATTTCTTCATTCATGACTTCTTTCCATTTTGGGTCTTCTAGTGCTTCAATCACATTGTTGGGGACATATATGTTAGCCAACTGCTTCACAAAGTGCACATGCGCCTTTGATAATCTGCTTATAGATATATAATTATTAATGGGGTATTTCCCTTTGGCTTTAAGATCTGCTTTATATTGTAGTCGAGATTTGCCATAGTTTTTCATTTCTTGAAGCTGATATGTAGGCTCTGTGCCATTTAAAATCAAATCATCATGGGATATTTCATTAGAGTTATCAATTTCAGGGAAAGATGTTACTTGAATGACTCCCTCAATAGGTGATTGGTGTGGTACTGGAGCTTAAGCGGGCAAAATCTCATAAAACGATTCAATTTCCTCCTCCTGATTTTGACAGCGTTGAGACAACTTATCGTTTTTCTTTGGCGACCGGCCGTTTTGAAGCAAGTTCTCCATGTTCGAAGAACTAAAAGGGGGTGACCGGTAGCTTTCAACTGGTGACCGATCATTTTGAAGCAGATTCTCCTTGTTTGAAGAACTAAGGGGGTAACCAATCACTTTCCACTGGCTACCGGTCGTTTTCGAGCAGAATGGCATCCTGGGGAAAAAATTGAGAATTTAAGGGGAGGTCGATTCTCGATTTTCTTCTTGTGCGGCTGAAAAATATGTGTTGTGTTCCTGGAACACAACATGAGGTATAAACCTTATGACTAGGAGGATGATAACACCGATATCCTTTCTGATGAGGTGCATAGCCAATGAAAGCACACTTCTCGGCTTGCTTTGTTGGTGATCATGTATGTGGAAAAATACAACACAGCCAAAGATCTGGGGTTCCAGGTTTGGGATGGGAGGCATTTGGATATGTTGATGAAGTGTTTGAAGTGGTGTTTAGAAATTTAGGATACTGGAGGGAATCCGATTGATGAGGTATGATGCAGAGAGGACGGCTTCTCCCCAAAAGGGTCGAGGCATATTAGCATCAAAGAGAGAGGCACGAACTACTTCCAATAAATGTTGGTTCTTTCTTTCAGCCACTCCATTTTGTTGGGGAGTGTAGAGGCATGAGCATTGATGTATGATGCCATGATCTTGTAAGAACTTATTAAGATCATGGTTGAGAAATTCTCCACCATTGCGAGAATGAAGAACCTGAATTCTGGCATGAAACTGAATCTCCACCATTTTATAGAACTGTTGAAACTTGGAACTGACTTCCCTTTTATTTTTGAGAAGGGAAACCTAGGTCATGCATATGCAATCATCTATAAACGTGACAAATCATCTAGCTCCTCCTTGAGTGGTAATTTTAGTAGGGCCTCAAACATCATAATGAATAAGAGAAAATGGGACCAAACTTTTATTTGAACTTAAGGGAAAAGAAACACGATGCCTTTTGGCCAGTTCACAAATGTCACACTTAAAACTGGAATATCCAAAATGGTAAATAAGGATGGAAATAACTTCTGTAAATATCCAAACAAAACATGTCTAAGACGCATATGCCATAACTATACTTCGGCACTTTGCTTCTCAATACTAGCACCCCCAATCTTGAAAGCTTGACTGACTCAGGCTTCACTGTTGGATGCCAAGTCCAAGTAGTAGAGTTCGCCCCTCCTAATACAACAACCAATTGTCTTGCTATTGAGAATGTCCTAAAAACACAATGAGTAGGCCAAAAGGTTACAATGCAATTCAAAGCCGCACTAATTTGGGCAACTAACAATAGATTATGATGTAAGGACAGAACAATCAACACAGAATCCAAATTGAGGGAGTCAGAAAGAGAAAGTGAACCCTCCCAATTACGGGGGAAGTGATACCATTAGCATTAGACACCACCGATTGAGAAGACGGTGTATAAGAGGAAATTTGTCCAGGATCAAATGTCATATGATTAGTGGCTCCAGTGTCAATGATCCATGTGTGTTTCTTTGGTGTATTATTTAAACATAACATTGGGTACCTATTGTTACTACAAAGGCAGATGTTGGAGCCGGTGTATTCAAAACAGCAGGATTTACTGGATCTTATTCAGCAGATGTGTTGAGTGATTTGCTCCTATTCTTGCGGGGAGCTTTGAAGTGGTCCCACCAATCAAGATACCCAATAAATTCATAACAGCCAGCACGGGTATGTTTATTTCCATCACAGTGGGTGCACTTCTGCTCTAGACGAGATCCGATTGTCTTAATATGATAAGAGCCACTGATAGAGATTTGGGAGCCCCTTGGACATTGATAGACCAAGACAGCAATTTCCGGCAAACTAGTCATGGTCAGCCGTTGTTCAGCTTTGCGATGAACATATGCAAAGGTTTGGTCATGGTTTATCTTTGTGTAGAACCCCCCCCCCCCCGCGCGCGCGAGACTTGATCAAACTCAGGGTCAAGACCGGAAAGAAAGAGGTGGACACGAAGACGATCCAATTTCATAAGATGTTCAAGGCTCGCCAAAGTGGAGATTGTTAAAGTTTGCTCGCCATTAATGTAATACTTGAGTCGTGAAGAGTGAGAAACGACTAGTCTCAAGTTCATAGTCGACAAGTCGCTTTGTGCCAAGAAGAAAATTCGAGGTGCTATTTTGGAAACAACCGGTTGATGTGGCCAGAAGACCAATCACTTGGAAGCCGAGGAGAAACCTAGAGAACTTGTCTCTAAAGTGACTTGTTGCATGTGCAAAGTGACCGGTCGTCGAGTCTTCTGGAGTTCCTCTTTTTTTGAGCTTTCTATGGGTTTTAGGCAAGTTTTAGTCTAGTTTGACTAGGGTTAAGTCTCTTACTCCTAATACAAGTTTACTAAAGTTCTATAATCTATAAATAGGCACTTTAGCGCTAGGTTTTAATAACTTCAGAAATAAGGGCGTCAAATTGGGTTTGAGCCAAGTTGAGAGAAAACAAAGCTAGGGTTTGTGAGCCAGCAAAGGGGGTTTTCATTGTAACCAAAGGGGCTCTTTCTTACTAGTGAATTGCTTGGGGATCACCAAAGAGGACGTAGGCACAACGTCAAACCTCTATAAATTCTTGTGTTCTTTGTATGTGTACGTTAACTTTGTACGGCTTGTGTGTGGTAGTTGCCTAGTCCATCAACAAAAAGGTCTTGGAGTGTTTTCGCAAAACATATATCATTGAGCGTAATTAGTGAAAATCTTAGAGCAAAACAAACTTCTAGATATAGCAGGTTTTACATGCCTGAGTACAAATTGCTGGCTAGTTGATTATTTGAGACAATGGCAATGAAAATGATAATTAACATCAATATTCTTTTGGTAACATCTTTAGCTTTTTGTTAATAGCACTTGATTCACTAAATTGTCCAGGTTTGTGGATGAAGAACCATGTGGACCAGTAGCTTCTTCTGCAAGTTTCTTCCACTCCATGACCTTATTTTTCATCTTCTTACCCGTCTCTCCCTCCATTAACTCTTTGACAAGCTTCTCTACCTCATCCCTCTTCACATCATTACTGACCTCCATGCCAATGCCCCATTCATTGCAAGCATAGCGACAGTCCATTTGCTGGTCTGCAAAGATTGGCCAACAGAGCATAGGAACTCCTGAAGTAAGGCTCTCAACCGTTGAATTCCAACCACTGTGCGTGAGGAATCCTCCAACTGATGGGTGATTAAGGACTTGCTCTTGTGGGCACCACCCAGCTATTAGACTTCTTTCCTTAGTTTCAGCCACAAACTCAGGCGGCAAAATAGCTGATTCGCCAATGACTAGATCAGGTCGAATTACCCAAAAGAATGGAAGCTTGCTATTTTCAAGTCCCCATCCAAACTCCACAAGCTGTTGTGGTGTCATGACTGCTATACTGCCGAAATTCACATAGACAACTGAGTTTGGTGCCTTCGTGTTTAGCCACTCAAGGCATTCAGTTTCTTCTTTCCATAGACTGTATCCCATTGTCAAAGGGTGTTCTGGTATCTCATTGAGATGCAATTGAAGAGGGCCAACGGTGCAAACACAGGGAAGCATAGATGAGAGAGCCTCCAAAACATCTGACTCCAAGGCATCAAACGTATGAAGAACAACTGCTGAAGCTTCATGAGCTCTATCGGTTGCTTCCATGATGAAGTTAAATTTGATGTCATCCGGATTTGTGGTTCGCAAGAAGGTCGGGAGATCCCTTAAACGGATATCTCTCATTCCTGGGATCCAATCTATTACAGTGTCCAGATAGCCATTTGTGAAGCAGCTCTCATCTGCAATAGTACAAATGAAATTCGATTGAAGAAACGTTTCATTTGCATGTTTAGAAACAAGCATTGAAGATTTAACTAAGTTAAACAACAATTGCTTCAATTAGTAGTTATATATTTCACCTTTGAGTGGAGCAAGTCCTTTTTCGACCACAGCGCGAAATTGTTTAATTCCCATGAAGCTGCAGGCAGCTATAGTGTAGAACAACACTATAGGGGCTCCAATTTCTTCAGCAGCTGTGATTGTGAACGTGGACATGAGACCATCTGAAACTATGCAAGTCACTGGAGGATTGCTGGATGTTTCTATGGCATCATTGTTGAGTTTTGCAAGGAGGGCATGAAAGGGGGCCAAAAAATTGTTTCTGATGGACTCGCAAAGCGAAGTGCCACCTTGTGTGGTATCGTCATTTGAATCTGGAAGGCTATCCGGGATGGCTTCGAACCGAAAATCAGGCAAGCCATCAAGGGAATTGGGTCCTAGAGATTTAAGAAAGCGCTTGTGATTGAACTCTGTGTTAACAAAGGTTATATGAAAACCTCTATGGTGAAGGAGCTTTGCAAATTTAAGCATTGCCTTTATATGGCTTTGAACAGGAAGTGGAATGCAAACAGCATGTGGCTTAGAAGCTACTTCTTTGGAACCCATCTTAGCTTTTGTGTTTGTATTGCAATTTGCAGTGCTTGCAAATGCAGATTATCTATGCATATAAGGTAACCAGAGATAGAGAAAAAAGCTGATCAAGACAAAATTGTGGTATAAATTGTTACATCACTAATAGTCTACAAAATTAATTGTGGTTACCAATTTTTGATAGATAGTCAACTTTTCCAGCCCACTTTATCTGTGGCAAAGAAAATTCAGTTGATCAAGACAACAAGGAAACTTCTTGATCACGACAAAGAGACTCTAGACTTAGACTTTCGTTTCTTGGTGACGTAAATATCAGGAAGATAGTATACGATAATTTGATTCATTTACCTTCAAAATTAAAGCCGGCTCATAATTAGTGGCATCTTCAATTCTGTCACCCTTTTTTTATACTGCTACAATTTTTTGTTACCATTTTTCATTGCTAAAATATTTGGTTCCTCTGTATTCTTCCAATTCAATATTATCTTGTACATTTCAGTAATTTAAAACTTACAGCTGAACAAAAACTGAAGATGGTAAACATGTTGCCAGTTCATTGAATTGAACCAATAACTTCTAGGCTTGCAGCGCATGATCTTGTTAAGTTTGTGGATGCAAAGAACATCTAGCTTTTTCTTGATTGCATTTGATTCATTAAATTGTCTAAGTTTGTGGACGAAGAACCGTGTAGACTGGTGGCCTCCTCTGCCAGTGTTTTCCACTCCATGGCCTTGTTCTTAATCTTCTTACCCTTCTCTCCCTCCATTAACTCTCTAACAAGCTTCTCTACATCGTCTCTCATGACATCATTGTTGATCTCCATCCCAATGCCCCATTCCTTGCAGGTATAGTGACAGTTTGTTTGCTGATCAGCAAAGAATGGCCAGCACAACATAGGAACTCCTGCAGACAAGCTCTCAATCGTTGAATTCCAACCGTTGTGTGTTAAAAATCCTCCAACTGAAGGGTGGTTAAGGACTTGCTCTTGTGGGCACCAACTTGCTATTAGACTTCTTTCCTTAGTTTCCTCCACAAACTCCGGTGGCAAAATAGCTGACTCGCCAATAACCAAACCAGGCCTAATTACCCAGAAGAAATGCAGCTTGCTATTTGCAAGTCCCCAACCAAACTCAACAAGTTGATTTGGTGTCATGACCGTTATGCTCCCAAAATTCACATAAACAACCGAGTTTGGTGCCTTGGAGTTTAGCCATTGGAGGCACTCAGTTTCTTCTTTCCAAAGGCTGTACCCAAGAGACTTCAAAGGGTGTTCTGGTATTTGATTGAGAAGTAATTGGAGAGGGCCAATGGCATATACAGGTGGAGACATAGATGAGAGAGCATCCAAAACATCTGGCTCCAGTGCATCAAAAGTATGAACAACAACAGCTGAAGCTTTATGAAGTCTTCCAATTACTTCAAGGATGCCATTGAAAATGCTGTCATTGGGATTTGTAGTTATGAAGTTGTTTGGGAGATCCCTTAGACGAATACCTTTCATTCCTGGAACCCAATCTATCACCTGGTCCAGAAAGCCATTTGTCAAGAAGCTCTCATCTACAAAAACCCAAGTAATCAATTGAAGAAATGTGTCATTTGCATGTGTAGAAAATTCAAGTGTAAAAAACCATAAAAATCAAATAAATATATCACCTTTGAGAGGTGCAAGACCTTTTTCCACCAAAGTGGGATATTGCTTGAAGCCCATGAAGCTGCTTGCTGCAAAAGTAAAGAAGAGAGTGACAGGAATTCCAAGCTGTTCAGCAGCAGGGGTTGTGAATGGCATGAAAGGGTCTGAAACAATGCAAGTCACAGGAGGAGGAGCATTGTTGGAAGTTGATGTAACATCATTATTGAGTTTTGTGAGGAGGTCAAGAAAAGGTGCCAAGAAGTTTTTCAAGATGGAATCACAAAGCAAAGTGAGGTCTTGGGTGGCATCTTCATCTGAATCCGGAAGGCCATCCGGGATTGTTTCGAATCGAAAATCAGGCAAGCCGTCAAGGGAGTTGGGTCCTAGAGATTTGACAAGTCTCTTGTGGTTGAACTCTGTGTTGACAAAGGTTATATGAAAGCCTTTGTGGTGGAGGATCTTTGCCAGTTTAAGATGTGCCTTGATATGGCCTTGAGTTGGAACTGGAATGCAAACAGCATGAGGCTTGGAATTGGAACCCATTTTAAGATTGTGTATGTCAGAGAGTGTATGCTTGTAAGTTGTAAGTTATAATGTGTATTTTTATAGGCTAATTAACAACAATATTTATGTTGTCAATTAAACATGAACAAGGGGAAGAAAGAGCCACGCCTGAGGCAAGTAAGAAAAAAAAGAATTGTATACAAGAGTTTCTTAACGAAAAGTTTCATTACAAGATGACAACGGCCGGCTGGTTAGTATTTAAGTTCGTCTCTGCAGGCAAGAAGATTCTGTTTTGTTTTACAAAGGAATGTTCAAGAAATGTTGTGAATATTCCAAAGCTTACTTACTTGACAAAATTTAATTACTTAATACAATTAAAGGTTAAAAAATTTCAATTAATTTCTCCAACTTCCTACTTTATTTAGCCATGCAACCACTCAATGAACAAGTTTTTTAACTGAATAGTATAACACTTTATTTTTCCAAATTTATTTCTCTTTTTCTCATGTTAATTAACTTGAATTAACATACATAGGTTTAGTCAAGTTAGCTAGAACGGATGTACTTTTCACTTTGCACCCGAGTTAGAATCCCCTCCCTATAATTTAGATTAAATTAAAGTAAAATATTACTTGTATTAAAAATAAATAAAAAATTTAACCAACAAAATTTCAAGTAGGAGTTTAAAACAATTTAAATATATAAATAAATAAGGACCAGCCTGAGTCAATATACTGGCCCATTTGGCCATGCAGTCTACTACAAAATCATTAAGCCTCGACCTCCGTCCACATCAGCATAGGGGTGATCCGACCAAAAGAGAGTGGTTTATGGTTAGCCCAAGTAGTGAGAGAGACTGGGCCAATGAGTTAGAGAAAATAGTAGCCGAACTTTAAAGTGTACAACCAAAAAAAAATTATTTTTATTTTTTGGTTCAATGTGTATAAGGGTTTATAATTGGTATAAGGTTCCTGTTTGATCCGCGGATTGAACTTCCTAAGAATGAAATTCACATGTTTAATCCTACAAGATGGGAATGGAGGATGCTCATTCCCATATTTAGGAACACTAGAAAATGAGGATTAAGAATATCATTTTCTCCTATTCTCATTGATTTGTGCAATATTATAAAGAATAATGCTACTCTTACCACATTATGTGGCAGATGAGGTGAACAACATATCAATTAAAATTAATTTAAAGTTTTCTTATCTTTTATGATTTATTGACACTTTTTAATTGATGTGATTGTCCACTTCATCTGCCACATAAGGTGGTATGAAAATGTATGATATAAATGTGGTAAGTGTAGCATTACTCTATTATAAATGAAAAGTTGTTCATTTCTCCAACAACCTTTGATTTTGTATTATTAAAAGTTTTAAGGAGTGGGTTAGTCCAAAAACAATTTGCATTAAATATTTTCCCAAATTAGGGAAAAAGTTTCCCAAAGTGAGTCAATGGTACGAAATTCCCCCTGCATGGGAAGTTCATACCCATGAGTTAGGTAAATATGCACTTATCAAACATGGGAATGCAATTTCATACTCATTCTTAAGCTCCTAAACCTTGAACCATCCGATCAAGAAAAGTTTTTTTTTTTGTACAAACAATATTGAGAGAGGGGAGAATCGAATGTAAGACCAAATGCATAAGTAAATACTCTTAACCACTTGAACTACAAGCCTAATGAAAATATTCAAGTTCAACAATTTCTTTATGTTATTGTATTAATGGATTGAATCCCTCAATACACACTCCCTTAACATAATCCCCTCCTTATAAAAGCTCCCCTATTATTGATCAAAAATCAAGACACCAAATAAATCTATAGTATAATATAAGAGGGTGCAACTCCCTCCAATTCATACACACAAGAAGACAGGAGCCAGATCCTTGTCAAAAAGCTAGCCCGCCTTGTACAAAATTGTGGGTGGTGCATTTATATTTTTATGTGACATCAAATCAAAATTTGTGATTGGGACACATCAGATGCGTGCGCTGCAGCTAGATCATAGCCAAATTATAAGGCTTGGCTTATGCTCCTCTCATGCGTCCTACTTTATATGCATTTTTAGCAATTAGCACTAAGGTTGGCAAATTTTGGTTTTAGACTAAGTAAATTATGATTGCAAATATAGGCTAACAGAGAGGGAATTGAGCCTTTGGTTATTTATAATCACCTTGGGACTCCATGCCGCGGCTTTAGCCAACAGTCAGAATCCTAAGAGCATCTCCACCCACAAGGGCTAAGTCTAAGGCAAGGGCAAGTAAGGGCTGCAACTATTCACGTGAATAGTGTCAGCCTTTGCATTTGTGGTTCCACCCATGAGGGCAAAGTTTAAGGCAAGTCAAGGGCAAGAAAAAAAAATATATGCAACAAAATATAAAATTGTTATGTATTTATAGGGAAAGTGAATAAAATTGTTATGTATTTATAGGGAAAATATCCATAATTTTTTGGTATTTTTTTTTAAAAAAATTGAATTTTTTATAATTTTTTTGAATTTTTTTCGCTCACTGACGTCAGCGCCCTCGGGCTGAAGCCCAGGCGAAAGTTGCCCTTGGGCCTGCCCGGGCTGGTGGGACCCAGCCATTGCCCGAGCTCTTTTCTGCGCGCTGGAGGGGAGTTGGGCTGCCAGGGGGGGCCTTTTGCCCAGGTTTGGGTGAGCGCTGGAGTTGCTCTAAGTTCTATGCCAAATTAGAGTTTTAGATCATTCAATTGTTGGATGTGTCAAAATCACACATGTCTAATCACATAAGTTAAATGTGTCAAACAAACTCTAATTAGACTAAAATGGCAAGGTTAGCTAGATAATACGTACCTTCAAGTATTGTTTCAACATGTGAGATATTTTGGACTAACTAAGTTTTGGTCCAGTCATATGCATTCAACTTTGACCCACTGTTGTTACACTCAAACCTAATTTCAATCTAATCATACAATTGAGTTTCTTGGTTAAGAAAATAGCATGTGCCCTAATTGAAGTTTGAAATATAATCTAAATTCAACAAGCACACGTTTGGGAATGATTCTCGATATGCCAGAATCACTTCTTTGGAGAACCACCTCTCTTAAATAGTATAGACCTTTTAAATAGGCTATATTAAGATTTTATTTTATTTCAAAAAATAGTATAGATGGGCGTGTCCAATGGTTGGAGGGTCCCTTTTTTTTTCAAACAAAAAAAGTACAGTCGCCCTGCTATAATCTATGCCCATAATTTTTTTTTTAAAGTAGACTTGTTTTTACACGTGCCACCTAATCATTGGGGGTCCCCTTTTTTTATATAAAAAAAATTCGTATAGCCAAAAGGCTATAATCAGTTTTTATTTTTAAATGTATAGCTGCACTGCTATACTATTTTACACGTAGAGGCCTAGGCACGCTGCTATACCCTATAAGTAGCCTAATCGTTGGAGGGTCCTTTTTAAAAAAATAAAAAAAAAAGGTACAGCTGCCCGGCTATACTCTGTGGTTTTTAAAAAAAAATTTAAAATAAGTAGCATAATATGTATTTCTCTTTTTATTACTTTGATTAATAGTTATGTTTTAGTGATTATTTACTTAGTGAATATTAAAGGGGGGAAAAAAAGATAAATTGACTTACTATTTATTAAGTAATATAATTCATGAAGTTAATATATTTAATACTAAAAATTAATTAACCTAAACATCCTAAGTTTATTTTTTTTTAAAGATCTCTCCCGACGAAATGTCTTCAGCAGTGTTAGTTTTCGTCGGGAGAAGTCTAATAGTACAAATTTTTGCCGGCATAGACCTCTATCGACGAAAATTCATCAGTTTAGGTTTTTTAACTTTTTTTTAAAATAGTATAGCCGGTCGGCTGTACTTATTTGTGACGTGGGGGGTCTTTCTCTTTTATTTCAATCTCTAGCTACAGAAGCCAACGACAGAGCCCACCTCAATCTGCTGACCAGAACGAGCAGAAGAACGATACTCTTCTGGTGGGCTTGCTGATTCCAAGACCGTGATGATCATCTTCTGGCCTCTCTCGCAGTGCCCAGAAAACTCCACTAATGAAATAGAACAAACCAGTCCGGTGCAATGTGAACGCGGTCGCACCATTGTTGGAGAAGAAGATGGGATGAGCAGAATGGCATTTTTAGTACTCGTCCTTGGTCACCACCATCACCGAATCTTTGGTGGTTGAAATCTAATTCCATGAAAAACGATATCTATTTATATATTTAAAAAAATTAAAAAAAAGAAGAAAAAGACCCGCCTAGCTCCTAGGCGCCCGCCTAGCTCCTGGGCGCCCGCCGCTAGGCCGATTTTAGGAAAATGACTATCTAGTAGCTCAGGGCAAGGCATCGAAAAGTTGAAGAATGAGTCCATGAAAAACAACATCTATAAAAAAAGACCCGCCTAGGCGCCCGCCTAGCTCCTGGGCTCCCACCGCCTAGGCCGATTTTTCGAAAATGACTATCTTGTAGTAGTTCAGGGCAAGGCATCGAAGGGTTGAAGAATGAGATTCTGTTGATCTCCAAACTCCAACACAAGAATCTTGTAAAGCCCAACAAAAGCTTGGATATGATATTATTGGGTTAGTTTCACTGGCCCTTTATGTCTGGCTGCAATTTCTCATTGTCACCTAATCTTTCTTCAGTATCATTGATAATGTCTGAGCTCTTCCTATATCCTAGTATGCCGAACTCAGGGGGACTATTGATTTCATTTCTAATGGCAATGGGTGTATTGATTGGATCCAATGAGAAGAGCAGTGTTTGATTGGGCTAAACGCTTCAATATTATTCAAGGTGTTGCTAGAGGACTTGTTTATCTCCACCATGATTCCTGTTTGAAGGTAAGTAATATTCTGTTGGATGAGAAGATGAGCCCAAAAATTTCAGATTTTGGATTGGCACGTATCTTTCAAGGGACACAGAATCTAGCAAACACTGAGAAGGTTGTGGGTTGAATCTCGATGATAATGTGCAGCAGGGAACAAAAGTATTTCTCTTATTATGTATTTGACAAAACTCTGATAGATGGATCTCTTCAGAAGGTACACTAAAGCTTATGTATTCCGATCGAACAGGGTGAGAACTGGAATCTTAGCTGGCAGGCCCAAAAGAATCCATGTGACCATTATGGAACATGTGGACCTTTTTGGGTTTTGCAGAGCTTCTGAATCTCCAATCTGCAAGTGTTTGAAAGGGTTTGTACCTAAGTCACATGAGGAATGGAGCAAAGGAAACAGGACAGCAGGGTGTGTGAGGAAAACAAAATTGTTTTGTGAGAGTAGTACACAAGCAAGTCAGACACTTCGAGAGGAAAAGGAGATGGGTTTTCGAAGATGGTACGGTTGAAACTACCATACCATGAATATATCACGTCTTTGGATGCTGAAGAGTGCATGATACAATGCCTAAATAATTGTTCTTGCTTGGCTTATGCATATGTTAATAATATAGGGTGTTTGGCCTGGTCCAAAGACCTTATTGATATACAGGAGTTTTCCTCTGACGGAGTAGATCTTTTTATTCTCCTAGACAGTACAGAAATAGGTAAATAATATTGCTTCCACAGCTTTAAGTATAAATATCTTTTCTTTTCTGTCTCACACTGTTTCCATTACAATTTCATTTTTTTCAGACGAAGGAAATCGAACCAAGTTAATTGTCAGCCTGATCACAGCTATTGGTTTAGTATCTTGGGTGCCATGGTGTTTGGTTTGCACAGATTGCGAGCTAACCAAAAGGGTAAGAGAGAGAGAGAGAGAGGGGGGGGGAGAGATACAATTCATTTGTATAAGCTAACAAAGAAATTTTGATGATTGTTATCTGACTCAGTATTTGATTGTTATATTTGTCAAATCAGGAAAAGTCAAAGTAACAACAAAGTTCTTTAAATTGACTGATACTTAGACTTCAAGAGACACTCTTCAAGATATATTAGAAACCAAGATCCAGCTTCCATCTCAAAGGATGGTCAATGATACCGTACGTACAATGAGCCAGTAATTCGATGAGGCAAAGGTTTACTGAACTTATCCCTGTGCAAGTATTATGATTCTGGTTTGTAATTATCTTCCAAGATTATCATTATGCTAATTAAGCACGAACGAACCCAATAATTTGGGCACGATCTACTGTACAAGGCCTTCCTCAGTCAGAAAGATGCCAATGTTGCTGTTGCTGATCATGTGAGTGAGTGTACATATAGTCCTATAATATATAGGATAAGTATACATGTATTGTGCTCATCTGTATTATGTACGTAGAAAGTAATTTAATATAAAGTGATATGCAGGGTGTGTCCGTCGGTTTTCTTTTCTTCAATAATATGGTGTTGAGTTGGAGAAAGGGTAAAACTGGCAATTAATTAAGTTCATAAGAAAATGTTTTTTTCTCTTTAGTAAATTTGGCTTACACCCTTCAAATTCAATTTGTCATACCTAAAACCCTTCACTTTTTGTTCCTATAAATAATACCCAATTTGTATAAGTAAAAACCCATGACTAGGATTCAACTCAGCAAGTTACCTAATTAAGTATAAAATCTGATTTATTGTACTTTTTAGATTCCAAAAATACCCCCAACTAAGCCATTATTGCATTTTGTATATTAATGTAGGAATCAATAAGGAAACAATTTTTAATTGGATTGTATATAATGACAGATGTTGAATTTTGAAAGATCTCCAAATGGTTGTAATGGATGTAGGAATTAATTTTGAAACATTTTTTTAAAAAATTTAACAATAAATTCAAATTTGGGTAATCGGTTTGTTTAATAAAATGTTTATGTTATTTTCTTTTTATGAATTATACATGACTAATAATCCACTTTATAATTGTTTATGAATAAAACTATACATACTAATTATGTTGAAAAAATAATGTACCTATTACTTGTTTGTTTTATGAAAAATATAATTTACCTAGTATGAAAAGTGTACATAATTATCTATTCCAATATACCTACATTATACGACATCCAATATACCTACATTAATTTTAATGTACTTACAATTAGGATTTAGGTATTATATGTCATCCAATGTACCTACCATTTGAATAATATACCTACTACGAATAAAGTACCTATTATTTATCTAAATAATGTACCTATTTTTTATCTAAATAATGTAATTTATTTTTTTTCTATAAATAATATAGCCTTTTTTCTCTGAATAAAGTAACTATCATTTGTTTTATTAAAAGTAATTTTTTTAAATGAACCTATTTTCTCTCTCCAAATAACTTACCTATTTTTTTCCTCTAATAATGTACCTATTTTTCATAGGTACATTAATTATTGGATATGTAATTTATTGGATACCTATATTTTATATGTATATATTTATATTATAATTTTCATAAGTACATTATTGGATATGTAATTTACAGATTTTTTTTTGTTTGAAATTTTAAGGGGCGAGATGTGAGAGGGAATGACAACTATAAGAAATGGGGTGATTGATATGCTATTAATAGGGAGTATATTAATTACAATTATGACAGTTAATGAAATGCTTGAAATAAATTATAAATAAAATATGAAGTTTAGTGGCAACAATGTAAAAACATAGAAATACTACGACCTCTTATATTCTACTGGTCATTTAAATTTGAAATTGGGTTTTACACATAGATTTATAGAGTGATGGGTATATGTCTAGGAAATAGAAAATGTATGGATCTATATTGGACAAGCCCTTTTCTCTTTCTTGAAAACTTCAACCAGGTGTAACACTACAAAGAGAGAGCGTGAAATCACAGTTCCTCTAAGCTAAAAAGGAAGGGACTGACTGAGTGAGGACCCAACGATCAGACTTGCCCAAAAAAAAACTCAACAAGCAGATTTGAGGTGGTGACCTAGACGATGTTAAGGCAGCTACCAGGCTAACAAGGAGAGATATAAGACCCATAAGTATTTTGTGAAGTCTACAGTATGGCCGCTGCTACACCAACCGTACAAAGTATCTTATGGGTCTTGAGTCTCTCCTTAACAGCCTGCCCGCTGGGTTGACCACCTCAACCAAGGGAGGTGGTGAGTTCCGGATCCATTTGCTTGTTTTTTCGGCTTTCTTCTCAGGTAGGTGCAATGGGGTTGTGCTGCTGCTTTCTTTTTGACTGTTTTTATTTGTTATTGTTTAGGTTAATTTCTTCTTCTTCTTCTATTCTTCTTCAAGTGCATGATTGATCATGGAAGGGAGTTGTTGTGTTTTCAGGGTGACGAGAGGAGGGCGAGAAAGAGCAAGGATTCATTCCCTTAGATTAAACCGAGACCCCCAAGCCAAACCAAAGTGACTTGTGAGAAAAAGGGCAAAAACTATTATATTGAGCTGAGTGATACCGGAGCACATGATATGTGGCCATTGAATTTGGACCTTACACATAATTTGTCATCCACTATGATATCATAATAGAATCACAACATTCAATTAAATACTTTCAGACAATTACTTCTTCTGAGATGTGGATTGATATATAATGCCATTTTAAAGTATATTTTTTGTCCATCATTAAGGTTAATTTTGTTTTGAATAAAAACAAAAGGTTATTATTGTTATATCACAGTCGACCCACCAAGACCAAACCAAGAATCTTGTACTGTTTCAAGTCAAGCGTACTCAAGAAAACAAAACAAAACAAAATACAAAGAAATTATTAGTATTTGGATTCTTGATCATGACTCATCGTGAGCGAAATGCACGTATGTGTAGTCATATCATATCACTTATGAAGCTATGATCACTACACTTATTATTAGCCAGAAGCCAGAGCATGGAGAAAAACTTAGATGCACATGCACCTATGTGTTGCTGTAATTACAAGATATAATACAAATTAATTCAGTCGTTAAAGGCATATCAACTATTATAATGAGATAAAATCAGAATATGATGGGGCGGCACATAATAAAATTAGAGAAAATCAGGCTGATCACGATTTGGAAATAAGAATGAGTTAAAAAGAAATGAAATTAGCATATATGATATCAGGAAGTAGCCTTTTTCTTTTAAGATTAGCAAGTGATTCTGGGCATAAGCACCTTCTATGTGCTTCTCCATAAAATCACTTAAATCCACTTGAAGTGATTCTCCACAGAAGTGTTTTTTGGCCTATCCAGAATCACTCTCAAATGAGCCCAAAATAGAAACAGTTGAAATCCGTAATGACACGCAAGCATGGCATGTGCATAGATGGTGTGACATATATATAACAAAAGTTCAAAAATACTCCAAGGCTTCACATTATAATAGAGGAAATATCACATTTTTCACACACCACAACCGAAATATCTGCCGTTCCCTACCACCTTGGTGGTTGCTTTAAAATCTCATTTTGCCTTCAAAACCAGTAAAAAACCAAACAAAGCCGCAACATCTCATAGGACTTCCAACTTCCATTTGCACATGACTGGGGCTATGGCCCTTCAGCTCATGCTTTTTGTAACGTAAAGGGCAAAACAAAATTAAATTTGAGCACGAGCCGACAATGTTCATGTGCCTAAATTGAATGAGAGTAACTTTTCCTTGGAGAGTAGTTAATTAGGTGCACGTTGGCAAATTGGCTTGAGTGTGACTGCGAAAATTAAGTACTATGATGATATGTTGCATGTGAGCCGCAATGCCTATGTTGTATGACAAGGACGTTTTGTGGAACAAGTCCCATCCCCATTCCTTTTATGTTGCTTAATTATTTGTCCTCTCACTTCAATATTCATTTCCCATTGCATACAAATCTTAAATAAATCCTAATCATAATGCAATCATTCGTAAACCACACGTATCAATTACATTATAAATATCTAGTAAGTCTGAATCATTTGGTGTTGGTGAATTTAAAAGAAGAGAAGATATCAATAGATATTTTTGTTGATAGAGATTCGAAATTCGTTTGCGAAAAAGAACACGTGTAATAATATAATAATTAACTCACATAAAAAGTAAAAATACAAGATATAAGTCGGTTAAAAAATATGCATGTGTAATAATATGATTAGACCACGTCAAACGGGAAGATAAATAGATGGTAATGGGTGAGAAATCAAGCATTATCCCTTAAGCAAATGAAATATCTTAATTTTGAGCATTTTGTCTCAATCTCTAGTGCACGCAAACCACATTTCATACAGCATCCCTACAAATTCGAGCTCCTCATAAAGTGCAACGCCTTCCTTTTATAGTAAGAGGTTTGAAAGGCAAAAAGGCAGCCACCAACACCAAAGAGCATGCGGAGAAGATATTTAGTGAAAGTTCAGAGGAGAGAGTGTGTGTGAGTGCATTTTTTGACACATGTATATCGTTTACCACGTGTGGAAATGCCTCCAACGATATTTGAAGCGCATTTGGTGCTTGGCTTATCCAACAGCCACTTCCCTCAATATGGCCTTGAAAAGTTCTCCCTTCGTATCCTAGTACTTCTTCTCTCTCCTCTTGGTTTTTCAATTGCATTTTTAGCTTTTAACTTCTCTCTCTAGCTCTGTCGAGCATCTGCAGCTTGGACCTTGGCCTTTCTCCGATGTCCACTCCTTCACCGCCGTTGGAAACTCCAATGTAAGTTCATCAATGCCACTATGTTTTCCTGCACAAATGCTATAACAGCTTCTCACACCCGCACGTGAGTGATTGTTAATCGTTAATGCCCGCGTGGACAATTTAGAAAGCAGAGCTATTTCATTCCTATATATCATGCCAAGAAATCGAAATGATCAAATAAATTATCATTGCTTCTTCTTCTCTCTCTAGTGTTGTCGTTGTGGTTGTGTTTGTTGAATTTTGAATTGATAAATGTTGGGATCCAAAAGGAGATTTCAATTGGCATCTCTTTTCTTTCCCTGTATCTTTCTTAGGGGCGACTGGACTCTGGACCAGCAGCAGCAAATTACCATTTTTTATAATGGCCAAGTTTTCGTTAGCGACGTGACTGAACTTCAGGTACTTGATAATGATCTCATAAACTAACTTCCGCATCACTTTTTTTTTCCCCTTTACGTAGATAACCTGACATGTTATATTTGTGACGTTAGGACCACTGACTAGATCGAGTCATGCTACGCATCTTCGTACAACTAAAGCAAATAAAACATAATTTAAAATTTTCATTGAAATAACAGAAACCTATCAAGTGGTTTAACAACTAAGTTTTTGATTTCATGTAGGCTAGGGCCATGATTTTGTTGGCAGCTGGAGATATGGCAGAAAGGGGGATATCAAGTGTGTCAAACGCAGCGTTGCTTGCATTGCAGTCTCAAATATATGGGCCTCCAGGTGTGTCCATGAAGAGGTCTCTTCAGAGCTTTCTCCAAAAGAGGAAGAAAAGAAGTCAAGAAGCTTCTCCATACAACAGCCTACAATAGTATATTATATATTATTATAGCATTTGCTGCAATTAATTAATTCTAGAGATCAGTTATTTGGATTTAATATGTATGCCATAATGTCAAGGCCAATGTGACATGATTATGCAGCCCCATTTTTTTCAATATGCTAAATTGCCAAATGTACAAGTTTTACTGCCACAAGTAATTGGCTTATTAGTGAAAATAATTAGGAGGTTTTTCCCTCATTTGGAAAGAAAAAAAACAGTGAATTTTTTTTTCTTTT
This sequence comes from Prunus armeniaca, assembly GCA_903112645.1. Lineage (NCBI taxonomy): Eukaryota > Viridiplantae > Streptophyta > Magnoliopsida > Rosales > Rosaceae > Prunus > Prunus armeniaca. The sequence continues at coordinate 17,335,401 of CAEKDK010000003.1, read as the reverse complement.
TCTTTTTGCTTTTGATGAACATTTCTCGAACATTTAGAATATTAATTTCAGTTAATAATTAATTGTAAATCATTGAATTTTCATATAACAACTTGAGAAATTATGATGTATTTAGATACAAAAAAGATGAATTCACCCTACAAATAACTGGGTCATATGACCGACATTTAGATATGCAAGTCTCAATATTCAACGAGGAACTGTGTTGAGGGGTTACAATGAGACCGTTCAATCTAACAATTCAATAATACCTCCGCACTTGAGTCTGAATCAAACAACAATTAAGAACCCTCTCACTGTTAACCTCCCATTCATTCTAGCCTCCTGCTTTAAGTTTAACAGAGCACGACAATACCCAATAATTTTCTCTCACCTAACAATTCTTGGATTTCCGTACAAATTTATGTTGGGCCGGGCCCATCGAAGATATACATTTTTATGTGTAACTCATCGTCCTCAATTGACCATACGAGGGAGCCGGAGGGTTCTCTTCTTCATCAGTCAGTCACCAGCAAAAGCTAAACACTAACACCCAACAGTGCTTGTTTGTCAGTATTATGTCGTCTGTCAGAGCCGCAGAGAGAGAAATGCATCGAGGAGAGGACGAAGACGACGAACGACGTCGTCAGAGGAAGCTAGAAGAAGCCCTCGAAGTCAAATCGCTCAGGCGCATCATCAGCGCCTACCTCAAGTACCTCTCTCTCTCAATTCTTAAACACTTAAGTTTGATTTCAAATTTGTTGATTTTCTTATATGATTTTGAAAGCTTGATGCTTTCGTCACTGTTATTAATTTCAACATCAAAATTCACAAGCTTTAAGTTTAATGGTTGCTGTACAAATTGTCTTCAAATGTTTGGAAGGAAAAAAAAAGGCTTTCGGTGCCTTTAGCATTGCCACATTTTCAGCTGAAATATATCTTTGTTATATTATTTTATATTCTGGTCTATTTGCTTGTGTGTAATTTCTTTATCAAAATTTCATTCACTTTCAAGCTCTGCTATGGTTTTGAGCCCCTTTGATCATGTATGGTGTTGTAGCCTATTGTGCCCCTTTGTCACATAGATGTCAAATGTCTCTCTGAATTCTGATGTATTGGCATTGGCTTGGTTTATACAGCTACCCGGAGGCAGCAGAAGAGGACGTGAGAAGATATGAAAGATCTTTTAAAATGCTTCCACCTTCCCATAAGGTACTAATATAAGTTCTTTTGTATCTTTCACTACCAATTGGGTTAGAGTAAGTGAGTTGCTATTACACTATCTTCAATTTTTATTGCAGGCTCTACTGTCCCACTACCCTTTAAAGTTTCAAAGACTAAGACGGTAAGTTCTCCTCGAGTATTTTCATCGCGTTAGTTTTTAAGTTTCTAATATTTTGATAACAATCCAATGACTGGCACATATATTCTAAATTGTAACGTGTATCGGCGCAGTGCCTATGATGTAGATTTAACGGTGGAGCTAGCAAAGCTTAGAATATTAACACTATGTCCAATTTCTAGGTAAATGTGGGGGAATTTGCTTACAATTAACACAATGCCGTAGTATTATAGAGTCTTAGTGTGTTTAAAAATAGCTGGTGCCTTTATTTATTTGAACTAAGGATGCCCAACATAACATGTTGTAACGAATTCTGTGAAATAGCTTAGGGGCTTTCTGTTCAAATATAATTTTTTAAAAAAAAAAAAAAAAAAAAAAAAAAAAAAAAAAAAAAGTTATAGTTTAAATAAAATAATGGTCTGACTGGTTAATTATGCAGGTGCATTTCAGGTAAATTCATATTTCATTTTTATCATGCTTCAGGTTAGTTCCAACATCCCTCTTATCTTGTTTTCTTTCTAAAACTTGATTCACTTAATGATGTTCTGATGACCTTTTGATATTGCAACACTTCATGACTTCTCAAAGGACTGACATTATGTGAGCGATTCCTCAAACTGGTGTAATTGGTATTAAGGTATCTTGACTTCTTTTGTCTCCCCAAAATTATATTACATTGCAGGCATTTGAACCCCCGCTTGATTTGAGCCAGGACACAGATGTCCGTGATGGCCCACATCTTGAACGCGTCTCATATAACCACGATGTTTCTGGAGTAAAAAGTGTTCGCTCTTCTCAGTCTAACTCCACAAGTGAAAGAATGCATATCTCCAACTCAGATCAGGCCTGTTGTGGGGAAGGGAGCAGTGCAGTCTGCAGTTCACCAATAGGGGTGACTACCAAAAAGGTTTCTGCAACACTTACATGACCACATTAGCTGTTCATAAATGATAATTAAATGTATAAGGTTTCATCTTCAATAAAAAAATGCATAGTTTGCTTCATCTCTGTCTTTTTTCATTTAGAAATTTGACCTCTGTAGATAACCACAGGAGGTAAACAATGAAGGTCATTGTGATTCCATCACTGAGCGACACGCTTCAGGCAGGGAATATAACAGAGAGATGCATAACTGTGATGGGAATGATGCCATTGATTCCAATGGAGATGTATGAGTTTTGGTTTATTTCTAGCTGTAATACTTCACAACTTATTTGAACATGTTTTTGACTGATATGAACTAAGTTAATGTGTTTCTGGGTATTAAATACTGAAAATTTAATCAACTGGGACCACATTGTGCCTCACCACAACTTACTTTCTAAATGCACTGTATGTGTCGCTTTTAAATTTTTTATCCTTGTCCAAATTTTTCAATTGAAAATTGTACCTATCTTGGTGTTACAAATTCAGGTGTCCTCACCAACTCGTACGTGGTTGGATCCATCATTACAGTTACATGTTCCGTTAGTTGATGTTGATAAGGTATGTTGGAAATCTGGTTCAATGAGACTCTTTTCTTTTCTTTTCTTTTTCTTTAAATAAGAAGAAATACAACCAGTACATGCGTCAAATTTAAGTTTAATGTCCTATTTTCTTTTTCCCCCTACAGGTTCGTTGTATTGTACGAAACATAGTTAGAGACTGGGCGGCAGAGGTACTTCATGATTTATCATTGATTTCTGGGTTCAAGGTTATCACATCTGTGGATCCAAGTTTTACTTTATTCTGTTATTATATTTAATACAGGGACAGAAAGAACGTGACCAGTGCTACAAGCCTATACTTGAAGAACTTGATTCACTATTTGCTGATCGCTCTAAGGAAAGGTACTATTATTTTCTGTTGTTGGTTTTATTTTTTCATATGTGTCTTCCTGTCGTTGTATTGTTTCTTGACCGTTGTAAAGAACAAATTACTATTTCTTAGTGTGTGAGTGTTTTTTTATTCCTTGTACTTTACTGTATATGCTAATCGTAAATTATGTTGAACAGTCCTCCTGCCTGTTTAGTTCCTGGTGCTGGACTTGGGCGACTGGCTTTGGAAATTTCATGTCTAGGTGTGTATACATTGTTCCGTTGCTAAGAATTCTGCTTTTCCATATATTCACACTCATGGCTATTGTTTCTCAAATTCTATACAGGTTTCATAAGCCAGGGAAATGAATTTTCATACTACATGATGATATGTTCAAGTTTTATTCTCAATCAGTAAGGATGTCATGACCCTTTTCTTACCACGGAAGAGAGTTTTTAATTTTTAGCAATAAATTCTTTGTCCCATATATTTCATTTTCCTTCTCTATGCTGTTTTTTTTCTTTTCCTTAGATGGTTTTGTTTTGTTTATCAGTTCTCGAACTGCTGGGGAGTGGACAATATACCCTTGGATCCACAGCAATTGCAATTCACTTTCAGATAGTGACCAACTTCGTCCCGTTTCAGTACCAGATATTCATCCAGCAAGGTATTGATGCTGCTACTTGGGTTCTTTTCTTTGAAGTAATGCTACGGAAGTGTCATTTGTTGGCATAATTTCAGTTCTTTAAAAGCTTTGAAGGCGTTTATTCAAGAACCTTTGAGTTACATTGAAGTTGAATGGATACTGTTGATGGGATACTCTTAGACATCAGTTTTATTAGTGGCCTAGAAAGAGTTGACAATGGTTGCCATTAAGTTGTAGTAAAACTCATAGAAACATTCCCCTCACAATTTTTCCCCTGCTTATACCGTCACAGTTGACTGGACCATATAAAAGATCTCCATTTTACTCCAATGATATGCTTTTTGTAATATGATTAATACGCTTGTAAGATAAAATTTTAACATCCCAGAATGTTTATTCTGAAATTTGATAAATTGATTTATAAAACGTTGGCATACTTTGTTTTTTGTTCGAGGATAATTTTGTTTTCCTAAAAATTTCCATTAGGATTTGTTTTCCAATAATTGTAGATTTTCTTTCAAGCAGTGCAGGGATTACCGAAGGCTTTTCTATGTGTGGTGGTGACTTTGTTGAGGTTTATAATGATCAAAACCAAGTAGGTAAGGAAATCTCTATGTCATAATCGTGGGTTTCTTATATTTAAACATTGTAATTGATGCTAATGATTAGATATTTTGAGCACCTAGTAGTAGTAAATATCATGAGAGATTTATCATTAACGTCTATAGTATTTCACATCACGTACAGGTGTTTGGGATGCAGTTGTGACCTGCTTCTTTATTGACACGGCGCACAACATTGTCGAATACATTGAAATCATATCAAGAATCTTGAAAGATGGTGGAGTAAGTTCCGCAATCAATCCGGATGACTTTAATTTTGTTCCTGTCTTATAGCTTTATTAATGCCTTAATTGATTGGATGACAGGTTTGGATAAATATGGGCCCACTACTATATCACTTTGCTGAGATGTATGGGCAAGATGATGTAAGCTTCCTGTCAATAAAGCACATTTCGCTTGCTCACATGCTCTGAGGAAGGCCAGTGTTTTAAAATTGTTTTTGTTCATTTTATAGGAAATGTCCATTGAACTGAGTTTGGAGGATGTGAAGAGGGTTGCTTTGCACTATGGATTCCATTTTGAGGTAACCTCATCCCAATTCTGTCTTGTTGATTTAGCATCATTGGATGATCATACCCGTATAAATTGACTTCTTTCATGGACTGCAGAAGGAAAAGACCATTGAGACAACCTACACTACAAATCCTAAGTCAATGATGCAAGTAAGTCCTACCATATGTAGTGGCTTTTTTCTTTTCCCCCTCTTTTTAGTCTCCTTTTACTGTAGTAATCTCTAGCGGGAGCTTTGCATATAAATCCTTGGACACCGGTAATTTCAGATGCACCCCTTGTAGGGGCATTGCTCTATACAGTAGGAGCCCAACTAACGTCAGACTGCTGGTTTTAAAGATATTAAAATATTATCATACCAATAATTAAAGAGAGATTAAGTTCTCAAGTTGTTTAGGACTTTGACACGTGTTCAAAGCCGACGAGGAGTTGTTTTTATATACCTTTGCCGCTTCAATCAACTTAAGGTCCTTTTTCCTTGCAGAACCGATACAATGCTGCATTTTGGACAATGAGAAAGAGATCAGCAATAGCAACGGAGCAAGCCACTCCTTAGGTGCTTAACATTTCACATGCTTGCTGGCTAGCTAGCGACTAGGTCTTTGTCAAGTTGATAATTATATATTATATATATATATTTCGTGGTAATTTACCACACATTATGTTAACGAAGTGCCGTTGTCTAATTATCTGTGACTGATTGAAAGGCATTTTTCGGATGTGCAAAGTTATTGAGATCGTGGCTAAATGCAACCCTTTCTTTTTTAATTGTTCTTGATTATTAGATTTTCCCTCTGGCGGAAGCTAAGAGCACAATACATTTTTTTCAACTCAAATTATGCCACATTAATATCATGCCTTATTCTCGAAATAAATTCATTCCTGTCAGGGAACAAGCCTAGCTAAGCTACAATAATTCTTCACCCTTCCCCCTCCAAAATTTATTACAATCCAAGCCAAATTGGTGCATGCCCCACATTATTATTGTCACAATTTTCTGTATAAAAGCTTTACCCTTTTCTTTATCTTTTCCCACCTCAGGTTAAATTAATTATTATTGTGAAGAATTTCTTTTCCAAACTTTACCTGAAAAATGCTACGCGTGTTGCCCAAACAAGAATATTTGTTACGGCGAAAAACCTAAGACTCAAAAAAAATGACAATCTGAAATGCTGCGGAGCACCGAAAAGGGAAGGGGGAGAGAGAGAGAGAGAGAGAGAGAGAGAGAGAGAGAGAGAGAGAGAGAGATCATGCTGACTGATACAATAACTGAATATGAAATATCAGAAAATGAGCTGGAACAAAAGGAGTTTTGAAGGTTCTGTAAGACTACCCTGTACATTCTATCCCTATGCTTCCAGTTCAACACAGAGCACCAAAATAAAGCTCCCAGAAGAACCAACTTCCAGACTCAAACTCCCCTCCATCCAGCATTCCCATCATAATACACATTTATGCATTGACTATGAATTCACCAAAATGAGCATCACATGTTTTCTTAATTTTCAGAACAGTAAAAAGTAGTTAACAACAAATAAAACCGAAGCCTTTAAAATTACTTCGACAAAGAAGCACTCCCCCATACTGCCACGTCCCTCCTCTCAAGCAGATTCACTTTGTGAAAGCGGCTGAAATGCACACGGTTGTGTACTGCCACATCCCTCCTCTCAAGCAGATTTCACTTTGTGAAAGCGTCTGAAATGCACACAACCACCAATGATGGATCATGTTTTTGAGAAACCTTCCGGAAAACCTGTAGTTCTCCACTATCCCCTCACTGATTCAGAGTTCATTTGACCTCCACCCCCGCCGTGGGCATTAAGATCAGCAATAGGCATTGACCTTTGAGCAAAATCTGACAAAAGCTTCCGTTGACGCTCATCAGTGTGAGGAAGACTAGCACGTAGAAGCTCCACTGGCATTTCACGATGGATTGCCTTGGTAGCCTCTGAACCAATAACTTCTGTGCTTTGCTGAGGCTGTGTAAATATTGTTTGTACTATAGTTTCATATTTACTCAAGCAATACTTGGTAAGAAGACCAAAGAATTCATCAAAGGATGCCTGCCAAAGGGCACGGTTAGGCCTGCTGCAGTTTCCAGCAGCGTGAGGGTCACTTAAGATTTCAGTTGCCCTTTCAAGAACAGATTTTAGAATAATAGTGGCCCCATCTCCAGAAGGGCTTCCAAGGGGTCGGAGTGGGGGCTGCTCTGATGAACAAACTACTGCAACGAGACAAGCACTTAGTGCACGAAGATCCATACCATTAATGCACGTAGAAACTGTCTTTGCAAGATTAGTAGTTGTCTCAGCGGCTCCAGAATCAGATGGTAGGCCACCAAACAAAAACCTTAAATGCCGGAATATTGTCATACAGACAATACGGGCAAGCTCACTACCAGGGAAGAGAAGCTGAATATACCTAGAAAGGAATTTTCGGCCCTTAGGAAGAGACACTAACCGTAGGAACACAAGGTCATCCTTTGGAGCCAGCCCAACTGCATGGGTGCCTTTACCAAGTGGATCGACAAGCTGAAGTGATGATGCCAACCCTTCTAACAAGATTTGCCGCCTTCGCCTGAGTTGAACCCCACCATCTTGGGGCTGACCATGCTGTATAAGTCGATCAATATCATCAACATCAAGGAGGAGACAAAGGCCATCCTCAACGGCAATTCTAGCAGCAAGCATTGGTTCCTGCTCCAAAGGCTTCTCAGAGGCCTGTTCACCATCACCAGAACCAGAGGGAGGGTCAACTTCAAGGAGGGGGCGAGGCCTACGTATGGAAGATAGAGGAATTCTCCCAAGAGCATCAACAGAACTATGAGTATGCTGATCACTACTATTACGACCTCGGGAAGGGAACTCTCTCAGATGAGATGGGCAGAAAGGTTGTTTTGACCGCGACCCAGCTGATTTTTTTGAAAGACTTGCCTGATGGTAATAATCATCGATATATGGGTCGTTGCTATGTGTCGCAGCATGCTGCATCTTAAGAATACTCTCTATCTCTTCGGATGTCATGTGCTTAGACCTGAACTGGATCCACCCACTCTCACTTTTCTGACTACCAGTATCAGAGCCTTGAGAATAACGCTGTTTTCCTCTATGTTTAGGTCTATGATCTCTTGTGTCAGACAACCCATGCATTCCCTTATGTGAAGGAGAAGGATGGGTACTATAAAGTTGCGACTGCATTGCTGCAAAATGGGCCAAAGATGGCTGAACCGAATGGTGCAATCTCTGCTGTTGTAACTGCTGCTGAGCTGACAGTAATTGTGGGGACAGAAGTCCATTTTGATGAGGGTGCTGTTGCTGCAGTATATTGTTTATGATGCTGGAATGATCCCCATGCAAAACTCCAGAATGCGTGGCCCAATGATTTTGTGCCCTGCTATTGAAGGGAAGGCCAGGGTTGGTAAACTGAGGCATGTTCCCTCCATAATGCAACCCATGAGGTAAACCAGCCATAAGAAGATTAGAGTTAGATAAAGGAGAAAGGTTTGGGGCAGAAAAGGGCAACTGGGAACCACCAGCAAGAGTAGAAATATTCAGCTGGTGGTGTGGTGAACCCTGCTGGGACCTATTTCCAGGAGGTGGGAATGATGTGAACGTTGATTTGGGCATTAAAATTGGTTCACTGGTGAAGTGATGCTGGACAGGCTGCTGCTCGGGGTATGAGGATGTTCTGTACAAAGGTTTTGGTTGTTTTGATTCGGAAAATCGGGCAGAAGAAGGCTGGGGCTGTGACGACCACCTCTTACCTTCCTGGGAACTTTCTGTATCAAACATATGCTGATCTAACCAGTTACTGAAATCTCCATCTTGGGCCCAATCAGCAGCAGATGAACCTGAACAGAACTACGCGTTAATAAAACAGAAATAAAACTCCGAAAGCTGGAGTTGTAGGGAATAAGTGCTATTTACATTTCATCTAAAATGGTAGAGATCAAGCACACCATGAGGTCCAAAGAAGTGATTTAATTTAGATTGAGATCAAAGGAGAGGGTATAATAACCATACTAATAGTTCAACACCAAAGAAACATAATGACTTTCAATCTAACTGCTACTGTTTTTAGCCAAGTTACTTTTATATTTTGGATACTTTAACATTGTATACTACAAAGAGCCAATAATCAACTAAATATTTATATTAAATCTTCAGCATGCAAGTCGAAACCCTGGTTCCACACATAAATTTAGAAGAACCCAGTCTTATCATGTCATAAATAGGACAAAAGCTTCTCCTATATGCTAATAAAACTTCAATCATACACTAATCAAAGCGCTAATTATCAAGCATATGAGACTGATCTGACATTAAGAGTTTATTTAGGAAAAATAAAAAAAAACTAGAGCATAATTGTAGAATGAATAAAGCCAATACCCCAAGAAGTTAACTTGGAAGCACCAGGATGAGTATTTTAGATATTAAATAATAACAAAAAATTTGCAAACCCATTTTTTAAAGGTAAAAGAACCATTGAGTTTAAGGCAGAGTTGTACAATTTTTCTCGTTTTAATATTCTGCTAACACAAGTGCATTCAGGTTTCAATTCGATGCACTGTAGACTAAAATACGTCCTCTATTGTTAACAGAGGTAATACAATCTGTGCAGGTGCATGTTCAACTAATTCATTTTTGCTAATTATATTATCTAGCATTGAAAATAGAAAATTGCAACGGTTTCCAAAACCAACATAAATTTTTTGCTTACAATTAAAATGATTGAGATGCAGGTACATAAGAATACAATCTCAAATGAGATCACCAGCAGTTTAAAGCTTATCACATAATTGGACAAAGGAATAAATCCAAACCAAAACGCAAGCACAACAAACCTAAGCACCATCATAACATAACAAAAGTTGACAGTTTGTTACTCACTTTCCCGTGAAAAGGATCCAGAACCTCTGTCTCCTATAACTCCTGGATGTCTTGGTCCCGTTACAACTTTGTTTAACTATATAAAAGAAGAAGAAAAAAGAGTCATTAAGAATTAGTTGGGGCAGAATGGCCAATGAAGATGAACATATAAGGACAATGCACACAACAGACAGAAAAAGACAAAACATTCTCCAAAAACAAAAAACACCACTGCTACTGAAATTTTGAGTTTGAGAGACAAACAGATTCATTGATCATAGCAATCACAATTAAGCATAAAGTTACATTGAAGGAAAAAAAATGTATTCTGGTACATTCAAACAAGTGAATTTACTGGGTAGAAACCATCATCAGTGAGTAGTAACTACCAGCTGATAATATTCTGGATGAAAATCATAGCTGTATCATTACAGTCTTTTCTTTGATATAATTATCAGCAATGCAGCATATGAAATAGAATCTCAAGACAAATAAAAGTAGGACATATATTAAGATATTGAAGAAAATTTCCTAACTTCAATCACAAGCTTATGTATACATATGAGCAAAAACATACTGATTAAAGTATCTCATAACTAAATGTCATGTAGATACAAACTCAAATTGTTGCAAATCATCAAAATTAAGAAAGCTCACCTTTGCGAAAGTACTTGCCAGATCATCCACGTCAGATAAAGATCCCAAACCTAGACCCTAAATGCAAAAATAAATATCAATGTTAATAAACAGGTTTTATATCACTGAAAGCTAAAAGTCACCAATACAGAGCCTACAACATATGTTCATTATACTAAATAGACAATAAACTCAAACTTCATCACAATGAAAAAAAAAATTAGGGAAATGGTTGCCCATACCATAGCATCAAGCATAATGTTAGAGTACTCAAGCATGAACTACGCAAAACATACGCACACCAGTTGTAGTGGCAAGTGAACAATACTTAGTGTGAAAAAGTGTAAAAAGGTGTAATGGACCTTACATGCAAATTGAACAAAGTCAGCTATTGCACAGTTGGCCTTAGAGTCTATATTAAGATTAACGGGGAAAATCTAACCTCATCCTTCTCAAATAAATGGTACTCATTATCAACAGGGCCAAATAAAGGTTTTCTGTCTTCCTCATCTTCCAAACCCCCCAACTCAACTTCTTCCACCAATTTTTGACCGAAAAATTCGTATTGTGAGGCATCAAAGAGTTTATTATCTGTATGACAATCAAAACAAAGTTAGACATCCAAATCAAGAGAGCTACTTCAATGATATATAAACGAGTAAAGCTGCAAAAAAGAACCATTCATGTCATACCCCCAACATTAATTTCCCACACATTTCACACCACAATGTCAGCTAAATTTTCAATAATTCTCATAAACTAGTCATATGAATTCAGTCAGGACAAGAACCTTGGCCAAGGTCATACAGCTGCAACTATCAATAAAGCAAAATTAAGCTAAACCCAATTGACAATAAGAAGTAAAGTCCCAGCAAAAATAATTGGGCAACCAAAAAATATATTCATGGACAGAGCTCATAATCATCAACTCCAAACTTCTACTTTTAAACCAATCTTCCCAACAAGCTACAGAAAAAGAATTTCCCAACAAACAATCAGAAAGTCAAAAAAAACCCTAATTTTTTTTTCATTTTGTGGTGAGAAAAGATAGGAAAAAGAAAAGAGAATCTCATGCCATTAGTTTCCTCAAACTAAAAAAGACATTTAAACATTTATGATTTTATTTCCTTCCACTTTCTCAGCGTACAAAAAACCTCTTAATGCGAAGAAAAAAAAACTACAGATCTTGAAGGTTAAAAAGAAACCTGAGGAACCTGAGGAACTCTCGAGAAAGTCCCTAAAATCTGCGCCATTAGATCTCTCCATATTTACAGAACGACCAACAGCGTCCGCGACCCTAGAATTCGAAGCCCCGGTGCAGAAGCGAAAACGACGTCGTCTTGGTCAGGATCAGCATCAACGAAAAAAGCCGAAACTCGAGGGCTTCATTTGGAGATTTACGCGGTGGACGGAGACAAGGGCGAAGAAAAATGGGGATGGCAGGGAGTGTAGATAGTGGGGAAATCGTAGGGCCAAAGTCGGAGAGGTCGCGAAAAAGGGTTAACCCCTCTCAGAAGAGAGAGGGATGTAGGGAGAAAGGGTTATGAGGTTAGGTCATTTTGCAGCACCGCGAATGAAGAAGACGACTTTCGCATTCGCGCACGTGCTTCCTCCAGAGAATGGCGGTGAGAAAACACGCAGAGAGAAGTGGCGGCCTCTGATTGGCTCAGCTCCAACTGTTTCTTTCTGTATTGAAGCTCGGATATTCGGACTTCGGAGGCCCGATATGGATCCTTGGGTCCGGGTCCGCCTTCTGACCAATGAAGGAGTTACGCGTGTCGCGGTGTGACAATGGCACTTGACCTTGACTTGGAGAGAGAATAGAATGTAAGGGCTCCACGGTGAGATTAGGTGACACGTCATCGTGTTATGAGAGGATATTCTCTGTGGCTAGGATTTAGAGAAGAATATGGGAAACGGTGCCGTTTTGGTGGACATTCTAATTTTGCTATGATATTTTTCAAAGGAAGTGTTGGTTTTCTTGGAAATTTTCTCGTTTTTATGAAACGTGCAAGATGGGGAATCAGAAATGATGATTAGGGTAGGGCTAATAGTCTCGTGTAAGCAAGAGAAATTGGGTAAGGAAGACAAGTATAATATTAATTTCCTAGAAATTAGGTAGCAAAGAAAACTCTAATTGAGAGATGAAATGAAAGAGAGAAAATGTGAAAGATTATTACAATGAGAGAATGCATAGTCACGTGATATTTTAAAAAAACGTCAATTCACAGTTGATCATAATAATTGATGTAATAAGTAAATCAACGTAAATTAACATATTTAGTCATTTCTGTAATATTATTCTTTCACTCCCCTCCTTTGTAGTAAATTAAATTACAGACATTGATATGATTGTCGCCCACATAACATACCAACATTTACATTTTCAACAATATAGAGGGTTAATTACCTCTTATAGTTTTGTGACCTATAAACCCAGGCCAATGAATCATCAGTGAACCAAAATGAATACAAATCTGGAAGTGCTTTTAATTACTGCTGGAGATCTCCTAGAAGACTAAGGTGAGAACACACAATTAGACCAAAGTTTTATAGCTAATTAGGATAAGAGAGAAGCAGGTGTCCAGCCTTTTCTTTTTCTCTAGGAGTTTTATAAGTAAACAAACAAATATACAATAACTACAATTCAATACATATATAAGCTTCCTCAGTGTACAGATTATAATATCAATAATTAGGAGAATATTACAGTTGTTAAGAGAATTAGTCCAATACAACATAAAAAATGAAAAAATCAAAGGAGAGAGGAAAAAAAAACTCATGCTTAACCGCACACATCATTTTGAAATAAACAAATATTATTTTTTATTATTTTTTAATACAAACGATAATCTAAATTATAAAAGATCTGGTGTGGAAGTCAAAATATTTTTTTCCATTGAACTAGACCCCGTTTGGCTACCACATTCACAACTTAATTCAATTAAGGATTAAACCAAATATGATCAAACCCACGAAAAGGTATGCATGCGTATGTATATGTAGCTTAATAATATAGAAATGGTGGACTTTAGCTAGATTATTGATCTTAAAGTTTTGATTGATTGAAGGATTAAGCTTCCTGATGCGCCGGTCAATTCACATGCAGAGGGGCAGAGGAGAGGAAGCAGAGAGCCTCTGACCTTCACCGCATGCACATGTAACGTGTTGTCCCTTGACGCCCACATTTCTCCTTCACTTTAATCCCACACACACAACATACAAGACCACGTCCAAAGTCTCTCTCTCTCTCTCTCTCAAATTCAAATATTCATTCATGGGTTGGTAGCGATTCTTTCATTTTCACTCCATCTTTATATGATCTTTGGTGACATTTCTTTATTCTCACACTGGCCCTATATATACATTTCACCTAATTCATTGCAATGTAGAGAGAGAGAGAGAGAGAGAGCAGAAACGTTTTATATTCTCAAACGAATATATCAAAACCTCCTCGTTCCAGTTTCTGTGTTTCTGAGGTTGAGGAGTTTAACGTATGTGCCTGCTCAGGTACTTTTCATGAGTTTTAATTCTTTGCATAATTATTAGTTTCTGTCATTTGGGTTCCTTGAATTCATTGAAACCCTGTGTGATCCCATGTTTTTGTTTCTTTTTTAGTTATAAATCTATTTGTTTTCCATGGTTTTTGTAACGTTCATTCTTTGTTTGTAACTCCTTTTTCTTCTATATTATGATTATAATCGAGATAACAGAAGAAAATAGAAGTTATTGATTCTTTTCAAGTCTCCTTGGTGTTTTCCTATTGGGTTTTCGACTTTCTAGCTTTGACCTTTCGTTGGGAGTCCCTTTGTTGGGTTAGAATTGGAAGTCTCCTATATCATGCTGAATTTTCCTACTTGCAAATAGTTGAATTTGGTCTAGTTCGTATAGAATTGGGAAACCAATATTTTGAGCTGTACTCTCTCTCTCTCTCTCTCCTCTCTCCTCTCTCTCTCTCTCTCTCTCTCTCTGTTTCTGTGGATTTTATACAATTTGATGACATATGGTTAACCAGCATAGTCTCATGTAACTACAGTTGGATTATATATAAAGAAAAAGAACTGAGCCAAAGTCAAGGCCAAAATCATCTTCATAATTTGCAGGTGGGTGATTTCTAAATTCAATATACCATTCTCTATCTTCTTTTCCCTCCATATTGGTCATGATTGTGAGGAAGATTGATTGAAGTCGGCAGAGTTAAAATAGCCATTGGATTGGACAAAAAGCATAGGGCACATCGTCTTTGGACTGATCACAATGGACAAATTTTTGTCCTTCAACTCCTGATATATAAGCATTTACCAATTTTGATTTTCATTGAATTCTGTGGTTTGCAGCCATGGATATTGCAGTTGCAAAACGAAGGAGCAGTTTTTCTGGCAAATTTTTTGCAGCTGCTGTCCTCATTACCCTCTGCTTTGTCATGTTCAAGCAGTCGCTTAATTCTGGCAGCCCCAACGTGGTCTGTTTCTGATGTATAATCTTTACTTTTCTTTTTTTTTTAAACACATTAATTCTTTACATTTGACTTGGTTTTTTTCTCTTGTATGTGCAGTTTTATTACCATGAAGCCGGCGTGACGCATGTCTTGGTTACAGGAGGTGCTGGCTACATAGGTTCTCATGCTGCACTTAGGCTTTTGAAGGATTCATATCGTGTAACCATTGTGGTATCTCTCATTCACGCAATTTCAAAGCTTTTTCTATTTTCATCAATTTTCCTTTTTTACATGCATTATTGAAATTGAATGTAACTGTTTAATGTGTTTCATTGAATAAAACCCTTTTGCCTCTTTGTACAGGACAATCTCTCCCGAGGAAATATCGGCGCTGTTAGGGTTCTTCAGAAGTTATTTCCAGAACCCGGGAGACTTCAATTTATTTACGCAGACCTGGGAGATGCCAAAGCTGTATCCTAATTATGATAATTAAAAGTAGTATCACTAATTCTTATTTTCTTCTCTGATCTATTTCAATAAACAATGTGTGTTGCACATTCCTTGATTCTTGTCTTAGGTCAACAAAATCTTTTCAGAGAATGCATTTGATGCTGTCATGCATTTTGCAGCTGTTGCCTATGTTGGTGAAAGCACACTTGAGCCTCTTAGGTACATTCAATCGTTAATTTCCAGTTAATCAAAATGTTTACTCTTCTCACTGTACCTTTTAATCACATATAATCTGTGTTCTGCAGATATTATCACAACATCACATCAAACACCCTGTTGGTTTTGGAGGCAATGGCAGCACACAATGTGAAGACATTGATCTATTCTAGTACTTGTGCCACATATGGAGAACCTAAGAAGATGCCGATCACCGAAGAAACTACGCAGGTGAGAACTCATAACAGAGTTTTTGTCTGTTTTATCCAACCTCAAAATCACAATTAATTCATTATCTTAATAATATGTCATCTGCAAAGTGTAAATATTGTGTTAATACATCAAGCAATATACAATACAGAATAGTTTTCTATACACCAAACACTTAAACCCTTAGAATTTATAAATGTTCAAACACAGAATAGTTCTCTGTCAAGGTCCAAACACTTAGAATTTATAAATGTACCAACTCAGGTCCCAATCAATCCATATGGAAAAGCCAAGAAGATGGCAGAAGATATCATACTGGATTTCTCCAAAAACTCAGACATGGGGGTCATGATCTTACGGTAGGTGCTGACACAGTCAAAAACCATTTACTTTGTTTTCAAATTTTTAGTTTAACACAACATGAAGCATAAACAATTTCCCAGGTTGTATATTTTGGATCTCTAGATATAACTGAAGCTAATATACATACGGTTATGTATTCAGATACTTTAATGTGATAGGATCAGACCCTGAGGGAAAACTAGGAGAGGCTCCTCGACCTGAGCTACGTGAGCAGGGCCGAATATCTGGTGCTTGTTTTGATGCAGCTCGAGGGATTATTCCTGGACTGAAGGTACTTTTTTTCCCTCTGCTCCTCCTCTTTTTCAGCTAGACTTGTTTAGACCAAAATCAATGTGAGAAATTGAATTCCTTTATTTATGTTATTGATTCTAGGTCAGAGGAACAGACTATGAGACAGCTGATGGCACTTGTGTGAGGGACTACATTGACGTCACTGACCTGGTTGATGCTCATGTAAAAGCTCTTGCCCATGCACAACCTGGAAAGGTTGGGATCTACAATGTTGGCACTGGAAAAGGTTAGCAAATCCCTCAAATTTTGTTTTTCTCTTTTCCTTATCCTTTCTTTCCTGGCCCTGCTTCTCCTGATCTTTTGGATCATTTTTATCGCAGGTAGTTCAGTGAAGGAGTTTGTCGAGGCGTGTAAGAAGGCGACAGGGGTGGACATAAAGGTTGAATACCTCAGCCGAAGGCCAGGGGATTATGCTAAAGTTTATAGTGACCCTTCCAAGGTAAGGCAGGAGTTAAATTGGACAGCCCGCTATACACTTCAAGAGAGCTTACAGATTGCATGGAGATGGCAAAAATCCCATCTGAACGGCTATGGTCTTTCCAATGCTATGGGTTGAGAAGCTGCCAGAGATACTGTTGTGGAAGTCTGATATTGCTCCGTTGAGTTGAACATGCATTTCTTTTTACTTGGAACAGGTAGTAAAATTCCAACGGGCATTTAGGAAAATCTCTGGGTGTTCACTGAGAGAAAGTCCTGCCCTTTTGGTTCATAGTCTGTGTGCGGTTTTATTCCTATACTGTATTCAAGCCCAGAAAAAAAGAAAAAAGAAAAAGAGAGGGTCAGTTAGCTGATTTAAACAGAGGAAACATTGATACTTCACTGTATAAAATAGTCAGTTTTGAATGTTATCTGCACATAAGTATAAATGTTGAATGCTAATATTTCCTTGAAACGATCTAATTTCTTTCCTAATATTTTCCTTGGCAATATATAGTTCTCTCTTCGAAAGTAACATAAGTCATTCGTATGCAATTTGAGAAGAATTAGTAAATGAATGCTTGTACATTTACTAATCTATAAAATGCTAAAATGCAAATAGTTTAACTAGAGCGAAAAAGCAGTACCATTTATGGTGCCAGTAGGTAGGTAGTAAAGGGCTCGTCAATCATAAGGTGTCAAGAAGTAACTTGTGTTTCTCATCTCGGTGGTTAGACTCTTCAATACACTGCAAAGCTCTGCTGTTCTAGGCTGCACTGGATCTTCAAAGAGAAAAGCGTGTACTTGATTTCTGACTTCAATCCAACTGCAGCCTGGTTGCTTCTCCATGCTACTTTCTTTCATTAACACCCTGACTCTTTCAACCTCATCCCATCTGCCTGCCTCAGCATGCATGTTTGACAAGAGCACATAATTTGAAGCTTTATCAGGTTCAACTTCTAAAAGATTCTCGGAAGCATATTTGCCAAATTTTAGATTCCGGTGTATCCTGGAAGCTCCAAGCAATGCACCCCATATTCTGGCAGTTGCCTTGATCTTCATATTACTCACCATTTCAAAGGCTTCCTCTAGCCTCCCTGCACGACCAAGCAAGTCAACCATGCAAGCATAGTGTTCGGCCAGAGGTTCAATAAGGTAAACTTCCGTCATGCTCTTAAAAATTTCTAAACCCCACTCAACCAGCCCACTGTGACTGCATGCAGATAACACCCCAACAAAGGTGACCTGATCTGGATTCACCCCTTCTATTAGCATCTGTTTGAAGAGCTCTACTGCCTCTCCACCATTTCCATTTAGAGCATACCCAGATATCAAAGAGTTCCAAGAAACAATATCACCATGATTGATATCTTCAAACACAAGCTCAGCATTCGTGACCCTTCCACATTTAGCATACATCGTAATCAGGGCATTGCAGACAAACAAGTCATTTACATAACCACCCTTCACAACCAAATGGTGAAGTTGCTTTCCAACTTGTAAAGCTGCAAGATTGGCACATGCACTTAGACAACATGCAAAAGTTGATTCATCAGGCCTCTTTCCTTCCTGTCCCATCGTCACAATACTCTTCAGTGCATCCAGATATAGCCCGTTTTGCACAAAACCAGTAATCAAAGAATTCCAAGAAACTATGCTCCTCTCGCCCATCTCCTCAAAGATCTTAAGTGCTTTATCCATCTGCCCTACTTGAGCATAACCAGTAATCATAGTATTCCAAGAAACGATGTCCTTGTTAATCATTTTTCTGAAAAGAGATTGAGCTTCAACCATTTCTCCACACTGAGCATAGCCCGCAATCATTGTGTTCCAACAAACAACGTCATAGATGGCAATCTGGTTGAAGATTTGACTTGCTTCATCCATCCTTCCATTTTGTACATATCCAGACATCATTGCAGTTTGTGCTGCAATGTTCCTGTATGGCATCCGGTTAAGCAATTGCCTTGCTTCATCAAGCTTGCCAACACGGACATACCCATTGATCATTGTAGTCCATGACACAGAGTCCATCTCAGGCATATCCCTGAATATTTTGATAGCCTTGTCAATTTGGTGGTCTCGAACATACGCTGCAAGCATTGCATTCCAAGACACCGCATTTCTACTTGGCATCTGCTTAAAGAGACCCTCTGCCCTTGCAATCTTCCCATTTTGTGCAAACCCACATAACATTGTGACCCATGAAACAACATTCGGGTCGGGAATCTGCTTAAAGAACAGCCAAGCAGAATCCAAATCACCAACCTCAACAAATCCATCCAACATCAAATTCCATGAAACCACGTTCCTCTCAGGCATCTCCTCAAAAAACTTCACTCCCAGACGCATTTCCCCATTCTTGGTATACCCTGCTAGAATTGAATTCCATGAAACTAAATTTTTGACTGGCATTTCATCAAATAATCTCTTAGCATCATCAAACTTCCCCTTCTTGGCATACCCTGCGATCATAGCATTCCAACAAACTGCATCTCGCTTATCAGGAAGCAAATTGAATAGCTCTTTGGCTTTCTCAAGCTCACCGTTACGAGTATAGCAAGTAATCATTAAAGTCCATGAGTAAAGGTCTCTTTCTGGCATGTCAACAAAAAGCCTATAAGCTTCCTCAACCCTATCATTGTGCAGGTACCCCGCAATCATAGAGTTCCAAGAAACCAAGTTTCTATGAGGCATTTGATCAAACAGATGGCGTGCATTGCTAACTCTACCATTCTTAGCATAAGCAGAGATCATAGAATTGTATGTTACAGTGTTCCTCTGAGCCATTTGTGAGAAAATTTTAATTGCTTCATCGATCCGCCCTGACTTCCCCAACCGGGTAATCTTCAGATTTTGATTAAAGACTTGGCTCCCCCTTTCACCTATTGATCTGAGCTTCATTGGTCTTTGCTACTGATGACTGCGAAGTAGTCAAGACATTTCCTTTGCTAGTGTATCAGTTCAATCCGAATGAAACCTTTTTTCCAACATATCCATGACCACGGCTAGAATTTTCAATTTTTTCATTTTCCATTGCATGAATATGAGAGAAGGTGGCGGATTTTGAGATTTATCACAGCCACTGATCAAAATGAAGCTCACTTTTCAACCCAAAAAGATACAAACTCACTCGACCACAATGGTAGGAAGGGCTTCTGCATACAAGGGACCCCAAAACACTTCCACAGTAGACAATTGACCACAACGATTTGGTTGGAGGAGTTCTCGAGAGAAAAAGAGTGGTGTTTTATAGTTTAGGCAGTTGATTCTTTGTTGTCTTGCGTTTTTGAAACGTTTCGGGTGATCTTTTTGTAATGTTAACGAGTAGTAGAATGCCAATTCAAAACGTTTCCGTTTGGCTGATGATGCAAGCTGTTCACAAAACGTTTCCTTTTCAGGAAAAACCAGAAGAAGAAAAAAACCACGAACAGATCAAAATTGTAATCTTAAGAGCTACATTTTTTTTCATAAAGAAGATGATGGAGAGTCTTCCTCAACAGCAAAAAATATCCCTATCAGATCGTCTGTGGAACATAATATAACAATGATCAAAACTTTATATTTAAGGAGGCAAAGTGGTAAACCCATCAATGCCCCTATGTAATGTGGGTATATGGTGATAGCAGTATAAATAACAAGAGAGAAGTCCTTGTGCAACTATTCTTTAGACCGCCAAATACAGCCATCCGCCACATCGAGGGTGATAAGCACCCAACTGAAAATTGACCTCAACTCTACTCTTTTCTACTGCTGAAAATTGCAGGCTCATTTCAACCTTCTTCTGTATCGATGCCAATCCAAAATGCTTGGGAAGGCAGATAACTAATGCTAATCGCATTTCAGTTTAGTTAGATCATAGCTCATCGTGGCCCTCAGGTTCCGAATCAACCTTTTCCTTTGCTGAATCATCTGAGTCCCTAGCTTTCTTGTCATCTTGCGAGGAATTGTCAGAACTGGTGCTGGAATCTTGAGCTTTTTCTCTGCTGCTGTCTGTTTCATTGCTTGTGGGTTTCTCAATTTTAGGCTTTGGCTTGGGGATTCTGTTAATGTTGGCAACCTAGACAGACACACAAACGTATAGATAAAATGTTACAATCATCGAGAAGTAGCTTGTGAATTACTTTTCCATTTATTTTCTGAATCAAGAAAGAATTGCAACAATACCTCGTCTTCCAGATCAAATGCCTTCTGATAAACTTCACTAGATGTGAATGCTGGTTTGCTATATCCAGGAGTCCTTCAAGAAAGAACAAAAATAGGTCAACCAAATGGGAAGCACTGGCACACTTTAAGTTATTTAAGGAAGGAGAACAGGCTGGAAACCAGTCAGTAACCAAAATCAATTAGTAGCAAATCAACGACAGGGTGAAATTAAGGCAACACTACTACAGCTAACAGGGTGAAATTATGCACTTTTACTGCTAACTTCAGGTTTTTTTAACGGGAAGATCTCAAAAGTAACCCAAAGCAATAATTTAAATTTAAACCAATTATGCGCACTTAGATTAAAGCATCCTTTGTCTTAGCAGCAGATATCCAGCATAAATGTGCATCAGAAGATTCAGAACAAAGTAAGACTTTGGTAGTTGAGAAAAAGAACAGTACAAAATAACACAAAATACATTCGGAAAGCAAGTCATAAAACATAAAAAATCAAAGCCAGATAGCAGCAAAAGGGAAATGGGCTAATTCCCTAGGTTTCCTAAAAGGGAACCTTTTAGTTTAACCCCCATCATCGTGGATCATTTTCCCTTTACTACTCTACAGCCATACATGTGAACATCATTCTTATCTACATGTAAGATTATATGTGCATGCATAGTTGACATCAACAATACCTCAATAGAATTAAAAGAAATAAACACAGCAATGACGATAGCTTACTTTTTCTGCTCAGCCTCCTTCTCGTCCAACCAAGTCTTCAACTTGTCAGCATCACTTAAAACCTGGAAAACACACACATGAATATCCCGCACCTTAAGCGTCAGAGATCATCAAAGAGCACCAAATAAAGTTTATTACAACTAATACTATTTATAAAATCAGGAAGAGTTTGTGTTAAATTAGTTCTGATTGAAGCACCTCATTTATTCGATCTTTCGGAATCCAGGGTTTGTTCAACTCCCAGCCACGTACAATCTGCAAGGATGAGGAGGGAAAAGACCAATTTATGTCTCATAGATAGTGTAATGGTGTGAACTGTATTGTACCAACAGGTCTATGAATCTTGAATGGGTGATGGACCTAATGGCAATTGCATCTTTCACACATAAAATTTAGGTCGTTTTTCAAGACAATGCAGACAGGGAAAGAAAAACTTATATGCACGCCAAAAGAGGTGTACATTTCTTGCCCTTGCAAACGAAAGAAATTTAAAATATATATATATATATATATTTTGTCTGCTGTATTAGTGGTTCTATTTATTTGTTTAGTAATGAAATTACCAAATGGAATTTCTACCATGTGATATACCATCTAATTCATATGATTCTTCTTTTCCCACAAGGTACATATACAGGTATAGGTAATAGGTATACATAATAAGTGTGTCTGAATTTACCTGTTGCAGCTCAACAAGGTACTTACGAGCGTATTCCACTGCTTCTGGCCGTGCAGTAAGCTCTTTGAATCTGCATCCAAGAATTCATCAGATCAGATACATTGTATTGACTTGGCAAAAGCTTTAACCTTTAAAAATTCATACACCTAGAATTATATATTACCCAGTTCAGTTAAAAACTAAACAAACCAAATAGGAATATACCTGAAGAATATTGGATCACCAGTAGTTTTTAGCAAATCTAGGCGTTCCTGAAACTCAGTAGCGGTAGCATCTTCACCATCCGTGTAGAGCCATTCTTGTACCTAAGAAAAATATAGCACGTTTAAATAACTTAAGTCAGATATATTTTATCAAGACGAACTTTGGTTTGCAAGAAAGAAATATGTACCTCGTCAAGCTTTCCAATAAAGGATTGGCGTTCCTCGCTAGTTGAAATCTTTTCAAATTCCTCGGATGTTTCAAGCTGGTAAAAGAAAGTTTTCGTTAAAAGATTGAAACAAGAACATATTGTTATAACCTAAAACTATTTTACTATTTATATAGGAACAAACTAGCAATAGAACAAAATACTTTTGCCTATCAAACCAAAAAACACAAGGAAATACAACATTAGATGCTTGTCGCAGACATATCAACAAATAGTTGAAGGCAATCATTTCCATGAGAAAAAAATACTTTAGCAACATAGGTGAAAAAATAATAAAAAACACAATTGCAAGGGCATAGTGTCCAATTAAGAACATTGGTGAAGTCCTCTTACATATCCAATCAAGCTATAACTTGGTAACATATATTGATAGAAATGAGAGAAATTCTGGTGGGTTGAACTACAAAGGGAAAACCAGAAACATTTGGAAACATTGTACGTATTCATAAGAAATGGAAATATGCAACATACTGTTCATTCAAGATTGGTTTTCTTAAGCTGAGAAGAAGGAAAAAAAAGTTGATTGAACCTTCCCACCTTTTCTTTAGTAGCGTATATGTATCCTTCCAAGTTATTCTTCAACTCTGCAGTTCTCCTCCGCTCTGTATCCTTCTTGTCTAATTCTTCTAACTTACGTTTTGCTTCAGCAAGAGATTCTTTTGAAGGAGACATTGCGGGTCCAACTGTTTTCTCAACAATCTACAATAGATAAAACTATTTTAGTGAAAAGACAAGGTTCTAATGAGCTGTTAGAAGAACAAAAGAATCTTAAGGCAATTAGCTCATTTATACCTTCAGTGGAATCCTAAAGGTCCGCTTTTTCAGCTTTCTTTCAATACCAAGATCCGCGGTACCTTGTCCTTCTATAGTAGAGTTGTTAGTGTTACTATTTCCACCATCTTCAGTATTGTCATTGCTTTCTTCTGAAGAGTTCTTCGCACCAGTTTCAGTTGATACATTGGGGGCAACATTAGTGGAATTCTCCACAGTTAGATTCTTCTTAGGAACTTCTACCCATTCTGTTACTTCAATAACAGCATCTGCACGATCCAGTGACAAAACACCACTTCTACTCAAAGAGAAATGCAGACTTGCTTTAATGGGGGAAGACAAATTCCGTGACGCATACCTAAATAAGATAGAGAAGACAAATATAAAATGATGTCAGTATTCGTCTCGTGCTCTGCATGGACATACAGCTAGCACGTCTTTAAGACATTGCAGCATAAATCATCCAGAAAGGATCTGGAAATGCAAATCCTTACTTTTCACTTGTATCTGTCAAACTGGACACAGAGTACTGAGCAAATATAGGAGAGGTGACACCGGGGGGTAAAGTATCTTCACTTTCATACGCTAGAGAAACTTCAAAATCTTTGCTCTGGGTAAAGGATCTGAACATCTATTTTTATAACAAACCAACAATAAGGAGTGAAATTAGCAGAAATACTAATTAAATGAAACCCTTTACTAAACTTTTGCTATTTCCTGCCATGGTATTTACCTTGCTGGGGAGTTTCTTCATTCGTTGTACAAGTAACTGCCTAGTGCTATCTTCTTTCAGAAGATCAGGGCCATCTAACTCAAGCACAAACCCATAGGAAGAACCATCAATCATCCCTAACTTACGGTTCAGTTTGATTCCATCACTTAAATTAGCAGCATGTAATGCTGCACCAAGAACTATAGCTTCATCAGCATCCAGATGTCTATCCAACTCTTTCCTTCCAAGATATTCCTGAAGCTTAGCCTGTCATGAAGAAAATAGAGAATTTTTTTCATGATCACTCTTTTAACAACTCAATATGACGATTTGATGCAATACAACAACATTAATATCAAAGTGATGTACGACAGCACCATTGAGCAAATAATTTGTGATTATTAACATTCGATACTAGGTTTGTCATTACTGGTTAGTCTAGGTTTTACTTGGGGATGGAACAATGGGCTGAAGCTAAAACCAAGTGAATCCGAGACTACTCTCTGTCTCCTACTCATTCCATCATGGAATACAGCATACTATACAAGAATATTTTCTGCCTCATATAGATGCAAAAGGAATAATATAGGTCAAACCTGCAACTTTGGCACTCTGGTAGCTCCTCCTATCAGTTCCACTGCATATATCTCATCTAACTTTAAACCAGAATGCTTAAGAACTTCTTTAAGAGGTAAAAGTGACTTCTCCCACAGATCTTCACATAGCTCTTCAAACTTTTCACGAGTTATCGTGCTCCTGAAAAGAAATAAATCTCATGTAAGTATGTAAATAATGTTCGGTATATTACCTTGGACAACTACCTAACACAAAATTATAAAAATTATAAAAAGCACTTTAAATTCCATCAACCTGAAGTCTCGATCATCATAAAGGGATTCAACAGATATTGGAGCCATTGTGTTTGCACTTAGAATTTCCTTGGTACGTTTGACCTGTTTCTTCAACTTAGCCATTGCTTTTGGAGACTTTCTGACATCAACCCCATTCCCCAATTGTTTATTGAACTCATCAGCAAAATACTCCACCAACCGTAATTCCAAATTCTGACCCCCAAGTTCTGGGTTCCATCTGACATCCTTGACCTGGGAAAATGTGACAAGTTATGCAGGAAGCTTACAGTGAGGCGAAATCTAAGACACTGGTGAGTGGCACTAAAAAAAATATGGAGAACGAGGAGACAACTGATTAAACATTTATCTAAAGTTTAATCCAACCATATGTACAAATTATACCAGAAAATAAAACTTTAAGAAAATTAGCCGAGATAATTGCAAATCAAAATGAGAACTGAAGTAAGTTATGCCTTGCCTTCTTTTGGTAACAGGAACATGGAAGGAGGAACTTCACATTGGTGGATTATTTTTACTGTCAAGGTTTCTTGTTTTTCCTTTATTGATGGACAGAGGAACTTTAACAAAATAATTCGAATTGGATTGAAATTTACCTGAAATTGGTTGACTGATACAGTCTTCCCAAACTCCTTGGCATTATAAGCCGAGAAATAAACGAGTGCAGCATAGGTACTGCTGGTGCCCATATCATAGAAAACTACATGCCTCGACTCATTTGAGAAATCCTTATCAATCCCATACTGCAATGCCGCACCAGAATGCTCATTTATCAAAGAAAGAACATTAATCCCTGCCAACTGTGCCGCCCGGAATAACCCCTTTCGCTCTGCTTGCCCAAAGTACGGAGGAACTGAAATTACAGCATCCTTTACAGGTACTTTCGAATGAAACTCCGCTAAGTTTGCAGCATAACCCAAAATCATGGCCACTAGTTCCTCAACCGAATAAGTACTCACTCTATCATCAATTTTGAAAGTGGCAGTGCCCCTAGAATCTTCTGTAATGTCGAATGGTAAGTACAATGAATCTAAAAGACTGTTGCTGTAATTGAAGGGTTTTCCAATCAAGTCCCTTGTTTGAGAATAGACTTTCTCCGGGTATCGAGCAACCAATCCAGCAGCTTCCTCGCCCAGTAGGCGGTCACCGGAATGAAATGCAACCAAGTTTGGAGATTTTCTCTTGGACATCTCGTTGATAGCAACTGTGATAGGACTCTGCCCGCGTTTAAGGTTCACAACCGCAACTTTCACCCATTCGGAGCCTAGATCTATGCTCATCACCGCGGATTGAGAAGGAGAAAATACAAGGCAAAGCACCGATAGGAATAACCCTAGCTTGAATAAGATCGACGCCATCCTAGATTGCATTAGTAACCCTAGGACTTCAAACTTCGTCTGAACAACACAACAATAAAAATTGATGAATAATTCGAAAAAAAACTCCTTTCTAAACTTGCGACTGAGAAAATAAATACAAAACAATTACTTCCATTTTCAGTTTTGATGATGTTTGGGCATAAAAACAATGAAACACAGGGGCCTACTAAGCTCAACTATTGCGCACGTACAGATTTCATTTCAAAATCAATTTCGATGAAAAAGGAAACATACAAAATAAGCTTCAGCCCTACTTCGCTCTACACTATGTTTTCATTTTCTCAGAAACCAAACAGAGCAATTGAAATTTGAACATTTCACGTCGAGATGAACACAGGAGAAAATGGGAAAAAAATTACTCGAGCTAAGTAAACGAGAAAAATAAATGTGAAGAGATAACCAGATAGAGAGAGAGAGAGAGAGAGAGAGAGTGACCAGTAATGTGCAGATCGCATTCTCCAGAAGACTGCAGAAACGGTTCTTGTTTGGTTGACGAGAATCGTAGAAAGAAAGTGAAGGGAAGAACTTTCTCAGTGATGCTGGAAGTTTGCAGGGACCTTATATACGGAAAGATACAGAAGGAAAGCCTATGTGGAAAATGAGGAGAATGATTGGCCAATGGTAAAACAACACGTGGCGTAATTTACAGGTGGCGGCCAGTAAGACGATCGGTGGTGTTGTGCAACGGCTCTCATAGATCTTTGTTACGTGACGCGGTGTTGGCAATGGCTAAAGGAAAATACTTTTTTATTCGAAATTCATATCAATATTCACTAATGGACCACCTCCTCAATGTGTTGACCATATGATAAAACTCAAAATAACAAGGGAGCTTCATTAATATATCCAAAATAGGGGCTGAAATTATAAAAAAAACTCCACATGGAATGCACTTTAGAAACACACCCAAAACTCATTTACTACATAAGAAATTAGTGTTTAAGTTCTTATAAATTACATAACTGTCATTGATCAACTTAAAAAAGAATACCAACACAAAAAACTTAAATAACACACAAAACAAGTCCAGCTCAATTTTATAAAAAAACCCAAAAACCATTTATCATCTAAAAACCATTTATAGTTTCATGTCTAGAAATGGGTGTTTCACTAATTTTGTAAAATAACAAATCATGCTAAAATATGCAATTTCTTTACCAAATTAAATTTTCTTTTTAAAGAGTATAGTCGTACGACTATACTATTTATATATTTTAAAAAAGGACGAGCCCAACACATAGGTGCCACGTGTCAAAACGGTAATGCCGGCCGGCTATACTAGTATAGCCGGGCGGCTATACTCTATGTATACCCAGCTTATGGGCCACATGTCAGGTACAGCCGGGCGGCTGTATTATTTTTAATTAAAAATTTTGAAAAACGAGTTTAGCCGACCGACGATACTATTTTTTAAAAACAATTAGGTAAAAACTGAGATTTTTAAAAATATATATTATTTTTATTCAATAATATGTGAGAATTATGTGTATAATACGTGAATTTTGTGTCTTATTGAAATTTTGTAAAAAATACGTGTATTAAACATGAGAAATACTTGTGTACGTGTATAATACATTATTAAATGTGAAAGTGCTAAAATCTTTATACGAGTAATAACTTTGGAAAAGTAAAACATCAAAAAGGGACAATAGATGCTCGAATAATAGCCTAATAGTAACGGATATGGCTCTTGGGCTATGGAAAATTTTAATTAAAACACCCAAACAATTTCGCGTTCAGTAATTTAAAAGTACTAAAGAATTCGTAAACATACGGTGTAGCTCTGCAGATGCTATTAGTTTGAGTAGAAATTTACATATCCCATCTCTGATGTTCTAGCTGCTAATTCTATTAGTTTGAGTAAAAACTGGGCAAAAACTAGTTTCATCTTATTATTTTTGTCGTCGGGCTTCGGCCCAATCTCACCAAAAATAAAACTGAAAATTTTCACTTAATTTTTTGTCGTTGGCAATATAAGTACCTCTTCCTTCTGGAACTCAAAGATGTAGCACATTGAAACAATTAAGAAGCAATACCTTGCAAATTAAATAGGAACCTAATTTCCGCGTGGCTCGTGCTCTTTATACAAGAATCCGGTGGTAACAATGTCGTGGAAAAGCTAGGGGATCCTTTGTAACTTTTATATACAGATATCTAAATTCTAATTTTGGGCATACAGAGATAAACTTTGAAAGAAATATCTGGAATTCGTGTTAATTTACACCAAGTTACAATGCCCATGACCATAGTATACTTGCTAATATATAACTTGTATATATCCGAAACTGATGACCATTTGAAATAACCCTAGATCTAGAACAGCCAATGCTTCTTTCTGGGATTTCTTGTCGGAACATCTGTACACATATTAGTAAAAGAATCAGAAGATTATATCTCTAAACGGCACCGAGACCAAAGTGTCAAGAAGAAAGAAAAAAATGTTGCAAATGAGGAGGACAAGTAAATAATGGTTTAGTTCACCACCTGCACTTGCATACAATGAGTTATAATGCACTTCACTCCAAAAGCTCAGCCAAACCTCTGAAACAAAAACAAGAGGGACCTCATTGAGTTTATCATGCAAAGCTTCAACAGAAACTGACATCAAGTTCTGCATCAGGTCCAATCCAAATTTGTAGTTCCATGCAAAAATTGACATTATATTACCATCAAACATGTTGAAAAGCCCAACTTGACTGTTACGCATTTTCTTTCAAGTTTCATAAAGCAAACCATAATTAAATTTAGATAAGATAAAGTAAGCAAATGAGATATACCTCGGGTAGGATTCCTGTCTTTAGGAAGGATCTCAATATAGCATGCATCTCGAAAAGAGGTGATTACACAAATTTTGGCTCCAAACTACAGAAGAATCTGTAACTGTTAGAAAGCAACCACTGCGGGACTCAGCAATATAAATAAAGTGGGAAAGAAAAGAAAACAAAGGAATAAACAGAGAAACCAAAAGATTTAACAGATACAAAGAAACAATGTTTTTAAGTTCTTTACTTCAATCTCACAAAAACTGCATTTTACCACTATCAAATCACAACCACATACGAAAGAGTAGCTTCTAATTACAATTTATCGACTCCGGTCATGATTCTGCAGGTGGTACTATATTTAACTCTAGAAAATGGAAAAGGAAGAAGTTCTTTGCAAACCTATATATGAAATCTCACAAGACAAGGTGCAAGAGCAGAATAGATCATAAGTGAGGTTCTAGAGACCAAGTTTTCTATGTAAGTGGTGTTTAATTGTTTCCCATCTATTACTTCTTTTTTTATCGAATTTCCCATCTATTACTTGATTATAAGTGGGCACCGATGTCGCTACATCATCCATAAGATGAACTACTAAACCATACCTTGACATGATAATGGTGAGGCAAAGAAGAAAGCAAGTATTTTCACTTAGTGACCTCAAAAGCACCAGGTGTAAAAGGAGAGGATTTGAACTTACTCGATCTGCAGCTGCCTGAAGGGTAAGATGATCTCCCCACTCCCCGGCTCTAGTTCCATTTAGTATTTTGTACAAAATTAAATTAACTTTTAGTAACAGTTAGATACATGACATCATATCTTAAATTTTGCAGTAAAAAATCAATAGGCATGAAAGCAGAAATCTAACTTCTTCATCTTCTTCAAGTAGTGTCTGTACTTCATCGGGACATAAGCTTCATAGAGTTTTCTGTGATGCTTTAGCTGAAACATAAAACATTTTTAAATAAATAATAAGAAATACCTAATCTAAAGAAAATATGAAACCAGAATTAAGCTCCACAGATTTCATATACAGTGAGGTAATAAGATTTGCATATCCAATACCACTGATAGATGAAAATAACTGCTAAAGAATACAATCTTCTAATCCATCAAGCCTACAATAACTAAACTGAGGTAAACAAGTTCCTATCAGGAGAGGGGGAGGGGGGAACTAAAATAAGGAAAATGAATGCATTGGAGGAGCTTTATCAGCCATACCTGCTTTACCACCTGTTTTCGTACATGCTTGTGGTAATCTGGATTGCGAAACAACTGATCTGCTAATGCTCGAAACTGCAGCATGTTAAACAAATATTTTATCAATCATAACGCAGCAACCCCCTGACTCAAACAAAAAAAAAAAAAAAAAAAAAAAAAAAAAAACATAAAGAAAAAAGAAGTATGAAGGCAAACTTAAGTTTACGTCGACTTTAAACCAAGTAAACAAATAAAATGAAATGATAACAACATACATGTGGTACGCGTTTGCATTTCAATCTATATAGTGAAAGAAGAATGTAATGAAAATAATTGAAAAAAACAATAGGCTGATAAATCATTCATTGTAGCCAAACCTGGCAATTTCCATCACCCTCAATCTGCAGTTCAGATAAATCATATGTAGCCAACCTGAATCAATCAAAAAGAAAATATTACAACCAAGATGATTCTTCCTGCTATCATTTCATCCATTTACAAACCCAAGTACACAGCATACGTTTTGGTGACAACTACAATTTCGCGTCTTACATGATATGGGCAGACTAGAATGTAATTTTTTTTCTATTTGATTTATGATTGTATTTGTTCTTTCAGATAGATCTTGCAATTTTTTTTTCTGTCAATGAATAACTTATCCAGCCCTGAGATATAATTTGAATCGACGATTCATGAGTCATCCGATTACCATCTCTCATTAGTTCACTGACATATAGCAAATAGGATACCGGAATATTATTGTATGAGTAATTCATGAAAGAAATCCTTTCTTTTTTTCTTAAAGTTAGCTTTGAAAAAATAAAAGTTGCAATATAAGCCATGATCAAATTACACTTTCTAATCCAAGCCCTACTATACGCCCTGAATAAAGGAAAGCTCGGGAAACTTGAAAAGTAGCAAGGTTGCAACAAAACAATCAAGAAGAAAGCGTGTAGAGAGCTCATTTCACAAAGTACAACCTTTCCAACAGCCGCTCATGGTCTTGGGTAGCATCATTCACATCAGGTATTATCTCCCCATTAACCCGAGGAGTGTGCTGCAAACACAGTGAACCACGTATAAATCCAGTCAATACCCAGAAGCTACCCAATTTTCAGTCAAGCGAACAACAAGGTTATCTCATCGATTTATGCACTATTCAAGGCAGTAGGTGGAAAGAATATAATTTTATTTTAAGATAAAGGAGTAAGTAACGCATCTGGTAAAACGGAGCAAGAATCGATGAAGTGATATCTTAATGTAGTAAGCAAAATGTCTCCTCATTTCCAACACAACTACCAATCAATTGTGTATGAGAGGGGTAGGTGGTTCTCAAAAGCCAAGCATCTATGGTGCAATAAGATTTCATATCCCATACTACAAGCACTACACCAGCACAAACTTATGTCTAAAGGCATATATAGGCGAAACCTCCAGCTCCCCTTCCTCTAGGTAGGTAGATGACTGAGTGAAATAAGAAAAATAAAATAAAAAAATGTGAAACTTCAAGATCAACCCAATGATCTTGGAGTGTAAAAGGGCTAGTTAACACATCACTATTTTGTAGATGCACCATTTTCTTGCGTAAAAACATACTATGGCCATTCACTGAAATTTTCTTATTGCGTTAGATAACTTAGATGTGTTACGGTGACCCAAGGCCAGCTAGTAGTAATGACACTTCAGTTTCAAACTTCGAGATATACTCTGCAACAAACCAACCACCTCTTTTTGGACTAGCTTATTCTTTGCTTCATCAAAATCACACATTAGCTGTTTCCGCTCATAACAACCAATAGAGAAAAGTCAATCATGGGCTTATTTTTTAGATACAACAAATAAATACACATGTTCACACCAGACAAACATCTGCACCTATATATACATACATACAAGGTGCATTAAGGCGGAAGAATTTTACAATCGTTTAGTCAGGGAAGACAAAACATAGTAGATATAATGACTAGTGAGGAACATACCGGAATGGAATCTAAGTGGGAGAGCCTTTTCCCCAATCTGTGATCAATTTTGAGCTTTTCGTCTTCAGCCAACATAGTTGCAATTGCTTGGTCATCCTCTGCGTCATGGGAGCTGCTATTTAAACTCGAGCTTGAACTCGCACTTGCATTGCTGTAGCTTCCGTTCATACTATATCAAGTAAACGGATAGCAAACTCACCCCTGTAGAACATGCCAAACTATTATAGTTAAATGAACTAACTCATTAGAATAATCCAAAAATGATCCCTTCTTCTAAACAGAATAACCCGTATGAGAGGTTGATCCTAACTGGAGCTTGGACCCACAAAAATTTCAGAATAATGTATGGTTATATGAGATGTCATTTTTCTCCCTTCACTTATCTTCTGTTTGGTTGCTGAGAAAACATAGGAAAAGGAATGAAACGAAAAGTCTGCATCTTGATTTTCCTTTCATCAAATCCTTGAAAGGACAAAGCTTACTGGAATTGAATTAGTCAACAAATTCAGATATTTCTCCGTACTAATACAAAACACAGTGATTGATGACATAATCTGATTATCTATCTCAATTCACCTTCTCAGCAGCCAAACGGCACATAAAGTAAGAAGGAAAGCAATTTAATAGCAGCAACACTAATGAACTAAATTTAAAAAAGGAATACAAGTAATTGAAAAGTACAAATTTTTATTGAAATATGCTTAATGGTAAAGAGAGCGAATAAGAACCTGCAGCTAAGCTTAGTTGCGGAGAAAATACTCTATCTCTCTCTTGTTCAAGCTTGTACCTCTCAGCTGAGCTTTACAAGATCAAATGACTTTGTTCAGCTGTACTGCAATCCACAGAAGCAAATCAACAAACAGGGAAGATCCAAAATTTTAGCTTTCTCTTGTCCTCTTTTCTCAGCAACCAAACAGCAGATTGGATGAACTACAAGATATACAACTGAATATAATAAGGCTCAAATGAAAAGAATATATATATATATATATATAATAAGAAAATGAAAAACAACCTAGGTCTAGGTGTGTAATGTGGAGAAAAGAGCAAACGAGATCACAGCTGGACAGCCAGCAAGGAAATATATCTTTTTTGGGGAAGTATCAAATTTCACTCTTCAATTTTTGACTGGGCTCATCCAAAATTTATTAGGAACGCGGAACTGTGCAACTTTGACAAGTTGATACTCCAAGGAAGAGAAGGGTCAGAGAAAAAAATAATAATAATAACTAAAAGACCGGGAAGGAAAGAGTGGGATGGGATTCTTTGATAAAACCCCATTCTGTCATTTTCGACTAGAAACCAACACGAAAAGAAAACAAGTACAACATCGGACGGCTTCTATAAACCGTGTGAATCATTACTTGGAATGTCTTTTTTAAATAAATAAAAATTGGGTTAATTTCAGTTTAGTTTCCTAAATTCTCGCGGCATGTTTGTTCCTGCACTCTCAATTTTAACAATTATGTACCCTAATATTCTTAAGTTTCTGCAATAAAGTTCCGGCCATCAAAATTTTCGTTCATTGCCTAAGTGACAAAACTAGGTCTCACTTATTCGCTTATTTCAATGTCAATTAAAAGGTATTTTCAAACCATTGGTGTCTTCCCGCCCAAACTTGGAGAAAATGTGTCATAGTTTTTTAACAAAAGTACTTGCGAAAGACACCAATTGCCCGAAAATACCCTTCAATTGATATCGAAACGACACATATGCCTTAAGAGTACATAATTGTTAAAATTGAGTGCATAACCACAAATATACCTTAAGAGTAAGAGTTTGAAATTAACCCAAAAACATTTATATAGATTACTTGTAACGACAAATATGCATTAATTGAGGCTTTGCCAACCAAAGTTCGTCAAATATCAATCTAAAAAAAGTCTTTAAGTATAAACTATGCCCTTTCTTCAATCAAATCAGTTTAAAAACATAATTAAAATCTAAGGTTTGATTTTTTTAAACATGTACTGTACCGTATTTTTTAGAAGTAAAAGAAAAATAGAAATATTTTTACTTATATAATACAAGTATTATACGTGAATTTCTAACTAGGTTCTCAATAAGTCCTATGTTGTGTATTTTTTTTCTTTTTCGGACTGTCGACTAAGATAAAATAGTACTCATGTAATTAATTAAGAAGTTCTAGGAGTCAACAACCAAGATTTCATACCTAAAATTGTTTAAGTTCACACCTATCGTATTCTTGTTCCAAATGAACAACTTGCCGACTTGTAAGTTGTATTAGCATACGACACTCAAAACAATTAACTAATTTTAGATAGTTTATCTATTTGAAAAGGATATGAACCAGGAGTAGGTGAGCTGGTACAAGTCAGTTTAGTACATTTATAAATTATATAAACCAATTCTTAATCAATTCTTTATGTTTGGATTAGTCACGGATATCTTTAGGTTTTCTGTGTAGATTTCTCCTCTCTTTTTGTGAGAGCTTTTCACTTCTTCTTTGTGAGAGTTTTATTTGTATTGTTATGCTTGGTTTTTTTTCAAGCCTTATCTCTTTTTGATTATTCTGAATTTGCAATATTAGTTGGGATATCTATGTCAGAATTTCTTCGATCGTGCGTGATCGTTAGTGGATGCGCACTAAATTGTCTTAATTTTGATGTCAAACTGCTCCGTTATTGTAATAGCCCTTTGTAGTTGACTTTTTGACTGAATTATGAATGCAATCCTATAATTCCCCAACAACAACAACAACAACAACAACAAAATCAATGTGTTATGAAGGAATTCCACTACTAAGTATTGATTTATACTCTCTCTTTACAAATTAAAATACATAATTAACAAAATATAATAAGCTATAAATCATAATCATGAACACCATTAGAGGAAAACCCTAGTGTTAATATCTTAAGCTGATCATCAATGAAGGCAGAGAGATTAGCCACAACTCTCAAATTAGCCTCATCTCCCATGGTCCTTTCATTTAGCTTCCTCAACCTGTTGCTCATCTCAGCATCCTCCACCACCTTTTTCAATCCTTCCTCCACATCCTTTTGCCCAAACCCAATTAATTTCACCCCAATTCTCCAAACTTTGACAATGTAGGCACAATTTACAAATTGGTCCCCAGCCACTGGATAGCACAAGAGCGGTTTTTGGCACTGGATGGCCTCCATTGTTGAGTTCCAGCCACAATGTGTGAGATAAAACCCTACAGCTTTGTGTTGCAGGACCTGCATTTGTGGGGCCCATGAAACAACTTTGCCTTGCCTTGACACTCTCTCTAAGTACCCATTTGGTAGCCCTCCAAGCCATGAAGACCCAAGAACCCAAAGGAATGGCTTCCCCAAAGCTTCAAGTGCCAATGCCAAGCTTCTCACCTTAGCCTCTCCAATGGGGCTTACCCAACTTCCAAAAGAGATGTAAGTTACACTGTTAGGGTTTTGCTTGTCTAGCCAAGTTAAGCAGCTTGTGTCTTCTTCCCAAAAGCTAGGGTTCTTGATTGTTGTGTGCTTGCTCAGAGGACCAATTGGGAAAACCAGTGGTTGTTGGGCTTGAGTGTTCATCTTGACCAATTGATGATGATCAAGTTGTTGTTCACCATTGGTGCAATATTCATTTGGAAAAGAATTTACAAGGAGCCATGGAAGAGTTTTTGATCGATCCAAGGTTCTTTTCCAAAATTTGAATCTTGCTTTTCTTGAAGCTGGGGTGCCAATCAACCAGGGAAGATCTTCACTTGAGAGCATAGGTTGATTAGGTAAGCATATACCACCAAGTTGCTTTGGAAATCCTGCAAATATAGTAATATCACATTAGTCCGTTATAACATTTACTGAACACGTTACTTTATGGTCCAACTCGTATGTATAAATGGATGTGATTACTAAGGCATACGTGAATATGACTTCTAATCTAATCATACTAATTAACAATTCACATATGTGATTCTGTTAATCAAAGTCATGATTTTGTTAGCCTTTATACTAATCAAGTTTAATTAACAATAACAAAGTTAATTAGCTTCGTTTAATGTATGGCACGTGCCTGGTTACTTAACACTACAATAATATGTCATGCCCAACCAAGTAATGAAGTTTTCATGCCTGGATCAGTAATGTATTCAAGTCCCATCCCCTTCTCATGTGAACTTCTATTGACAAATTGATATTTTTTTGTTCACCGCAGTCAACCAAACTACAATACTAGAACTCATGAGACATTTTCTGCTATAAAAAATATGATATAGTGGAAATTTTATATACCAAACTCACAATATATAAAATATTAAGTCTAACAAATTTTTATCATCAATAATTTACAGCTTTAATTACAACATTATGGGAAGACTAGGTATCATTTTGGTCCTCAACATCACTTGTCCAAAACTTGCTTACTTCAATATATTATATAGTTAATATATATAATATATTTATATTTATATGGCATGTATGTTTAATTCAAGCATACCCCGGCCTATTTCTATTCAGCATAATACTAAATTTGATTAAATAATTATAAAATGTAATTAATAAATGTGATATAAATAGTTTCATTTATAATAAAATTATGTGTATTAATTATTGACAAAACATAATCATGTGACACAAATAAAAATATTATTTTTCTTAGGAAAATGCAAAACTTGAAGACATTGATCAAAGACATCAAAAGGGGATGGAGATGTGGGTTATGACAGTTAATTAGGGTCATGCGCCAGCCACCCCCGTTTTCCTTAAATTAGAATTGTTTAAACTATTGCTTCTATTATAAAAAATAAAAAAAAATTAATTAAAAAAAACACCAAAGCACCAAAGATGAGAAACTAAAAAGGCAAATGATCACTCAAGAGATATCATACACACTAAATATAAATATATCAGCAAAAACTAACCTGTATCAGAAATGAGACCTGTCCTCACCATATCTGGTATGGCAGTGATCAAGCGATATGTGGCAAGCATCGCAGGCCAAAACCCAGCAGAGGCTACCCCACAGCGATTGGCTACATCTATGGCCCACGAAGCCAACAAATCGGCAACTATACACACCACTTGATCACCATCCTGATGATCAAGTTGATTAACAAGGCTCTCCAGATGGCCTGGCATGGTGTTCTCCATGGCCTTCTCAATGGCAAAGAAGTCCCTTGGGGCGTCCTTGTCCAGTCCATCTGGGATTGGAATGCACAAAATCTTGTCGTTTTGTTCAACCTTTGAGACTATCTGGTTGTGAATGTGGTCTGGTGTGACCAGCACTGGCTTGAAGCCATGGTTGAGGAAGGCTGAGGCTAATTTAAGCATGGGAGTGACATGTCCTTGTGCTGGATAGGGAACCAAGATGATGATGGAATTGGACCTCTTTATGCACTTCATGTTTCCCATCTCTCTCTCTCTCTCTCTCTCTCTCTCTCTCTTAAATGTTATATCTCAGAGTCTAAACCAAGGCAATATTTATAGAGAGGGGAGATAGGGGAGGATGAGTCAACTAGGCATGTGCTTCATGATGTGTACAGTTATAATTTATAAGCCTACCTCATGTTCACTCCTTTTGGAACAAAGAAAATTAGTACAATTAAATATACTTTAAAGGGACCTAAATTTACTTTAAATATAATAGACCTTTCTCTCCTTTAAATTAAGTTAATTATAAATTGTAAAAAATGTTTAATTAAGTTTTTTTTTTTAAATGTACACTTTAGTAGGATCGAAGTCATGCTTTCACTAAAATAAATTATGCATATTGATCACTAACTACCTCCTACAAACATACATTTGACAAGAAAGCTAAAATAATAACTTATAAGAAGCCTAAGTTCAAATTAACATTTAAATGTAAATTTTTTTTTAAAAGAGAAGATATAATGAGTCGTCTTTCTATAAACTTTAGCTGCATTTGGTTCATGGAAAATGGGATTTGGAATTATTTCTCATGTTTGGTAAGTCCAGGCAGAAAATTAATGGCTGCCTAGCACATAGAAAAATAGGGGAGAAAATGAAACACTTCATCCCCCTTGGATTTCATTTTCCCGGAAACTAGGGCATCATTAAATATATTTTTTTCATGACCATTTTATCCACATTAACAATTTTAGATTTACAATATAGCATTAAATGCATTATTTTTTATTTTTCACTTCATATTTTTAACATATATATATATATATGGAAAATTAAACAAATTTTGTTTTACATTCCTACACAAACAAAACATGGGAAAGAAAATAAAGTGGTATTTTCCTGACTACTTTCCCAGCATTGCCAAATATGGGAAATGAAATTTCCTTCTCATTTACAATTAACCTCTTCTGGGATCTTTTTTGAGTGAATACATTTCTATGAAAAAATAAAATATCTTGTAGAAGAAGTCTTTGCTAATGATTTTCCGGCCTCCATCTTATGGTTCTTCAAGGATCCTTTTATGCATTATGTCCTTTGGGAAATGATTTCCATCAAATTTTATTCATGAACCAAACGAAGCCTAAATATATTGGAAAGGCAAGAAACTCGTTCAAATATAAAAACAAATTGTGGTTTTTTTTTTCTAATTAAAAAGTATCTAATTGCAATTTTAAAAACAAAGCCTGCTTTCAAAATTAAAATCCTAATGAAATACCAAGTCGCAGTTAAGTCTTCTTTGTTCATCTGTTGTATTGCTTTATCATTTCTACTTTTAGTTAGGTGGATGTGAACTCCTCTTAAGCATGCATTCATTGTCCAATGGAGCTCAAGTTAGGCCTAGGACCATCCACAACACAACCATATATATTTTGATTTTGTCATGGTAGTGTTTTTCAACACGTGTAAATTTCGATAAACACCACACCCTTTAAGTTTTAACTACTACATCCATCAATGATATGCTACTTTCACCTTTTCCTTTTGTCTTCTGTGGGATTTATGGATAATGTTAAATGTTTATAGAAAGATAAAATAATATTTTGTTCCTTAAATTTATTTATTTATTTTTTGAAAATAAGTGATAGTATTATTTATAAACAAACAAAAGTACAAAGCAATTATATATGCACCGAATATGGATAAACTTTTCTAGTGACCAAACACAATAACATGTTAAATTGACATTGAGAGAATCACAGACAACTCAAACAATAATTATAAAAAAATATCTTTTAGAACCATTGATTTTGGAAAATCTTTTGACCACTTTTTGTACTCAAAACTGGAAGCTGCGGCAAACAAGCTCGCCGACTTGAATGATGGAAAGTGAAGTGTAAAAGAAACTCATGGAACTCAAGCAAAACGCCAACTTTTAGTGTGCCATATACAACTCCATGTGGAACGCCAGCGTGCTTCTCAATGAAAGTATAACGTAATTTCTGTTAGACCAACTCCACCGTTGCGCCCGGGCTGGAGCAAGGGGAGGCCCAAGACA
The DNA here is from genome assembly GCA_903112645.1 of Prunus armeniaca. Lineage (NCBI taxonomy): Eukaryota > Viridiplantae > Streptophyta > Magnoliopsida > Rosales > Rosaceae > Prunus > Prunus armeniaca. The sequence continues at coordinate 17,295,582 of CAEKDK010000003.1, read as the reverse complement.
AAAAATGGCGTTCCAGCGGGCCCCTTTTGTCCGGGCTGGGTGTGGGGCCTACAAACCTAGGCTGGCCCTCAGGCAAAACCAGCCTTTGCACAAGCCTGGGTTTGCTGACATCAGTGATGACGTCAGCAACCCAAAAAATTTAAATTTTTTTAAAAAAATACTAGATTTTTCAGATTTCTTTTAAATAAATATTTAATCATATTTTTCACTTTCCACATCAAAACTCTATACAAATTTCTCTCATCATATCTTATGTGAATAGTTGTTACCGTGGCAATGGGTAGAAACACATTTTGTTTTTTGCAAGGGCAGCCACTATTCACATGAATAGTAGCTGCCCTAGCCCTCCCCTTTGTCATGGCAAAGGACAAATGGGTGGAGTTGCTCTTAGAGCAAGTCCACCCCAAAAGGCTAAGGCAAGGCAAGGGCTGCCACTATTCACGTGAATAGTGGCAACCTTGCCTTTTTTGATTTCACCCCAAAAAACTAGGGTAAAGGCAAATACTATTCACATAAGATATGAGAAGATGCATTTGTATAGATTTTTTGGTATGGGAAGTAAAAAATATGGTTAGGTATTTATTAAAAAAAAATCTGGAATTTTTTGTATTTTTTTTCAATTTTTTTCCTTTTTTTTTATTTGCTGGCGTCATTATGACATCAACATTACATCATTTTGTCTAGGCAGCAGCTTGGGCTGAATCTGCCTATGGGCTTGCTTGGGCTCGTGGGATCCAGCTCTTGCCAGGGCTGAACCTTGCGGGCTGGAGGTGGTTTTGGAGCTTGGGGTTGCCTTTTGCCTAGGCTAGGCCCAAGCGCTGGACATGCTCTTAAGGGGAGGCTCTTCACTCACCAAACTATATACAAAGAGTAATAAAAGAGTGAGTATGAAACGAACTGTAATTCAGACGTTACGATAGCAAATTATAATTAGATTAATTTAATTGATACGTACATGCAAGTGTATTAATTCAAATTTGAATCCACTTTGAATTTTATGATATATCATTTAAGAATCAAATTTGACGTTCTCATTTCCAAAGGAAAAAGACCTTTTGGAAGGGAAAGAGACATAAAGTAGGAGGCATTAAACTTGGGGCAAAATGCCAGTAGTACCATGCGGTCCATCCGCCATACCATTACATTTGAATGTCTTTTTCGTCTCCACCACAAAGAAAGATGAAAAATAAACGTGTTCATCATGAAAAGCATGGTAACGTACGTACGTAATTTTGGCAAAGAAGTTGTAGCTGGCTGTGGGCTGTACCTCTCAAACACCCTACCCGCCCACCAAGAAGAAGAGCACGACAAGTCACTTGCATAGAAGTGTATATGTATTTGGCGACACAATAGGCATGTGCCTTATAAACCTCAACCTTAATTAGGTGAAATCAAATTAATTATTAATTTGCTAATAGGATTGTACTTTTGGCAACGAAGGCAAAGGAAAAGTGCATCTTTTGCTGCAACTTACAGTTAGAACCTCAGAGATAGGTCCTTTTATCATCTTTTATTTTTTATTTTTTATAATCTCAAGCTATAATTCATAAGCCAAATTTTATTTGAAGAAGATGATGTGGGTTAGCTGAGATCAGTTAATCATGATAGGATAGTGTCTCTGTTCTATTATTCGAATTCGATTCCCCTATTTCGTAGTTTAGAGTAATTTAAAGTATTTTAAACTATCGTTTATGTAAAAATAAAAATAAAAAAGAAGTTTATTTGAAGTGTTTAAAATCTTCACAATAGCAATTGTCGTTACTTTTCTTGTATATGTATGAAAACTATTCTAAACTACTCAAAATTACAACAAAATAAATTTACTCTTAAGTGCAAGAAAACAGACACACTATCATAGTCGGTCGACATAGAATCGTTTAATAGTGAGGGTAGTGAGGGTAGCCCTTCACCCAAAGGCCATAGGCACAATAAAATCCTTGGACCGACTTTACTGATGTCTACCCACAATTACACTGGGCAGGACTCTGGGCCATGATCTTGTCGTATTTGCAGCAGGCCCAATTATCTACATGGTTCAAGAATTGAGACACATGTCCTGCTGTGATGAAGCCCATCATCTTAGTATTCTAACACAAAATAATCCAATTGACCAAACGACAGAACAGAAAGCAATCGTTTGTTTTTAGGTGGGCATAGAAACAGAAAGAATTGGATAAGAAGAAGACCAACCGACAAGCACAGCAGATCAACAACTACTTTAATCCATTGCGTCCTAAGTGAAAATAGGTTACAATAAATAATATTTCTATTTCAATACAATTGATTCCTTGATGGCCTTGAGTTCTTGACCTATTTGCCTTCCTATTCTTCATTTCTTAACGTTGAATGGAAACAGTAGAAGGTCGTTCCATCTCTGTATTGAAAAGGAAAGAATTTAATTCTGCGATAGTACCTGCCCCGCTCTCACCTGTGACGAATATTGAGTTTTCAGCATGTGAATATTAATACAAGTCCATTTGGGTATCATCACCTGTCTACCCTTGTTCTTAGATAACAGGTGATAACTGGTGTCTAGTTGCTCGAGAGGAGGGATCTGGTTTCGGGATATTTCTGTGCTCTGCTTACCATCCTTCTCAACACTTGATATATGTCCATAATCATAACCATGATTACATAAATTAAAATAAGAAATTAACAATAGGTATGTCTATGAACAAATGTCAAGTATCAAGAATAATGGTGTCTTAGATTAAAATTATGAGCAAAAATATTTCATACCCAAAAACAACTGTGTTATCTCATTATTTGTCAGCAATAATGACAGATTTTGACAGAAGACTATTCAAATGAAAATAATTAATTGAATGACTAAAATGACACTCAAATCACTCAGACAAAAATTCATGGACAACTTCAATTAAAAACCAATAAAACAAATTTTATTTTTGATTTTGGGTCTTATTTTTTATATGATTTTTTTTATTTATAAGGTTGAAATATTGAACCAAAATTACGTAAGGAAAGTGTGTGGCACGTGGTCAATATCTTGTATTATAAGAATTAACAAGCAGGACACGCCACCATTTCGACTTTAATTTATGTAAAATAAATTAGAGATATGCCTTTTTGCAGCCTTGGTCGTATTTAATTAGTATAAATGTGGATTTGCCTTGTGTTAATCGGCTTGATATTCTGCCCCACGCGGTCTAGCCGCCCGCGTATGAGCCACCGCCTTCTAAGAAACAACCACTCCATAAATTCTTCGCCATTCTCATCTGCGTCTGCTTCTCCTCTCTCTACTATAAATATCTTCATCTCTCATCTCTAAACCAGTAACTCAAAACCTTCCAAGTATTTCTCATTCTAAACCCCCAACATCTCATATTCTTTTGAATTTCACAGCCTTTCTTCAAAGATGAGTTCAACAAATTCCACAGGTACTGAATTTCTGCACTTCAATTACTAGTTTTTAATTAGCAACTTGGTACTCTCAAACACTATGAAAATTCATTTGTTTGGTCTTTGTTGTTGGTGGGTTGCTTAAAGTTCTGAACTTTTGTTCAACAATATAGACAAAAGATGTCTTTGAATATGGTTATTGACAATTGTCTGATGAATTTCATGTACCAGCAGCATACCCTGCCCAGTCTCCCAACTCTGCCCAGCAATATCATGTGCAAGCTCCACCTCCTGCAGGCTACCCAACAAGAGATGTGCCCCAGAACTCTGTTCCTGTAGAAACCAAGTCAAAGGGTGATGGCTTCTGGAAAGGCTGCTGTGCTGCCTTGTGTTGCTGTTGTGCGTTGGATGTTTGCTTTTGATTGAAACAAGTCCACCCAATAATCTCAGTATCTCTGATCATCATCATTTATATTTATACAATTCAGAGTTGAGTTTTAGTTTTTTGTGTGATATTGAAGAAGTGACCATGTAGATTGGATACAGTTCCGGATTGTCCAACTTTCGTCGTCTTTGTATAATAATTGTTATTCATTTCAGATATCTGGCTGCTACTTTTTTTTGTTTTTTTTGTTTTTTTTGGTTCTTCTTCTTCGTAGTGGTGGTGGATTTGTTTCTTTGTATATGGCCAGATTTAATCCCTTAATAATACAGAATCGTGCTCTTTTTCTGTTTTAGTTTAAAGTCTTTTGTCAATGTTCAAACATTAGGTGGGAGTTGATGGTGATCAATGGGGTATGAAGATTATACGAGTAAACATAAAGCAATCAAGCCAGCGTGTTTGACAAACTTGTCATTGATATTTTTGAAACTCATGCTTTGAGCATGAGGTATATCTGGTCCCATTGCCCACTCTCTTTTATATGCTTTGTACAAATTCCGTTTAAATAAAATTATCAATATTGTTGACGTCAAAAATTAGGTGAACGAGATAAGGCCACGAAACACACAAAAAAATCCCACAAATACATCGTGGGTGCACCCAAATGGATACGTCTACGTTGAGTTGTATGGTTGTTTTCACTATAATTGTTGTATGGTTGTTTTCACTATAATAGACGGTTGTCACATTGTACACATGCTTCTGAGCCTTTGAGAAAGTAAAATGAGAGTGCATGACAAACTAGGTTACAAATGAAGGGAGTGTTCCCTTAGATAAGCAAGGCTTGGGCCTTCTATTGTGAGCTTCATGTGAGCTCAGTGAGGCCTAAATTATAGTAGTAATAAATATCACATCCAAAACTATGAGTGCCACGACTCTGCTTGGGCCACCTCCACCCTCAACTGTCGACTGAATTATAGTTATATTTTTTGTTCGAATAACATTGGTTATAGAAAAAATCTTGGTGCTACTCATTGCTTCCACTTGATAAGAAAGATAAATCGTGGATCAACTAAGCCGCCTCAGAAACTTGTTTAAGAATTAAGAAAAAAAGAGAAATTTCATTTAGATTACCATTTAAATACATGGTAAATGGAGTAGAGAAAAATACTGTTGTCCAAAATTGCATTAAAAATGAAAGGAAAAACAAATGATCGACAGTTGACTCTTTCTCGAGTCGGGTATATTGAAAGACGATCAGTCAATAATTTATTCAACTAATCCATCAATCAGTTGCTCTATTATATCATTGCCGAACCCTAGTCTCTAATCAATGAAAAGTTTTATCCAAACCCCTTTTTAAAAGAAATAAAAAGTGTTAAACCACAAGGCGTGGTGCGGTTGACAAACTGTTACCTTTAGTTGGCGAGCTACCTGTCACCTTCAACTCTGCCCAGCAATATCATGTGAGCTCCTCCACCTCCTGCAGGCTACCCAACAAGAGCTGAGCCCCAGAACTCTGTTCCTGTAGAAGCCAAGTCAAAGGGTGATGGCTTCTGGAAGGGCTGCTGTGCTGCCTTGTGTTGCTGTTGTGTGTTGGATGCTTGCCTTGATTGAAACAAGTCCACCCAATAATCTCAATATCTCTGATCATCATCATTTATAGTTTTACAATTCTAAGTTTTAAGTTTTTTGTGTGATATTGAAGAAGATATGCAGTTCCTGATTGCCCAACTCTCATCGTCTTTGTATAATAATTGTTATTCATTTCAGACATCTGGCTGCTACTTTTTTTTTGTTTGTTCTTCTTCTTTGTAGTGTTGATGGTGGATGTGTTTCTTCGTATATGGTCAGATTTAATCCCTTAATAATACAAAATATTATCGTGCTCTTTTTCTGTTGTAGTTTAAACTCTTTTGTCAATGTTCAAACATTAGGTGGCGTCAAAAATGGGGTATATCTGGTCCCGTCGTTGATAGTGTTGAGCAACCAAGCCAGCGTGTTTGACAAACTTGTCATTGATTTTTTTGAAACTCATGCTTTAAGCATGAGGTATATCTGGTTCCATTGCCCACTCTCTTTAATATGCTTTGCACAAATTCCGTTTAAATAAAATTATCAATATTGTGAGATAAGATCACAAAACACACACATAAACACTACAGATATATCGTGGTTCACCCGAATGGATACGTCACGTTGAATTTTTTTTTCTTGAAAGAGGAAATCATTGATAACAATTAAGAGGATACAACAATATCATCTTGTACAATTGGCTCCAGTCAAAGGAGAACTTCTTCAATCCAAGTTACTATAGTATTACATTTCAGTGCATGACTTGCTAGAAAATGAGTTACTTGATTGCACCCCTTGAACTGAAAAAAATAATAACAATTGTAGACAGTTGTTATATTGTACATAGGCTTGAGACCCTTTGAGAAAGTAAGATGAGAGTGCACAACAAACTAGGTTACAAATGAAGGGAGTGTTCCCTTAAATATGCAAGACTTGGGCCTTCTATTGTGAGCTTCATGTGCTGAGCAAAAAAACTTAATAATAATATTGTGAGCTTCATGTGAGCCTAGTGATGCCCAAATCATAGTACTAACAAATATCACATCTATAACAAATGAGGGGATCCTTTATAGCCATTCGATCCAGTATAAAATTATTATTGGATTGTTAGATTGAACCCCTCAACATAGTCCTCCATTATAAAAGCTCTCTCCATAACTATGGGTGGCCATGATTCTATTCGGCCCACCTCCACCCACAACAGTCTACTGAATTGTAGTTATATTTCTGGTTCGAATAAAATTGGTTATAGAAAAAATCTTGGTGCTAACCATTGCTCCCACTTGATATGAAAGATAAATCATGGATCAACTAAGCCGCCTAAGAAATTTGCATAAGAATAAAAAAAGAGAAATTTCATTTAGATACCTGTTTTTTTTATATAATTATTATAAAGAATTTAGATACCATTTAAATACATGGTAGATGGGGTGTCCAAAATTGTATTAAAAAATAGAAAGAAAAACAAATGTTCGATTGTTGACTCTTTCTCAAGTCGAATATATTGAAATACAATAGAGGACCACATTATTCCTAAAACTTGTGATTTTTTAAAAGCGATAGTTATTACTGACAATAACAACACAAGGAACAAACTTTCACTCCTTAATCTCCCCAAAATAACATTTGTTCATGTTTCTCATGTTTGGGTTTTGGATAGTATTGATTGTTTTCAGTGCTATCTTATGTACACTCTTATAGTGCTTATTATTTTAATAAAGTATCTATTCCAACAACAACAAAAATCTCCCAAAATATGGAGAATCCAAAGATGATTAGTCAATAATTTATTCAACTAATTTATCAATCAATTCCTCTATTCTATCCAATCCTTAGTCCATTTTTCAAAGAAATAAAAGTGTTAGAGCAAAAAAGAAACCAAAGACTGGGTCTCTAGAACTCATGAAGCCACATTTGTTCGCTCGAGTCTGTAACGTTGACAATTGAATGAAACCTTACTATTTCAACAAAACAAAAACTCATTTTGGACTAAATAGTAACCATAAAAGGCCGAGAGCAATTGAATCCACAACCCTTATTCAAGCCCATTACTTACATTTTGTCATCTTCATCATAATTCCGTTTTATTTTTGCAATATTCTAAAATTTTAAAGTAATAATGAAAATAGCCAACACATTTAGATAAATGCAAAATGGTATTGACTTGCAGACCAATAGTCTTAGGTTTGAACCCCCATAGCATCTTAGTTTAGACAAACTTGTGATCAATTGTGTATAAGAAACCTTTATCCCCTTATAGTTTAGACTATCACTTATATTTATATATAAAAAAATAATAATAATGAATTTTTTTATAAAAAAATTGCATGATTTAATTTTTTTAACCAAAATTAATAACAAAATATACTGCATTTTTTTTTCCAAACTTATTTTATATTTTTGGTTGTGCTCCAATTAAGGAAGAGAAATAAAATAATAGTTAGCCAGCCCAATCCAAGTCCTAAAAGCCCAACACAAAAACTCTCGTCAGCCCAGATCCACCTAAACCTAGGGTTTCGCTGAGCCGCCATAACTATATAATCGCTCATTTAGGGTTTTTCCTCACCACATTTGGCCGAAACCAGAGAGTGAGAGAGAGGAGAGAAGAGAGAGGCACAATGGTTAAGTTTCTGAAGCCTAACAAGGCCATCATCATCCTCCAGGGCCGCTACGCCGGACGCAAGGCCGTGATCGTTCGCGCCTTCGACGACGGCACTCGCGATCGTCCCTATGGCCACTGTTTGGTTGCGGGGATAAAGAAGTATCCCAGCAAGGTTATCCGCAAGGACTCGGCGAAGAAGACTGCCAAGAAATCCAGGGTAAAGCCCTTCGTCAAGCTCGTGAACTACCAGCACCTCATGCCCACTCGCTACACCCTGGATGTGGATCTCAAGGACGTCGTCAACGTTGAAGCTTTCGCGACCAAGGACAAGAAGGTGACTGCATTGAAGGAGACCAAGAAGCGCTTCGAGGAGCGGTTCAAGACCGGGAAGAACAGGTGGTTCTTCACCAAGCTCAGGTTCTGAGGGAGCTCGACCGGCGTCGTGCTGGAAATGGGTCTGATTTTGTCTTCTGTTTTTTCAAGTTAATTTTGGATTGAAAATGGTTTAGGATCTGTGTGGATGAGACTTTTTATGGATTTATGCATTAATGCTTAGTTAAACAATTAGATTTGTTATTACTAAAATGTTAAATTTGGCATTTCTTGCTTTACTATGTTACTCGAGATTTTATATCCTCATTGCTTATCTGTGTTGCTTGATATGTTCATTTTCTGCAATTGGTATGTCGTGATTTGCTTCTGGATTACAATTTTATTTTGGGGTTCGTAGAGATTGGATTTCAGTCTATCTTGTGCAGCTAGATGTGCTGATTTTGTGCATAGATGGTGTGCCTTTTGCACAAGATCATTTGGATTTTGTATAGGAAATTGTCCTGTATACTTAGTATCAGTTGAAGAGTCACTTGGTAATGCTAAACGCATCTGACCTGTATACAAATTATATATACCTGCCTACTGTTGTGAAAGTTATATGTTCCCATTTGGATTTTGTAACCTGAGTAATAAAACAAACCTAATCACCCAGGTGTTATGTCAAATGTTTTGTTCAAATTTATTCAAGACACCCAAGGTTTAGTTACTATTTACTACAACTTTCAAATAGTCAAGTCTTTTAATCTTAAGTATGCATCTTCTGAACTTGTTTTTTTGGTAAATAAATGCTTTTTAAATCTCGAATGATTATGAAGGTTCAGCTTTTTAAACATGTCGGGTCGTTAAAGTTTCCAGCTTAATGTGGTGGATTGAGTTATTTACTGAGTACTGTTGGCCAATATAGTTGATTCCATAATCTGTTAAGGGCTTGTAGCATGAATATCTTGATGGGGGCGTTAGTGTTGCTGGTATTTTGGCTAGTGTCTTTCGTCACAGTTTGTCAAATTTTTATGAATGAAATATACGTGAAGCAACTCAAAGAGTTATACTGTAGGGTTAAGCTGATCTTGTCGAGTTACTGGTTAGTAATAGATGACCCAACCTTATGCAAAATGTTTGATTTGTGTGTTATGATTTTTGTTGTTCGAGTGGACTTGTTGTTCGTGTTTGTATGGATACTGTAATTGACTTATCCTCTTTGCCCTTGTATGAGGTTTTGTGACTTCTTGACGGTATGCTGCTTAGACTGGGTATTGCTAATCTAGTTATTACTAATTTTTATGTTCTCGAAATTGGGCATCGACTTGGACGGGAATGTTGTGCTCAGCTGGACAGTGCAGATACTGTTGATGTTTACTTTTGAATTAAGTTTTTGATTGATTTTTTTGTTGTTGCTTTGATGCTGCAAATATTAGACTTCATGCGGTGCTTTTGATCATGCAAGAACTCGGACCAGATTGCATGTTTGTTATGTTAGCAAACAAATCATTAGCAGCGGGAGCGGTTATTTCTAGATCATTAGCTGTGCCTGTTAAATTTTCCCAATGCTTGCCTAATAGAATCTTTGTTCTGATTGATGGCTACGTATGGCCGAAAACCTTGGAACAAGTACCATTTGCCATTGGGCTTTTTCTTGTTTGGGGATATTCATGGGATTTTCGTTGAAGGGTTGAATTACGAATCAACCCATGACCCAATAACCTAAGAATAGTGTTGAATTCCCCTAAAGAGCACATGACCTATACGAGCTAGAAGTAGTGGCTAGAGAAAAAGAAAGCGAAAAGACAATGCGATAGGGATGTTTTCTGGGTGGGTGACTTAATGTGCTGCAGTGAAAAAGCGTTAAAGTGGTGTGTGGATTGGATGTGAATGGTTTATCTGGCTGGCTTTTGAGTCTCCCCTATATTTAGGCCCACCACCATGCTCTTTTTCAGTATTGACATTGCCCTTCATAAATCCCAAGTTATGAAGGAGATATAAGACTTAACAATGTCGTTTGGTCGTTAGGAAAAATTTATATTTTAAAAAAATTGTCTTGTGTGTCTAGCGGGCAAACCCAATTAGAGAAGAGGCTTTAGATTCTTTGTTCTGACTGAGAAGAGGCTTGGATGCATACATCATTTGATGTATGAGTCAGATAACCGGCCCTCAATTAAAAACAGAAACAAAGAAGCATGGTGTACCATAGATTCCTTTCCTCCATCATTTTGGTAGACATCAGAGATGCGCAGCCGATTTTACTCGGTACTTCTCTTTTCTTGATGAAGCAAGGGGTTTTGCTTATAGAGTAAGCAATAATTTGAATGCAAGCGATGATTTAAACTACAAGGGGTAGAGAGTTTCTCACACATACATTAGCACTATCAAAATATCTTAGAGGTTCAAACCTGAGATCGCTCGTTTGCAAATCAATATCTTTTTTCACTGAGCTAGAATCCGTTGACAAGCAAACCAAATCAATATCTTTTTTCACTGAGCTAGAATCCGTTGGCAAGCAAACCAAATCTCATTGTGTTGTATAGTGTGCCATAGATCCTTTTTTTTTCCTGGCTTGTAGAGCTGCAAGCCGCCACAAAAATTCCCAGAATTTGTGAATTTTGAATGCTCTAGATGTTTGCATCCAACCAAACAAACAATATTCAAATGCTGATTTATTTGACATGGGAGATAAAATTAACAAATAACACAAATCAATGTCAACACAAGCAACAAACCATCAACCCTTATAATCTTCCTAAAACATCGTCCCGAGAATCCAAAGATGATGCTAATTATACGATTAAGAAACTGATTAATTAATAATCTATTCAACTAATCCATCAATCAATCCCTTTATTCTATCATTTTCCCTAATCCCCCAACACAACAAACGGGCTTAACGACACGCCCAAACGGAGTACCTAACGAGGGCGATCTCCCCCACACGTGTCACTCCCACGCTCACACGGATCCCCCAACCCAAACGGACTTATCCTATTTTGATTTTGGGATTTTCTTCCCCACCCCCTCTAAAGTTGTCAAACTTTCTGTCTCTTTTTCCCCCATTTTCTCTCTCTCCAAACACCACCCTTTCTCCTCTCTCTCTCTCTCTCTCTCTCTCTCTCTCTCTCTCTGACACCACCTCCTCTCTGCAAACTTCACTGTGCAAGCCTTTGCTTGTCTTTCTCGCTTTTCTTTGTCTCTTTTCGCTCGAAAGCTTCCTCACTTTTATATTCTCTATCGCCCTCTCCACAATTACACACACTCATCATCTTCTGCCAGTCATGCTTCAGAGCTTAGTTCCTCAATCCCCAATAGGCGCCGCGAACCCTAACAATAACCCTAGCTCCTCATCTTCCTCCATGAAGACCAAACGCGTCGACCGCGACCTCGCCGGCGGAGAATCATCCGGCGAAGACCCCTCCTTCACAAAGCGCCCCAATTCCGGCCGGAATTTCTCCCGCGAAAAAACCGCAGACGAGCGCGGGAAGGAGCCGGTCGCCGAGGGCGAGTCGGCCGGTCTTAGACTCCTCGGGCTTCTCCTACAATGCGCCGAGTGCGTCGCCATGGACAGCCTCGACGAAGCCAGCGATCTCCTCCCGGAGATCGCCGAGCTCTCCTCGCCGTTCGGATCTTCACCGGAGCGAGTTGGCGCGTATTTTGCGCACGCGCTTCAGACGCGCGTGATCAGCTCCTGCTTAGGCACCTACTCTCCCCTCACCACCAAAACCCTAACCTTAGCTCAGTCCCAGCGGATCTTCAACGCTCTGCAATCCTACAACTCCATCAGTCCTCTAGTCAAATTCTCTCACTTCACGTCCAACCAAGCCATCTTCCAGGCCTTGGACGGCGAGGATCACGTCCACGTCATCGATTTGGATATAATGCAAGGCCTCCAGTGGCCAGGATTGTTCCACATCTTAGCCTCGCGGTCGAAGAAGATCCGATCAATGCGGATAACCGGGTTCGGATCCTCGTCGGAGCTTCTTGAGTCGACCGGGCGGAGACTCGCCGATTTCGCGAGCTCGCTCGGCCTTCCCTTCGAGTTCCGGCCCCTGGAGGGCAAAATCGGAAGCATCACCGAGCTGAGTCAACTTGGAGTGAGACCGGACGAGGCCACAGTGGTCCACTGGATGCACCATTGTCTGTATGACGTCACCGGCAGTGATTTGGCGACGCTGAGATTGCTGGGCTCGCTGAGACCGAAGCTGATCACGATCGCCGAGCAGGACCTGAGCCATAGCGGAAGCTTCTTGGGGAGGTTCGTGGAGGCCTTGCATTACTACAGTGCGCTGTTTGACGCGCTTGGGGATGGATTGGGAGCGGACAGCCTAGAGAGGCATATGGTGGAGCAGCAGCTGTTTGGCTGCGAGATTAGGAATATTCTAGCCGTGGGTGGGCCCAAGAGGACCGGGGAGGTGAAGGTGGAGAGGTGGGGGGATGAGTTGAAGCGGGTCGGGTTTCGGCCCGTTTCGCTTGGCGGGAACCCGGCGGCCCAGGCAAGCTTGCTGCTTGGGATGTTTCCCTGGAAAGGATACACCTTGGTTGAGGAAAATGGGTGCTTGAAGTTGGGTTGGAAGGACCTCTCCTTGCTTACAGCCTCTGCTTGGCAGCCGTTGGATTGAATTACTTTGACCCGAGTGGCCGATTGGCCGATTGGGTTGCTTGGATGTTGCGAAGGAGACCAACATGATCCACCACGTTGATTGTTGGGGTGAAATTGATGAACATTGGGTAGTGATGAATTTGATAATTGGCAAACCAATTATCACGACATGTTGGGGATCGATGGAGGAGGTGGAGTTGTATTTGTTTTCACTTGGGTGTAATTCTTTGAAGGATAAAAACAATGTAGTTAGTTTTTGTTTTTTATATTTAAATTTATATGTGAAAAGAAAAAAGAAAAAGGAAAAAGATCCATATCTGATGGGGTCTAATCTATAGATGGTGAATTCAAGTGACAATCATTGGAGTTCTTAAATGAGTTACAATTGTTTAATTCATTTGAGAATACTTAATGTAAGTTTTGGTGATGCAATGCCATGGGTTGGGTGGAAAGTTGCAATCAAACATGGAAGAATATAAAAGGGAAACAAAGAAGACTTGTCCTGCTTGGTGTGCTGATGATTTTAAGGTCACGTTTTGTGAGTGGGAGTCGGGATTGAATTGTGCTATTTCAATTAAAATAGAGTCATGGTTGTTATGGTTGTTGTTTGGCGCAATGGGGGAATTGTACTTGTTGTAATAAATAACAATACAACATATTGTGTGTTACAAGTCTTACCTAATGATGGAATTCATAAAGACCGATTTGGACTAAGCTCTAATTCAATTCAAACTGGGTTTGGCGCGATGGGAGGATTGTACTTGTTAAAATGGATAACAATCTAACATATTGTGTCTTATAAATCTCATTTAAGGATGAAATTCATAAGACTGACTTGGACTAAACTCCAATTCAATTCAAATCGGATCACCAAACGAGCCCTAAGATTTTAAGAATTAGTAGGGAGAAAATGAAAGCTTGCTGGGTTGGTCTGGGTTGGGTGATTGGGGAATTTGGGATTTTGCATAGTCGCCACAAATGAAATGAGGGCACATGGAAGTGTACTCTAGGCTAGACTATGAAAGCTTACCTCGCTTTTGTCAGAAATTCAGATATGCATATATATGCTGGTGCTTCTGTAATCCCTAGAAACCAATCTCTCATATACAAAAGAAGTGGCTATCCTTCTCTTCTTTCATTGTGGCGTATCAGTTCCTGGTTGGCTGAATGGAATGAATTGGTTCAAACTGACATGATATAGACCTTTTTTTATGCAAAAGTGAAAAAGTTACTTCTCTCTGTAACATTTCAAGATCTATCTTTAATGAATTTTAACATGATACGGATTAAAAGCCAAAACTAAAGCATTCCTTCACATGTTCATCTTACCACTTTAATGACTCATCAACTAGTTCAACAATTCTAACTTTTTAACTATATTTCAGATCAAAATGCCACTATGTTCGACCCTATAAATTTGTATGTTCAACTTTACATTCAACTATTTTTATATAAATATATATATTTTACTCGTTATTTGACCTAGCATTTGTGGGTCTTTTCACACCAGCGATTCCATAGTGAGGACTTAATCTAAGACCCTTAGATGAGACCTTATTTTTTAACCGTTTGATCAAATTGATTAGCCTTAGAAAAGACCCTCGTTATGAAATTCTACTTTTCGACATGCAAACATAACATGGCTCATGCTTATTGAGTTTCCAAAACCAAAGAAAATTGGGCCAGGCTGAGGTTAGAGAGGGCTAGGCCCAATAGCAACCAAGTCAAAACTATAATTTTATAGAAATTGAGCCAGTATATGAACCAATGAAAGTTGGGCTAGCCTGCATTTTAGAAAACCTTAATTTAAACGGAAAAAAAGTATTTTTTGTATATAAAAGTTATGCAATTTTTCTGCATATGGTTGCAGTTTGGTTACCACAAATTTTCAATGAAATTATGAACTGACCGACATGATGAATCATGAACCGACCGATATATTGCGGTATACCGCAATTGTCGGTATATTACAGTCGATATAGGGAACAACATCTAATATTAGAGAACTTTCTATTAACAAAAAAAAGAGTTTGCTCATGCTTAAAAATACTGTTGAAATAAGTAGAACTTTTTATCATTGGCAATGAATCTTTAACTCATATACGGATATAATGAACTTTATTATTAAAAATAAACCAATACAATCCACAATCATGCTAATGCATAATTAATCAACTAAATAGTTTTTTTTGGGATCAAATAGAAACTTCATTAAATAAACTTCAACTGTACAATCAAAGACATCTAAAATACCAATCCTAAGAGGGCAACAAATTAACATGCTAAAAGCAAAACTAACGCGGACAAAAGCCACACTAAAACTACTAGCCTACATCACCACAATTAGCTATAAGCCCAAATAAAGCCCACAAACCAACCTTAAATCAACCCATGAGCCTAAACGAACTCTAGTACCATAACCTAAAGAAGCACTGTCGCGGCCACATGTGAGAATCCTTATTCTTAAAAGTGTTAATATTTATTTTGGTAAGTATTAAATTATAAATTATAAATTATTTTATGGAAGTCTATGTTTTATTTGCTTCACTTAAATGCAAATTTAATAATTTTGATTATATATATAGTTGTTTGACCATTTTAATAATTATATATATATTATTATATTACAAAATGTAGAGAAGACACAAACGTCCTAGCTTGCTGCATGCATAGCTTGTTATAGTATATATTTTATTATATTAATTATATAGGAAGCATGAGGTGGATAACTTAAGCTGGAGGTGGCACCATTTCTTAGTTGCTTAAGGGACGTGTAAACATATAAGATTGTTGCATTGCTATCCAAGTGCTAGCTGGCTTTACTTCATAAAAATATCATCTCAAAACCAAATGTTAGCACTTATCTCCAACCTCCAAACATATCAACCAATGATAGACTAATAGTTGCCGCCTTATTTCTAGTATAAATAGAGAGTTGCATGTACAAATGGTTTACACATCTTGAGAAGGGCATGCATAGCTTGCTTAAGAAACGAGAAGACCATATTGGTAGAGAGAAAAAGAAAGAGAGAGAGAGAGAGAGTGGTAATAATATTCTTGGAGGAGTTAGAGGTCGGAGCTTGTGTTTTTCTTAACTTGGAGTTAGCTTTGGAAATAAGGTAGGGGTTTCTTGGGGGGCCTTTTTCAGAGATTGATTTAATTAAATTTCGTGAGCATTATATTATACATGGTACTGTTTGATTTACGTACTCTTAACTGTTTGAACAATGTGGGCATGATTATATGTACATTGGTGATATTTAAATGATTACATTGTTTTTTATGAGATATGTGAACTATATAATGTCATGGAAATTATTTGGAGTTCTTGGGTTGAGAAAATAATGGTGGAAAAAGAGGGTAATGGGAATGGTCTTTTGTGTAGTTGAGTCTAACTCTTGGCAGGTACCAGGTCTCAGGGATCCCACAGTGCACATGGTTTTTATTGGGTGATTCGGGACTGGCGAAAGGGAGTTAGACAAGATGACTAACAAAAGGGGGAATTATGGATGATTAAAATGGGTGTTAGTTCATATAAATGGGCATTCGGGACCAAGTGGTATAAGCATGGTATGGGACGTGCAGGTCTGCTTGTCCAGTTATATGAATTAACGGGATTAGATGAAGAGCATTCATGCATTGTTACTAATAATGTGAATTTGGCTGCTTGATTATTTGTCACTTAATTTAATTATATCAATTTATAGTAAAAAGGTTTATGTCCCTACTGAGCTGTGGTTTCGCTCACCCCCTAATAGATTTTGCAGGTACCGAACCTGAAATCTAGAGCTTGTGATGATTTTGGCATGTCTATAGAATGTAACATAGCTTGTGGTTGAATAATGAGCTACTCTTTAAGTGAACTCTCGAGTAGTTCTAACTTGTAAAATAATGTAAAATTTTTATGGTTTCAGATGTTATCGTTTACGCGTTTCTGCTGAATATTTTATGTGAAATATTTATTTTATTTATTTAAATGTTTTCTTCACATTTTAGTTATAGTTTTTATTAAATTCTATAATTAAAGTGTGAATCACGTCTTAACCCAAGATTTTGTAAATCCGAGGGTTGGGGTGTGACACCACACCCATTACCGCATCCTTAACAGATCTGGGGAAAATATGATTTCCAGCTATCTACTTGTGCATAAGAGCGAACAAATAAATGAAAACAACAACTTTGCCAAAGAACAATTGGGTGATTTGCAACAACCTATGTCAAAGATGATGTAGAATCAAATTTAAAGAACATAAACGGCGTTAGGGAACGGATTTTGGGAGTAGGATTTGATTGAGAATATAGACTAAAGGGGTGATTGAGAACTTCAATCTAACCATGGCTTAGAAGAAACCATCACAAGGGGCCTTTTATTCAAAATACCTTAGTAGACTTATTCACTAACCTAAAAGGAAAAGACGAGAAGAGAGAAGGGGGAGGAGAGGCAGTAATGCTTCTTCCTTTTCCCCCCTTTAGGAAATTTTCCTTTAAGACTCATAGAGGGAGAGAACGGCTAGGGTTTGGGTTCGGGAGTGCTTCCTACCTTAATTAACTAAATAGTTGATTGCAAGCTAGAGATTATCTCTTGCTAACTCACTAATAACAACCTAACAAAATTACCAACATAATCAATTAGTTTGCAATACTAATTGAAACCCAGGTTGCTAGTGTATAAAGTTTAATTATTTACTAATTAAGTTATATCAATTTACTAAATATTCAAATGATATTTTTTCAAGGCTGAGAATAAAAAAATAAAAAAGTAGAGAGAACTTCAAGAGATTGGCGGAGAATACACTTCATTAGTAATGAGAGAGAGAGAGAGAATAAAAGAAAAAGAAGAAGAAAAGAAGAAGAGAGAAGAGAGAAACATCTATCTAAATGATGAAGTCCTACCATCTTTTAGTTAATATGAAATAATTATAAGTATTTATTTTAATAATTAATTAAATTATATTGCGGTTTGTAGTACACCACATTATTTGGATATGCGGAACTGCAATCGCAATCTCATATTGCGGTTGGTTCTATAAACCGCATATTGCGGTCGATTTTCGTGATAGGTCGGTTTAGATATGATAAATCTCTGTCGGTATTGCGGTTTTTCAATTTTTCAGTCTAAAATGCCAGCCCTACATTTACATATAAAATGTAAATGAATTTTTAATAAATTATGCATTTATTACTTACTATTACGCTGAAACGCCCTTAAAAAAATGAAAATCACAACTTCACAACCGGTTGACCTCTATGTTAACACCAAAATCCATCAAAAGCCCGCACGCTTGGGTCTCTCTCTCCTAAACAAAACAAAACACAAAGCCCTCTTTCTCTCTCCTCTGCGTTTCCCAAAAGCCTCCGAAGACTGACATAAATTACCAAGACAAGTAAGTTTATCGTCTCCCTCTTCTCTTTCGAATTCTTTTGCCAAATGTAACATATTTCTCAGTTTATTGCATGAAGCATTCTGGGTAGCGATTGATTGATTGATCATAAAGTTTATTAGGATGATATCTCTAGAGGGTTTTGAGCCCGTCGCTGTCTCTCCACACAAACAAGACCCAGCATGGAAACACTGCCAACTTTTCATCAAAGACCAGCCCAATGGAGTTAAGGCTGAGCTGAAGAAGTGCATATATTGTGGCAAAGTGTTTCAGGGTGGTGGAATTAACAGGCTTAAATCCCACCTTGCTGGTCGAAAGGGCAATGGTCCTACTTGTGACCAAACCCCACCAGATGTTCGTATTTCCATGTTACAGAGTTTAGATAATGGGATTGCAGCGTTTAGGCACAGGAAGGGTCAAATTGTTGCAAACCCACATCACAGTCCTAGTGAATTAGACAATTCATTTGCTGAAAATGGGGACTGCAAATTGATGGTAGGACCCGATTCGAATTCGCTTGTGAATCAAGAAGAAGATGTTGGAATGAGTGGGAATGGAGTTGGGTTGAGTGGTAATCTGACTAATGTACCCCTTGAAGTAGACAATTCTTATAGGAGTAATGCTGCAATGCATAGATCAGCTGGAGTGCCCAAATTGAATTTTTCGGTGAATCAAGAAGAAGATGCTGGAATGAGTGTGGATAGAAGAGTGAGGTGGAGGGGTGGAACTTCTTCTGCAGATACTGGTTCTGGTTCTGTTGATGGCGTTACGAAATTGAGTAACGTTTCAGCTCCTATTCCTATTGCATTAGGTAGTGCTTTTTCTGAAGACACCCAAGGGAGATCAACTGGTTTTCCCAACTCATATTGGTTGGAAAATGAGGAAGTTGGCATAAGTAATACAAATGTGAGTGCAAGGAAGAGGGTGAGAGGTGAAAGTGCTGTGGGGGCTGCCAATGCTGGAACTGTCGACAATAATTATGAGGTGAAAGAGGTCGGCAATCAACAAATTCATATGGCAATAGGGCGGTTTTTATATGAAATTCAGGCTCCCCTGGATGTGGTGAAGAACTCGGTTTATTTCCAGCCAATGATTGATGCTATTGCCTCTCGGGGAAAGGGGACTATAGCACCTTCATATGATGACCTTAGGGGTTGGATATTGAAGAATGCAGTTGGAGAGGTGAAGAGTGATATTCATCAACACATGGAAACTTGGGCAAGGACTGGTTGTTCCCTTTTAGTCAACCAATGGAGTTCTGAGAAGGGTAAAACTTTGCTAAATTTTGCAGTGCAATGCCCTGAAGGAACAATCTATCTGAAATCTATGGATGCTTCCTACTTTATTTTTTCCCCAGATGCTTTATTCGAGTTTCTTAAGGAAGTGGTGGAAGAAGTTGGAGTTGGGCATGTTTTGCAAGTCATTACAAATACTGAAGAGCAATTTGCTGTTGCTGGGAAGAGGTTGATGGATACATTCCCTACCCTGTACTGGTCTCCCTGTGCTGCCACTTCCATAGATTTGATCCTTGAGGATTTTGGAAAAGTTGAGTGGATAAATTCTGTAATTGAACAGGCTAGATCTGTTACAAGATTTATCTACAAACATGTTGTCATTTTGAATATGATGAGAAGGTATACTTTTGGTAATGACATTGTGAGGCTGGGAGTAACTAGGTTTGCTACAAACTTTATGACATTGAAGCAAATGGCTGACCTTAAATTTAATTTGCAGTCTATGGTTACTTCAAAAGAATGGATGTGCTGCCCCTACTCCAAAACACCAGAAGGATCAGCAGTGCTAGATATATTAAGCAATCACGCATTTTGGTCTTCGTGCATTTTGGTCACACATTTAACAAACCCACTTTTGCGAGTTTTGAGAATTGTTGGTAGCCAGAAGAGGGCAGCAATGGGATATGTTTTTGCAGGAATATATCGAGCAAAAGAAACAATCAAAAGAGAACTTGTCAAGAGAGAAGAATACATGGTCTACTGGGATATTATCGATTACAGGTGGAAAAAGTTATGGCATCTTCCTCTTCATGCTGCAGGTTTTTACCTTAATCCCAAGTTTTTCTATAGTGTCAAAGGAGACTTGCATAATGAGATCATATCAAGGATATTTGACTGCATAGAGAGTTTGGTTCCTGATATAAAAGTCCAAGATGAAGTTATCAAAGAGATAAATTTGTACAAAAATGCTGTTGGAGATTTGGGGAGGAATTTGGCAGTTCGAGCTAGAGACAATCTACTTCCTGGTGAGGATCTTTCATTAGAGTGCATTGTTATTTTGGGTGACAGGATTTCTTTATTTAGTTGGCTAAACATACAGACGAAAGGTGATCAAACCATATTTTAACTTCTTCTTTAAAAATAAAATAAAATAAAATAATAGAATGATAAATGTGATAAAATGCTAAAAAAAGCGCCCAGAGTATTGCCTATGTCAGTCATTCTGGTGTTAAATTAGATTTTGGTATGAGCCCCCTTTTTTGAAGTTGTGCTGCATAGAGTTTGGATCTTATGGCATCTTTCAGCTAATTTCTTTAAACGTTCTGTTTGCCTAAGCTGAATGGTGGTCGACATATGGTAGTAGTTGCCCAAACCTTGCTCGCTTGGCAATTCGTATTCTCAGTCAAACTTGCAGCATAGTTCAAGGTCAGGAGAATCAAATTCCTTTTGAACTGTTGCACAAGACGAGGAACAGCTTAGAATGTCAACGGCTTATTGATCTTGTTTTTGTTCAATACAACCTGAAACTAAAACAAAAGTAAGTAGAAACAATAGGTTCTGTATATTGGTATTTTCCAAATTTTCTTTGGTAAAAGAAAATAGCTCTTTTGCTAATTGCTTTCTTCTAGGGTTCACAAGCACAAAGAACAGGAAGATGTCGGTCCTATATCATTTGACCGCAATAGCATTGTCGAAGACTGGGTGACAGAGACGGAAATGCCCCTAGAAGACAATGAAAATCCTGATTGGATGTCACTTGATCCCCCCTCTGGTAACACAAGGCTTTTAGAACTTTCAGTTGATGAAGCTGAAGATTTGGGTTCAGGTAACTAAGTTTGTATGGATTATGAATTATGAATATTAATTTTTTTTGGTATTGAGTTGAACTAGAATGTCGGTTGATGCACAGGGTTTGATGACAACGAGATCTTTATCGGATTGAAATTGGTTAAAGGGGAATGTTGAACACGATGTTGTAAGCCGGTACGACGGAATGCAATGACACAAATCATTTTTTGAGTCCACTATAATCACTCCTTCACTTTCTTCAAGTACCTAGACGAGCAAGGTACTGTAACAACGTAGTATGTCCAGAAATACTGCTCGATTCCGAAAGATAATATTCTTTTCATGGCATTACTGCAGAGGTGGTGGAACCCCGAGATGCTATTGCTAATGCTAAGAAAAAAAAAGTACATCATGGCTCAGCCTCCACAGATGTGGATGGGTTCAGCAAGTTCCTGCAGCAGACAATTACATGTAGGTAGCTTTCATGGAAGAAAATAGGGTTTTGCAACTAACAACCTAGAATGCTGAAGTTTTTGTACTTTCAGATATGCCCTTGTATATGTAATCATATTTATAATTTGCACGTGACTAACAAAATGGAAAGTGCCAAAGCTGCGTATAACATTTTGTTATACCTTCAAATTTCTCTGGATTATTCAACATGAAAAATGGTCAAATATTCAAATTTTCTCTGAATTAATTCAACATCAACGTGCTTATAGATGAAACTAACCATAAGTTCACGATGATATGTGAAATTTTAGTTTAGAGATGAATTATTACTTGAAGCAATAAAATTAGTTTTGTGTTATTTGAAAACCTAGTTAAGCATTTAGATAGAAAACTAACAGAGTTAAGCATTTAGATAGAAAACTGCATTCCCCTACGAATTTTTTTCAACGATCCAAACTGTCTATTTTTCAAATCTTCACGGCACTTCGCATAACGTTTACTTGAGCTTATTTTTACTTTCTTTTTCTCTTTGGCCCCGGTTTTTTTTCCTTTTTGTTTCATCAGGAGAAATATGTTTTGTAGAGGCTCCTCGACCAACTCATAACACAGCTTTGCACACACTGATTTTTAGATGGGGGACGTGCCAAATATCGGCCTTACAGCCCATCAATAAACTCATAAAGAGAACAAGCTGTAAACATACAAGTTTTCAGACACGCATGTACAGCTGTAAATATTTGTGAAAGCATCTGCAACCCAATCCAAAAACTAAATACAAACTTGAATAATACATGATTCAACTATGTTTTGCTTTGCAAACAGGCAAGGGTATAGGCATTAAAATAAATTCCCCGACCAACAACCTCAAAAACTAAGCTTGAAAGCACAAAAACCAAGCCTTCAATCTTCTGTGCATAATTTATACCAACCGAAACAATTAAAGAAAAAAAAATATCACCAACACCTGAGGGGCGAAACCAAAAACCACAGTAGCAAATCTAGTATCGTCTCCCGAGAATGATGCCAATGATGGCAGACACCACAGCCACTCCCACAATGAACTTAACGCTCATCAGAGGGGAAGCCTCAGCAGTATGAGTATGGATCTCAGAAGATGATGAAGTTTGAGCAAGTGCTGCCTCTGACTTTTTCTTACTCTTCCTTTTTGATGGAGTTGAAATGGTTGATCCAATGTCCCTAGATTTCACTTCCAATCCGGCTACATTGGCATCACCCTGCAACATGATTTAAACATATCTTTTAAACAATTGTTTGCTGGAATAATTAGCTTCATGATTCTAGTAAGTTGAAATCCTTTTAGTATGTTTTGACGTCTCCATTTCCCACAAGTTTTTTAGGACAGTAAAGTCCTAAAAATTTGACAACTACTTTCGAACAAGCGTACAGCATGCATAATTTGTGTGTTATGTGTTTGCATTTTGTACTGTAGTAGTATATATAAAGTGAGTAGGGAAATAGGTATAGACAAACCCTTTCTGTTAATTTGGCATCAGCTAGCTGCAATTTTTGCCCAAGGTCTTTGACTTGCTTCTCTAGAAGAGTGATTTCTTTATTCTTAGCTTCAAGTTCTTCAAGAGAATGCTTCAATGATGCCTCTCGTTCCAGATCCTTTTGAGAATCTGCTTCTTTCTGTTGAGTAGGGAATTAAAACACGGATCATTTAACAAAACGTTAATATTAAAAGTCTGCAATTTAGAAATGCATGATGCTACTATTGATATGAACAGTCCACAGTTCTTAACTTTGAACTTATTCACCATCATACAGTTGAAGTAAAAGAAATCTTAAATAATACTGGTGCCTTACCTTTTCAGCAACAGTGGCCTGAGCAATATGTATCTCGCTCTGAAGTTTTACAACTTGTTCATTTAATAAATCTCTGTCATGGACTTTATGTGCGTGATCCTCCAATTTTGAAGTCAACTCTGCCTCTCTTTCAGCAGCAGCTGACTTAACGCTTTCAACCTACAGTTCATTGTCTGAGTCAGAAAAAATCCTTAAAAGATGAATGCACCCCTTTCCTCCACCATCCCCACCCGCCATGCAGAAAAAGAAAAATTAAAGAAAGCAGAATAAGAGCTTATTCTCTAGATTTCCTTTTTATTAAACGGATAATGTTCTACCTCTTGTTTCAGTTGAGCTTCAGTTTTCACCAATTGCTCTTCAAGCTCCTTGAGAGACTTCTCTAACAAAGATTTCTCAGCAATCTCAGCCTTGAGATTTTCAACCTCAGATTTTAAGGCATCTTCCCCTGCTTTGTGCTCCTTGAGTTGTTCTTCGAGCTGGGATATCACATGCTGGATTTCCTTCTTAATATTTTGATTCAATTCATTAAGCAGGCTGTTCTCATCCATAACTGAAGATATCTGTAGCAAAAATACGTAGTTATAGAGCATATATGGGGACAGGAAAGCATCATATAATATCAGCTTAATAATCACAAAAAGTTTAATTCACACCTGAGATTGTAGTTTCTGCCCTTCTGAAGAAAGCTGCTCCGTTAAATCTTCTATAGTCTTTTTTGAAGCCTGAAGTTGTTCAACTGTCTCTTCCTTCTCAGCAAGGGCAGTAAATTTTTTTGCTTCTACATCACTCAGTTTGGACTCATATATGGACACTTCCTCTGTAAGTTTTATGTTTGCCTCCGCTAGTTTTCTGCTCTCTTCTTCAAAGTGAGCTAACTTGGTTTGCAGTTCCTCAACAATACTCTCCAGATGCTTCAGCTTCAAGAGAGTCTCTTCCAGCTCTGCTTTTCTGGTTTCAGAAACTGAAGATGTTTCTTGAGCCTGGTCTTCATACAATTTTATTTGGCCTTCTCGAGCATCTAGCTTCTCAAGCAAGTCTTTAGCTTCCAAATCTCTTTGACTGAATCTCTGAATGGCTTCTTGCAACTTGGTTTCGGCTTCCACAACGCGGGCTTCAGCAGACGAATGAAGGTCACAGGCCCTTGAGTGCTGATCTGTTAATTCTTCAACTGTGCTCTTATGGGCAACAAGCTCTTTTGTAGCGGCTTCTTTTTCAGATAGAGCAGAGTTCAACAATTCCTGTAGTTCATCAATCTTGCTTTTCAGCTGAACATTTGTGTCAACTAACAGTTTGTTTTCTGAGAGGGACTGAGAAGCTTTGTTTTCTGCTTCCAAGATCTGTTTACTGAGTTCTTCATTAGTACTTTCCGAAGAAGCCAATTTAGTCAAGCTGTTATCCAGTTCTTCTTTCAATGACGCATATTTTTCTGCTGCTTCGGCAACCTGCTCTTCATAAACCTTCACCTGATCTTCAAGAATCTTCAGTTTCTCAAGCAGAGAATTTGCCTCGGCATCCCTGTTAGTGAAGCTTCCTATTGCTTCCTGGAGTTTGATCTCTGAATCCCTCACTAGGGATTCATGTAGTGCTTCAAGTTCTGAGTTTCTGGATGTTGTTTGCTCTAGTACTTTGCCTTGGTGCTCCAGTTGCTCCTCGGCAGACTTGAGTTTCACTATGACCTCGCCTTCTCTGATTCCAGCCTCCTTTAGATCATTTTCAATGTTTTCCAATTTCCCTTGAGTTAGATTCAATTCATTCCTCAAGACTTCCAATAGATTTTCTGCTTCAGAAAGCTTCTCACTGGAATTGTTTGATGCATCCTCTAACCTTGTCTTCTCTTCTGTAGCAACATTCAAGGCTTCTGTTAACTCCCTTTCCTTTTTATTGGCCGCTTGCAGTGCAACTTCAAGGCTAGATGTTCTTGCTTGGAATGCCTCAAGTTCAGAAGAAAGTTCAGATATCTTGTTGGAGTAATTCTTTGAATCTGCTTCTGCATCCAGACATTTCTTTTCCAATGCACTTATTTGTTCCTCAAGTTCTTGGATTCTGAACTTCTCTGTTTCAAGTAACAACTCCAGCTCACTCACCTTTTTACCAGTATCCTCCGCTTTGGTATGGGATTGTTGGAATAAATCTTCAAGTTCCAAGCTTCGCTGATGGTGTGTACTGGCCCGGCCCTCATGTTCAACACATTTCTCTGTGGCAATCTTCAATTCCTCCTGAAGCTCTGAATTCTGCAAAGATGACTGGTCTAAGGAAGATTCCAGCTGGCTTATCTTCTCCTGGTACTCTTGCACCTGACCATTCAGCTGTTTCTTTTCTTCCTCAACCTCGGCCAATGTAGTACTGAGTGCAGATAATTTTTCGGAGAGTTCTTCCAGACCACCTTCAGCAATTCCTCTGTTCAGCTCTACCACATTTACCTGTTGCTCAAGCTCTGCATTCTTTTGTTCTGCTGCTATAAAGCGCGTCTCAAGCTCTCTCAGTTGCAATTTTGCCTCTTCTGCTGCTGCATTTGAAGATTGAATAATACCCTCAAGCTCAAGATTCTTTTGAGTAGCAGTTGCAAAAGAAGCTCCTGCTTCATTATGGAGCTCTTCCAGCGACTTCAACTTCTGTTCAAGCTCTGCGTTGTTTGACAAAGCTTGAGACAAAAGAGCATCTGTTGTGCCGAAATTCTCTTCTGAAATCTTCAATTTTTCTTCAAGATCACTGCACAAATCCTTCGTCAGCTGTACATTACCAGTGAGATCTGCCACAGCTGCTTCCAGAGCTTCTTTTTCTTTGGTTACTATTGCCAATTTCTCCTGTACAACTAAGGACTCTTCCTCATGAGTTTTTTGTGCAGCTTCAACCAATTCCTTGGCGCTCAATTCCTCCTGCAGCTTCAACTTGATTTCTTCCAATTCAGAAACCTTTGCATCAAGAACTTCTTTAGTCGACGCAAACAGATTTTCAAGAGCGGAAATATCTTCCTTGACTTGAGATTCTGAGGCCTTTTTCAGGCCCAATTCTTCAGTCAGTTCATTTATAAGAGCTTCCTTGGCAGAGAGTTTCTGCTCCAAATCCACACCTTGGGACTTTGATAGAGCAAGCTCTTCTTGGACAGCAGAAAGCTCAGCAGCAGTAGAGTTGAGCGCTTCTTTGACTTTTTCATCCTCAGCAATCTTTTCATACAAGCCTTTGAGTTCTTCTTGTATGCAAGCCATCTGATCTTCCATCTCTTTTGCACTTAATTTTGCCACTTCAAGCAGTTTCTCAAACTCCAAGGCCCTCTTTGTCTCGGTTTCAGCATGCGAACCACTTTGCTTGTGCAGCTCCTCAAACTTTTGTGCCTCACCGGCAGAACTATGCAGCTCTTGCTCCAGTTCCTGCAACCTCTTTCTTGAGCTTTCAAGCTCAAGGCTGAGACCATCAAATGCTTCCTTCACCCCAACCAGATCCTTGTGCTTTTCTTCCTGAGCTTGCAACGTCTCTTGCAAAACATTGAGCTGTGAACTGTATTTCTCCTCAGCTTCAACAATTTGCTCTTGCAATTTCTTATGACTGAGTCCAAGCTCTTCATACTTCTTTCCACTTTCTTCCAGCTTCTCTTTTGTAAGCAAGACCTCATTCTTCAGCTCAGAATTCTCTGATTCCGAATGTTTCAACACACCAGCCAACTTTTCAATTTCAAGCTCAAGGTCACTCACCTTCTCCCGGGCTTCCAGCAATTCTCTGCTTGAATTGCTTGAGCTTCTCTCAATAACCGATGGCTTGTCCTCCACCAATGCTGGTTCAGCAGCATGAGAACCATCCTTCACATCTAGTGATTCCCTCTCAACTTTTATGAACTCTCCATCAAAAGTTGCTTCCTCTTCTTCTTTCTTTCCTTCATGTTCTACCGGTGGCAAGTCCCCATTCGATACCTGCATTACGACCACCGTAATCAACATTCAACATCTATTTAAAAAACTTTACAAAATCAAATGATCCCATGAAGGACTTAACGTGAATGATTGCAGATTAATCAATGTCTGAAAAAATTAGCAAAGAAAAGGGTTTAAATTACAGAACAAAATATTGCAGCTACCTTGATTGCTTCGGCATTTGTTGTTTCGGCATCCTCAAATGCCTTCACTGGGATTTCTGAGCTCACTTGTGTTTCTTCCATATTGCACCTAATTTTGACCTACTCCACTTGCGTCTCTGTGATTTACAAAGACTTCATCATCCACTTTATTATGTTATCAAATTATTACAATAATGCAGACTTGTCAAAAAAGGAAAAGAAAAAAAAAAGAATCATCTTAATAACTAGACTTCCTTTTTCTTGGAAAATTCTTTTACGTGAAGCCTTTGCAACAATAAAATGTGATTAGATAAATAGACACATGAGATGAGATGACAAAGACATTTCTTAACAAAGAAGGTAAGCTACGAGGGTAATTCTGTCATTCCATTCCGGATTAGCTGTGGGTATAAGCAAGTAAACTGCGTGCCGGAAAAAGACAACCCACCTGACGTGGCACCCAAAGTGGGTACCCACCATAAATCATTGTGGTGGCCCATCAGTATCATGGCACATATTTTATTCTTTCATTTATGTTAATGCAATTATTTCTAGATTTCTACTGGCCAAGAAAAAAATAAATTATTAGATAATAAAAACATTTGTTTTTTTATTTTCTTCAAATCAATTGGAGATTAGATTATTAAAATCACAGGGAAAAATCTTAATTTAATTGTAAATTAGGGTTGATCACATTCTTTGAAGAATTAGAATTTGATGGATTTAAAATCACCTGCTGACTGCCTGCCATATTTGTCACTTAACTAGTGAGGATGATCAATCATGTGATGATTTCATGTGAAACCATACAGTCTGCAGGCCCCAAAATTCCTCATTCAAGCTAAGTTGTTACACACAAAGACAAGGTCTTTCAACTCCATCTTCTAAGAATTTCATTTTTAATACAGATGTGACATCATTTTCATGGCTTAAAAATTGGAAAAAAAGAGAAAAATAAAAAAAGAGAAAAAAAGCTACATCTTTGAATCTCTAGTGACATCTGGACCGTTGATTGCTAATACACAAAAAGTGAAGCATAGTGGGTGGAGCCCGCAACTAAGATGGGCATTCCATACTTCAATTTTTATTTGATTGTACAAATCACAAGTCCCCATCTTTCTTAAGTTCCTTTCTAAGTTTTTATTTTTATTTTAATACAAGCGATAGTCTAAGCTACCGAGAGAATGAGATTTTTCACCCAGACACACTACCAAGCTGTCATGGGGGTTTGAACCCGAGACCAATGGTCTGCAAATAAAGAGCCATTTTCCATTAGCCTAGACCCTATTGGCAGTTCATTTCTAAGTCTATGACCAAAAAGAAAGAAGAAAAAAAAAGAGGATAATTATAAAAAAAAAAGATTCTTTCAAAGTTAAAGGTGCTTGGACAGGTAGCTTTGCCATCATTTTCTTTCTTAAGTTTCTTTTCCCTATTTTAGATTTTTGACAGAGCCTTCATCGCCATCTTTGGCTCCATAATTAGACACAAAGACAGGCATAAAAGAGCCACATCAATTATCATTCAACTGACAAATGCAGAAAAATAAGGCCACTAATTAAGGTTAATCATCAAGATCAACTTTGATAACACAATATGCATAGCATCTTATTTTTGCAGTTACAAATTCATTAACATTTCATATATTAAAAAAAAACTTTTACTAAAATAAAAAATAAATTAAGAGCTGGAATCCAAGTAAACAAAACATCAAATATATTAAATTACCAATAAATTCATGCTTTATTAATCTTAAATAGCGATCTAAACAGGTTTGACGAATAAAATCTCTTCCACCTAACAAGCCCGAGCAAATAAACAAATACATAAATAAATAAAACGGAAATATTTGATCTAGAGATTGAATTCTGGTTCTACAAAGATCTCAGAGCCATATAGACTGGTCAAACCAAAAGAATAACCCAACTGGGTTTATTGCCTCTTGACTCTCTAGTTCAAGATTTGCATCACAGATGAACTTCCTTCAGCTTTCATTTCACTGATCATCAAGTGAAAACAGAAAGAAGATGAAACAGAAAAAATAAAATGATCAAAGACCAAACGATCAGGAAATGGAATGAAGGTGAAACAATTGTGATCAAAGTGATGGGATGAGGTTGTTTCAAAGCCTTCAAAAACAGTAAATTAGAAGGAATGAAGACGAAGCAGAAAATGACCAAAGATCAGCAAACCAGCAAACAGAAGCTGAAAGAATTATGATCATTGAGATGGGTTTTGTCCAAAGAGTTCAAAGACTCAAACTTTGAAATCAGAAACACATGAATTTCTCATATGAATTGGTCATCCAAAATCACAAAATCTCAATTTTCAACCACATTTAAATAAAACCCAGATGGCAGATAACATTATCACAGAAAGATCACAGCTTGATGCTTGATCACATCACCATGTATAAAATAAAAAAAATAAAAAAGCAGAAACTGAACACTAGGCCATTCAGTAAAGCATGAAACACAGAGGAACAGAAAACAGTTCAAATTCAAAGAATGAAAACCAAGTTAGAAAAACAGAGCATGCATACATACAAATAGAAAAGACAGAGCATAAGGAAAGATTGATCGCTTGCCTGATAAAAGCTGATTGGTTTTTCCCTCAGATTTCTGTGAAGCGTTTTTATTGTTTTTTCGAAACACGAAAACGAAAAATGGGAGTGATTAGGAGCTGAGCTGGTGACGAAAAGGCAGAGGAGGAGCTATAGAGAGAGAGAGAGGGGGAGAGATTCCAAGTATATAAATATGAGTGAGGAGGCAGTGGGGTCCACCGTAGTGCCATGGGACAGTAAGGTGGGGCCGTCTATTTTCAATCGGACAGTAGCAACTTTGCTGTATTCGCAACTCTTGCCTTCCGATTTCATTTTAATTACAATGCCAACCAAAGACATAATATTATGGTGAAAAAAATCTATATGGATTTTCATTTTATTTTCTTCTTGTTTTTTTGGCATATTTTGGATTTTAAAATAATTAAATATATATTTTGGATTTTCAAATCTGGTAGATTTTTTTTTCTTCATCTATTTCAAATCTGTAGATTTGAAACCTATTGATTTGAAAATCCATGTTGTCGATACAGAATATTAGGCTTAGGAATTTGAAATTGATATTTAAATAGAGAAATATATTGTGATAATTTCAATACAATAGGCAGTGACGGACCTATTAGGACGCAAGAAGATGCACTACACCTCTTCTCGCCGGAAAAACCATTGTAAGTGCTTCAAATTGCCCCTTTGCTCAGCTGGTAGTGGTGCAGATGACCTTATTTCTATTTTCAGCATTTAAGTAAATGTCTTTGTTCTTTTACTTTCATTTATTTTATTTTACTCGATTTACTTAAGTTTACAATGTAAATAAGGAAGTACTCTCCATTTGAATTCAAATAAAAATACTAGAAAATCAATTTACCACCAAATCAAAATATGAAAAATCGGTTTTAGTGCAAAATACAATTTATGCTAAAAATGATGGCTCATTAAGTCAATAAATATTTCATACTAAAATCCCATAAAATCAAGTTTTCTTATTTGATGTGTAAGGAATAAAAGCCGCTAAAAATTATTTTGAGAAAATGATTATTCCGAAAAACAATTTTTCATAATTAGTCAATATTTTTACATAAAATAATTTTTCATATATGATATGAATGCATGAAGGGACCTAAGGTTAATTTAGGTAAAAAGCCTTAGATGTTCAATCCATAAAGAGTTTTTAGCCTTTCAAAATTGCACCTCCGCAAAAAAAATTATGGATCCGCCAGTGACGATAGGGTCTTATGTATATTAGGCTTCTAGATTTTAGTTAGAGCAGGGGAATCTATATATCTGGTACATTAGTAGGAATCGACCCAACTTTCTATATCTTTCACTTTTCGATTTTTCTGTTTCTGTCTTATGCATATTAGGCTCCTCGATGGAGTTTGGTATATTATTTGATGCATAAGTGAATGTTGTTAACTACTTTAAACTACAAACTCTTTACTCAAGACTTATCAACTCTTCTAGGAGGTGGATATGGAGTACGGTTAAAGTTGGATTTTTACAATTCCTCCCTAAAATTTGTCTAAGGAGGTGGTTTAGGAAGCCCATTATGAATGCTCTGTATATTAGGCTCCTAAATTTTAGTTAGAGTTGGGTAATCTATATATCTGGTACATTAGTTGGAATCGACTCAATTTTCTATATCTTTCATCATCTAAGTTAGTTCGATTTTCGGATTTTCTGGATATGTCTTGTGCATATTAGGCTCCTAGATTGAATTTGGTACATTATTTGGTGCATAAGTGAATGTTCTTATCTACTTTAAACTACAAACTCTTTACTCAATAGTTGGAAGTAAATTCATTTGTTTTCTCTTTCACTTATCAACTACATTCTCAACTGATGCTGTAAATGCGTAACATGAAATTGCTACAACAATTTCTCATTGTCTCTCCTTTTCTTTTGATCGAGTGAATTTCTGAATCCCAAGAATGCTAATTGTGAGAAATAAGACATAAATGAGGTTTAATTGGTCATTGCTATGCAAGGAAAAAAAATGGTGGCTTTTTGGTCTGAGAGTGGCGGCCAGAGGCGACCGACCAAACCGCCCATCTAGGCGTGCCAACATGACAACTCTGTCTTTCTTTAGTCGATTAAGACATTTCGCTCTCTCCTCCCCTTTAGCATCATTGTTTATTAGCTTTAATAAATAAAATTTCCAATTTGGCTTGTGGGTTTGCTTGGTCTGTTCAGCACCTTTTCCACTTTCTTCAACGGGTCCTATACAAATTTTAGGTGCTTGGTCTACCATATACGTTTCTCTTTTTAAACCCCTTCAATGAATCCAAATTATGATATGAATATGAGACTTATAGTTTGATAATATAAAATATTTTTATTTATGTTCATCTAATGTAAATATAAATTCGTATATTCAACAGTTCGGCTCATATAGTTGTGTGATCGTCTTTACAAAGAACGGACTTTTTGTATTTTGATCCAACCTAATCTCACATGTGATCCATCAATTTAAGTGTGTTGCCGTATACAACAGCCAAACAGAAAAATCACTCCTAACACGAATATACGTGGAATTTTTATTTTATGAACATATGTTGAAGAAGGTATAGCTAGTGGAATCGTGTTATTTGGATTTCTTGCCTAGCTGTTTGGTTTGACAGACGTTATTTGCATATGGAAATGTTTGGTTTAGGTATAGTCTATCAGAAACAAACAAAGATGTGCAGAAAACAAGTACTTTGAAAATGACAAATGCATCTTAAAGCTTTAACCTTTCGGCTTCAACTTTCTAAGACAATAGCATGTTAGCTTTGGAAGAATGATATGAAATGGGTTTATTATGCATATGAAAACTAATTGCAATATGATTTTCTGATTACATTTTGGAAGAACAAATCAAGAGCAATAAAAGCACACATTGTTAATTAGGGACATTACCATGTGCTAGGATTCTAAGGAACGATCTTCTTCATATCTAAACTCCACCTACTTCAAAGTAAATGGTTGTTTTAAAGAAGGCTTAAATGTAGAAATGATCTTTGTGTTTTACCCGTTTAGTCAGTTTAATCTCTGTGTTTTCAATTTAATTGATTTAGTTCTTATATTTTATTCCGTTAGCTAATTTTGCCTAATCCATTACATTGCCGTTAAAACAATTCATTAAAGTTTCAAAAATTAATAAATAAAATTTGTAATTGTTCTAAAAATTTAAGTTCAGTTTACAATAGCGAATTAATAAAAATAACTCTTCTTCTCTCTCTCTCTCTCTCTCTCTCTCTCTCTCTCCAACTGTACATCTTCCATTCCCCACCTCATA
The DNA here is from genome assembly GCA_903112645.1 of Prunus armeniaca. Taxonomy (NCBI): domain Eukaryota; kingdom Viridiplantae; phylum Streptophyta; class Magnoliopsida; order Rosales; family Rosaceae; genus Prunus; species Prunus armeniaca. The sequence goes on along the minus strand of CAEKDK010000003.1, from coordinate 17,262,182 downwards.
GCTGGGTTGTTTTTCGGATATAATTTCATTTATTTATTTACATTTTCGATTTAATCAGTCAACTGTTTTGTTGTTTAAAATGTTTTTCATTTTTAAATTGAGATTTTCTGGTTTTTATTTATAAATAATTAGAGAGTTTTTATTAGTTTAAATAATATTTATGAATTTTTTTAATAGTAATTTAATGGAATTGACAAGATTGACCAAGTGAATAAAACACAAGGACTTAATCGGCAAAATTGAAAACACAAAGACTAGTAAAAGCTTTTAGGCAAAATTAAGTTAGAAAAATATAGGATCGTATTTTGAATTTATATAAAGCATTTGAACTTATAGAAAATATTTGGAATGGGAAAACATGCGGCCAGAAAACAGAGACTAGAATTGTTGGAGTAGAAAGTTTACATCACAGCCGGCCAAGCACCACTTTTGACTAGTTGTTATGGACTTCTAAGTTGGATTGGAACCAGGTAAACCAACTACACCTATTCTTAATTTGGCCAATTTATAAGAAGAAAGGCGGCAGTCCTAATTGGTCATTGATCAGAAACAAACATGTATATAATGAATGTTTGACTAATTGAATATTAATTTCTGCATTTTATCAAATTTTAGCTGTTGTTAATTTGAATTTTTAAAAAAATTGAAGTATACTCATTCTTAGCATTAATGATGATAAACTCTACATCATTTAATTTTATAAAAAAACCCAAAAAAAAAAAAAAAAAAAAAAAAAAAAAAAAAAACTAAAACAAGACTAGCTAGCCTATTGAATTTAATTTTGATTATTAAATTACTTTGATGCCCTATCGAGTGTTTTGAATTTTTTTTATGAGGTTTTGGAATTGAGCTTGTTTTAATAAATTGATGACAGTTTTTGTAATTTATAAGAAGTTAGAAGTCTCTTTATTATGTAGTAAATAAGTTTTGAGTGTGTTTCTAAAGTCCATTTCATGTACGATATTTTTATAATTTAGGCTACTGTATGGGTATAATAGTGAATCTTCCTATGGGGAATGTTTGACTAATTGAATATTAATTTCTGAAATTTATTGAATTTTAGCTGTTGTTAATTTGAAAAAATTTCAATGAACAGATTCTCCAATTTCGAAGATTTCTTTCTCAAATTTCTTCTTATTCTTCTTCCTCTTCAGAGATTCTCGTTCTCCGCATTCACATTCAAATAAAAGTAAAGACTATGGCAATGACAAGAGATTTGTTGACGAATTGATTAAAATAATTTATTCCTTTATCTTATGTCGTAAGTTCGATTCTCCCTCTCTCAGTATCGATTTGTACCATGAATAAGGAATGCCCACAAAGTCAAAATTGTTTCATTTTTACCACCTAAATCATGGCAGTGGATGGAGCCATTAGTGATCCCATCACCAATAGTTGACACGTCAGCCCTCCACACAAGATTTCCTGCACAGGTGTCCTCTTGGTCGGGGAAGCATAGAACTCAAAACTGACAGCACTCAGCCACATTCCAAATTACCATAAAACCACCTGTGATCACTGAGAAGTGAGGGCTGCAAGTACCAGGTTGAAGTAACACACCCTGACAAAGAGAGACATGGCATTGACTAGGGTTTGGTCAACAAGAGCTGCTTTGTCTTTGAGGGTGTCTGTTCCCTGTGGAGGCTTTTCTTCTGGTAATTCTGAAAACCCTAGTCTCAAAATTCACGATTTATCTTCGCAAAGTCTCATAATTTTCAAATGAATTCTAAGATTTATGTCCTGTGTCTAATGTAGCTGTGGAGGGTTTGAAGTTTGCAAAGTCCCATGAGTGGGCTAAGGTTGAAGATGAAGGGAAGTTGGCTAGTGTGGGAATAACAGAACATGCTCAGGAACATTTGGGTGATGTTATATATGTGGAGCTGCCTGATGTTGGTGTTGCTGTTGCACAAGGCACCATTGTTGGGAGTGTTGAGAGTGTCAAGGCCTCTTCAGACATTAGCTCTCCTGTCTCTGGCAACGTAGTTGAAGTGAACAAAGAGCTTCTTAGCTCTCCAGGTTTGGTAAGAATTAATTAACATTATGCTAATTTGATTGATTGTAAGTGTAATTAATCTTGCTTTGTTAATTTCTGTCTGGTAATTGGGATGGTTTAGGTCAATGGGAGCCCATATGAAAAAGGATGGATCATGAAGGTGGAGATGAGCAGTAGGGATGAGCTCAATAATCTGATGGATCCTGATGAGTACTCTGAGTATGTGAAGAAGAAGATCCCAAACATTACAAAACAAAAAGACACTTAGGAAAGGGTTTTTCTTTCTTCTTCTTTTTGGGTACAAGGATGCTGTCTTTTTCTTCTCTTCTTATTGATGAGGGAAAACATTACTGGTTGGAACCTTTCTGCATATCAAACCTGAAAATACTCTGAAGTTGCATCTTGAATGATCATCAAATAGGATACTTGTTTTACCTTCATTTTGAAATTTTGAACAGATTTTGCCAATTTTGACATGGCAACCTTAAATTTTAGCAAAGTGCTACTTGAGTTGCCTAATTAGGTCTGTTGTGGTTGTTTAGTTCATATTAAATTGGTACTTTCTAGAGTGTATAGGTATAGGCGTTGTAAGTAAATGTGTATATAGCTCTGCTTCATTTAAAAAAAAATTACTAAGCATATGGTCAGTTCCGATGGTAAATGGCAAAGGATTACTGATGTTAGAGTTACAGTGTTTTAGAGTTTCATAGGGTTAGGCTAGTTGTTAGGGTAGTGTGCCAGCGGCTTTGCACCCGAGTTCGAATCTCTCTCCGATCCGTAGTTTAAATCAAAACAAGAACAAAAGTTTGGTAGTATGAAACAATCTTGGTCCAATGTTTTGAAGAACATGGATACAAATGGCCCAGTGGCAGCAGCTCAACAAGTGGGCTGTGCGAAGAGAATGCACAAATGAATGGTTGGGCTAAACTTGACCCTAGTAGCTTGAGTGGTCCACTGAGTTGTTCTTATATCCACCGTTGAAAACACACCTGGAAATGATGCACCTTATCCACCAAGAAGATATTCTTTAAAATTTAGAAAGAAGCAACGAAGGAGAGATTTGTGAGGTAAAAAGAAATATGAACGGGATACAGCAGATAGCTCTTCCAGTTCTGGGGATTGTAGCTGCTGCAGCTGTTACCTTCTATGCTGTGAGCTTTGCTGAGCTCAGCGAGGTACCCTTCTGTCCAATAACTCTTTAATATTATGTTCTTTCTTTTCTTCTTCTTCTTTTTTTTTAAAAAATCTTTTTGGGGTCAAATATATATCTTAATATGTTGTTTGTTCGTTACTTTCTGAGATTTTCGGTTTTTTTATTATATAAAATTATGTGTAGAAATCTTTTAGGGACTTGGACGAGAAAGATAACGAGATTGTTGGATATAAGCCATCTCCAAGCTCTAGGGAAAAACGGTCCAGAAGAAAAGCTGAAAAACAAGCCAAAGGTTGAAGACAAAGCTTCTTGGACGTTTTTAAAGGTGCTGCTGCCCTTCTACTTCCAATCCCAGCAATTTGCAAATTATTATAAGACTGCATTTTGATTACAAAGGCCCTTTTGGTTTGAGGATATGTCGATGAACGCGTTGCAAAATGGAAATTATAATTTAGAAATTATGCTCAGATATTGTTGTTCACGTTGATTTCAGTTTGTGTACCAAATTTGAATTTGGGTCACCTCTGTTTCATGTAATTTGCAGCTTATAAACCATTAGTTTCAATTTTAAAGAAACAAATAGGTAAAATAATATTCATTAAAATGTAAATAATTAAAATAAGAGACAGAAATCCTACACCAACATAATGTTAAAAGATGCTTTATTCAGATACCATTCATCTCACAAGACACAAGAAGGAACCGTCTTTGCTTTACATGAAGTGTACATATTTTTCACCATCATCGGCTAATGCATTTACAAATTATTTCTGCTTAGACTTGAGCTCCTTCACCCAGTTTTCAGTATCCTTCAATGCTTTCCCATATTTGCTTATTAACTGGAAATAATAATAAAAAACAGGTTCTAGTTAGCATGTTCTTCAAGCTTCTTCAAACCTTGGATGTGATTTAAGCAAGCATTTCATATAAAAATGAGACAAGTGTTGCTCCATTTTAGGGGAGATTGGAACAGATTGAGGAATGTGCCTACCTCGTCAACCTCATTAGGAGTCATGATAAATGGTGGAGACATCATTATATTATCGCCGGAAACGCGTACTAACATTCCATGCTTCTCACATTGGGCTCCAAAATATGCACCTACACCTGTGATGGATATCATCAAGGAGTATCAGCAAGAAAAACAAGGAAGAATTTGTTTGGCCATAAACAGAACCTATAATATAACAGAAACAATGCCTTCTGGCCACCACACCAATGAATGACCAGGCAGATATCACAAAATAAAATGCCGGTTAGCACACAATTAGACCATTATACGCATCCTCTCTCCACACCAGCCCCATGAGGTTTAGACCTGCTTGACTGGTTCCTTGACAGGTTTCCCAGAAAAGCCAAACATATTCATACTAGATGAAGTCTACTTCATTTTCCTTCGATAGAAAGAAAGACGGGACTTACCCCATTCCGGAGGGAATAGATCATTAGGTGACTTGTTGTCTGTAAATTCTGTACCAAGGATCAATCCAGTTCCCCGTATCTGCATAATGACATAAGGAATACCATGTAAATATCTTAGTGATTGTTATTTCTCTTGCTGACCTATAAAGTGTAAAAATTCTCTGTAACAAGACTTACCTCCCCTATAATGGGACTATCAGAGAAGGCTTTTATGCCATCTTGAAACCTTGGCGAAATGCTGTTTACTTGATCGGCAATTTTTCGTTCCCTACAAACACATGAAATGGTTATTGTTCAGTAGTAAAAAAATAAAAACAAAAGCAGGTTGAAGTAAGCTGGACTGCAGTGGACCACCGAGCTCTATAAGCAGAGATGTAAATTTCTAACACAGGTCATGCCACCATAGGCAGGCCAATCAAAGATAATTTATATCAATCAAAGTGCAACTTAGCTAATTGAAATTGATCCATTTTTTAATAAGATGCTGATGGTAGAAACCCTTGAAGCATCAAAGTGAAACTGGATGATCCAGAGTCATCTCTTTTATACCCTACTCTTTTTCTTTCAGATATGTTACAGGGTTCACTACAGAGATTGTTGATTTAGTCAGTATGAGATCAATCCTGTTTCCTCCGGATTCTGAACCTAATTGGTTTGAATCCTTGGAGGTTGGAACCAAGACACCTTTGCTTTCAAATATTTTGGGTTGAGCAAATAAGAACATACTTGTAGATCTTGAGTGCTTCAATTGCAACCGCACAGGATACAGGGTGTCCAGAATATGTAAACCCATGAGAAAAAGTACCTGGCACAAAAGAAATCGTGTCACTCAAAAATAATAACTTTTCATGGAATATGATTAGTTACCAACATACCAAGCTTGTTGCTTTGAGAGTGTATGACATCTGAAACTTCTGGACTCACAAGAACAGCACCTATTGGCATATAAGCAGAAGAAAGTGCCTGGGACATCCAACACCACAGTGATGAGAAAATGAATATTGTCATGGGATGTGAGCGAGTAGCTCTGTATTCGTAGATAATCTCATTTTACCTTTGCTACAGATACAAGGTCCGGTTTGATGTTGTATTTGTCACACCCATACATTGTCCCAAGCCTTCCAAATGCACAGATTACCTTAAAAAGTAAACAAGTAAAACATAAGCTTAACAAGCAACATATAAAGCTTACTCAAAACATCAGATTACATTAAAGAAAAGTATAACATATACCTCATCAGCAATAAATAGAATGTCATATTTCTTCACAACAGCTTGAATCTGCATCAAACAGGAAATGCTTGTCCATTACAAAGATCTTTTTAAGTTTCCTTTTTTCTTATTAGCACCAACCGCCACACTGAAATAAAGCAACACCAAAGCAGAACATGCGAGCCTTTTATCCGTAACATACAGATTTCATATATATGAAGTCTGGATCTTGTACTTCAAACCATATCAATGCATAAATACATTGAAAATTTTTTTTTTTTTTTTTTTTTTTTTTTGGGGGATATTTTTTTCTGGGAAAAAGAAACTGTAAATATTTATCTAACAGAGAAACAACAGATGTAAAAAAACGAAAAAGAGAAAAACAAAGACAAACATAGACATACTTTAATAGAAACATATAGAAACTGAGAGAGAGCCCGTAGCAGGAGCTGTGTTATCAAACTGGTCTTCATGCTTACAAGGTGAGAATCTGAGCATGAAAATTTGGATTTATTTCAAGCTTTTTTTTTATCACTAAAGCTCACCTTCTCAAAATAAGTTGCAGGGGGAAGTATCACACCTCCTGCTCCCATGACAGGTTCGGCAATGAATGCAGCAATCTGAAAGTAACAAACATACCATGTCACAAACACAAAGTATCCTCTGCATTTCTAGAAGGATTCCAGAAATGAAATTTGAATAACTCACTGTGTCTGGTCCCTCTTTGAGGATAAGATTCTCCAAGTTATTGGCCAATCTGGTAGAGAACTCCTCCTCTGTCTCACCTGGCATATCCATCATCAAGCTATCAATAAATTGGTCAAAATAAATCTCTAAGATTAGACCAGTGTAAAAATAGACCTGGAAGGTGATAGCGCCAATAATGTGGGCAGTCGGTGTGCAACACAAATGGAACTGGAAGATCAAATTTGTTATGCAAAGCTGAAAGGCTGTGAAAAGAAATTTAGAGTCAATGCACTGAAGGGTAATCTTTCCTTAGAAATTCACTAGAATATTTATCCTACCCAGAAAGGCTTGCGGCTATTAAAGTTGAACCATGGTACCTGTCAGGATGCAAAGATAACATCAAAGGACTTGGGTACAATGACTAGAGGAAATAAAGAGAAAACAAAATGAGTTGAGTAAGTTGAAAATACGATTTGTGTCGAGCTATGAATTTCTTTTTATCTGGGCGCCCAAGTGCATTATTATAATACCAAACTAGCTTCACCTACAAAGCAAATATTTCAAGTAAATATAAAGATATTATGTATAGAGTTCTAACATATAGACAAACTGGTCATTGATTGCTATAATATCATCCTTGAACTCCTGACCAAACAATGCAATTCCACTTGTTAAATTCACAGGACTTGGTATTCAGGCAACTGAAGCATCTTCAAAACTTCGGGTGTTCATAAGATTTTCAAGTTTTGAATTATCCTTCAGTTTGGTTATTTTATCCCCATACATTGTATTAATTGATAAATGCTATTCTCTCAGCAATCATGATAGAAATGCAACATCATTGTTATCATGTAACGGGATAAATTCACTTTTCCATCTTATATAAATTGGAAACTGTATTTAAATAAATATTCTCATAGAAACTAATCAAACCTGAGTATCATTGGCTTCGGATCCACTATTAGTAAAGAAGGCTTTTGCCATTTTTGTAGCTGTAAAAGTTTCTAGAAGTTCTTTTGCCAAGTCCTGTAAAATAAAGTTTGTTACTGAATATCACAGGCAAGTATCTTAAGAAGGTATCCATTGAACTATCTGGCACTTACAACATATATAGCAACAGTGTAATAGGGAGCAAAGATATGAAGCAAGGTTTTTCTAAATAATACAAAAAAATTCCTTACATTTCTAGCTTAAACTTAGAAATGACATGACATGCATGTAGCAGCAGTAGTAATCGAAATTTGCAAATTTACATATAAAAACAAGGAAGTTATGAAAAAATATGAATACCAAAGATGGTTTAGTAGTACGATTCCAAAAGGAGTGGTAAAATGGCAAGGTATTCAACTGTTGAGTTGCAGCAGCAACTAGGCGAGGTTCATTTCCACCTGCAAATTTCAACATTAAAAAATATGAATTCAAGTGCTTTCACATATACACATGAACGTAGAGACTTAGAAATTTCTTCAACACACCTATTTTTTGACAAATAAACATAACTAACTTACAATAGTGAGGCCAGGCAAAGCTATAAGTGAGATAGTAGGGGTAGCTTAGGATCTGTACTTGGTGATAAAGGAGGTCAAAGGTGACCAGTGCAAATAGTCTTATTCAAAAGCAGGGTGTGCAAGAAACATAATGATGAGAAATGCAGTTGGAGAGATATTCAGTACTTTTTGTGAGGTAATTGTGGCTGTTTCAAGTGACCCAGTAATATAAAAATCTAAGAAACAGTCTTAAGAAGCAGGATAATAAGGACAAAGCAACACATTCAAGCTGACAAATAAATAGTAATGGGAAGCAAATCTTTTACCTAATGCTGTGCACCATAGACCAGCAAGAGCATCAAGATACTTCTTCCCATTGATGTCATAAACATAGCTACCCTGAAATCAAAAATCAACTCTGTTACTTGACTTCAAAAAAATCAGCTTTCAAAAAAATCAGCTTTGAAAATAAGGAAGCACATACAATGATTGTGCACCTGAGCTACTTCTATTTTCACAGAGACAATGTTAGGCCAATTCAAGGACACAACTAAGAAGTTTACCTCAGACTTTTCTATAATCAGAGGATGCAAATCAGCACTCTGCCACCCAGCTGTGAAGGGTGCAAGCATATCATGCCCCTTGAACCTGAGTTAGTATGTGTCAACAATTAAGTACATATTAGATTGGAATCTCTTGTGCACACATGCAAATGTCTAGGCTATTACACAAGTACACTACTAGTACAGTGCAGATGCAAAATCACAAATAAGATACACATGCATGAAAAAATGCATTATCATATACAAATAAGTGTGCACACAGAGGGAGGTTGAAGTGTGGATAATTAAGTGTAAAAGACCACCTACCCTAGAACTTTCTCATCAGTTATTGGTTCTTCCTTTTGCAAAGGTGACCCTGTACTGTAGAACCTGGACAGAAAGGGAACCAGAAAGAGATGCTCCTGTGGACTTCTAGAAGCAGCAACATATTTTGTACATGAACGAAGCTGTAAACAAGAAAGACGGATAAATTACTTACAAAATTTCTCCAATAAGTTGTGTGTGTGTGTGTGATATCATATGTACAAAACTCATCATCGCGAATGGGGCCATTATTTTATTAGAAAAATAAATCTTCAAGGTGAAGGCCATCTCTCAGCATCAACAAGGAAGTAGTAATAATAAAGTTTTTTACTTTGACCATATTAACGAACACTTTATGAGACAAAGGTCATATCAGCTGGTACAATTAGTTCTACTATGCTTCCTACTATTTTCCTGGTTTCCGTATACTTAAAACTGAAATTTGATCTCTTTTTGTTTACAACATTTAGCAACAAAATGGCTTTCAGAACTGAACATGCAAAACCAAATGGAGGAAATATATTCATATAACATAATAAATACAAAAATAAAAGACATAGCCAGTGATAAAACTGTAACAAAGTCACCAAGAAAACAAGGGGGGTAGTTTGTTGCAATCTTCTACGGTAGAAAACCTTGTGTACAATAGCAATTGGAAAATTAAAACTTGTTGGAGATACTGAACTAAAGTCCTTACTTTTCCCAACATTTTCTCAGCAAACAAACAGAACGTCAAAAAGTTTAAATGCAATTTGTGAACTGGAAAGTCATAGGGTGCATCTCACCTTCGCCTTTTTTTATGGTTTTGATAAGGAGAGAAAGATGATTAAAGAACAATTTAAACAAACGTTGATCCACAAACCGAGCAAGAAATACAAAGTTTCAAGGATTCGGAAAGACATGAAAGTCATACAAATTAGAAGAAAAGTCCAAAGGGCAATTGAAGTTTTATCTTTTCCAACATTTCCGCAAAGGAGCGAAGACTTTGGGAAGGAAAATATCAACAAACTGATCAAAGCCAAAATATTGAAAATTTATCAAAACTCTAAGATGATGAACTGAATGAAATGATCCAAAACTAAATGCACAAAGTATTCATACTCTGGTGACTTCTGTTTCAAAGTGTAGTTTTCCATAACAAATACTGAATAACGCAATCAGAAAACAAACACAAACCCAAATGTGTATTTGAGATTTGATACCTGGGTTCTGAGATTGGATCCAAGAAGACGATTAAACCCATCTTTTTGCTCTCTTTATCTACAACAAAACAAGCAAGTAGAGAGCTTTTGTAGTGGACAGAGACTAGGACTCTCAGTGAAAGAACCAGACTTGGTTTCTTCTATACTTGATTTATTTGATTAAAACTGTTGAGTGTGACGACAATGATGAAAATGACTGGCCAAATATGTCTAAATACGCTTCATTTACCACATATTTCTAATTTTGGCAGCGTCCGAAATTAAAAATATATAATCAATTTTTAACATAAAATATTTATTAAAGAATCTCCCTTCATTTACATGCAAGTGGAGGAAGAAAGTGGAATCTTCTAATTTTCTCTAACTCCCCAAATGTGGGATTGCTTTCCCACCAAAATAAATAAAAAGGAAAAAAAAGAATCATTTGCTACTATTAAACATAGCTTAAAATCAAAGTCTTCTACGTTCACATATAATGACATGTTATTCTCATCTTCATAGAAAAAACCCGTCATTTCATCTTTCAAAGAAGAAAAGTGAGAATTGAATTCTACCATGTGTGTGGGGGGGTGAAAAGGTCTATTATTGGAGAAGTTCCCACAATATCTTTCTGTATATTAAACTACATCAATGCTGCAACATCCACCAATTGAAACTTGTACATTTAGAATTATTAAAAATTAGAATGATACTTTTTTTAGGAGATACTACTTTATGCAAATCATAATTTATCACATATGCAAAAATAATTCATTAAAATGCAAAAAAATAAAAATTATGCATATATGTCACACTATCACTGCTATTAACAGGAATATAAAAACTTCTACTACATGATAAGAAGGGAAGTATTGCAAAACCAACTCATACTAAAATGTGTAATGCAAAGTATAGGGGGGCTCCTCCTTAATTTTACGGAGGCAAACACCCTACTCTTATTTTAAATTCATATTTTTAATGCGCATGTCCAAATATCACAAAAATAGTTTATAGATTATTGTGAGTTGTTAATACGCAAAAGTAGGATATGGCCAACAATTGAGCTTATTAGTGATAAAAATAAAATAAAAATAAAAAAAAACCTTTATATATTTTATAATGACGAAAGAAACGCATTGCACTAGAATATGCATTCAATTATTCAACAGATATCATTTTGATTTTATATCTTGAAGTTGCACAAAGACTGAAACAGCCTTTGCTTTCCCTTATCTTCTTGTCGTATACAATATCAAAATTCCCAAGATTCTTATCCTCTTAGTCCATAGCAAAAGATATATATGACATTTCACGAACAAAATCATTATCTCATGGGTATGGGTTTTCCCCATTTTCTTGTGGAAAAAAGAAAGAAGTAATTCAGGTTTTGATACAGAAAGGTTCGGTATCGAAATTATTATATACCTAAGCTTGCTGTAATGATAAACACAAAATCTCACCACATTTATCTCAGCGTAAGTTGAACGAGAACATCGTCATATTCATAGTATCATGCTGTATGATTTTTTCATATGAATATATTCAAACAGTTTTGGAATAAGGTTGTTTTTAAGTTGAACTGCTCTTGAATTAGTGGCAAAGTTGAATCAGTGGAAAAGAGAAATGCAGATTGTCCTAGGGGAACTTGGCAATTGCAAAACTGTATATTTCGTGGTACTTTTTATTTTTGTTACGTGGATAAAATGAAATTGCCTAAAAATAGCCTTTGATCAGTGTTTCATGTTTTTTAAGGTTGTGTAGTGTAGTGTTTGATCAAAATGGCCCAACGTCGGCTGGCCTTCCATTTATGAATCATGATAAGGACATCACTTGCGAAATGCTAAGCTACTGCAAGTTTGACAGGTCATAATAAAAGAAAACTCACCAGCTGTGACTCACCTCCTACACACACCCAATCCAATGGAGAAAAATATCATGAGTCTACTAATCTTCTTGACACATTATTAACATATATTTCCCATTTGGTTCATTTTAGAGAAGCCTTCTGTTCTGCTCCCTTTTTTATTTTCTTTGCATATTTTCATTGAACATTGACTGGCGTGATGGAGCCCCGTCACCTTGTCTGCCAAAAATACCTAGACTTGATGTGTACAAACAATTATGCAAATTGAGCATCTCGAAGGGAAGAGACAAAAGAATAGGTATATAAGATTTGCCTTGCTATATTAGTATTTTCATGTTCCAAGGGAAGGAGAGAAATTCTCATATAATTGGAATAACACTTTTTGCTATTTCTGTCAAATAACGCAATAAAATGTAAGATAAATTTTTCACTTGTCATTGTGTTATTGGTAGGAAATAGCAAAACAATGTTATTCCCGTTACATGAAGGTTTTTAGTAAGGGAATAGGGTAGGCAAAATATACACTCTCCTTAATAAGACAATATTGTCTACTTCAAAGTGAAGAGGTATATTATATTGGAGTTTCACTAAAACACCCAAAATGGGGACTGAAATTATAAAAAAACCCAACACCCAAAACACTTTATAAACACACCCAAAACCCATCATTACACACTCAAAACCCATTTATAACACACCCAAAAAATATACAATTGTTGATTTTGGGTGTGTTTCTATGTTTAAATAGTGCTTGAGTTTTTTTATAAATACATGTCTAGGATTGGGTTTATTTATAAATTTGTATATATTATATGCCCCACTTACTTTTTATAATAAAATATCATCATCTCCACTATTTCACATACTTTCTATAAAATATAATAGTATGAATTTTGAAAAAAAAAAAAAAAAAAAAAAAAAAAAAAAAAAAAAAAAAAATAACATGTATGTAAATGTAAAAATGTAAAATATAATAATATGTACACTTGCATTGTCTAGTCATTTGGAGTGATTAATTTTTTTCATGAGGTAAATGAGTAGGCAACATGCCACTTAAGTTGTTATAGTATAATTTTGCCAATTTCATTTGCGTACTCTTTGGAGAAGTTGTGATTCCATGTTTGTAAGAATCTTCTAAGTGTGATAATGGAGTTGGTGGAAATTGCTCATTCACTAGTCACTTTCGTATGTCATAATGTCATATTGTCATATTGCTAGAATATATACATAAACAAGAATACAAGAATCTATGTCATATTGACAATCCCACAACTTAACTATTCAGATCGGTAATCTCGCAACGCAACTTTTTGTATGTCATCCTCATCGGGTCTACAATCGGTGTCGACCGTTAAAACCTCTTGTAAATCATTTTTAGGAGCTGGGTTACTCTAAGTCAGTGGGGATTCCTCCAAATTATTTATCATATATTTAATGTCGTGCTTTTATAATTCATTATGTTTGGTTAAGAAATCATGAAAGGACGCTGACGTAAACGTTGGTGAGCTGAGACATGCTTGGAAGTTTGACGACAATGCAATGAAAGACAACTAAAAGCAAAACAACCAAAACAATGGGACTTGGAGATTTGATAACATCAACAGCAAAAGAAGATGGGGAAGTAAAATGGGATGAATCTAAAAAGATAGATTTTACATGTTCCAGCTCAATAGTGGGAAGATACCTTGCTAATAAAAAAAAATATTCAGAGTATAAATGGAGCTCTGTTAGACAAATCCTTTGGCTAAAATGCCAAGAAAGCGCAAGAAAACACTTCTTAAGATCGCCTCATTTACAGACCTCAGCTAATGCCGGTACATTAAATCGGAATTTCATCAAAGAAACTGCTCCAACCCTGTAAGAGAACTCTGTTTGTAACAATTTCAAGCAGTCAGGTCGAAGGGATCAAGCTTAGCTCCCATCATTGGTTTCAGACTTGCACATTCCTCCAATACACAATCCTGGCAAGAGGAGGAAGAAATTTACATGCATTTGTCAGAATTTTCAGCCCATAAATGTAACACTACTTCAAACCAGAACCAAAAGAAGGGTTGTTCTCAAAACCCCCTGGGACAAACACAGGAAGCTGGTTCGAGGCAGAATCTCGTCTGAATCTAGACTCCCTAGGCAAGTTCAGTCCCACCCTCTCTTGGCCCTCTCTTGAACCCAAATCCCTTTCATTTTTCAAATTTTCCCTAACTGGTGCACTCAAAAGCGGGCCGCCAAAGAATATAGAATCCCCTGTGTACATCAGTTTTTTCTGTTTGTTGCACTGGAGTCTTCACTGCAGAAGATGAAGGTTCCTGTGGCGGAATAACTGGCCTTCTACTATAACTACTTGTTTCTGCATTAGGATTTGAAAAACCTGTTTGTGTGGATAACCTGTTTCGAGCTTCAGAAGCTGATACAGGAACTGAGACATACCTCCCTGCTTCTTGGTCCCAAACAACGGATGTCCTTCTGACATCTCTGAAAAGAGATGAAGCTGGAGCTGACAGCAGCAATGGATCAGTAGTACTTCCCCTCTGCATAATCTTTTCATCAAATCCCAAGCTGACATTAGGCAATGTTGCCTTGGAAGTTAATGGACGGTCAGGAACTAAGCTGGGGACTGAAGTGGCTGCACTAAAGCGTCCCAGACCTCCCTGTGGTAGAGGGCTAAGTGTGACCGCTTCATGAACATGACTTGGACTACTGAAGCTACTTATGCTTTGAGTCCCAGTTTCATACTCATCTCGGCTACCTTGACTTGGAGCAAAGGAATTTCTTGACAACCTCAACTCGTTCTTAATCTCTTTATTTGCCCCTGTGTCAGTGCTTACACTACTTCTCACACTCATATTGCCACTTGAGCTAAGTTCAAGGTCAGGTTTATCAAGTGGTCGTAGAACAGAGGATGATGCCCTGGCTTTGGCTGCTGCTCTCATGGCCTCGCTGGAATCCAACTTTGCAAGCTGCCAAGCACTAATGCGAACAGGCCTTTTAGGACCTTTCTGCTCTCTTTCTGTAATTCCAGTTGCATCCGGATCAATAGTTGATGGGACCATTCCAGGCTCCAAATGTGGTACAACTTCTTCCTAATGAAGCAAAACTCGTGTCAAGTGTAAAATATACAAAGTTTTCTTCTCCCAGAGGAAAAAAAAGATATAAATGTCAAACAGAAGACAGGAAACTAGTTGTGGGTCCATGCTGGCAATTCCTGTACCCATTCTTAAAAGCCACTAATGGAGGAAAGAAAAATAATTAAGAAAGGAAGAAGATTTGAAGGGCAAGAAAATGGGAAGAAAATTTTGAAAAATTTCTTCCTTGCGAGATCAATAGAAAACATTAATTGTAGTATTTAAGCCATCATTTGGATCAAGCAAAAAAACTCAAATATACAGCATCCAGATAATAACTCCTCATACTTGAGCAGATTGAAATATGGACATGAAGAAAAGACGAAGGATTAAACAACAATGTAGTTCTTTTAACTGCACTTGCATAAGTTCGAAAAAAGGCCATTATACCCAGAAATCCACCAATCCGCTTTGCGGACACAGCTCTGAAACTGGGCCCCCCAGCCAAAACCTACAATCTTTCGGAGGCAGGAAAGACTAGCAAATAGATAGGTAGGTACCTTTGGAGGTTTCAAACCTCAAACCACATGGGAGCATCATGGGCCTGACCATTAGAGAAACAGTGGGAAGAAATTGACCACAAAAAAAAAACAGTGGGAAGAAAAGAAAAGAAAAAGATACCAAGTTTCAGCCCCCACATAATTAGATATGGATTTGCTGATTACATCTTGTTAGTTTCATTTACTCTCTGTTCCGTAAGTTGTAAAATATCAACTGGGACCAAACTGTTCCACCCAAGAACAGAGCAATTAATCATCTTGTCAATATCTAGTTCTAAAAACATATTAAACCACAGGTCAAAGATAGGTATTTGAAGCCTAAAGTTAGTTTGATTTGAACCACTGTCAATGCCTTTCACTAAGAATAAATTAAGATATAAAGTGAATACTAAAGTACCTGATAATCCACAAATACTCTTGGAGGGGTACACCATGCACCCTTGTATTGCAGACCTAAAGAACTCCCACCACTCAAGCCAGTTGTAGCAGATCCTGTTGGGGAGTTCCGAAAAGAGTTCGCGAAATTATTGAAAGCCTCATCTACATATTGTCCACGTTCCTCACTCATGACTCGCATTGCCACAACATATTCATAGGTTGTAATACCCTAATTCAAATTTAAAATTCAGAAAATAAGATTATATCACTTGAAATATAATAAAAGCTCTTCCTTAAGCTCCCTTACTACACTTAGCATCATGGAAATGAGTTCAATAACCAAAGGCACTGACCTTCCTAATTAGTATCATGTGGAAGAAGAATAGTTCACAAAGTGGAACACATGCCAGCACAGAAACTGCTGTACATACAGTCTACACAAAGTGAGACCCAAAGTTAGCACAGCAATTTTTCTACTGATACCGGCAAAAGATGAGGATGCTAACTTTAGTTGAGAGCATTTAAAGAATAAGATGTACCACAACTGTTGCAAACGGGGACGAGTGAAACCATTTCCAAGTCTATCAATAATTTCTGCCTCCATGCTTCTCTTATTAACAAAGCAGCGCACAAGGACAGCAATACCAACTCCAGCTTCAATGACAAGCTGAACCAAAATGGGCAGAGAGCGAGCATCTTTAGTACCAAAGATTATTACTGCACATGATAATTATCAGACTGCAATACCTACCCAAACAAGACTGGTGGCCATCAAACAGATAAAAGTCACATAATTTTTGTGCCCCACGCAATTGTTAAGCCACTGCAGCCATGTATATATTGAGGTTACTTTTGTAGAGAGAATATTAAGATAGGTCAACCCAAAACAAGTTGCACAATACATCAAACAACATGAAAAATACCCGACAGTGGTGATCAAAGCCATCCACACACTTATCACAACTTCTACAGTGCTTGCTGAACTTGCGGACCTGCAGCATGAAAAGTATTCATTGTAGTAAAAAAACAAGATTTTATAAACCTTAATTGCTCAAGCTATTATCAGAGTATGGTCACTTCTACAGATCATATGGATTCATTTTGCACCAAATAATGTAACCAACTCAACTGCCAAGAATCTATTGAGAGAGAGAGTATACTGAGATCATAACTTAAAGCATTTCTATAGCTTCTTCCTGGGAAATGAAGCAGCTTCACAACTTACAATACAAAATACTAGGAGCATTTAGCTTGATAAAGAAGCACATGAGAAACTAAAATGACTAGAAGTGATGAATGTTTAAACTGATAAATTATGATACTATGCTTGTCATAATGCAATACCTCAGCATTGCACAATGTGCAGAACAAAGCATCTTCACCACCTTGACTCTCAGCTGCACCTTCCTGTTGTTTGCGGCAGTCTTCGTGTACAAACAATGCACAGAAGATTCCACCTATGCAACATTTCCTGGTTGTGGGTTCTGCTACAATATTTACACCCCCTAGTTCTCCTACCGAGCCTTTCCTACTAGAGTTAGCCCCTGCTAAAGAACTTCTGGAAACTGATGATGGAGAAGAATGCCCAGTGGTGGTTTCATCAAATTTTCTAGGCAAGTCTTTTGCTGATAACCTATGATTTGGATTGATACTATTTGTTGCTCCATTGTCAAACTTGGACATAATGCCAGGATCTGCAGGATTTATTGCAGTGCATCGAACGTAAAGAATGAAGACAAGCAGTGCCTGAAATGCCATGACAAGATTATGGGAATACCATCAGACATAAAAAGCTAAATCTATCTAGAAGAAATGAAATTAGTTATGATTCTGATGAATTGTGCTAAAGGCTAAAGCATTATAAGAAGTGACTGGCATAGAGAATCAATTTTGAACTCTAGAAAATCTAGTCTAGTTTGGCCCCATTAAATTTTTTATCTTTGAAAAAAATATATATCAAATTTGGACCTATATGAAAACCTTAAATTAAATCATTTCACATACCACTGGAGAGTAACTTCCAATCAAAACATATTCCCAGATACGGCCTCCAAGGAAAGGCGCAAAGAACGCATAGAATGCAACCACTAACAAGCAGAATACGGTAATAGCGACAACCTGCCAAGTGAAAAACACAGTTTAGGTGATAACTCGATTAACAAATAATTATTAAAAAAAATCACGATAAATTAACAAGAAAGAGATAATCCGGTGTCCAGAAAATGGGTAGATATATAGGCAAAAGGAAAATGAACAAATGCTGCCTTGCTAGGTTCAAGTTTAAACAGCCTAAACAAGCATAAACTCAAGCATTCGAGCTTTTCCTACTTTTTTCTCTTAGTTAGGAATCTAATACTGCATAATCCCATCCCAAAACTCCTCCTAAAAAATGGTAAAAGCACACCACAAGGACCTAACTAACAGTTGGAGAAATAATAATGGCCATAAAGATTTGTCCTTTTACACGAATTCACTAACGAAACCCCACATTCAGAACAGGGATCAGACTATAATTAGCCCTTCTGAGAGAAACCCACATCAGCAACTAAGCGGTTTAAGCAGACCCTAATCAATATTCTAACACCAAAACATAAACAGACATTGATATGAAGAGATGAGATATAAGTCTGGACTAGAGAAGACATGTAAGTACCTGGAAGGTGTGAGCAGGTAGTTGCCATCCATGTTTTCTCACCATAACTTCCCAATTCAGACCAAACTCACCGCCCAAAGCAAACCAAAAACCCTAGCACTCCCAAACTAGAGAGTGGAAGAAGACTAGAAATACAAGAAAAGGGGAGAGCTTTTCAGAGAAGAGTGTTCCCTCTCTGTAACCCAAAAGCCAAAAATAAAAATGAATTTTGAGGAACCCCAAAAAGAAAGTAAGAATTTACTTTAACGGTACCTGTTGCTCTCAATTTGCCACCACTCACAGATAATACAAATATTAACAAAAAACAAAAGAATAAAATGTTGAAACTGACAAACAGAAAAGGAAAAGGAAAAGGAAAAGGAAAACCCAGTTGTGAAATGGAATGAAGGAGTTGTGCAATGGGTCAAAGAGAAAGAAGTGAGAAAAAATAGTAGAATTTGCTGGCCTTCGGCTGAAGAAGCAAAGAAAAGCCAAAAACAAAAACAAAAGGCGTTCACTTTTGGGCCGTTGACAGACTCAAGACTCACCAGTATGTGAAGATGTAATGTACATAGCGGACGTGTAATGTATTAGGTTTGCTTTTGGTAGAAAAATATGGGTGCGTTATTAATGTTGGCGTTTTTGTATGGGTCCCACTAAAATGTTATTCTCTCTCATCTCTTTCTCTTGTCTCTCTCCTCAACTTTACTCTTATTTCATGTTTTTTTAATAGTTCCTTGACATTTTTTTGGCTAATAATTTGATTTTTTTAATCATCTTTTGATCCCTTTAATAAAGCTTCAATAAAATATTTATTTGATTATAAGGAACTTATTTGATTAGCCTTAGGTGATAATGGCACCTTCTATATTTCTCCACCCTAACTCCGGTGACCAAAAGTACTTTTTACTTGTTTTTTTTATAAATATATTATATAAGCGGTAGTCTGAATGAAGTTTTTTATACATACACTATCATCGTATCATGGAGGTGTTTAAACTTGAGACTACTGGTCTGTAAGTCGAAGCTATTTTCCATTAGACTAGACCGTGTTAACATGATATCTTTCATGTTAATAAATAAGTAACACGAATGTGAAATTGGAATGTATAGTTATGGAAAGAAACAAGTGGCAATGATCTCTCTTGCCAAGATAATGTGAGACTATCAAAATCAAGAACATATTCTTGAATCCAAATCCTCCATGTCAGTTGATTAAAAAAAACTAAATATAAAAGTGATATACAAATTGAGAGACTATGGTATAGATTACAGACTCAATAATATGCAAAGTAATTTTCCTATACAAATTAACCATGTATCAAGAAAGATCCTAAAATCATTGCTTCCCCTAAAAAATATTGAGTCGTTTGAGATACAGAGGGATTGCCTTGGATTACAACTCTACAATCTCTCCTCTCTCTCCTTTTTTCCAATATCCATAAAGCAGACCCTAAACCCTGTACATCCCAAACCCAAGAAAATAAAAACCAACTTGTCTCCCTGTCTCTCCTCTCCTATCCTCTCCCCTCCACTGAAGCTTACAAACTTCCACACAAATTTCAAGGAAAATTCTATGCTCGAAACATATCTTCTTCTTCATCTTCCAGCTTTAGAATTCAATGCAAATGCGCGGCCAACTGCTTTGGTGGAGAAGCTAGCAAATAAGATAGATAGTTATCAGAGCTGAGGGCCTTTTGTATAGGTACGAAAATTATACGCGTATAGAAGTTATAGAAGTGTCTGTTCATGATTAAGTTTAAATACATATTTTGACAGTTTTTTGATAGAAAAATGCGTGCATCAAAATGTGATAAAATTGTCATGTTTGTATGTGATTCGATTTGAAACTACTCTTCTTAATGCAGTTTCAGTGATACGTTTGCATGTCACAATGGTCATAGAATTTTATAGGTTCGGTTATGTATGGCACGGCAAGATGCTCCCTTTTGTAAACATATTTTGAAGAATTTGACGTCCTCTATTTGGAAAAACTGAACTCACATCATTTTTGTGTCCTGTTAACAAGGGGAGTTTGATGAGTGCTTCTGGTTTAACTTGAGAGACTTGGGGATCCAAAAGAAGAAAGTGTTGGGTTTTCCCAATGTATTAAGTCAAAGAGAAGACTTGTGGTTAGGAAAGTTCAAAGGTATCTAGACCTTCAAATTTATACATATATCAGTCACAACGGAATTTGAAAGAATAGATCAAGGGAATGGGCTTTGCAGGCATTCATTGACATCACCATACACACACCCGAACGAAAAAAAGTTGTGGCTCAGAAAGAAAGAAATCCAACAATCATGGACATGGCAAGAAATATGCTCGGGTCCCATGCACTTGGTTCACAAGATGAAAAGGAGATAGGAATCTCTGTATTTCTGAGTGAAAATATAGAGTTAGGGATCGTTTCTTAATTTGAGGAAATTGGAAAACCAAAAGTAATTTTAGTAGTGCAGGTGTGAGAAACCTTCCTTTCTATTCTCATGTCGCAAATTCGCAATCATAACGTGTGACAGTCATACCAAATTTTTTTTTAAAAACCTTGAATTTGGACGACTCATTTATTTGATTTAGCAAATAAATCAACAAAACAAAAATAAATTTGATATATAGATATGTGAAGAGAGTGGGAGAGAGAGAAGGCAGCTAACGTGTGATTTGTTGAGCAGGCAGCCACGCGTGACACGCGCACTCAGCTAATAACGTTTGCAAAAAGGCGGGACCCACATCTCTGTGGTTACAGCAACAGCGGGGCTGGCACGCACGACGCGTGTGGCAGCGAGGTTTGGGAAATAAATTAAAATAAAATAAATTAGGAAAAATTTAGACCAAAAATAAAAGAAATAAATCAATAAAAGGGGAAAAAGAGGCAGCGAGTGAGGAAAGGTGAGAGTCAGATTGATCGAGCGTTTTTGAAACCCTAAACAGAAACAAATTGGGGGCAAAATTAAAGGACCTTCGTATTGGCCACTCGCTCAACCCCCTCGCGTGCGCGATCATCTTCCCCAGTCTCAGATCGAAGCTCTCTCCTTCTCCACCTCCTTCGTCCATATGTAATACACAGAGAGAGAGGTAGACCCCTCTTCTCTCTCTATATATCTCTCTCCCTCTTTCTCTCTCTTTCTCTCCATGAAAACCAATTCGTTGTTTTAAAATTTCTTTTTGGTTTTTCTGTTGTTGAATGTATTGCTGTGCTATTTGGGATTTGTATGGATTGTAAAGATTGTATTTTTATTTTTGTTTTGTGTAAAAAGTATGTCTTTTCATGTGGGTGATTTGATTTCTTGCATTTGACACAAAATAATGAAATGGATTTGAAAATGGGGAGTTACTATAAATCACTATAGAGTATGTGTTGAGCCTTCTTGTTATGTTTTACTACAAATTGTATGCAGAAGTTGGCTGTCTAATTTCATTTTTCAGAGTAATTTTCCAACATGGTAAATTCAGCTGAGCTCGAATTTCATTACTTGGGAATACCTTATTTATTAAACAGGCTTAGTAGTCCAGTTAGTCTCCCAAGTGGACTTGCAGTTTTGCACATTTTGGAGCTTGTGGAGTGCTTATTAGCATATAAAGTATGATTGCCCAGTTCTTTCCGTATGCAGCATATGACATGGTAGTCTATACTTTAGGAATGTAATTGCAAGTTCCTTAGGATTAGAAATTGTATGATGAAACAGAATGTGGGACGTGTGAGTTGAATTGGGTTTTGATTTGTATTGTCTGGTTTGGCTTTGTACTTTCTCGCTCTCTAGGTGGTTCCACCTCTGTGTGTGTGTGGTGTTGCTCTTCAACGCAGACAAACCACCCTGATCCTGCTGCCAAATGTAGCTCAGTTTTTTTTTGTTCCTTTCCTAAACAAGACCTCATTTATGGTAGAAATAAATACTCTATTGCTGTTATTTGGACATTGTAGAGCGTTCTTTGACCTTTAGTCTGGTTTTTCAATATATTGGTATTGGATTAAGATGCTTTCTGCAATGTCATGTTAGCCACTTTTTGATGTTGATATACATGTTTATGGTTTCCTAAATGATAATTTATGGATAGATAATTATCATATATTTTATTAGTATGTATCTGATATGTTAAAATTTAATAATAGGTTCAAAAGGAAAAGTTGTACATCTTACGGCAATTTTTGACTGGCTTTTATTTTTTTTCCTTTATTCTCCAATTTTAGTTTACTTTTGATGGAAAATTCAATAAAAGGAAAAACAAAAAAGGTAAAGAACTCAAGATGCATTTGTAGTCAAGATTTTGCATCTATGGCAATTCTTTAGTGCAGATGTTCAATAACAAAAAATGTTGAATGAATGAATGAACTCAGAGTGTCTCTTGTTCTCATTGTTTAATATCTTCAGGTTGTGTTAAATTGGCTATATAATGGGAATGTGCTGTGCATAATTTTGCATTCTCCATATCATTTATAAGAAAAGGCCTGAGGGGCTTTTCAGAATTGAATGAAATGTGTTCTAGTACTAAAACACTCTCATATTTAGCTAAAACGGTGAAAGAGTACTCTGAAATTCTTTTAAGAATGTTAAAAGGGTTTTCAAGTTTTGTTCCCTGAAAGGTATTCAGGTGAGTTCAGGACAACACCCTATGCCTCCAAGAAAGTGCCTTACCACCCTGTTCTGGTATAGTAGTTATAAACACTTCACGTTGGTGGTCCTGAATACTTGTGGCAATGTGACATGATATTAACAAGGATATGGCTGCTGGACACTCCAAATATGTGGAATGCCTGTGTTGAACAGAAAATTCTCACACCCATAACTGACTACGTGAATACGTAGTTCTGAATATCAAGTAATAGTTCTTTTGGTGGTTGTGAAAAACATCCCCCCAACACAATTTGTTCTATCTTTGATAATCACCTAAACCTCTTAAACTATCACAATTTCAACATGTGATAGTGGTTCACTTAGCTATTTCTATGGAAGTTTTCAGTCATGTAGGATTAATGTTTTTGCTCTCTATTTATTTATCTTTCTAATTAAGGAGGAACATTCTCCTTTCTTCTTTTATGTCTCCAGCCAAAAAGTTGTATTATCATTTAAGATACAATGGGAGGTGATCCTGGTCCCTTATGTTGGAAGAAGAGGATGTCATCATCTTTTTGACATTGACAAGGCTGGACAGTCTAGTTGGATCTGTTAGTTACATTGTACTTCGAACGTCCAAAATGGTTTGTAACTCTTTTTCTTGCTTTAGTTAGGAATCTTGATGTTTTATTGTTATTGGCATTATCATCCTCGGAGTTCGTAGTTTTTTTTCTTTTCATTTTCTGATTTACTGGCAACTGTTGTCCTTTCTTTCTTTCAGATATTCTCCGATAATAACCAGTTGAAATTAAATAATCTCACTATGGACATAGATCTACGGCTACCTTCTGGTGAACCTGACAAAGAAGATGAAGAACCACATGGAATTGATAACATGTTAGAACATGAAGAAAAATTGCAGAATGGAGATATGAGAATGGAAACATTGTGGATGTTAGAGATGAGGTACATGCTGAAGATGGTGGGGATTTGAATTCTCCAACAGCAGATATGGTAGTCTTTAAAGAGGATACAAATCTTGAGCCGCTTTTTGGTATGGAATTTGCATCGCATGGGGAAGCATACTCTTTCTATCAGGAGTATGCTCGGTCTATGGGGTTCAACACTGCAATCCAAAATAGCCGCCGTTCAAAGACATCAAGAGAATTTATTGATGCAAAATTTGCTTGTTCCAGATATGGGACCAAGCGTGAGTATGACAAGTCGTATAATAGACCACGTGCCAGACAGAACAAGCAAGACCCGGAAAATGCGACTGGTCGGCGATCATGCTCAAAGACAGATTGCAAAGCTTCAATGCATGTGAAGAGAAGACCAGATGGTAAATGGGTTATACATAATTTTGTGAAGGAGCATAACCACGAGCTTTTACCAGCCCAAGCAGTCAGTGAACAAACAAGAAAGATGTATGCTGCAATGGCTAGACAATTTGCTGAATACAAAAATGTGGTTGGCCTAAAAAATGATCCCAAAAATCCATTTGATAAAGGTCGGAATTTGGCATTAGAGGCAGGAGATTTGAAGATTTTGCTTGATTTTTTCACACAGATGCAGAATATGAACTCCAACTTTTTCTATGCAATAGATCTGGGAGAAGATCAACGTCTGAAAAGTTTGTTTTGGGTTGATGCAAAAAGTAGGCATGACTACATCAATTTCAGTGATGTGGTGTCTTTTGATACCACCTACATTAGGAACAAATATAAAATGCCTCTTGTTTTATTTGTTGGAGTGAATCAGCACTATCAGTTCGTGCTGCTTGGATGTGCTTTGGTATCAGATGAAAGTACAACAACATTTTCTTGGCTAATGCAGACGTGGCTGAAAGCTATGGGTGGGCAAGCTCCAAAAGTAATAATCACTGACCATGACAAATCGATAAAATCAGTTATCTCAGAGGTGTTTCCAAATGCTTATCATTGTTTTTGTTTGTGGCATATTTTGGGGAAGGTTTCTGAAAATCTTGGCCATGTAATTAAACGGCATGAAAATTTTATGGCGAAATTTGAAAAGTCCATCCACAGGTCATCAACAAATGAAGAGTTTGAAAAAAGATGGTGGAAAATTCTTGAAAAATTTGAACTCAAAGATGATGAATGGACTCAGTCATTGTATGAAGACCGAAAACAGTGGGTGCCAACATACATGAGGGATGTTTGTTTGGCTGGGATGTCTGCGGTTCAGCGATCTGAGAGTGTTAACTCCTTTTTCGATAAATATGTGCATAAGAAGACCACTGTACAAGAGTTCCTGAAACAGTATGAAGCAATTCTACAAGATAGGTATGAAGAAGAAGCCAAAGCAGATTCAGATACATGGAACAAACAGCCAACATTGAGATCTCCTTCACCTTTGGAGAAGAGTGTCTCAGGGGTGTACACACATGCAGTATTCAAGAAATTTCAAGTTGAGGTTTTAGGTGCAGTTGCCTGCCACCCAAAAAGGGAAGGGCAAGATGAGACGACCATTACTTTCAGAGTGCAAGATTTTGAAAAGAATCAAGATTTCATTGTAACATGGAATGAAATGAAGACAGAAGTTTCTTGTTTATGCTGCTTATTTGAATACAAAGGTTATCTTTGTAGACATGCACTGATTGTTCTCCAAATTTGTGGCCTTTCCGCAATCCCAGCTCAATATATATTAAAACGTTGGACAAAAGATGTAAAGAACAGGCATTTGGTGGGAGAAGAATCTGACCATGGACTATCCAGGGTGCAAAAATTTAATGATTTATGTCAACGGGCTATGAAAGTGATCGAGGAAGGATCTCTATCTCAGGAGAGTTACAGTGTTGCATGCCGTGCACTAGAAGAAGCTTTTGGAAATTGTGTGAGTGTAAATAATTCTAGTAAGAGTCTGATAGAAGCTGGCACATCATCAGTCACTCATGGTCTGCTTTGTATTGAAGACGATAGTCAAAATAGAAGTATGGGCAAGACAAATAAAAAAAAGAATCCAACCAAGAAAAGAAAGGTTTGTTGTTGGTAGTGACTTAATTATGATATTCTTGTTATAATTATATTTGTTAAAGTTGACGTTCTAATCAAATTGCAGGTGAACTCTGAGCCGGATGTTATGACTGTTGGGGCACAAGATAGCTTGCAACAAATGGTTTGTCTTGTTCTATGAGTTTTTAGCTTTTATGAAAACAAATATTTGTTTTAGATTATATGCGTCAAATTGGTATCATAATCTGTACGTGTATTGTGTTTTGAAACAATGTTATGATGGCTACACAATATTATGAAACGATATTGTGTTCTATGATTTGAAAATACAAATTTTTTACAATTGATTTGACTATGGTAATATTTTGTAGGACAAATTGAACCCAAGAGCAGTAACTCTCGATGGCTATTATGGTGCACAACAGAGTGTGCAAGGAATGGTATGACCATGTCTTTATGTATTAATGCAATAAGCAGTTTTTGATTTTTTTTCTTCTTATTTTCAATCTGTGCCTCCTTTTTGTCAGGTTCAATTGAACTTAATGGCACCTACACGGGATAATTACTATGGGAATCAACAGACCATTCAGGGGCTTGTAAGTCTTAATTTTTTAAATGAGTATAAAAAGACTAGTGATACTGCAATGTAAATGAATATAACTTTGAGACGTGGGTTTCATACATGTAGGGACAACTGAACTCTATAGCCCCAAGCCATGATGGTTATTACAGTGCTCAGCAAAGCATGCATGGGCTGGTACAGAAAACTTATGATAACGAATACATTTGCCTATGACAATGTTCAAATGGTTTCATTTTATAATTTGTGGCGTTGTGCTTGCAGGGGCAGATGGATTTTTTCCGAACAGCAGGTGGTTTCACTTATGGCATGCGGGTTAGTTTGCTAGACCTGGGCCCTAATGGCTTTCCTAAATCTTGTATTTGACTTTAATTTATCTTACAATAGTTTTCTCCTCATGCCAGGATGACCCGAATGTAAGAACTGCTCCATTGCATGATGATGCATCAAGACATGCTTAAGGAACACGTTTCTCAGTGTTGGCAGCTTGCATTTGAAGCGGGTATTTATTGAACTTTTTTGCTGTTCGCTAAAGTTTTACTTGAAACACGGTAAAAACTGATTCGAATTTTATTCTGTAGGTGAAGGAGATGTTTTGAAGATAATCTCTCATGTAAAAAGAAAAAGGAAGAAATGTATCATGCCTTGTGGGCAACCTCCTCTTTTGGTACCTGTACAATAAGACATGATAGAGTAGGCTGTTGTTAATTATTTCCTATGCGATCTTATTGGAAGTAGGAAGAAAATTTGATCAGGGTTCATATGTTTTGTAAAGGATGTTGTATTATTGTACCCTCTGATTGCTTAGCCTCAGTCAATAGGGTCAGTTGAAATCAGAATAACTTATTACTAGTCAAATTCCATTGACTGATTGCCAAATTGCCAAATGCAATTTTCTTTTCTTTTTAATGTTTAATTTTTGTTTTGAAAGAATTGTAGTGCGTGGGTGTCAATTTAATTTAATTTCACCTAATAATTTAACTATATTTTGTTCATTCAAAATTTTGTGATTCAACACTTCATACAAGTAATGCTAGTTTTAATCATGTAAGTCTCACAGTGTAATATAATATAATATCTTATGAGTCACGTTGGAGAAATTTTTTCTATTGAGAGGGGCGATAACATATTAAACTTATACACACTACATGGATGTTAGGACTCGAACTCAGGACCTTGCTTGAGGGAGTAGATACTCCAAATCACTACACTATTGGATCCTTTGCAAAGTTTGATGGTTAAAAAAGACAATTAGTTACAACTTACAAGTCACACATGTAACATTATCATATGAGCAATGCTAGCTCATATGTGAACTGTTGATGCATGTGATGTATCAACGGTTGATAATCGTCTACTCTCACAATTGGGAGTCTAACATATAGACAGAAGGTTAATTATAGAAATAGTCTCTCAAAAACACCAAACAGAATTCACTATTAAAATTCAAGGACCAAAATGTAAAGTGGTATAATTTAATCACCATTTCTATAATTAACTCTGTAAAAACACTTACACATTCGTGTTGAATTAGGAGGAGGGGTTGTTCATAAATTCATATTCATTCAGACCGATTATTCAAGTAACTACGCGCCACGCCTGTGGCTCTGAAGCAGATATTAACCCAAAATGATAAACCAAAATTACCCAAAAATAGAAGATCAAAGCCCTAAGCTTTCCCAAATTCGAAAGCTTTCGCCCACTCCCGGAATCAGCCACCGTTCTTCTCTGATTCTGCTGCCTTCACTTGAGGTTTCTCTCTCTCTCTCTCTCTCTCTCTACTTATTTCTTGTGTTTTTCTAAACTTATTCAAACTTGTTGGTTTGGTTGGGAAAATTTGTTTTGTTTTCTGTTTGGTTGCTGAGAAATCGCCGCAAAATGGGAAAATTGAGTTAATAATTGTGATCATATGCTGTTTTGTTAGACCCAAATATGTGTTAAAGCATAAACGTGTCTAGACTTTAGTCTTTTCTGTTCATTTCATCAGCTTTCTCAGCTGCCAAGCAGAGGGTGAAAATGGCCACTTTTTTTTTTTTTTTTTTTTTTTTTTTTTTTTTTTTTAATTGATCAACATTATTTGACGGAACACTGTTGATAGATAAAATGGACCTGAAATAGTCAAGCATAGTAAAATCAAACTAATCATATAAAATTGTCATTACTGTTTACTCTAGCCGCACGTTTGTTCATTCTTGATATTTGATCAGAGAGCTCCAGTGAATAAACTTGAGTGAAGCAATGAAACTTTTTCTCTAATCATCATCGTGGTTTCCGAAGATTCACAACTATTGCATTAATGCTTTACTTACGGGCTCAGTGTGCTAGATTATGTGAGGTTAGCTGTTTATAATTTGGCACTATTTTATTTGCTTGCTAAGTTCCTATTGATTTATAAATATACAAATTTATAAATACTAGTTTTAGATTATATCTTAATTTCGTATGAAATATGTTGGCAATTGTTGCTTGAAGTTTGAACCGGGCAAACTATGTTTGTGTGTATGTGTACTTGGTAAGAGAGGTGCACTTTGGGTACCAACAGTGATAGAGTTGGTGTCTTTTGCACTCGGTACGGTTTGCTTGATGCAATCGTGCGTGTTCTACATCACCATAAGAGAGTGCCAAGTAGAATGACAGAGACTTCTTGAGTGTCCACGTGGTCCAATAACTTGTTTTTATTAGGTTTGCTGGCCAAGTTGGTTAGTATATTGCTAATAACAGAGATGATCGCTGAGTATTTTTTAACACCCTCAAAAGGACTTGTTTTTCTGATCACCGTATCATTGTTTCTTATTATACCTTTTATCTTTTAGGTATTACTATGAAGGTCTGTTTAGAAGATCAGAGTCTCTTCTCAGAAACAGATAACAAACTACTTTTAACTAAACATCATGGATAGAAATCAAAATTTGGGTGAAACAGTGGTGGATGGTCCAGAAAATATGAATGGTGGTAGAGTAAGTGAAAATATGAATATGGTTGCTGTTGTGGAAGAAGTGCAGAATAGAGGTGGCGTAGTCATTAGCTCTCCTAAAAGGGACATTCAAGTGTTTGAGGGAGACACAGATTTTGAACCTTGTAATGGCATTGAATTTGAATCACATGAGGCAGCATACTCATTTTATCAAGAATATGCCAAGTCTATGGGATTCACCACTTCAATAAAAAACAGTCGGCGTTCGAAGAAATCGAAAGAGTTTATTGATGCCAAGTTTGCATGTTCCAGATATGGAGTCACACCGGAGTCGGATAGTGGGACTAGTCGTCGACCAACTGTGAAAAAGACAGACTGCAAAGCCAGCATGCATGTGAAGAGGAGGGCAGATGGAAAGTGGATTATTCATGAATTCATAAAGGAGCATAATCATGAGCTTTTACCTGCTCTAGCATATCATTTTCGGATTCATAGAAATGTAAAGTTAGCTGAAAAGAATAATATTGACATTTTGCATGCAGTTAGTGAACGAACTAGAAAGATGTACGTTGAAATGTCTAGACAATCTGGCGGGTATCAAAATACTGGGTTTGCTACGACTGATTCAAACTATCAGTTTAATAAATGCCGGGACTTGGGTCTAGATGAGGGAGATGCTCAAGTAATGCTTGAATACTTTAAGCGAATCCGGAAGGAGAATCCCAATTTCTTCTATGCAATAGATTTGAATGAAGAGCAGCGTGTGAGAAATTTGTTTTGGGTTGATGCAAAAAGTCGGAGTGATTATAGGAGTTTTAATGATGTTGTCTCTTTTGATACTTCTTATATCAAAATAAATGATAAGTTGCCATTTGCTCCTTTTGTTGGGGTGAACCACCACTTTCAGTCAATGTTGCTTGGTTGTGCGTTGGTTGCTGATGATACTAAATCAACATTTGTATGGTTGTTGAAGACGTGGCTTAGAGCAATGGGTGGGCAATGTCCTAAATTGATTATCACTGATCAAGACCAAACCTTGAAGGCAGCAATTGATGAAGTCTTTCCACATGCACGCCACTGCTTTACACTTTGGAATATATTGGAAAAGATCCCTGAAACTCTTGCTCATGTAATCAAACGGCACGAAAATTTCTTGCCAAAGTTTAACAAGTGCATCTTTAATTCCTGGACAGACGAACAGTTTGACTTGAGATGGTGGAAGATGGTTACCAGATTTGAACTTCAAGATGACGAATGGATCCGGTTGCTGTATGAAGATCGTAAAAGATGGGTGCCTACTTATATGGGAGATACTTTTTTCGCTGGAATGTGTACAACTCAGCGTTCTGAAAGTATGAACTCTTTCTTCGATAAATACATACACAAGAAAATTACTCTGAGAGAGTTTGTGAAACAATATGGGACAATTCTACAAAACAGGTATGAAGAGGAAGCAATTGCAGATTTTGATACATGGCACAAACAGCCTGCATTAAAATCTCCTTCTCCTTGGGAAAAACAAATGTCAACAGTTTACACTCATGCAGTATTCAAAAAGTTCCAAGTTGAGGTTTTGGGAGTAGTTGGCTGCCAGCCAAAGAAAGAACATGAAGACGGACCAACTACTACATTCAGAGTTCAAGACTGTGAAAAGGATGAATATTTCATGGTGACCTGGAATGAAACAAAGTCAGAGGTTTCTTGCTCCTGTCGTTTGTTCGAGTACAAAGGTTTTCTTTGTAGACATTCACTGATTGTTCTCCAAATTTGTGGCCTCTCAAGCATCCCATTTCATTATATTTTGAAGAGATGGACAAAAGATGCAAAAAGCAGGCAATCAATGGTTGAAGAAACAGAGCGAGTACAGACTAGGGTGCAACGCTACAATGATTTATGCAAACGAGCCATTGAATTGAGTGAAGAAGGATCAATATCTGAGGAAACTTATAATATTGCTTTCCGCACACTTGTTGAAGCTTTAAAGAATTGTGTGAACGTGAATAACTCTAATAATACTGTCGTAGACTTTAGCGGCACTGTACATAGTATTCGTGAAGCAGAAGAAGAGAATCAAGGAAGCCTTGCGTCAAAAACAAGTAGGAAGAAAATTACAAATAGAAAAAGAAAGGTATGTTCTGAACTTGATGGTTGACTTCGCTTGAGTCAAATGTAATAAGGAAGTTCATGGAAGTATATTTCTATTTTGCAGGTGCAAGCAGAGCAAGATGTTATACTTGTGGAAGCACAAGACGGCTTGCAGCAAATGGTTTGTTCTTTATTCATTTTATTTAAGATCTAATTTCGGTGTTCTGTGTTAAAGTCCACTGGATCAGGAAATTATTGATTTTGCAGATATTCCTTGAATGCAATCCACCATTTACTAACAACATCCTTACTTTTGTCTCTTTAACTACTGAATATCATGGGCATTGAGTTCTTTACATAGTTCAGACTAAGTTTGTGAATTTTTTTTTCCTACAGTGATCTTAATGATAACGCTATCTTTAATTTGGGCATTTATGCTTGTAGGATAACTTAAGCTCAGATGGTATACCCCTTACTGGATATTATGGTGCCCAACAGAATGTGCATGGACTGGTATTGCATATTATTTTCTTGTATAATTTATTTTCAATTTTTACATTACATTTTTCTTGTACCATTTATGACGTTTTGTAACTGGTCTTTGCAGGTACAGTTGAACTTAATGGAGCCACCCCATGACAGTTACTATGTTAACCAGCAGAGTATGCAAGGGCTGGTAAGTCAAAATAATGTTGTGACCATTATATCTAAGGATTCCCTTTAGAACCATACAGACACGATATTATATTTCAATTTAATTGGTTTTATCTTGCTTATAGGGACAACTGAATTCAATAGCACCCAATCATGATGGTTTTTTTGGGACTCAACAAAGCATTCATGGGCTGGTATAGTATTTTCATATTAATGCGATTCACTTTTTTGAGAAAATTTTCCAGGTATTGTATATTCAGAGGATAAATTTCTCAAATTTTGCCCTAATCATGTAGGGACAATTGGACTTTAGACCATCAACTAGTTTCAGTTACAGCTTGCAGGTTTGTTTGCAATATAGCATGTATGCGTGTATCTTGAAGAAACTCCAATGATTTTATCTGTGGTTTTTTACTAACTATATTGGGTTTTGTGACCCCAATTACAGGATGACCCTCATTTGAGATCTTCACAGTTGCATGGCGACGCTTCAAGACATTCATGAGGAAGAAACGCTTGCCATCTTGGAGTTGGTTGACGTTGTACTTAGAACTTCTTTGTAATCATAAACTAAACCAGGTAGTGGCTCGAGATCTCTCTTTTGACTTCTCCTCTCTTTCCAGTTCTGAGGTGCGCTGTTTAAGCCAAACGTTAACTTCCATAGAGAAGGTAAATCCTCCATGTGTATTCGTATATGAAGGGGATGACCTTGCCAATTCGTTAACCTTAGTGTAACACTGTATCACAATGGGCAAGCAGTGCAATCTCATGTCAAGTGTATTTTAGATTTATTTAGTGGACTCGAATGTACCATCCAATCAATGCCTAGTTAGTGCAAATATTGTGATTAATGCGCCGAAGATGAGAATTTCATACTGTTTGCTGAGGCATGCACATTTTCTAGCCTTCTGTCGTAAAAAAGCTCGTGGCCTTGTTATGGTTGAAATTGGGATGCTAACTTCATTTATCTGAGTTAGTTTTCATGCAAAGGTGGACAGCTTATTGCAATTTTCCTTTGAGGCAAATGTATTATGGATACCTGGAGAGTTTAAAATTATCAAGGTGTCACCGTGTCATGGAAGGTCAAATTTGAGACCACTGATTTGCAAGTTAAGGTCCTTTTTCACTGGACTAGACCCGATTGATCGTTCAACAAATCAGTTGTGGCTTGTAAAACCGTGGCGTGGCATTGAACATTATCATATCAGACTACGAGTTAGGGATTAATGGGCCTCCCTCGAGTGGGATCATGGTTGGATTATGAGTTTTTCAATAAGAAGAAGACAAAATTGAATATGGGGAATGCTAATAACTTTTTCTCTAACCTTTTTTTGGGGGCCTTCTCCCTTCTCTTCATGACGTGTCATTTCTCTCTCACTGAAAAATTAAAACAATGTTTTTAATAACTGAAAAAATATTAAGTGTATTTCCATATTTGCATTATTTTTAGGGAGTTTCACTAAAACATCCAAAATGGGGACTGAAATTATAAAAAAACCCAACACCCAAAACACTTTATAAACACACCCAAAACACTTTATAAACACACTCAAAGCCCATCATTACACACACTCAAAACTCATTTATAAACACACCCAAAAAATATACAATTGTTGATTTTGGGGTTGATTTTAGGTGTGTTTCTATGTTTAAATAGTGCTTGAGTTTTTTTATAAATACATGTCTAGGATTGGGTTTATTTATAAATTTGTATTATTTTTATTGTTTGTTTAAAATATAAAATAAACAAATTCTTCAATTATTTTTATTTTTATTTATTGTTTGTTTTGGTAATTAAAAATATTGTTTTAAGTGAGAGAGAAGTGACACGTGTTATAAGAAAAATAAAGAAGATTCAAAAGAAAAGGTTAGAAAGAAGGGTATTAGCGTTCCTAATGAGTATTGTGATGTGCATTGTTAAATAATTACTTTATCACGGTTAATAGGAATTGAGAAGTTTTCTTCTTCTTCTTTTTTTTTCTTTTTTTTGTGAAATATAAAACCGACCCAAAACAAATACCCGCGAACTTGAACCCGACCAATTATGATTCGGTCTCGGACTTGAATCTATCTCTCTCTCAGTCTGTCCGTGGTGTGTGACTTGCGCAGGTGCAACCACTGCACTCTGATGGTTCCCTCTTTGCTTCATTGACCTTGATTTCTCGCCACTGTATTTGGACTCACTATCTGTTTGGTTTCTGGAAAGTTGAAGAAAAACTGAAGGAAAACTCAAAGTCTTACAATTTCTCATAACTGAGTGGAGATGCTCAGCTCCCTAAGAAAGGGGTAATTACCAATTTCCTTTCTTTTATTATTCTTCTGTTTTCAGTCTATTTATTTTAAGATTTTGAATCCCGAGTACAAAATAGGTAGCAAAGAACATTTACTTTGAATTTTATTGTTTTTATAATTGTCATAATTATTTATTCATTTTAAGCTTTTAGAGTGTTAATAAGCTTAAAATTTCTTATCTTTTTAGTTTTAATATTCTGGAGGGTATAATATGTGAGAAATATGATACTTGCACAGTGTTTGGTATAGCAATAATTAATGCCTGGCTTTTGTAATTCGTTTTTGTGTTTCAGGTAATTAAATTAAATGAGCTTTTGTATTGCATAAGCTTTGTTTTCTTCTATGGAGATAGATCTTGAACTGCCTTCATGTGAGCAGGACAAGTTAGAAACTGGTTCAGATAAGGATGTTAATGTTGTAGATGTCACAGATGAGAAAAATGTTGGGGAGCATGTTAATTCACCAACAACGAGTGAACATGTTAAAGAAGCGGATGGATTGGATGCAAACCAAAGTGCTTGTAGTTTGCAGGCCCAAGATGATGCGAAAAATATGGGGTTGAATGCTGTTGATGAGGGGAAGAGAGTAATTCAGGAACCCCAAAATGGTTTGGAATTTGAGTCTAAGGAAGAAGCTTATTCTTACTACAGAGAATATGCTCGGTCTGTGGGATTTGGCATCACAATTAAAGCCAGTCGGCGCTCCAAAAAATCAGGAAAGTTCATTGATATAAAAATTGCATGTTCTAGATTTGGAAGCAAGCGCGAGTCTGGAACAACTATCAATCCAAGACTATGTATAACAAAGACAGACTGCAAAGCTAGCTTGCATATAAAGAGGAAAGATGATGGGAAATGGGTTGTACATAGTTTCATAAAGGAGCACAACCATGAAATGTGCCCAGATGATTTTATTTATGCTATCAGTGGAAGAAACAAGAAACCTGCTACTGTTGCCTGCCAAAAGAAAGGTCTACAGTCAGCTTTAGGTGAGGAAGATGTGAGAGTAATGTTCGAACATTTTATGTGTATGCAGGACGAGGATCCCAACTTCTTCTATGCAATAGATTTTGACCATGAAAAACGACTGAGAAGTGTATTTTGGATTGATGCAAAATGCAGGCATGATTATAGTAGTTTTTGTGATGCAGTCTTCTTTGACACTTACTATGTTAGAAACAATTATAGAATTCCTTTTGTTCCTATTGTTGGAGTCAACCACCACTTCCAGTACATTTTGCTTGGATGTGCATTGATGGGAGAAGAGACCATCCCAGCTTTTGTTTGGTTAATGCGGACATGGCTTAAAGTAGTGGGTGGCCAAGCTCCAAGACTGATTATCACTGATCAAGACAAATACTTGAAAGAAGCTGTAGCAGATGTATTTAGTGATGCATACCATTGTTTTTGTTTATGGCATGTATTGAGCAGGATTCCTGAAAATGTGGGTTTTTTCATAAAGGAGAATGAAATATTCATGGAAAAATTCAACAAATGCATTTACCGGTCCTGGACAGTTGAACAATTTGAAAAGAAATGGTGGAAATTGGTTGATAGATTTGAACTAAGAGAAAATGAGTGGGTTCACTCATTGTTTGAAGATCGTAAAAAGTGGGTTCCAACTTATATGCAGGATTCATTTATGGCTGGAATGTCTACAAGGGAGCGATCTGGAAGTATAACTTCATTCTTTGATAGGTACATTTCTCAAGAAGCTACAGTTAACGATTTTATTGAGCAGTACAAAGGATTTCAGAAAGATATGTATGACATGGAAGTCAATGCTGCTCTTGAAACACAGGATAAACAACCTGGATTAAGATCTCTCTCAACTTTTGAAAAACAAATGGCAACTATCTATACAGGTTCTGTATTTAAAAAATTTAAGGTCGAGGTTTTGGGACTAGCTTCTTGTCAATTGCAGAAAGACGGTGAAAGTGAAGCAACTGCAATTTTCCGGGTTGATGATTTGGAAGAACGCCAAAATTTTACTGTTTCTTGGAATGATGCAGAATTAAAAGTATGTTGTTCATGTCATTCATTTGAATACAAAGGTTTTCTCTGCAGACATGCAATTCTGGTCCTCCAAGTGTCTGGTGTTTCCAGTATCCCATCCCATTATATTTTGAAGCGTTGGACGAAGGATGCAAAAGTTAGGTGTACTGATAGTGATGGACCGAAGAGGCTTAACTACAGAGTGCAACGTTTCAACGATCTGTGTAAATTAGCTGTTAAATTGGGTGAAGAGGGGTCTTTATCTCCAGAAACTTACCACATTGCATTTCAGGCATTAGAGGCAGCATTGAAACATTGTGTGGATGCCAATAATTCTGTAAGAACTGTTTCCGAAGCGAACATGTCAGCTAATCATGGTTTTAATGACGTGGAAGAAGTCAATCCCAGCAGCAATATGGCAAAGTCTTCTAAGAAAAAGAAAACATACAAAAAAAGAAAGGTTGGTTAAGGCTTGATCTTTGGCTTGTATAATTTTCTGGGTCATCCTAATTGATATGTGCCCTGAGGTATATTTTATGTATACTGTAGGCGCAGACTGAACAAGATAGCGTAACTATCAGGTTGCAAGACAGCTGCCAGCAGATGGTTTGTCTCATGATCACTTTTGTTCTGAATTTCTCACTCACAGAGAATTTGTTTGTTTTGGACTGTAATATATTATAGTACACTTCATTATGGATTTAAATGTAGGAACAGATGAAATCCAGAGCACATAACCGTGATAATTGTTACGTTCCTCAGCAAGAATTGGAAGGGGTAATATGAAACACCCAAGTTATTCCGAGATATTGCAATAAGAGCTTGTCGATATGCATACACCCTGCAGTATTACAATTTGTTATTATGAATTTTTTAAAAATGGGATGTTATGTGTTTTTGCAGGAACATGGTTCAAGATCTCGTGGTCTTGATAGCTATTACGGTGCTCAACAGAGTATGCCAGGAATGGTATGACATATTTTCTTCCTGACTACAGCTCTTAAAGTTCTAATTGAGAAATTTATGTCGAGGATTGTTTATTACTTGTATATCAGGGACAGCTGAACTCAATTGCTCCTATCAGTGATGGTTATTATGGCAATCAGCAGGCCACACAGGTACAATCCATGCCTTTGTTCTGACCCTGATGATTTTTCATTAAAAAAAAATAACAGAAGGCAAACATTTTCTTTTGATTTTCTACAGGGACAGTTGCATTCATTACCAACACGTGTTGGTCACTATGGGACCCAACAGAGTATGCGAGGAATGGTACAGGTTGTTTGGTTCTTGGCATTCTATGAAGCAGTATGGTTCATCACATAGAATTACTAAATAAGCAGTATTTTTCTTTTGGGGCCTCTTTCTTTAATTGCAGGGTCAACTTAGTTTCAGACCACCAACTGTACAGAGCTGTTTTGACATTCAGGGCAATCTGCAAGATATGGTGGGCATTTAAGTAGTCCCATTGGACCCTGGTTTTCTATTTGGCATTGGATTTTCATCTCATGAGCTTTATGGCTCTTTGGCTGCAGGAACATTCTGCAGGCTCCTCGCACTTTCACGGCAATGCATCAAAGCGCCCGCACGGTAAGCACCAAACGCAATAGCCGATAGACCATGGCCATCCATTGAGATGAAGACTAGTGCCCAGTTGAAAATTAAGCCTCACGTTTGTAAACGGAGATTAAAAAAGATTGAACTCTTATAAGCAAGTTTTTTGTTTTTGTTTTTGGCTGATATAGACGTTTCTTTGTATTTTTAATTTTTATAATTGAACAATTGTACATAAAGATGTTCGATAGATATAAATAGAATTTATGTCGCACCGTAATCCACTACGTTTATCTTTTCTTTTGAACCTGCATGCCAACTTTTAGACTCGTATATATATTAGGGTTAGAATATAATAAATCTATGCCTACTTAATATCTGTAAACTATTGTATGGATAACTGTGATATGTGTTGGTTCAACAGCTCTTAGTATACAAAGACATCAGAAATGTGATATCATTGACCAGACCGACTTCTGGATTTTGCACGAGAAGGTAGTCAATGCTTGCCTCGTGCAAAGTTTGTTTGAAAACTGAAAAAAGGATCGTGTATTTGCTTTCCTTCTGCTCTCACATAGTGACATGAAATTATGTTCAAGTTCAATCAAATTATAAAACTATCCCTGCAAAAGTCTGACGCAGTTTGCGTTTATTACCATTGTGGATTTGTTGGACAATGCAACTTCTTCCGTTTTCATTGCTAACAAAATTATTCTCAAAAAAGAAAATAATTCTGTTAAGTTCAAAGCCTGTAGCTGGTAAGTGGTAACAAGAAGAATACACTGGACAATTATCATCAGTATTCCTATCAGTGTCCCATCTGTATATCGTATTCCGTAAGTCACTGTACATCGGACCTCTTCCTTAATTTGCACCACAATCCATTCTTTGTATGGATTGTTGCCCCTGTAACTTGTTCCACGGATTCTGGAGACCCTTTTAGCTCTACAGTGAACTTCTGCAACAGCATAGCCAATGTTACAGTTGACTCCATGAGGGCAAATTGGTCTCCTACGCATTTTCTTGGCCCTCCGCCAAAAGGCAAGAAGGCAAAATCTGCTGTAATCTGATAATTGCAATCATAAAGTCATTACTTGATAGATGTCATCAATGTGAGAACATGAATGTATGATTCGAAAGGGGAAGTGACTAGTAATAACCTCGCCTGGGTACAATGCACCGGGAATTCGAGAAGGGTCGAAACCAGCCCATCCTTCAACCTCACTCTTCTTTGGCACTAAAAACCTCTCTGGTTCAAATTCATTAGGATTGTCCCAAAAATATGGAGATCTATGGAGATTGTATACCTGAGTGGAAAGTTTTTGGAATATAAAACTATGGATTGTAAGAGAAAGTGCCAGGCAAGCTTAGAGCATAGAATCAAGCTCATGGAAGTACCACATTGATAGATATAGCTGAGGCCCTGACTTAGCATTACCTTAACTAAGGAGCAGTTGCAATTTATATTTTAAAGAAATTCATAAATAAAGGAGGAACTTAAATGCTGTACTCACAGAAAGGAAGATATCAGTCCCAGCAGGAATCGCATAACCATCTTTTTCACCGTTGTACCCTCCTGCACAATGGATATAAAGCCCCTTTCTTATCCTAGATTTGACCAGAAATAAATATTTGTTGTATGATTTGTAAAGAAAATAAATCCATAAAACACAATGTCGTAAAACTTCAAGTTTCATCTGAAGGTATAGAAGACCATTTTAATA
The DNA here is from genome assembly GCA_903112645.1 of Prunus armeniaca. NCBI lineage: Eukaryota > Viridiplantae > Streptophyta > Magnoliopsida > Rosales > Rosaceae > Prunus > Prunus armeniaca. The sequence continues at coordinate 17,222,366 of CAEKDK010000003.1, read as the reverse complement.
ATACCTGGTAGTGTATCTGACTTGAGAGAACGTCTAACAAGCAAGGGGGGCTGGGGAAATAAACGAAGCGACTCTACTACAATAAGTCTTACGTACCTGAAAGAAAAAAAGAAAGGAAAAAACCACATGAATAACATCATTATACTTTGAGATTCCAATAAGGGTGAAAAAGAGGCAAGTTGAAGTAATCATTGTGCCTCAGCTTGGCATTCATTGGTGGTTTCTGGGTTCACTTAAGCTCAAAATGAGATTGGAAAGCCTTGTTCAAACCTGTTTAAACCTGTTAGAGGCTTAGAGTTCATTCAGATAAAGAAGACAAAGCTCCTAATCTCCTGAGCCACCGGCAAATGCATCGAAAGATGATTCACAGACTTGCCCCTCCCATTTGTATCAATGTTCAAAATTCAGTTCATTCTCCTTTCCCCTCTAACCCAACTTTGACCTCAAATCCAGCTACATAACTAAATATTGATGAGTTTCATTGCTTCAATGATAAATGCAGTGCATATACAAGTGAATGGAACAAGTTCAGTAAATGTCTTAGGGGCATACTCCAGTTTTTTAATTGATTCAAGATTTGGTCCATCCTGTCCAAGTACTGAATCAATCTCTGCTTGTGCTTTCTTCATCTTGGATGGGTTCTGCAACAAAGCAAGTGAATTTCATCTATGTCGTCACATATGTGAGGATGAAAGAGCTCAGTGGTGCAAAGAAGCCATTAACAAACATTAAGCATAACTTTATTCTGAAGAATTTAAGTTAGAAATGAAGAATCATACTTGTGCAAGGAAGAAAACAGCCCAAGTAAGGACAGCAGCTGTCGTTTCATGGCCAGCAATAAGCATTGTCATCAAGTCATCCCTAAGCTGTCAAAATCCACAGGTAATGTTATGAATGCCCAAAGAGAACCACTGTCTCAAAACAGGTCCAATCCATAATGGTGTACAACTGAGAATTCACCTCAAATGGGAGTGCGGGGAGGGGAGCGAAGAAAGAAAGAAAGACAGAAAAAGCATGGCATTGATGAAGTGCAAGGGGAAATAAAAGAAAACCCCTATTTGGATCAGTTGGAATAATGTGATCGAACAAGTACTGATACATCAGTTTATCCTATATATGTTCATTATTTTGGTCAGAAATCCTGTATCTAAAAGCATTAAAGTTTTGCAAGTATTTACCTGACGATCATCAACATCAGCTCCACGCATGTCAACTAAGAAACGCAGTAGGCTTGCATCCTGCAAACTTTATAGTTACAATGCCAGAATTTTAACCCTTATGCAAAGCTCCTAACTGTATCACTTATAAATAGAGTTCAGAAAAATTGGATTATATTTTCAGTTGGAGGTTTTCCCACCTTCAGATTTAAGTAGTCCCTTTGTTGCAGTTTCTCAACATCCGTCTCCTGTCACAGAATGTGATCAAATAAAGTTCTGGGTACTGGAAAATTAGTTTTTTAACATCTGTTTCCAATAATACAATAAAACATCAATTTTTGCACGACTGTGTAGATATGATATTACATATTCTCCCACGTCCACTTAATTCAGCTTAAGTTTCATCTAACCTGTCTGGTGTCTTTTGCATTTCTGATAAGTCCATCAAGACAATCATTTATAACCTTCAGATCACCACGGAACTTCCGTTGCCTGGGGACTATCCACCTTGCCAGGGGAAATTTCCAATATGGGATATAAAAGGTGGACCTATGTTCAGCTTCTAAAAGCGTGCCATAAACTGCCTGTAATGTATTTGCAAAAGAGCTGAATATGAACGCTTAGCATTAAGCATAATAACATGAATGCTAAATCAATATCTAATAATAATAATAATAATAATTAAAGGGGAAAAAGTGTGATATCATATACTCAAATAGAGTAACAGTTCACAATAATTAGTCAACTATTTAGAAGCTTGGCAAGAAAAAATCAATTATTTAGAAAGAAAAGAAAGAAAAAAGTATATTAGTATTCTATTCAGTGATTTGATTGTACACTTTAGTTCACTCCAGAAGTTGGTAGAATAAGAACTTCTATAAGATGTATAGACAACAGAATAAGAAAACCGAATGTTGGTTTGAAAAAAGACATCATGATGGAATGCGCTGAATGCCAGATACAACCATTACAAAATCATTAGAATAAATGTTCCTTTTGCCAAACCTTGATTACAGGAGATTCTTTAGTAACAGAACCGAAGTCATAGTTGAAGACACCAAGTCCAATAATATCAAGAGCCAAATTCGAAAACTCTGCTTCAAGATCCAACTCAATTGTCTTCTCATCATGCAAGTTCTCTCTTTCTAGAAGCTTCTCAAATTTTAATATTGTTCTCTCTGAACAATTTCTAAATGTTTTAACCATTGCTTCCAAGTATAAGGAATGGAACCCGGGAGCAATAACTGCAAAATCAGCTTATGGCTGGTAAGTCTCTGTATAATGGACCGCTATAAGTTACAAACTTCAAATACAAATACCTTACTCTTTGCCCTAACCTGCGGTGCAAACACTAAAATATTAATTGTTTTTTTTCCCTGTAGAAACAAAAATTAATTGTTACTACTCACCTCTTCTCCTCTGCTTCCAAGTACCAAGATCAGCAGGTATAAGTCCTTTGCCCATTATTGGTTCTAGAATATCAGCCAGAACTCCCTAAGTACAAGTGTGAAACCACAACCAATTTGGGCACAGCAGATTAGAATAAGTAAAAATGAGTGGAGTAAAACAGCTTAAAAATTAAATATATATACACATCTGTATATCTTATTCTTGCTTAACTGATTGAGATGACTAAAAGGAAATTAGAAAATAATTCAAAATTAAATGAACCCAACTGAAAAAAGGTTAAACATGATAGCAAATGTTATGCGATAAACTAATATTGTTTATCAATGGGTGGGGAGGGAGAGAGAGGAGAGGGAGAGAGGAGAGGGGGAGAGGAGGGGGGCCAGGATGGAGCATAACACTGTTTTGCAAAGGTTATCCATATAAACTGTCAGTTCAAACAAATGGTGTGAGCAAAGTAACTTTTGAGTAAAGATACCAAATCAAGACTATGATTTGAAAACTTTATTTATAAAGGAACATAATCTACTGACAATGAGTACATTATACACATGGAGAATGAAAATAGAAACAACAAAACAAACTCTTGTTAAACGAGGGGAGTCCAGAAGCATATTATTAGGTATTACCTTGTCATAACTAAATGCATTCTCTCGAAGAATATGCCTTGCAACAATAGGATCTGATACAACAACAAATGCTTTTGGTCCAAACGCAAGCTTATACACGGAGCCATGCTGCCAAAACAAACAAAAGTTTGTAGAGAAAAGGAAAATAATTATGAACAGTAGTGCTCAGAAGGCCCAAATAACAAAGTCCCAGTCCCCACAGCTGCAAGGTACTCCAGAAAACTCAGATTTTTTTATCTGTATATGCCATCGAAATTTTAATCTCAAACAAGAAAATGAACAATTGATTGAACCTCTCTACCCAACCATCTGTCTCCATGTCTACCCTACTACAACCCACATCCAAGGGGGCTAAACCCAATCAACCAGCAGAGCAGCCATCAAACATGAATTCATGACAGTAAAGTACACTTTAAATTGAAGGATCCAAAGACCAAAATTTGTGAAGGATGCATACCTCTAAGAACCAGTCATACAATGCAAAGAAGAGAGGCCGAGCAAACAAATCCGAGACTGCACCTTCAGCTATGGGCATAGACCCAAGGCTTCCCCCACTCAAAAAATTGGTAAGGAGGTTGCTTGCATTGTCCAGTAACTTTCTTCTTGTTTTTGGTTCATCAGTACTAGTTGATTGGCACCTACATTCAGAAAATTCACATCATATTCCATAATTCTACAATAAACATAAGGCGTAAAACGGAAAAGAAATAGGAAGTCCAATATATTCTGCTCAAGCTACATGGTACTCATTACTCACTCTGTTTATATTGTACAAACATACTTCAAAGAGTTTTCTTTTTCTCTGGGAAACAAACTGAAATACAAGTTTCAATTTTTCTTGTCTTTTCTTTTTCTTCTATTGAATTCAGATAAAACATACGGAGAAAGCATGCCAAACCGATTGCAGGAAGAAAAGGAAAACACAAATTATAAGCTAGGCAAAAAAAAAAGGGGAGAATCGCTGGGTTCCCAGAAATTGTGGAATAGGAAGCAGAAACACAAGTTAGAATCTCTCTCTCTCTCTCTCTCTCTCTCTCTCTCTCTCTCTCATGTAAAGAAACTAAAACATTTAAATTGTAATTGAAATATCAACTTCTCCAAGAAACCCAGAAGCTAGAAAATGTTTTAACTGCTTAAATGAGTATATGACCATCATGTTATTACTGCAGAAAACACTATCAGCAACAGTTGAAGAAAGAGAAATACCTGATAGGATGAGTGGTGGACTTGGAATTGAGAAGATGAGTGGTGGTTGAAGAGTGGAAATGACCAAATTCACTTCTCTGAAAGTTGACATTAATAAGAGCTGGGGGAGAGGGATGCAACAGAGAGTAACCAGCCATGGCCATTAGGCAATAAGCAGCAGACAGTTCTTAGAGTTTTGAGCAGTGTGGGTTCAGCTGCGGATATTTTAGTACTTGGGATATTTGCAACAGAGCCATACACAACACTAAAATGTTGGAAGGATGACATAAACAAACATGGAAGAAAAAAGAATTTGTGGGTGGTTACTTTTTTGTCACACTCATTTGCCTGCCTGCCCCACTAAAAATTAGGATCCAGAGCCTGACCTAACAAAGTGCACAAATTCATCAATGAATTAGTAAATGGCTGTCTGCTTCCTTGTTCACTTTCTTCATGCTTAGTTGAGTGAGTCCACTTCCGTTTGGTAAACACTGCTCCTATGATTCCTTAGCGTTGCGTGTAGTTAGTGGCCCAGGATTATTTTATATATGGGCCTAATCATAACTCATAAACCCAAGACTGTTGGGCCTTTGGTTTCTAATTGCAGCTATCAACTCAACAAAAGAACTTCTGACTGCAATGTTCATGCACGCAGCACGCAGCACGCAGCACGCATAGACTATTCTCAACTGTTCATGCACGCACGGACTATTCTCAACTGTTTATGCGTTGTACTTGACCGAAAAGGTGTCTAATTACAAACATCAATTCATTAAAAGAAATGCTAAAGGGACCATACACCGAAGAGTGAGTAACCTTATGAGCAATAGAGTGTGAACGACTGATCCTAACACATCACATTTCGTGGCTTATTCAAGGATGGCTAGATGCACGAGATAGTTCATTCGTATATGTATGTTTTTTGTTGACTATTCCCAACCAATAAAGTTGTTGACAAATTTGAAAGCGGGGAAATCCAGATTCCCGGGTTGTGTGTAAGGATGGCCCACATTGACTATTTTTCACCGACTACAGAGTGCAGACAATATAAACAGCTGAGAGTGGAGACAAACGTAGAGAAGAAGATCGGTTGGTAAAATTACTGAATTGTCTGAGGGATCAGAACCCATTTTCACACACATTGGAGAAGCCATTCCCATGTTTCAGAGACTGGGATACTTTTAACATCAGTAGGGAAGGGAGGTTGATGGACTTTAACAGACAGTAAAAGAAGAAACCAGTTAGTCAATGTTGCCGCAGATTGAGTTGTAGTCTAGCCTAGCCTTATGGAGACATTTTAAGAAAACTGAATACTGGTCAGTGGTCAAAAGGAACGTGTGCTAAATATATAAGGCCGTCATCTGTTTGAATTTTGATATCACTGTCTTGTATTTATATTCTTAAATCTTGTCATATATCCCTGCCTAACACATGTTCTCTTCTTTGACTCTCCTTCTGCTGGTTGAGAGATGAGACTTCAGTTTATCATTTTGTGAGGCAAATTGAAGACCAATTTGCATGTGAGTTCAAAGGAAAAGAAAAAAAAAGAAGCAACCCATCTTAATTCATATATACAAAGTTCCACACACAAAAAAAAAAATTGTTTAGATATGTTACAAAATTTTCAAAATAAATGCATGAAGTTTTGTGTATCCTTAATTAAAGACATGTAATTGCGTGTGGATTAGGGTTTTGAAATGCGAGGTGTTTTATGTCTTGTGAGGTGAGGCATAGACCTTGAGGCGTAAGGATTAAGACTCTTGATTGAACATTAAATTTTCAAAGCTAATTTGATATTTTGTTATGAACATCCACACCAGCGTGCTTGCTTGATGAATGGTCATTGTTAAGGTGAAGCAAATTGACGTAACAATAACCCAAAGAAGATTCAAAGTAGAAAAGTCTACATCCATCAACACACAGAAGAAATGGAAAACGAATCAGCAATGACTTCGATTTGACTTCTTTTATTTATCTTTCTGGTTCATGTGTTTTCTGGTTTAAAAATGCTTTGTTTCGGGATATGAGACACAAGCCAATGCACAGGCACATCTTAAAAGGTCTGGTCTTAATCTTCTGGAGAATTCACAATTGTAAATCCCTATAAAGTTGACAATGGAGGGCTAATTTAGGCTATGGCTGCATCAGCTGGGCTCCAGCCAGCACTACAAGTATGTGTAAAAGAGAAATGCTTGGCCTATAAAGTATTTTCATCTTTGAAGAAAACCTCAATCACCTTTTTTTTATTATTAATTAGAAGATTAGGCCCTATGTTGCAGGGTTCCTTTTTGGCCTATTGGCCTAAACCTGGTAGGTTTAGGTGCTTAGGGGTTGAATTACTAACAATATTCAGGCCGCAACTGGCCTCAATTCAAATGATCTTGCAAACCCAAAAGAGATTCCAAACTTTTTCTTATTATTATTATAATATGCTACGGACACCAATTTACTTATTAATTTTTGAATACCAACATATTTGCCGTCTCATCTGTTTTAATTACATAATTTGTTATAATAAAAAATAAATAAAAGAATTTCACACAAATAAAATAAAAAAGAAAAGAAACCCAACGATTTTAGATTTAGGGATAAACCCTTCTTCCTCTTTGAAAAACCATAGAAATTCAACCGTCCTTCCATTTAATATGAATCGTATTCAATTATTGTGATTAACTTACTGTGAAACCCTAATCAGAACTTGCAATTGTGATTAGCCATAAATAAATATACCATTGCAACGAAAAAGAAACCAATAATTCATTTAGTTGTTGTGACCTATGCCTTCGTTCCTAGGTGCTCAACAAGCTTGACTTTTTAACCAAAGAAAGGACAAACGACTTCCAAGTGGCCCTCAGTTATCCCCTCAATGAGTCTTATCTTTTTATAATTTGGTAAAATTAACAAGGAAAAAAATTGCTATTAATGGATCTGAAACTATCAGAGTACATACTTTAAAAAGGAAATTTTTTTTATTAAATATACTAGGTTTTCATTTATTTTATTTTATGTGGAGTCCGGGCCAGTTGTGCCAAAAACGACCGAGCATCAAGTAAAACGACAAAACAAGGCTTGAAAGGAAGGCGCTCGGTTGTTTCTCTGTGGCCCAAAACCCAACGTCTCCTAAGTGCCACGAGTCACCTACCTCCACCACCACCACGGTCCACCATCACCAATCACACGATGAGGTGGCCACCTTCGACCATGATGTCATCGCGATAAAGTTGACGTGGCGTCTGGCCTTTATGTTGCTTCCGGGAAACCATGCAACAACACGCACACTTTCTATACAAAGACTTCACCTTCCAGAAACCTTATATTTACATTATTTCAAGGAGTTACCCCAATCGAGGTTTTCGGTGTTTTTACAAAATTTATTAAAATTTTAAAAATTATGCTAATATTTTTTGAGGTTTTTATTTAGTTTCAGAAAACCCCCTTACATTAATTCTTCATCCAAAATTTAATAATTTCATACATAAAATCTTCTGTAAATAACAAAAGTAACTTCAATGAATATATGTGCAATCTAATTTCAAAACTAACTTTGTCATTTCAAGAATTTTTTTATATAAAATCATTAATTTTTGGACTAAAAATCAATAGAAAGGGGTTTTCTAAAAACAATTTAAGAATTAAAGGGGCGTTCATGTAAGTTTAAAAATGTCAGGGGGTTTTGTGAAAACACCGAAAACCTCAAGGGGTGTTAGTGTATATTATTCCACCACAGCCCACCACCATCACCCCACGTGCTATGTCACGTGACCTCAGACCTATCTTTCTAAAATCAACGGTCAAGATCATCCCGAAAAGTCTTCCTTTGACCCCATTCAAGCCTCCATAAATAGCTTACCCCTACTATCTTATTCCTTCCCTCTAACCCAAAACAAAGAAAACCCAAAAACCCTTTCTCTCTCGCTCTCTCTCTCTCTCTCTCTCTCTCTCTCAAACACAAGAATCACATTGTTGTATGGTCATGAGTGGTACTGGAACCATGTCCAATAACCCTAATGACTGGCTCCAATTCTACAACCAAACCTTGTCTTCTTCTCAAGGTCAGGTGTCTCATGGCCACATTTCTTCAGGTATTAATACTTCAACTTTTTTTGGTCATGACCAAGTCTCTGAAGCCACTGTGGTCACCACAACTCCATCCGCTGCCGCCACAACAAGTGCCGTTGGCTCCTCCAATCCGGGTTCCAGCACCAACAGTTTGAGCCCGGATCAAGGGCGGGTTTCGAAACCCGCCCGAAAGAGATCTAGAGCCTCGAGACGGACCCCCACCACGCTGCTCAACACGGACACTACGAACTTCCGTGCCATGGTGCAGCAGTTCACCGGGGGCCCTAACACGGCGTCGTTTCCCTCAGGTGGGTCCAGTTTTAGTTTCGGGCTGGCCCCGCCTAGGCCACAGGGCTTTATGGTGTCTCCGGGGTATCATCCTCTACAGCCTCAGCAGCAGCAGCAACATCATCATCAGTACCAGCAACAACAACACCGTCAGAACCAGCAATACTTGGTTGGTGCAGGAGTTGGGGATGGGTTTCTCCAGAGATTGAGCTCATCATCAAGAGGAGGACCCACAAACATGGGATTTGGGGGTTCGTCTGATCATGTTGCTGATCATCATGAGTTTTTGAGGGAGGGTATGTCGTCGTCCCAAGTGCCGTCTGCGGCCAGGCCCGGCTCTAACGCTGCCAATGAGAACAGGAGTGGCAGTTTCATGTTTTGAGAGGGACGTAAAGCAGAAAAGTTAGGTAGACTGACTTATCATAGGGACACAATTCTTGACCAATGTATATATACGGAAACAATATTTCTATATATATAATATAATGTATGCTTTTTCAACAGATTCAGATACCAAATGTCTTCTTCTTTTTTATATATACATTGTGGTCCTTTTTCTCATTTTGTTTTTTTTAATATCCTTTTAATTTTCTAATTTAGAGATGCTTTGTACCAAATGCTCTGTTTTGTCAAGTTATTATTAATAAACGAGTCCTCTCAAATGAGCCACAAAAACAAAATGTGATTGATTGTTTCGATTGTGGGATTCAGTTCATAGATAGTTCGAAGTATTTAGATCTTTTAAGTAACCGGTGTTAAGCAATTAGTTATTAGTTTGTTAATATTTTCTGTGGAATATGTGTGTGTGTCCCAAGCTTTTGAATTGTTTACTAGAACAATATATAATATGAATCATACTATGTATGAAGGTAGAATTCATCGTCATTTTGACTCAAATATTCTGTGTTTTTTCACGAATACTTTAAAAAAGTCATAGTGCACTCCCTATCATAAAAATACAAGAGACTCCCTATCATAAAAATACAAGAGATTGCTCTTGGAGGTAGGGATAGTAACGGGACTGGGATGGCCCCGCTCTTCATCTCTGGCCCCGTCTCCGACCCCATCCCCATTTAAGAGGTTTCAGGGAATACCGTCTCCATCCCCATCGGATGATTATCCCCCAAACCTGCCCTCGAATCCCTGTGTTTTTTGTATAACTTGATCTCTCTCGCTTTGAACGTCCATGTGCAAGAACTTGAAATTGAACATAAGCCAAATCAAAATCAAAGTTAGGAACTTGCAATCTAATAGGCATAATCTTTATCCTTCAACAGAATGTTGTCGTCTAATAAAAATAAAAATAAAAACTAAACACTCGCACTGTTGGTTTATTCATTTAATCTAATTTTCTTTGAACTAAAATTCCCAGTTATATATACAAAGGTGGAATCTAAGCTACTACCAACATCAATCATAAATCACTATTACTAACAGCAACTTTTGAGCTTTAAGTAAATTACCCAAGCGGGCAAGTTAATTTTTAACACTTCTCTTCTCGAAAGCAAAAACTTCAGCTCACTTAACAACGAAATTGTTTTGCAGAACTTAACTCAGATTTGGATTTGGATGTGGATTTGAATGACTTGGGTTTGGGAGGTGCTAAGAAGATGCTAGGGTAACAGAATATTATATTATATATTTATTATTTAAAAATAAACATATAAGTATCGGATCGGGTTCGAGTATGGGGATGTCAATACCATCCCCGCTCCCCATTTTGCCCGAAATCTCCCCTCGTTAAGGCTAGGTCTTTGTTGGATCCCCGCGCCGACAAGAATTTTTGCCATCCCTGCTTGGAGGAGTGCATAACTTTTTTGGGGTACTAATTAACAACTCCCTTTTTTTTTCTTTTCTTTTTTTTCATGTTTGTTTTGAATATCCTTTTAAATTTCTAAGTTAGAGATTTAATTAGTCTCTTGTTTCTTGATCTATAATTTTTGTGTGTACATTTACATACAATCAATAAATGAGTCCTCTCAAATGAGCTTGTAACGATCTAGATCATTTAAATAAATACTGCTAGTCAACTAGATATTATAGTTTAGTAGGCAGAGGTACAAGTTTGAATTCTCTACAGCCACTTTTTTTTTGTATGGTTGTTAGTTTAGTGGTATTTTGTATATATGTTATGAAGGCAGAATTTGTCATGAGTTTACTTAAACATTTTGTATTTTCCTTGTTCGTTTTACACTTCTTTCTCTCGGTTTGGGTTGTGGCTTGCAGGTTTTTGTTTTGGCGTGGCGGGGGGAGTACACTACCAAATATTCTGATCACGTCTTGCAATTTAATATAGCACTAAAAGAGTCAATGTGGTAAAATGACTCTTACTTGCATATCACACGTCTTGGAGTCGACTTTTCATAATACATTGGTAGAGTATGTGTGAAAAATTCTCATCTCACTTGTAGTTTAAATTATCACTTGTATTATCAATTGAAAACAAAAAAGCGATGGGGCGGCGGTTAATGCCAGATTTTCGTGCATGTTTTTCCTTCCTTGTATATAAACATATGACAATTAATATATTATTTGTTTATTTTCATGTTCCAGAAAAAGTCCACATGGTTGCTAGTGTATCAATTAATAAAAATGGTCTTTAGTTAAGCATAGCGCTGCTTCATGGATGGGACTATACATCGTCTATAAAGCTGCAAAAGAACAGGAAAAACAAGGTTAAAATCAAATAAATAGGATTTTAGGAAGATGAGTTAAAAACGAGTTTTTGTTTTTTTTGCAGAAGTAGAGAAGAAAATGAGACTGATGATGAGATTGAGAGAGAAGACGAGAGGAAAAAGTAACAAAAGTAAAAATAATTTCAAATAGATTTCAGTTTTTAGTTTTGGTTTTCAATTTTGTTACTCTTCCATCTCATCTTCCCCTCTTATCTTCCCTCTCAATTCATTCTCCACTCTCATTCTCACTTCCATTCTTCATCTTTTTTCTAGCACAAAGAATGAAAACTAAAAACTAAAATTGAAATTGTTATCCAACGGGCCCTTAATATTTGAAGTTTATGCTATTTACGAAACTTAAGAAGGGTGAGAAAAGTAAATGAAGATGACAATAACACGCTATAGTAATATTATATAAAACCAAATCGATTCAAGCATTTGGTGATCTACATGTTGAAATCAACATTGGTGTGACAATATCACTTCTTTTTTCTGTTATTTTTTCCCAACTTATATATGCTCACCTTGGATTTTACAATTTTTTCAATAATAAAAAAAAATAGAACGGGTTAAGAATAAAAGAAAGAGAGAAAAAAAAAAAAAAAAAAAAAAAAGAGTGCAAAATCTCTTTTTTTAAAAAGCGGCAGCGGGAGTGGCGCGTCCGGCGCTGCTAATCGTTTGATTGGGAGAGATTTTTGTTTGAGTGCGAAAAGAAGAGGGAAGAGGGGGTGAATGCGAGGTCATCATGGGACCCAAATTTTGGCGTGAAAAAGCAGAAATTGCAGTACTTTTTACAAAGTCAAAAATATATATGCCCTAATCTTTGCTTATTTGAATTTCAAATGGGTGCCTTTTGATTCCCCAAGATTACATCAGTCTCTGATTGGTTTTGTAGTTTCATTCGTCCGGGGAGCATCATTAGCAAGCCTCAACTTTCAAACTTATGTCAAACACGTGGATTTTTATTGATAATCCGACCATGATTAAGAATAAAACTTTTTTATTTATTTATGCATTGTGATATATTACGTTTTCAAAGAACCGTGTTAATTTAACATTAGAAAAAACTCATCTACATTCCACTATTTATCGACGTCACATCATTTAGAGTCAAAAACTTACCTGTAACGTATGTATATACAATTTTCTTTTTATAACACTTTATCATCTGATGTGTGACCACTTATTATGAGATAAAATGCAAGTGTATACAACTATTATATACTTTCTTTTCTTTCTCTTGGATGAAATTTTCATTTCATTTGGATGTAATATATAGATGGTAATTGAGGAAAAAAGGAACACAATGAAGCTTTATTTGGAAAGACTTCCAAACATTCTCATAATGAATTGCATTTAGCAGATGGGTTTAAGATTAGGTGAGCTCCCTTTTATGGTCATCGTAGAGCGCATAAACTCCTCCACTAAGTAAGTAAACTACCTTTGTTGGAGAACCGAGAAAAGAGTCAGCAAATCGTTTGCAGCTGAGAATTTTGTGATATTGACTTTTTAGTGGATCCAAGTGCTGATTTAGCACTTTCTGTGAATTCTTGTTGGTTTGAAACTGCCACTAATTTTCTGGCTTTATGTGGTTAGGGTGAGGTTTGTTCGATAACTTATATGTTACTTAAAATGGAAGGTTTACATACTTTGTGTTTGCCTTTGCTTACAACCAAACCACAGAAGGAAGTTATATTGGAAGAAAAACAATTGATCCAAAAGAAAGTGACAAGTAAACTTCTCTTCCTTTTCTTTTTTCACTTCTGAAATTGGTCTAAGATAATGGGTTTGTTTTCACTTTTAAAGACAAATTTGGGTTAAAAATGGGCTGTGTTGGTCTACTGGGCTTTGTCCAACGAATCCACAGCCGGACATGCCAATACTTTTCCCAATTGCAATGCATGGAAGGGTAGGGTTCCCGATCGTAGAAGAATTGACCTCAAGAATGACCCAGTTACTAAACCAGACCCAGACTCAGACCCCGAATCAGTCTGTAACTTATGAATCTTCCGCAAGTGTTGAGATTTTTTTTTTTTCCCGTAAAAAATACAGTTTTAAATAGTAATTGTATTTGTTGAGGAAAAAAAAAGTTTGGTAGCTAGGTTGGAAATGCATACTCTTAAGATATACAGGGACAGGGTGATTTGCAAGACATTCCATCAATTCTTTCACTTCAAGTGCATGCCTATTTAACCTTCCATTTAAAATATCTCATCCTCTCCAGCCTAACATGAGCCACAATTCAACCAAAAAAAATGAGCCTCAATACCACATGCCTTACATATTTTGTTGCCATCTTTGCAGTCTTATTGGCATCTAGACATGTCATTGATCCAAACTCATCACCCCTTGAACACATTGTGGATCTTAGTCTGGCCACAACTTCATCAGTGTCTAATTTGATTTCATATCTCATCCCAAACCACATAGGAAGACATCACAAAAAGCAAGACAATGGAACCATGGGATCCATCTGTGATGACTTCCCACGTGGCTTTCCTCCTCCAGACACCAACAAAACCTCCTACCTTTGTGTCGATCGAAATGGCTGTTGTAATTTCACACTGGTTCAAGCAGCTGTTGATGCAGCTCCAGCTCTTAGCCAGAAAAGAACAATAATTTGGATTAATAATGGGATTTACTAGTAAGTTCATTTGGCTTTCTTTTCCAACTCTTTCATTCAAAAGATAATTTCTTTCTTTCTTTCTTTGATCTCTTGAGTATTTTTAATTTTTGTTCTTGTTGTAAATTTTTAATAGTGAGAAAATCTTGATTCCGAAAAACAAACCCAACATAACATTTCAAGGACAAGGGTATGAATCGACTGCAATTGCTTGGAATGACACAGCCAATTCATCTCATGGCACATTTTATAGCGGTTCTGTTCAAGTTTTTGCTGACAACTTTGTTGCTAAGAACATAAGCTTCATGGTAAGAAAGTTGCATTAATATTAATTTTATGGTATGATTAATGTACACTAACTAACACATGTCCTAATGGGAATTGTATAAAAAGAATGTGGCTCCAATTCCGAACCCTGGTGATATTGGAGCTCAAGCTGTAGCGATTAGAATATCAGGAGACCAAGCTGCGTTTTTGGGTTGTGGATTCTTTGGAGCCCAAGACACCCTTCATGATGATAAAGGCCGCCATTACTTTAAGGATTGCTATGTACAGGGTTCCATTGATTTCATCTTTGGCAATGGAAGGTCATTCTATGAGGTATAATAATTCATCTCAGCTCTCTGCACAATTTTTTTTAAAAAAAAAACGATATCTGGGAGACCATATGATCTAAAACAGCTGAGTTCTTCATAAAATTTGGCAATTTGTGTAACAACTATGTTACCACTCATATGCAAATGTCATGACATGAAAGAGGGGTGTGTGCATAACTTCTATCAACGATATACATTTACAGGCCATATTATTGATCACGTCTCTAATAAATATAATATTCATATATTACGTATGCATCTTTATGAAAGAGTAGAAGCCACCCATCTCTATTAAAAGATGAGTTAACAATGTAATCATTCAATATCTCTCATCACGTGACTATAATGCGGTTAGAGAGAGATATATATACATATATACAATATAGAAGGTTTTTCTCAAAAAGCAATGTGGGATATTATTGTCAATGTCATGATGTGCCTAAAATGCTTATGATCAAATTGTTGCATGAACTGTTTGACACAGAATTGCCAGTTGATCTCCATTGCAAATCCACTCCCTCCAGGATCAAGGAACGTAAACGGCGCCATCACAGCGCACGGCAGAGCTTCCAAGGACGACAACACTGGGTTTGCATTTGTCAACTGCTTTATCGGAGGGACTGGAAGAGTGTGGTTGGGTCGAGCATGGAGGCCTTTTTCACGAGTGGTTTTCGTCAAGACAACAATGGCTGACATTATAGCTCCTGAAGGCTGGAACGATTTCAACGACCCAACAAGAGACCAGTACGTAAAAAAAAGAAAAAAAAAAAGAGAGAGCAACAAACACAACATAATTAATTTCCCATAATTAATCTAATCCAAATAATTATATATATGCATGCAGGACCATATTCTATGGAGAATACAATTGTTCTGGTGCAGGAGCCAATGTGACCATGCGAGCGCCTTTTGTACAGAAATTGAATGACACACAAGCTTCAACTTTTCTGAACGTTTCTTGGATTGATGGAGGGGATTGGTTGCAGCGCAATATCAATTAGTCTCTCTCAGTCTCTCTTTTGAGGCTTTGTTTGGTCTCTCTAACTTCAATGTGATCACGTGCGATTGTTCATTCTCGTTCATAGGCGACCACAATGTGTATCAAACCAGTACATTTGCAACAGTTAACAAATGAAGATCGCATCACATGCATGTGTTTATATCTCTCAAGAAATTAAAAAATAAAACCCTTGCTTTAAGCGAATGCAATAGTATTGCTCAATTTGGGGAGGAGCTCTAACTTCGGAGAAAATTTTACATGTTCCGGGTACACCACGTGGTTGGTGTACCATCCAATAAACATAGGACATGTGGAATTATTGTCTAACTTACTGCATTTCTTTTTATAACATGTGGCGGTCTAAATTGCAAATATTCCATATGTCTTCCATCTATTGGATGATACACTAGCCACGTGGTGTATCTGGAACACCTAAAATTTTTGATAGAGTTTCATGAAATCAGATTGGGCCAATCTTGGGCCTCATACTTTTGGAATATAAAGTTAAAATTGGGCATGTGATATGTTTTTGGGCCTAGCCCATTATGCCAGGGCCTTTGGTTTTTGGGCTCGAGCCCCTAGTTTTGTTTTGAATTTGGGCCTTCCTCTTTTTAGGCCCAACACCTTCCTACTGGGTTATTGCCACATCATCTTCTATCATGTCGACATGGTATATGACTTTGGCTAAACTTTTTCTTGTAAATACTAGAACAGGAATACCCTTTATACAAATTTATAAATAAACCCAATTCTAGACATGTATTTATAAAAAAACCCAAGTATTATTTAAACATAGAAACACACCCAAAATCAACCCTAAAATCAACAATTGTATATTTTTGGGTATGTTTATAAATGGGTTTTGAGTGTGTGTAATGATGGGTTTTGGGTGTGTTTATAAAGTGTTTTGAGTGTTGAGTTTTTTTATAATTTCAGCCCCCATTTTGGGTGTTTTAGTGAAACTCCCTATTCTTTACAACCGAGCGTTAGACATCAACCGCGCAATAACTATGCATGATGCATCCAATTTTCCCCCATCTTAGACTAAAGAAAACACAAATCATAAAAGGAAATTAATAGCATCTTTCAATTCGACAAAAACCCACACTAGAAAAATGAAACAAAACAAATAGTTAGGGAGGGGGACGCGGAATTACCGCAGATTCTGAGGTTATACAGTTTACCAGGGGACGCCGACGAATATCACAAATAAAGAGAGAAAAAAGAATGAGAGCTGAGAGAGAGAGAGAGAGACAAAGCCAAGCAGAGGTGGTGGTAGTCGTGGAGGTGGCAAATTGGTAAAAGCCCAAACTCAAACTCAAGTTTCTTATTTGGATTCGAATGGCAGAGGTAAAGCCCAAAGATACTTGTCACACCAGCAACACCAGTGCCCATTCGAATTCCAACGCCGATCAACCCGACCGCCTTGTTCGCGTCTACGCCGATGGGATCTACGATCTCTTCCACTTCGGCCATGCTCGCTCGCTCGAGCAAGCCAAGAAATCGTATGTGTTCTCTCTATCTCTCTCGCACAGTCCTTTTCAATTGCCATGTGTTGCTTTTGTGTTTGTTTCAGTGAAATCATGGTTTGATTCTATGTTTTGCTTCATTTTCGAATCTGGGTTGTTCTTATTTTGGAGCTTCACTTGGTTTGTTTCATGAAATTTGTAACTTTTGTGTGTTTTGTTATCTGGATATCTTTTATTTTGCTGTAATGTTTTGCTTATGCTGATTCACTTTTAATATCTGTGATTGTTAATCGTTTTTTCTTTTCTTTTTACATGAATGCCTTACTTTGGTTAAGCTTATTGGATTCACATACGTCGTAGAATAGTTAAACCGATATGTAGAAGCTTGTATGAAATTGTAATCTTAAAGTGTTTGAATAGCTACACAGATGATTCCTAAGTTAAAACTTGTAATGTATTCCCTTTTGACATTGTATCAGAACTAAAAACAGAGATACATGGTGTGGGGATTTAGTTTTTTATTTGATGTATTGTTTTGTTATTATTCGCTAATTCTATGTCTTTGTTGCTGTATGTTCTGATTCTATTTTGTTATAGCGTTTGATTTGCTATAGCAACTTTTAAAATCGATATCATGTGGCATGCTTATGTACATTTTTCTTATAAGTTCAATTTGCGATTTCAGGTTCCCTAACACCTATCTTCTCGTTGGTTGTTGTAATGATGAAACCACTCACAAGTTTAAAGGCAAGACTGTTATGACAGAGTCTGAACGTTATGAATCTCTTCGCCATTGCAAGTACGAATGTTCTCTGTTACCTTATTGTCCCTCTCCACCTTATAATTTTTTCTTTCTGAAATATTTCTTTTGGTTTTGCTGAGATGTAGTGTTTTTGTTAAAGCTATAACTTTTACATGTGTATGTGCTTGCATTGATGGCACATTTTCATACAATAGAATTTCAGAGAGTTGTATAATCAAGAATAACAAATATGGGTTTTGTTTGTGCAGGTGGGTAGATGAAGTCATTCCTGATGCACCTTGGGTGATCAATCAAGAATTTCTTGACAAGCATGAGATTGCCTATGTGGCCCATGACTCTCTCCCGTAAGGATAGTTTTCTCAAGCTCTCACCTTTAAGCTCCAGTGTTAATAAAATACTTCAGCTTTATTCGTATGGTTTTTTTTTGGCCGGTATTGTTTCTATCAGTATACCATTATTTTGAAATATATGGTATATCTTAAATTTTACAGATATAAAAGTAGGTGCGGATTTGTTACACCTTTTCTGTTAGAAGTGAAATTTATTATGGATTCTTTTGTACTTTTCAATATGTCTTTTACAGTTATGCTGATGCCAGTGGAGCTGGGAAAGATGTGTATGAATTTGTAAGTTTGGCACAAAGTACTTTTCTTTTGGCTTTTTTTTTCCCCTTTTTTCTTTAACATATAATTTGTTAAGTGATTCTTTTCTTATAGGTCAAAGCAGTGGGGAGGTTTAAGGAAACAAAGAGAACTGATGGGATTTCGACCTCGGACATTATAATGAGGATTGTAAAAGATTATAATCAGTATGTGTTGCGTAACTTGGATCGTGGATATACAAGAAAAGAGCTTGGTGTTAGTTTTGTGAAGGCAAGATTTTTCTCGTGTTTTCATCTATTCGATTTTCTTACTATGAAATATGGTTTTCTTGGGGTCTTGTTTTCAATCGACCTATCTTTTGATATGGTAACTTTTCCATGGCGAAGGAACTTAGCTCTCTATTTGTGTTTCATATAAACAGGAAAAGCGGTTAAGGGTGAACATGAGATTGAAGAAATTACAAGAGAAAGTGAAGGAACATCAAGAAAAAGTGGGAGAGAAGGTATGTCTTTTTAATAATGACAGTATTGTTATGCTGTAATCACAACCAGCATGGTGAATTATGTTAGGCACAAATACCTTTGTATAGTATCTTTGAGTTGCCATAATCACAACCAGCATAGTGAATAATAATGAATTTCGTTGCTGGTTTCCTTGTATCATGTGGCTTTGGATTACATCCAAAGACCCAGGGGTCTTAGGGTTCAAACTGGCATCGAATGGGGGAAATCTTGGGATTATTAACAATATTATAAGCTATACCAACGTAGCGAACTAGAAAATTCATCCGCTTGTCAATTAATTCTTGGTGTAATACTCACTCGTAAATGATTGGTGTCAGAATTTTTCACTGATCAGGTGTGATCGTTTCATTTTATTTAATTTTTAATTCTGAACTCAGTGCCAAAAATGCATCTTCCTTAACGAGCTGAAAACTCCTTTTATACTAAAGTCCATGTCTAGTTATGGACTCTTCTTGGTAGTGTCATGTAGTCAATGCACTATGGCCTTGTTTGTTACAAGGGATTGGCTTGGACTGGATTGGCCGAACTTTAATCCCATGTTTGTTTCCCATGGTTCTAATCTTAAATGGGATTAACTAATACTGGGCCCACCAAAAACACCTCCTTAAGTGTTCTTACGGAAGCCTGTGTGGAAAGGGCGGACAAATTGTCCCGAGCCCTTCACTAGCGACATTGCATTGCAGTGCCCCTCTCCCTCAATGAGCAACGTCGCCTGCAACCAACCACAACCAGCAAGCAAGAGCCAGCAGACCCACCCACCACCACTGCTTTCTGTCTCCTCCAGCCGCAACACAGATTCACCATATCCACCATGCCCACTGCATCATTGTCCAAAGCCATAACCAGTTCGAAATTCAAAGAAAAAAACACCACACAAATCCACTGCATCAACATCCCAATCTTCCCCCACCCCAGCAACATTGATGTTCCCCTCTCCCTTAACTCCTCCTCTACTTCTCTCTGCAAATCCAAAAAAAAATTACAGAACAAAAAAGAACATAAATGGTTTTAATTTTGGCTAAGAAAGGAACGTAACATAAGTTTTTTGGGGTTTGGGGAAGGGATGTTGTGAGATGATGCCGAATTTGAGGGTACGAAAGGGGAGTGGTAGCTTGGGTTCTTTGCTTGTTTTTGTCTGAAAATTTTCAAAGAGAAAAGAGGAGAAGGGGAAGACATAATAGAAGAGGAAGAAGAGAGAAGATAAAATTTTTGAAAAAAAAATGAAGAGAAAAATAGACGGAAGAAGAGGAGGAGGAGAGAAGATGGAGAAGAAAGAGATGAAAAAGAAGCCAGCCGCGGAAGAAAAGAATGAGATGAAGAGAGAGAAGAAAAGTCAAAAAATAATGAGAGGAAGATGAAGAAAGAGATGTAGAGAGAAGACATAATTTTTTTTTAAAAATCCACATGCCCTGTTTCTAAATATTAAAAAAAACTTACTTTTCAAAAAAAAATATTTTAAAAAATTAAGTCTAGTCCATGACAGTCCACCATACCAAACGACCCCTATATGTTCTTCAATCTCCTTCCAACGAAGAAGTAGATGAATATGACAATCTTTGTGTTTCCGATTTGAAAATGTTTTTGGCTTCCCGATTCATTTACATTATACCTTATGTTATTCATGTTGCTCTTGCTTATATGGAATTTCTTGGCTTTTTATAATTCCCAGTGTTAATTGGTATGCACCATGAGACCCAAATTAAGTCTGGTCAATGCCCTTTTGTTAACAAAATGATGTAGGATATGGGTGAATTGAGTATTTAGGTAGTTTAGCGGAAGCGAAAACAATGGAAAACAGAAAATAGAACAAAAGGGATAGGTCTGGAATCACTCCAGGGGTTTGGCTTCACACCAAGTAGTCTCCAATCTCTGGAAAATAAGCTTTTCTTTATATCTCAACAACTCGACTCCATAATGAATTACATAGACGGGGTATTTATAATAATCTAACCCTAGAGTGAAAAGAAAAATTAAACTTATTCTATGAAAGAAATCCTAATCCAAATAAAATAGGAAACTTAGAAATCCTACTGAAATCTGGAAAAACTAAAAATCCTAATGAAATCTGGAAAACTTAGAGAACCTAGGAACTAACAAATAAATTAGGAAACTAATTAATAATTCCCTCTTCCGTCGCTTTCGTTTGTAAACCCTAATGGGTTTGACAAATATGTCCTCATCACAAAATTTTCAACTATGTATACGCTCACGCCAATATACATGTAAACCTGCTTCTATATGCATAGCATGACATAACGGCATAAGGTACCAACAAGCAATCGCCGGTTATTTAAGATGATATATATAACATTGTCAAAGGGCCAAATAACAAATTCTGTCAATGAGTTTAACTTGATGAATGAAGGAAGATTGTCAAATTGACTGGACATAAGTTTAATAATTAGGTAATAGAATTGTCGAAGGCAACAAAATTGCTAGCTATTGCACACCCCTGTTTAGGGGCCTGAGTTCATGAAGTGTACTTAATAAGTGTTATGGAATTCAAATCTCTATGCAAACCCGCATACACTTGTACAGACATGAGAAAGGTTTTATCTTGAAGGAATAGATTCCTCCATCCTGATCTGAGAGAAAATGCTCCTGTATTTGTATAACGCCATCACAATCCATTTGCTAATTACTAGATTGTAAATTTGCGTTCTCACCATCCAATCATTGTATATTTTTCTTACTGGTGTGCATTTCTGACTTGGTATTATAGATCCAGACTGTTGCTATGCATCGTAATGAGTGGGTAGAAAATGCTGATCGCTGGGTTGCTGGATTTCTTGAGATGTTTGAAGAAGGTTGCCATAAAATGGTAAAGACAATATATGCATTACCAATTACATATAAACTGATATTTCTACAAGTAAACACTGTCTTAATAATTTTGGTGTCCTTACTCTGCGATGTGGGATTTTCTCAGGGCACAGCCATCAGAGATCGAATTCAAGAGAGCTTAAGAGGGCAGCAGTCGAGAGAAAAGTATCTGCTGGAAAATGGTAAGGCGGATAGTGATGATGAAGAATACTACGATGAGGATGATGACGAAGAGTACTATGATGATGAAGAATACTATGACGATGAAGAATATTATGAGGAGGTATATGGAAAAGATGGGAATAATGAGAAAGAAAAGGTTGAGAAAGAAAAGAATGAGCAAGGAAAGTAGTAGATGCTCTTTTCCATGCTTGCAGGATTTATTGGTTGTTGTACCATTGCGGCTTGTTCATGGAGTTGTGTAAAATGAAATGTGATTCCCTGTGGTTGAAAAGGGGAACTCTGAATCGAGACATAGTGTAGTATAACTTTGCTGTTTTTTGTTCATCTATCTCCAGTGTGGTTAGGACACAGTTATACATGATAGTGATATTTGTCTTTGCGTTTCTGCTTGCCATCTGTGTCCAACTTGAACTTGTGCTTTGTGTTCACCCTCCTGGCAACTCAAAGGTTTTAGATGGAGAAATACTTCCTTATCCCTGTTTCATTGTCCGCTTATGTCTCTTCTCCGGGTGACATGAGGAGAGAGATAAAGATTGCAGGGCAATGAAACGGGAATAGGGAAGGTTCTCTTGTTCAGATGGGATCATCTTTTTTCTTTTATTTCCTACAATAAAATGACAAAACCAACTTAGCTTTCAATAGTAAAAGTGAAAGTTTGATGAGACAATTCCTTGATCATTACGTTTGGGTTTGTACGCGTTCGATGATTCCTATCAGATTTTTTGTACTATCTCAGACGTAGATGGCAATTCACAATGCCAAAGTCTGGTGGTCGACGTCGGTTAAACGCATCTGCTTCAAGCATATCAACAAACATATCCCACTTCCGCTATTGTTGTTTCTTATTTTATTTTCTGTGTCCTTTTGGTCAATGGTCATGCGCATCTACTACTTCATTTGAGAGACTAAAACCATTTTATAATTCATCACTCTAGTCACCTCTAGAGGTGTACGTGTGTCATGTTTTAGGTCCTAAAGCTCTGTTTAACTTGGCTTCGATACTTCGTAAATGATTTTTCTTAGATTAATCGCACGTCTGTATATGGGTGATTTCTAATCGTTGATGGAGTGCAAGTTATACTTAGATCAATGATTGCAAATTGTGCACGTAAGCACAACTATATTTTTAATAGTTAAAAGGTGAAAATTCTAATTTTAATAGTGAAATGAAATTTTCATGTAAATTTATCAATGTTGCATAAGATATATATATTAGGCAAAAATTCACTTTTCGTCCCTGTAGTTTGATGAAATTTTTACTTTCATCCATGTGGTTTCAATTCTGGTAATGTGACATTCGTAGATTTTATTGCAATTTAAGAACACGTCCAAATTTTAGTCTAAATTCTTGACGGAATAAACACGTGTCTTTTACGTGCAAGTGTATTTTTGGACGGAATTAGATGGAAATTTAGTTTGTTTTTCCATGTCAATTCAGCATAAATTTTCTTTGTTTTCCTTTTTGTTACAATGGACTTGGATTTTCTCATGGATTTTCAATCACTCATTACAAATTTCGGCGACTTTTCCATCACTTTGAGAGAGAGAGAGAGAGAGGGGGTGGAAACTTCCTCGCAATTTCCAAACTACAATCTTGTGGGCCTTGGACATTGATGCAAATGCATGGGAAGGGAATCAACTAGACTAATGATTCAGATTGAATATTTGACTCTTTAACAAAAAAGCAAACACTTCTCTATTGAATTGTAAAGAAACTGCACCATCAACTGAATGTTTATATATATATATATATATTATATTTTTTACACTTCTCCTCTATTGAATTCTGAGATTTAAACTACATAATTTGATGCTAATTATGGGGAAATAAAACACAAAACTTCAGAAAAAACAATCTAGCAAATGGCACAAAGAAAAAGAACAAAAATTTATCAACATCCTAGACCGCTTGGTTGAAGCCCATTTGGCTAGCAGAGCCCACAACCAGCTCCAAGAAGAAGAGCTGTATTAGCCCCCCAACTTGAAGTCTTCCATTGCTCTGCATTTTTGGGTTCATAAAATCAGCTGCTAGCAGATCAACAAGGGACATATAAGATTAAGCCCTGTATTTGACCGAAAAAGTTAAGCCCTATACATTGCCCCTTAGGCCTTCTCCAACTCATTTGGTCATAAACTCAAATTTCCCCCCTCTAAAAAATAACTATTTAGGTTTTGCCCGAATTTAAACCGTTTTCCCCCCCCAACCTTTTAGACTCAAATTTTAAGTCCACAACTTTATTAAATTGTTTAAAAATGGTTTAAGTCTATTTTTTTTTCACGCATAAGATTTCTTCATTTAATCTTTTTAAATACTTCATAATTAAATTTTTTGAACAATTTAACCTAATAAAATTGAAATTCCACAAATATAATTTTATTTGAGAAATGGGTGGGTATTTATAGAGTTTGGAGTGAGTTTTGAGGTTGAATTTGATTTAGATTAATTTAAAATATTATTTTGACCGTTGGATTTAAATTTCAAATGTTGGATATTTTTTTCTTCCGTTAAAATAGCTTAGATTTATTATGGATTGTTGGATTTGGGTTATTGTTGGAATTAAAAAAAACAAAAAACAAAAAAAGGAGCGACAACTTTTGCAGCAACAGAGTGCGACACCTAGCGCCTGTTGATTCCTCGTACATGAGCTACATCAACCTTGAGTGGGCTCTGTTGAAGAATATACGAGTCCAGCATCAGAAACTTAACAAAATAGAAAGTCTCATATAATAAATGGTTATACTCTTAATAACATCGAGACATTTTGTATAAAACCCCACACCTGTTAAACAGGTGGTTAAGTTGGGGACAATATAGATGTTACTAGAGGTCGGCAAAGGGTCCGTCCCTCTGAAATCTTAACATGGTATCAGAACGGGTCGGTTGACTGGGCCTGATTAAACCCAAATCAAACAAAAACCCAAATTGAATCAAAATCAAACAAACCCCAATTATAAATTATTATTAAAAAAAAAAAAAAAAAAAAAAAAAAAAAAAAAAAGTGATGTGGAATTGATTGCCTTTATGGCCCACTAAAAAGTAATCCCACGTGAGGAGGAGTGTTGAAGAATATACGAGTCCCCCATCAGAAACTTAACAAAATAGAAAGTCCCATATAATAAATGGTTCCACTCCTAATAACATCGAGGTTTTTGTATAAAACCCCACACTTACTAAACAGGTGGTTAAGTTGGGGACAATATCGATGTTGCTAGAGGTGGGCCAAAGGTCAGTCCCTCTGAAATCTTAACAGGCTCCACAAAAAAATTTTCCAGTCGAGAAAATAGATGGACTTTGAAGTCAGTCCAGTGCAATATAATACTTCCAATAAGAACTCACATTCATGCCCAGGCTAGCCAGCCTCTTTCTTTCATCTTCAAGGACATATATATAGCTACCTACACTGTATAATCTAAAACCTATTTTGTTTCTGATCAGGACAGCCCAAGTTAATTTGGTAGCTTATCCAAACCTTGCTCGGTATAAAGTCGGTCTGTATGTTAATACAAAGTGGCATAAACTGTAGCCAAGTCCATCCATGAAGAAGACAGTCCATTGAAGAATCTGTTGCCCCACCATTAATCTATGATTTGATTCTCTCACCTCTCTCTCTGAATTCAACGTTGTCAAGCTCTTCGTTAATCTCTTTCTTAATGATCATATTATTGCGTTGACTTGGACCAAAATTCATGTGACATGTGAGGGGATTGGTTTGGCTAATAATTAAGATTATAAAACCATATTTTAATCGTGTTCTTCCACGACATGTTGGGGGTTAATATGCTCATTGCTCAACATATATATAGTCGCCTTCATTTATCAGCACCAGATCAATCGGCTTGTGCTTATCATATAACTTATTTAGAATAATATCCATTGCATGCCACTCTGTTCCTCAAAGGATTATTATGTCTGCTCCCCAGTTAGATCTTTATGGTCTCGGTGGGAATTGGGGCTTTGTTCTGGAGTTGTTTCTTGTTGTTTTGTTCCTCATCCCAAAAAAGAAGGATAATTAATCTATTTCTGACACGAAATCATTGTGGAACTAACGTTTGATTAATGGTTAGAAATTATCTACGTATGCGTGCACGACTGACGTCCTTACAAGATTCTTATGAGAAAGACTAATGCCGAAATGATCCCAGCTAGATAATTGATTGAATGGGATGAATTCTGTTCAAAATCTGCGGTTCTTACTTTGCTTACAAAATTTTTTATACAAATTTATAAATAAACCCAATCCTAGACATGTATTTATAAAAAAACCCAAGCACTATTTAAACATAGAAACACACTCAAAATCAACCCCAAAGTCAACTTTTTGGGTGTGTTTATAAATGAGTTTTGAGTGTGTGTAATGATGGGTTTTGTGTGTGTTTATATGTTTAAATAGTGCTTGAGTTTTTTTATAATTTCAACCCCCATTTTGGGTGTTTTAGTGAAACTCCCAATTTTTTTATCAATATATTTGCTGAAAATATATACAAGTCAATCCAATAAATAAAGGGTGCCAAAAAACCTGTATTGTTGAATTAGGATACAAAAATCCCTAATTAAAAATAAAAAAAAAGGATATAAAAAAAGGTCTATATCAATATAATTGATACCTATTTGAGAGGAAAGTAATTATTAATTAAGGAAAAAAAAATCAGAGTCCGTGATGGGATGGCCTCTCCTACACATCCGGTTTCAAAACGGAAAAATTAATTGAATTTAAAAAATAATGCAACACACTATATCGTCATTCTTTGTTGAATTTTACCATTTCAAGCGTTGACCCTCCATGTGAAATCTCTTGCCACCCTTTTCTGCTACTTGTTATGTCGACATTCTTACAACACTCGAAATTAATACAGGGGTTTTTCCGAACCAACTCATTTTTATGGTTGGTTGTTTCAATCCCTTTTCCAAGACAAAGTCGTCCATGTCCACTCATGATTTCTTCACCATTATCTCTGATCTAATGCATCCCCTATTCCTGCATATCCATGATTTCTGAGTTTTAAGATTATTGTTCTGTTTAGTTCATGACCTCATTATTTTCTCAAACCTTTTTAAAGTTTTAAAGTCTTTCCTTTGAAGTCAAAGACACAAAATACCCTACACTCTCCTATCCTATATAAATTGGCACCACCCCTTCAAACCGTGTCTCATTCTCTCACTCCTCTTCTTCTCTCTCTTGTGATCACTTATTTTGATTGATTTTGAGAACTTTTCTTCATATTCTGCCTACTTGTTTAGATTTTTAGGATGAACAAACTTAGACAACATAGTTTCTTGGCATTCTTATGCCTCCTCCTTATACTTCCAACTTTAGTTTTCGGAGAGTGCACATGTGACGAAGAAGAAGATGGGGACCGGAACAAAACCGAAGCCCTCAAGTACAAACTGGCAGCGATTGCATCTATACTAGTTGCCAGTGCAATCGGTGTTTGCATTCCGATTCTTGGGAAGAGCATCCCGGCTTTGCACCCCGACAGGAACATCTTCTTCCTCATCAAGGCCTTTGCAGCCGGTGTCATATTGGCTACCGGGTTCATACACGTGCTCCCAGATGCTTTTGATAACTTGACATCGCCGTGCCTTAAGGAGAATCCATGGGGGAAGTTCCCCTTCACTGGGTTTGTGGCCATGGTTGCTGCCATTGGGACCTTGATGGTGGATGCCTCTGCCACTTCTTATTACAGCAGGTCTCACTTCAAGAACAATAGGGCGCAGCCTGAGGAGAGCGCCGGCGATGAGGAGAAGGCTGGAGAGCATGAGGATCACTTGCATGTTCATACTCATGCAACTCATGGTCATTCTCATGGTTCAGTTGACACCTCACCTTCAACACAACTTCTTAGGCACAGAGTGATTTCACAGGTACATCAAATTTTTATTTGATTTGTTATTTATTTTGGTTTATGTTTAGTAATTAGTTGGGAATATTGATTGATTAGTTTTAATCTTCTTGTTGCAGGTTTTGGAATTGGGTATTATTGTGCATTCTGTCATTATTGGAATTTCTTTAGGTGCTTCTGAAAGTCCTGACACCATAAGGCCTCTTGTAGCTGCCTTGACCTTCCATCAGTTTTTCGAAGGCATGGGACTTGGTGGATGCATATCTCAGGTAATTGCTTTGCATACTTGACTAATCTATAAGTTCAATTAAACTCTGGAAGATGCTGAGAGGATTTTTTGTTTTTCTTACTTTTTGTAGGCGAAATTCAAGGCTCGAGGAGTTGCAATCATGGCTCTGTTCTTCTCTCTTACAACTCCTGTTGGAATTGCAATTGGTATCGGAATTTCAAACGTTTATAAAGAAAACAGCCCAACTGCCCTCATCGTTGAAGGCGTTTTCAACGCAGCATCAGCCGGTATCTTAATCTATATGTCCCTTGTTGATCTGCTAGCAGCTGATTTTATGAACCCAAAAATGCAGAGCAATGGAAGACTTCAAGCTGGGGCTAATATAGCTCTTCTTCTTGGAGCTGGTTGTATGTCTCTGCTAGCCAAATGGGCTTAAACTAAGCAGTCTAGGATATTGATAATTTTTTGTTCTTTTTCTTGTGCCATTTGCTAGGTTGTTTTTTCTCAAGTTCTGTGTTTTATTTCTCCATAATTAGCATCAAATTATGTAGTTTAAATCTCAGAATTCTGTGTTAAAAAAAGCATTAAGTTGATGGTGTAGTTTCTTTACAATTCAATAGAGAAGTGTTTGTTTTTTTTGCTGAAGAGTCAAACATTCAATCTGAACCATTAGTCTAGTTGATTCCTTTCCCATGCATTTGCATCAATGTCAAAGGTCCACAAGATTGTAATTGGAAAATTGAGAGGAAGTGTGCCCCCCCCTTTTTTCCAAAGTGATGGAAAAAGTCACTAGAAATTTGTAATGAGCGATTGAAAATCCATGAGAAATCCAAGTCCATTGTAACAAAAAGGAACGCAAAAGAAATTCTATGCTGAACTGACATGTAGGATTGAGATGGTTCTTGGCCAAACCAATACTTCCAGTTTCAAAACTCCAAGATTATCATCATCATTATCATTGCTGACTCTTAAACACCTTGCTTTTTATTTTTATTTTTATTTTATGGTGATATAAAAAGATATTTACATATATTGGTCAAGGTGTATCTGTTTGTTTGTTTTGTTTGTTGAAGGTGTCTAAGAAGTGTTTTTGGGTTGTAAGTTGTTAGGCTTTTAGCCCTACATTGTGTTTTTCTGCTGTTGCAGTTGACTTTGGTCCAGCTGAAAAGAGATTTACATATACTGGTGACAATTTTTTAGGCTTTTTCGGGCAGATACAAATATCTGTTTTGATACAAAGGTGCACCTAGTTGTTAGTATATCATTTGGCATCAAAGCCAAACATGCAGCATAATTTGCAATGAAATTTCAATCACTCATTGAGCACAACCAGCAAGAAGAATGGTATCAAGAAATGGAAAAATAAGGAAAGCAACACAACATGAATTGTCAAACAAACAAAAAGGTTGAGCACAGTAGCAATGTATTGAAATATTATATGTACATGGAATGGAATCCTAAATAAATGTTGAAAGTGGGAATGTCAAGATTTGTGGTGAATATATGTGATGTTAATAATAGTCATGGCATTAGCTAGGAACTTAGAACCAAATAAATTAAAATCAATTCTTTGGATTTGACTACAATAAGATATAATCATTAAAAAAAGAAGAGAAGATTGCTGTATTCTGCAGTGTCTGGCAATTAGGATATTTTAAATTGGACAAGAAGTAGACATTTACATTGCTTTGCTCCTGGCTTTCTTCACATAGCTTATACATGCAATGAGGTAAGAATCACAATTCAGCAGATCAGAAGTAAATTACATTTGCTTTGCTCCTGGCTTTCTTCACATAGCTTTCTTAGTATTAAGTTTTTGCAGCAAAGGTTTGCAACACTTCTTGGATGATATCGTCAACTTAATGTCGAAAATAATGAATTTTACAAGAAATAACTGCTGTAACTTTTCTTGAGTAAAAACAAGATAACAAAAACTTTTCCAAGTTTATGAAGGTGATTTATCACTCTGTTTGCTATTTCTTTTTTGAAGAATCCTGGCCATCTCAGATTTTGAGATGTCGATTTTCTTTACTTAGCAGTTAGCAGTTAGCAACACTGTTTCTTTAACTTGCTTACATCGATCTTTCGGCTTCACCTATCTCCTCTCTTCCCATCACAATCTCTCTGACTCATGAATCATTCTTACAACCGGGCGATATTCTAAACTACTCTACTTTACCGGGGCAATCAAATTTGATGTGAGTTTTGATTTATTATATAGATTATATATTTCATATAGTCTACAACCATTGGCCCATTAATATAATAGTCTTCAAGAAGGCCCACTCAAGAACAAAGCAAAGGTTCCAAAGTTTCCAGCAGCCTTTGATACTTCGGTCCCCAAATCTCAGTGATTGGACCATCTGTTCCCACTTAATTAAATATTGGGCTCTCTTTTCCATCAACAGTAATCAAATGTAATTTTACAATAGCTTACAGTAATAAAATAAATAGATTTGTTCTATGAATCTCATCTATTTCTAACCATTACAAAAATCTAAGCTGAATTGACATGCAGGATTGAGATGGTCCTTGACATTGCTGACTCTTAAACACCTTGCGTTTGATACTGATATAGAAATTTTCTCCCAATAGTGTATCATTTCAGGTCTATATTCTTGCAAGCTTGAGAGTCTTATAAGGCATGTTTGGAGTATCTGTTTGTTTTGTTTCGCTAGAGGTGTCTGAGAAGTGCTTTTGGGTTGTAAGTTCTTTGGCTCTTAACCTTGCATTGTGTTTCTCTGCTTTTGTCAGGCAGATTGGTTTCCTTTCAGTTTGGGATCATTTAGCATCAAAGCCAAAGAAGCAAGCAAGCAAGCATAACAGAGGGACAAAAGGCAGCAATAAAAATTCAATCACTCAATTGAGCACCACCAGCAAGATAAGAATAGTATCAAGAAATGGATTTTTTTATATTTAAAATAAGGAAATGTAATATCAATATTATTAAGATATTATATTTACATGGAATCTTATTAATAAATTAATGCAGAAAGTGGGAATGTCAAGATTTATGGTGAAGTTTGTGGACAACAGTCATGGTACTACTAGCTAGGATCATCTGCATATCTTTTCTGCGCTTCCGATTCCTGACTTCCCAGTTTACTAAAACAAAACTTCAGAAAAAGAAACAAGCAAAGGGTGAAAAAGAAAAGAAATACTTATTCTGAGCTTACTAGATGCCTAGTTTAAGCCCATTTGGCTATCATAGACATGCAACCAGCTCTAAAGGAATAGATATATTGGCCCCCATCTTCATTGTTCTGTATTTTTAGGTTCATAAACTCAGCTGCAAGCATATCAACAAGGGACATACAGTTTATAAGATACCGGTCAATGCAGCATCAGCTGGTATCTTAATCTAAGGGTGGGGTGGGGGAGATCTGTTAGTGGCGATGATGGTAGGGGTGGCGGGGTGTGGAGAAGACAGTGGCTGCTTCATTTTAATTTTAATTTTAATTTTTTTGTTTTTTTGTAATTTTATTATTATTTTTTTATGAGCTATAATTTTATATTTTAGGGTGGTGGTGCTGTGGAAAATCTTTAAAATATTTTTTTTTGGCACACATGGCAATTAAGTGGTATGCATTTCAGCAAAATTTTGGGTCCCATTCATGCCACGTTGGCAACTTTAACAGAGTTATTGACTGACTTGACAGTGAGGGGTAAATTGAAAAGCAAAACACTGGTCAGGGGGCAAAGTGGGTCATTTTAACTTTTAGGGAGTAAAGTGAGATTTGACTATAGTTTCAAGGGACACTACAATAAATAAGCCCTTTGTTTATGCTATTGTGATTTTGATTTGCTGTTTTAATTTCTATATTTATCTGCGGTGTTGGATTTTTATATTTGATTTCATATTCGATTGGGATAGTGAGGTACCAGTGTCATTCTTTCAGCCTAATTTTTTTTTTCTTTTTTTTTTTTTTTTTTTTTTTTTTTTTTTTTGGTTGGGTTGGGTTAAAGTGATATGGCTGCTAAGTTCTGTAGGCTATAAAGGTGCAGCCAACTGCAGTAAGGGAGGCCTACAAGACAGGTAAAACTTTAACTTGGTTTCTGATTAAGTGATCTGTGATATTGAATAATATATTGACATGTTATTGAATGAGATATTGGGTTTTCTCTGTTTTGGTTTCTGTCTCCATTCTGTTTTGGTTTTTTGTTTATATTAATTTGGTTTCTGTTTTGGTGGTGATTTCTTGATAGGCTTGAGATGAAGTATGAACTCAGATGAAAGAGAGATTGTTGTTTTCGATTGCTTGTCCTAGTTAAGTTTTCCATGAATTAATGTTTCAATTTTTCTATTAGAATTCATCAATTAATGTGTCAATTCTTTTGGTATCTAAAATCTAAACCATAATATTGTGGGGTATCTGCCTATAGACGGTGAGTAAAGTTTTTTTTTCTCCCCTTTGTTGTCTTTCTTTCGCTTTGAATGAAAGCTTTTTTCAAAAAAAAAAAAAAAAAAAAAAAAAAAAAAAAAAGAGAGATTTAATTTTTTTTCAAAACCTTATTGTTACTTTGTGCCATTTTCTGGATCCAAAACATTTTATATTTAAATAGTTTTCTTACATGCTATTTTGGTACCGCATGAGGATAGTCAATCTGGGCTATGCCTTCGTGAATTTCACTAGTGTTGTTGTTGCTGCCTCAAGATTCCACGAGAAAAAGTGGGAGGAAGTGGACAATAACAATAAGACTAGTGAAATAACCTGTGCTTCTCCAGGTTAAGTTTCTAATTTTGTACTTCCAAGTTTTTGGCTTTCAATTTGTTTTCCTGTCAATTTTTGTTTTGGAACAGCTTTCGACTTTTCCAAGAATATAGATGATGAGTGATTTTATTTTGGGTCATCTGATGTGGTTTTGAGATTGGTGTCGTATGGATGATTTTGGTTACTGTTAACGTAACTGAATGGGTATTTATTTTTTCATAGCAAAAATAGGTTTTGAATTTTGATGCTTGTGTTGAGTACTGAGTTTGGTTTTATGAACACTGGAGGCATACATTGTATTTAGTATGAACTGAGATGAAAGAGAGATTAGGGTACAATTCGTGCCACTAAGTTTATTTGGATTATAATAGCACAACACACTGTAGTAGGCACATTCACATAACTATAATAAGAAAAGCATTAAGAGAATGGAATTTTTCTTATGTTTTTCAATGGATTGGTAGTTAAGTTGCATCTTGACCTTAAGTTTGTTTGCAGCTTGATCTTGAAGGTGATTTCTTGTATTTTCTGGACGATGCTGCTGTTATAGTTGTAAATATTACTTCTTTCTTAGTTTTATCACTCAATTTTCAGTTCCTCAAATTAGTGATTATTATTTGTTTGAACATTTGCAGTTTCAATATGGAAATCCAGATAAGTTATGCTCCCCTCTTCTGTCTTTTTGTTTCTTGTTTCCTCTTGCAAAAGGAAAGGGCATAAAAGATTAGAAATATATCTCTTACTAAAACTTGCTTCTTCTTTTTTTATTATTTTTTATTATTTTATTATTTTAATTTTGGTTTTGCAGTGCAAGAAGGCAGCGCTAACTCATACACATAAGAACAAATTGATGAAATTCGGATCGAATGGGCAGCATTTATGAGCAATCACATGTAGCTCCTCTATTTCTAATTATAGTTTAATGCTATGGATATTGTATTTTGTATGAATATAGTAGGAATCAAGATTGGTAAACTATGTAATTACTATTAAATCTTCAAGTTTTATAAAAGAAACAATTTTTTAGTATATATTTGTGTGGTGTGGATAATAGCAGATTTGGACCTGAATTTATTGTTTTTTTTTTTTATAACATTGCATTAAGAGATTAAGCATAACATCATTAGTGAGAATGAGAGACAATCATTCATGTCCATCTTCCATCCAAACTATAAGGTCCGAAATAGAAAGTGCAAACCATGCAAGGCTATGAGCCACGCGATCACAAGTACAAGGTCGAAACTTACCAAAACAACTATGAAATGAATTATCCAAAACATGAATTTCATTTACTAAGATTCCTTCGTAGCCCAAATCTGCATCACATTGGAAAGCCATCCGTATTGCTGCTTGTGCATCTGACTCTAGGTATATATGTTTCAACCCCAAGTCCATTGCAAGTTGTAGGTCAAATCTGATTGCGAATAATTCAGTAACATTGGACGTAAACATGCCACACACTGGTTTGGCTGCTGCTGCAATCAACTCTCCACGGTCATCTCTAATAACAACTCCCAGCCCTCTAACACTATCATCTGTCTTTAGAGCCCCGTCCACATTCATTTTAAAAAACTGAGCAGGAGGCCTCTCCCAATTCACCACCAGGTTACTTCCTTCTTGAGTCGAGCATAAAGACGTGCAATTCGCATGAAAGAATTCTTCTGCCATCTCCTACATGTGTTGGTAACTTTGGAAAGCATTGGGCTTACAGCCTTGAAACAATTGAGCATTTCTTCCATTCCACACATTCCAACAAATATACCCAAAGTGTCTAAGTTCCTTATCAGTCAATACAGTCAAGATATAGCGGAATAAATTGAGAAAGCATCCATGATATTCTGAGGTACATGAATCTTGAAGAGCTGAAAAGTGCCATACCTCACGAGTTGCAGGACAGTCCCATAAAGCATGTAGTACCGTTTCCGGTGCTTGGTAACACTTAAAGCAAATAGGGTTAGATACTACTCGCTTCAAAGAAAGATTTGCTCGACATGGTAAAATCTCATGCATACATCTCCATAGAAATACTTTGACTTTAGTAGCCACTTGCATCCGCCATAACCTCAACCAAATGTTCTCAAAGTTGCTGCTAGACGCACCCACCTCTTCATCTTCACGATCTCAAATTGCACAAGCAAGCCAATATCCACTTCGTACTATGTAGCAACCTTTTTTCTCATAATGCCAGACCAACCTGTCCTCATTCCATAATACATATTCCATTGGTATACTGAGCACTGCATCTGCTTCATGTTTCCAGAAACTAGCATTAACAAGCTCACGATCCCAATGTCCTGAATCATTGATCAAATCACAAACTCGGGTGTTTAGGGGCAATCGTGGAGGAGTGGTGATTCTACAGAGATGAGGTAGTGGCACCCATTTGTCATCATAAATAGAAATTAGTAGTCCATTACCAACGTGCCAACGTAGTCCTGCCATTAATAATTCTCTACCCCACAACAAGGATTTCCATACGAAAGAAGGATACACCTCGACATTCGGATTCATAAAGACCCTCCCGACTTGTTTAGCTAAGAGAGCTTGGTTAAAATCTTCAATGTTTCGAAAGCCCAATCCGCCAAGCTTGAGCAACATAAAAATTCCCACATTCTCCAGTGAATTCCTTGCTCCCTATTACTCTTTCCCCACCAATACTTTGCAAATATGGAATGAAGCTCTTTGACGACAGACTTAGGCATTTTAAAGCACCTCATGGAATAGGTAGGGATAGCTTGAGCCACAGACTTAATTAGAATTTCCTAGCTAGCATTAGATAAATTTTTTTCCTTCCAACCTTGAACCTTCCGCTTAACCCGCTCCTGAATTGTAAGAAATAAAGAACGCCGATTCCTCCCAACCACCGTTGGCAGCCCAAGGTATCGCTCGTGGCAAGCCACAACAGGCACTTGCAGTATGTTCCTTGCTGCATTAATAATTTCCGCTGTTACATTTGAGCTAAAAGACACTGCAGATTTGTCAAGATTTATCTTCTGGCCCGAAGCTTTTTTGTAGGTAGCAAAAATTCCTTTAACCTCTTCAAACACTTCCCTTTTGGCCTCTAGGAAAATCAGGGAGTCATCGGCAAAGAAAAGATGAGACACTACTGGGGCTTCAGCTGCCACTTTCCCTCCTCTGATACGTCCCAATTGCTTAGCTTGTTGAATGAGACCTGTAAATCCCTCTGCACAAATTAAAAAGAGATACGGGGATAAAGGGCATCCTTGTCTAATGCCTCAATGCGGGACAATATGTCCAAGAGGATTTCCTTGCCATAGCACCGAGAAAGAGACTGTAGTAATACAATCCATGATACGAGTTATCCAGCTTTCCGCAAAACCTAAACATTGCATCATTGCCTCCACAAAACACCATTCCACTCTGTCATATGCTTTTGCCATATCCAATTTTAGAGCCATTTTAGCACCGTTCCCACTTCATGGCTCTTTCATATGGTGAACCACCTCAAAAGCAGACATGACATTATCAATAATATGTCTTCCCGGAACAAAAGCACTCTATGACTCATAAATTACCTCCGGTAAAATCATCTTTAATCGATTAGCAAAAGACTTAACAACCATCTTGTAAAGGACTGTACACAAACTTATGGGCCGAAAATCGGTGACTCGAGTAGGTTGGGTTATTTTCGGGATCAAAGCAATTAAGGTGTGATTAAAATCTCGCACACTACCTTCCCCATTTAAAATGCGACATGCATCACTGACTGAATCACCCACTATATGCCAGTAGTGTTGATAAAATAAGGCAGGCATCCCGTCAATTCCAGGGGCCTTGGTTGGATACATCTGACCAAGGGCTTGCTCCAACTCCAAACGATTAAAAGGACGTAGAAGGATTTTGTTCATATTCGTTGTAACACAAGGAGTTATAGTTGCCAGAACCCGTTCCATATTTTGACCACCTGTTTGAGTGAAGAGACCATTAAAATAGTTGCAAAACATGGACCCAATATTATCACTATCTGACCGTCACACATTACTCTCATCAAAGAGCCCTTGAATGGTATTATTTCGCCCCCTGGATTAGCCTTCTCGTGGAAGAATCTAGTATTTTGGTCACCTTTTTTAAGCCAAGTGACTCGAGAACGTTGTTGCCACATTGTCTCCTCTACCTCCAGTAAGTTGTTTATTTATCTCTCGACTTCTCGTATGCGAGACACCTACACTTGTTCATACTTCCCATTCTGCAGTTTACGTAATTCAGCATGGGCAATTCGTAGTTTCTTTTGAATATTACTAAAGTATTGGTGGTTCCATGTGGTCAAAGAGTCAGCATAATGAGCAACACTAATCGTAACATAACTACTGAGTCCCCTTGTATCCTTTCATGCCTCATTAACCACCTCTTTACAACTAGCCTCTTGGACCCACATTTGTTCAAACTGGAATCTGAGTGCGTTCTTCCTTCCTTGTTGCTGAGGCAAATTAGTGGATACATTAAGAAGGATAGGTTTGTAATTAGATCCCACAGTGTCTAGATGTTGGATCAGCAAATCAGGAAATTGGTTAAGTAGATCTGCATTAGCCAAACCTCTATCCAAACGAACCTCTGTCATGATACTTTCATTTCTTCTCCCTGCCCATGTGAAGGGGTAGCCTTTAAAAGGAAAAGAAATTAAAGAGTAGTCACTTATGGCATTTTTGAATTGTGTCATTTGTCCAATTGGTCTCTCCCTATAACCCCTTTGTTCTTCCGCTGCTAGAACTTCATAGAAATCACCCAATACCAACCATGGTCCATTAACTCCGTGGTGCAGTCTTCGTAGCAACTCCCAAGAATGTTTTCTATTGTGGACTTCAAAATGACCATAAAAACCTGTGACATGAAAAGCATCCCCATTTGGCGAATGAATAATAACATCGATATGTCCTACTGAAGACGATAGCAAATTCATTCTCCATCCATGTTTGCACAACATCATCAAGCCTCCACCCATCCCGACCTGTTCCACTACAAAAGCCATATTCATCCCAAGATGATGTTTCACCCTTTCCATTTGCGTCTCTATCACATGGGTTTCCATGAGAAAAACCACGTTGGGGAATTTCTCTTTTAAAAGGAGTTTGAGAGCACGGAATGTTCTAGGGTTCCCAAGCCCTCGAACATTTCAACTTAAAACAATCATTACTCATGGTGGGCCAGCTCCCTGATCCCACAATGGTATTGACTTTCGTCATGTTTTCTGAAACATAAGTTCTTCCTTTCTTGCTTCCACTCGTTGTTTCCATCTCATCCTCGCTTGTTTTATACTTGGTCCCCAACACCATATTAGTTTTTTCTGTATTCACTCCATGCTCAGTACCCCTTGCTTTCTTTTTCCATTTTCCTCCTTGCACTAGAGTTTTGAGAGGAATAATGTCCATATTCATTGACAGCTCAGACCCTTCATTATGTGGTTCATTGCTTACCACTTCAGGATTTTGTAAAGAAATTGGGCCAACCTTGTAAGTGATGCTTTTGTCAGAAATTTTTCCTCCACCTTCAAAGAAGCCCAAAGGTTGCCCATGCCCAACTTCCTCTGCCATAGAAACTTTTTCCCCTGCATTTACTATTCCTTGAATGTCTTCCCCTGATTGTCCTCCCAGTGGTTCTTTGAAACATACCACACTCAAATTGATATTAGGCATTGAGATTTGGGAAGCTTTTTATTGTGCTCATCATGAGGAGAAATGTTGAGATCTTTTGCTTTTACTCCAGCCATAATGGGTGTAATAAAAATATTCCCTAAATCATTGTAATTGCTGCCCGCCTTTTCCTTCCCCTTCACTTTATTACACTTGGCCAGTGAATCAATTGCCACGTCAACCCTAGTGTTTTGTGGCTAATTGGCTTATCCCCACCATGATGTTTGCCGTCGCTCCGTCGTCCACCGTTTTGGGCGGCTTCCCAAGCCTCCAATCTTTTGCGCCGATGCAATTCCTCATCTTCTTTGTGCTTACTCACCTTTGCAGTAAAAGGCTTTGCCATCTTGGTTCCCTTTCCGGAATAGTACTCATGCTCCTCCGTCATTAAGTGAAGAGATTCTCCAAGTGCTATGCGGCGTTTCAATTGCCTTCTGGCCTATTTCTTCATTCTCGATTGAACCTCCACTTTGTGCGTCTCTTTGAATTGAAGTTTTGGAGTTTCCTACTTTAATTACGTGCTCGCTTAGGGCTTGTTGACCAAGGTTTCACAAAATCGTGAATCACCCTTAAGAAGGAGCCATAAGGTTTATCTTTTGCACTTTTGACTACTTCATCCACAAACGTGAAATCACCCATAATATGACCCATTCGCTTGCAATTGTAACATAAATCCGGTAGGCGCTCATAGCGAAAATCAACCCACTCCTGTTGTCCTGAGGGAAGAGATATCTTTGTCCCCCGTTTAAGTGGTTTGGTAATATCCAACTTAACAGGCACCCGTAGAAACCGACCCATACATTCTCCCTCTTGTCCTTGAGTCACATCTATGCACTCACCCATACAATTTCCAATTGGTCTCCCTATTTGCACCGTCATGCCGAGCATGGGACATTATGAATTTGGACCCATAACTTAGCAAACTTCAAAAGCATACTTGATGGCACAATATTACCATTCGGCTTTTCCAGAAGCACCAAAGCTTTATCAAAATTCCACGGACCGTTGCGAAGTACTCGTTTACGATCTAACTCCGTTGCAAAGATGAACAAGAAGAGGTTTTCCCCTAAATCTTTTGCTCTGACTTCCCTAGAAGTGTTCCAAATCTTCATCATATAGTCTGTTTGAAGGCTTCACGGTTGAAAGGCTCGATTGTTAACATCTTGCCCACCAAAGCAGTTTTGAACCTTTCATGGACATCATCTTCATCTGCTTCTCCTATTGGCACAGCTTTTGTTTCTTCTTTAGTGAGGAGGAGAATTTTGTCAAAAGAAGTAATGACTTCCTCCATCTCATCTTCACAAAAGAATAGAGAAAGAGAAAGTAATTTGGTATGCAAAAGCCTATAATTAACTCTAGGGGAAAACCCTAGCAAAGGCGTAGGGGTGGAGAACTCTCATCTACCCGTTGAGAGAGAAAGCATTATGGTTGTTTTTTTTCAGTTAAAATCGTTATAGAGAACCATTGGAAAAAAAAAGAAAAAAGAAAAAAAAAGAAGCGAAATGTTAAATCACTACGTCCAATTTTACAATTGATATACGACGGTTTTTTCAAAAATACCGTCGTCTTTAGAATTAATAGACGAATATTTTTTTTACAAACTGTCGTTTTTAGAGTTAATAGAAGATCGTTTTTTCAGAAAATCCATTGTCTTTACAGTTAATAGACAACGATTCTTTCATAAAAAATCATTGTCTTTACAGTTAATAGACGACGGTTCTTTGAGAAAAAAAATCATTATCTTTATAGTAAATAGACAATGGTTTAGAATAAAACCATCGTCTTTACTGTTAATAGACGATGGTGAATAACCGTCGTAGTTTGACATTCAAAATATGACGGTCGATTTAACGACGGTTTATTTAAAGACGGTTTTCCCCGTCATCTATTTCAATTTTTGTAGTAGTGGCGAAAGGTACAAATTATGAACCCTAGATGATGGAATTTGTTGCACAAACTCAAGTACATGGCCATATGTTTCTAGTGGAAGAAAAGTCTTTGTTGTGCTCCTATAGTGAAAACACGTTCTTAACTGGTTGTATCCGAGTGATGTAGCAATGTCATACATGTCCAACATTGAAAAATGATCCCCAATATAGTTATCTATCCATTGTACCCTACCTCCCAAATATTTTCCCTTCTAAAAATTCCCTCCATGGTGAATCTCCATAGTGAAGTTATCTGGATCAGCTACAAAGGCAGAAATAAAATATATATATATATATATAAACAACACTTAATGTCACCAACAACTTATACATTTACTTTTGACGTAACAAAAACTTGCTAACATCAGACAAAACCAAAAGTTACAGATCAAGCACAGACAAATCACATGCACTACCCTTGGGACCACATATATATTTCCTTTTCACAAAGGAATATCACCTAAACCAAAAATGAAGAATCTCAGCCAAACTACTTTACAAAAGGGAGATAAGAAACACTATTTTACCTACACCACTGGACCACAATGATTCAAAAAGAGAAAAAAAGAAGACTTACTGTACTTTGGAGGACGACCACTATTATGCATAATCGGAGCCATATTTCGTCGAATCCACAAAGCCCATATTCAAGCATCTCACTGATTTGAAACCCTCAGTCTTCAAATCATCTATTCAGTGCTGTATAGTCGAAGCTCCTCTTCCTCAAAACAAACCCTACTTTACTAATAGTCATGCGAATTGACCATTCAGTGACTTTTGTTTTTCTTATTTCTTTTTAAATCGACGACTTGTGTGATTGCGAAAGAGGCTAAGTGGAGTTATTAGGGTGGAGAGAAGAAACTATCCTTTGAATAGTGACAAATTGACAGACTATTGGATGTCAAAAAGTTGATTTAGATGGTATGAGGGGAATTGGTGATAAAAAATAATTCGTATCCTTAATTTCCAAAAAAATAAAAAAGGTCAGGGTGCAAATTGAAAGTAATGTACAAGTTCAAGGGCTAGATTGACAGTTAATCCTAATTTAAAATATTATTTTGACCCTTGGATATCAATTTCAGTTGGTGGATATTTTTTCTATAGTTAAAATAGCCTGGATTTAATGTGGATCGTTGGATTTGGGTTATTGTTGGAATAAAACAAAAACAAAACAAAAAAAGGCAAGACACCAGCGCATGATAGTTTTTGCAGCAACAGAGCGCGACACTTGGCGCCCATTGATTCCTCCTTGCACAAGGGCCACATCAGCCTTGAGTGGGCTCCACCAAATTTTTTTTCTTCAATCAAGGCAATAGTTGGACTGGTATTTGACCCAAAGTTTGAGTTTTCTCAATTTCGTCTCCTTACTTTTCTCGGATTGGGAGAAGAATTGGGCTATAATTTGGAATTATTCGGGTTTGGCCTCATGGTTGGATTGGAGATGGC
Organism: Prunus armeniaca; assembly: GCA_903112645.1. Lineage (NCBI taxonomy): Eukaryota > Viridiplantae > Streptophyta > Magnoliopsida > Rosales > Rosaceae > Prunus > Prunus armeniaca. The sequence continues at coordinate 17,180,582 of CAEKDK010000003.1, read as the reverse complement.
CTTTATAGCTTAAAAAATGTGTTGGATTTCATTGGCAGAACGTTTGAACTTTGTAGTCAATTCAGTGCATTATAACACTTCCAATAAGAACTCACATGCATGGCCAGGCTAGCCATCCACTTTCTTTCATCTTCAAGTACCTATATATGGTTACACTGCATAATCTAAAACCTATTTTTGTTTCTGATAAGGACAGCCCAAGTTAATTTGGTAGCTTATCCAAACCTTGCTCAGTATAAAGTTAAGGCTTATTATCACAAAACGTCCTTAAGGTTTACGAAACTATCAGATTACGTTCTTAATCTTTTTTTGTGTCATCCATGGTCCTCAAGGTTAGTATGTGCAATCACAAATGGTCCATACCGTTAGGTTCGGTTAAAAACTCCATTAGTTTGCTGATGTGGGATACATATATATCACAAAACATCCATGAGGTTCACACACCTATCACAAATGGTCCCTACGATTTTTTTTATTTTTAAATTTAAAATTCATTAAATGTTGGTTTTCTTTTTAAAATTATTTATAAATGAAAAAACCATTTATGGAAGGATTTTAATCTTGAGGACCATTTATGAACCCTAAACTCTTAGTTTTTTCATTTTAAAATTTTATGAATTTTAAATTATTTTTTTAAAACTCCATTAGTTTGTTGATGTTGCATATATATGGAGCCCACATATACAATAATATAGTGACACAGGTATTTAAAATATAATATATCTATATTAAAATAATTTAAAATTCATAAATTTTTAAAAACAAAACAAAATTTTTATGAATTTTAAATTTTAAATTTTTTAAAATTTCGTAAGGACCATTTGTGATAGGTGCGTGAACCTCAGGGATGTTTTGTGATATACATATATGCCACGTCAACAAACTAACAGAGTTTTTTTGCGGAACCTAACGGCAGGGACTATTTGTGATCATGCATACTAACCTTGAGGACCACGAATGACACAAATAAAATATTAAAAATGCAATATGATAGTTTCGTAAACCTTAGGGATATTTTGTGATAATAAGTCTAAAGTTGATACAGCCAAGTCCATCCATGAAGAAGACAGTCCATTGAAGAATCTGTTGCCCCACTATTAATCTATGATTTGATTCTCTCACCTCTCTCTCTGAATATAACGTTGTCAAGCTCTTCCTTGATCTCTTTAATGATCAACTGCTCTCCAGTTACATCTTTATGGTCTCGGTGTGAATCGGGGCCTTATTCTGTAGTTGTTTCTTGTCGTTTTGTTCCTCATCCAAAAATAGAACAAGAGTTTATGCTATTTCCGACCTTAAATCATTGTGGAACTAACATTTGATTAATGGTTAGTGTTGGAATACTGCATTATTATATTATCCATTGTGTGGATAACTATGTGGTGATCGAGCATGCTTGAGTTCAGACCCAAGGAAAAAAAAAGAGAGTATGCTTGAGTGGTGGAGCATGCTTGTGTGCATGTTTCAATTGCTTGCCTATCTTGAGAATTTTATAAGAGATATTTAGTGAAATACCCATTCTTAGTACTAATATTATAAATAAACCATACACCATTAAATTTCTATAAACAAACCCAAAAAAAACCTAAAAAATGACAGCTGGCCTTATTGAATTTAATATTGAATATTAAATTACTTTGATGCCTATTGAGTGTTTTGGGTATTTTTATGAGATTTTGGGGTTGAGCTTGTTTTAAGAAATTGATGGCAGTTTTGTAATTTATAAGAAATTAAAAGCTTATTTGTTATGTTATAAATAGGTTTTGGGTGTGTTTATAAAGTCTATTTCATATGGGGTATTTTTATAATTTGGGCCTCTATATTGGGTATAATAGTGAATCTCCCATTTTATAAATTGTTTATTCTTGCTTTGTGTTGTACCCATCTATAAAGCTCTAAAGTGCTGTCTTGCTGTGATAATACTATGATGAATAAGACAATTTCATTCAAAGTGGATGTAGGCATCACAGCCGAACCACTATAATTCTCTGTAATTGTGTGTTGCTATTTTATGTTATTTGTTTCTTCATGGTATTAGAGCGGGTTAGTTTACGTGTGAAAGTTCAATGGCCACATGTGCTTTACGTCACCTAAAATGTGTTGTCCACATGTTAGGTTTGAAAATTTATCACACACATGGGGGCATGTAAGAATGTGAAAGTAAAAACTCTCACATTAGAAAGTTAGAAAACCTTGCAAGAGACTATAAGGAGTTAGACTACAAACCCTATTGCCAATTTCCTTCAGTTAGAAATTGCCAACTTATACGTGCACGATTGACGACCTATCCTTACGGCAAAGACTAATGCCGAAATGACCCTAGCTAGATAATTTATTAAATGGGATGAATTCTGTTCAAAAACTGTGAGATGAATTCTGTTCAAAAACTGTGTATTCTCACCACCTATTTTAACACTTGACACATGTTCTTAAAAATAACTATAGTTAACACTTTGTTTTTAATTCTTTTAAAGTATTTCAAATTAAAAAATAAAATAACATTAAAAAACAAAAACAAAAACTTTATGTCCTTCTCTCTTCCCCTTTCCGACCAGCCCCACCACCTCGTCGACAGTCATAGAAACCACAGCCACTGCCACCCCAACACCAAAAACAACAGGCCCAGAAGAAAAGGGGTTCTCTCATTTCAAAACTTAGTTGTATTTCGAATAGATTGGTTTGTTTTTTTAAGTTAATATTTTGTTTTGGGGGCGATGGGCTTAAAGTTGCTGCCAATATAAAGAAGAGGAATTCCACTGCCAATTTGGAACATGTGCTCTACCACAAAATGCTGAATCTTCAAAATATCATTTTCTTTTATGTTTGTAATTGATTTGCTGAATCTTCGGAAGGGTTGCAGACAATTTGTATTTTGATAACAATTTATGGAGTTCAGCAACCATATCTTCAATTTCAGCAAGTCCTACGACATCGACCCGACCAATCCCAATTTCGCGCAGGGGTCGAAGAAGCTCTGCGCAGTGTCGACCTTCAACGACATCATGAGTCCGGCCAAATTCGACAACATGTATTTTCGCAACTTGCAGAGAGGGTTGGGTTTGTTGAGTACGATCCAGGCTTTGATGACGGACTGGAGGATGAAGCCGCTGGTGGATCTCTAAGCAATGGTGGAGAGGGTGAACGAGGTGGGGGAGGGGTTGCTGGAGGGGCATGGTGGCTAGGGTTGCTGAGGGGTTGGTGGTAGTGATAGAGAATAGGTCTTAAGGTGGGCTGGTCGGGAACGGAGAGAGAGAGAGAGAGAGAGAGAGAGAGTTTTTGTTTTTTTTGTTTTAAATGTTATTTTATTATTATTATTACTTTATTTTTGATTTGAAATAATTTAAAAGAATTAAAAATAAAGTGTTAACTATAGTTAGTTTCAAGGACAAGTGTCAATTGTTAAGATCGGTGGTGAGGAGAAATTATAGAGTGATATGGTATTACCACGTCAGCTGGTGATATTTCCACTCAAAATCTGACACGTGTCCTTTTTGAAAAGAAAAAAATAATTTACACCTGGACTTTGTCTTACAAGTTTACCCTTCAACATTAATACCCTAACCCCTCTCCTCTGTCTTCCTTGTGCTATCACGCCACCTAGCCGTCTTTGCATCTCCCTCGCCACCTAGTCATCTTCCCTCCTCCCTCGCCACCCACCTGGGCTTTCCGTGCCTCCCATTCTTAGTAAAAATTTAAAAGTATTTAGAAAACTCAGAAATCTTGAAAATTAGTGCAAACCCATTAAACATAAAACAAAAATCTTCAAAATCTCCCATGACGACAACCCACTAGTGAAAGAAGGGTATGTTTGATGTTGATATTATTGGAGGGGGATTGCAGCCAAGGGGCGGCAGTGCAAGGTAGGCAGATTGCTGATAGGGGAAACTGCTACAGTCTTCTTGTTTTCTTTTTCCTGTTTTTTCAAATTTAATTTAATTTTATTTAGGGTAAAGTTGGAAGACAAAGTCCAACAGTGAAAAAAATTTAATTTTCTTTTCAAAAAGACAGATGACAGATTTTGAGTGGGAGTATCACTAGCTGACATGGTGATACCGTATCACTCTATAATTTCTCGGTGGTGAGCAAAAATGCTCCCATTTTCTTGTGTTAGGTGAACTGCCCTATTCCATATTATTCTAATTAATTATCTAAATGAATACTATTAATTCAAGTGAATGCTTCAAAAAGAATATTGATTCAAATTAATGATATGGTTCTAGAGAGGTAAGTAATTATTAATTAAGGAAAAGAAAAAAAAAGAATTAGAGTTTGTGATGGGATGGCTTCTCCTCCTCCCCCTCCTACAAGGAATTATAAAATACGACTGTATCACCATGTCAGCTGTGATACTCCCATTTAAAATTTGTCATGTGTCATTTTATCTTGTGATACTCCCTCCTACACATCCGGTTTCGACATTCTTACAACATTCGAAATTAATACATGGGTTTTTCCGAACCAACTCATTTTCATGGTTGGTTGTTTCAATCCCTCTCTAAAGAGAGAATCAATTTCTTGTCCAAGACAAAGTCCTCCATCAAATGTCCTCATTATTTCTTCACCATTATCTCTAATGCATCCCCTAATTCCTGCATATACATGATTTCGGAGTTTTAAGATTATTGTTTTGTTTAGTTCATGACCTCATTATTTTCTTAACCCTTTTTAAAAATTTTAAATCTTTCCTTTGAAGTCAATGACACAAAATACCCTACACTATCCTATATAAATTGGCACCACCCCTTCAAACCTTCTCTCATTCTCTCACTCCTCTTCTTCTCTCTCTTGTGATCACTTATTTTGATTGATTTTGAGTACTTTTCTTCAGATTCTGCATACCTGTTCAGATTTTTAGGATGAACAAACTAAGACAACATAGTTTCTTGGCATTCTTATGCCTCCTCCTTATACTTCCAACTTTAGTTTTCGGAGAGTGCACATGTGACGAAGAAGAAGATGGGGACCGGAACAAAACCGAAGCCCTCAAGTACAAACTCGCCGCGATTGCATCGATACTAGTTGCCAGTGCAATCGGTGTTTGCATTCCGATTCTTGGGAAGACCATCCCGGCTTTGCACCCCGACAGGAATATCTTCTTCCTCATCAAGGCCTTTGCAGCCGGTGTCATATTGGCTACCGGATTCATACACGTGCTTCCGGATGCTTTTGATAACTTGACATCGCCGTGCCTTAAGGAGAATCCATGGGGGAAGTTCCCCTTCACTGGGTTTGTGGCCATGGTTGCTGCCATTGGGACTTTGATGGTGGATGCCTCTGCCACTTCTTACTACAGCAGGTCTCACTTCAAGAACAATAAGGCTCAGCCTGCGGAGAGCTGCGGTGACCAGGAGAAGGCTGGAGAGCATGAGGGTCACGTGCATGTTCATACTCATGCAACTCATGGTCATGCTCATGGTGCAGTTGACACTTCACCTACAACACAACTTCTTAGGCACAGAGTGATTTCACAGGTACTTTTAATTTTCTTTTGCTTAGCAGAGAGTGTTGGTTTTTGATTTGTTATTTATGTTGGTTTATGTTTAGTAATTAGTGGGGAATATTGATTGATTAGTTTTGAACATGTTGCAGGTTTTGGAGTTGGGGATTATTGTGCATTCTGTCATTATTGGAATTTCTTTAGGTGCTTCTGAAAGTCCTGACACCATAAGGCCTCTTGTAGCTGCCTTGACCTTCCATCAGTTTTTCGAAGGCATGGGACTTGGTGGATGCATATCTCAGGTAATTGCTTTGCATACTTGACTAATCTATAAGTTCAATTAAACTCTGGAAGATGCTGAGAGGATTTTTTGTTTTTCTTACTTTTTGTAGGCGAAATTCAAGGCTCGAGGAGTTGCAATCATGGCTCTGTTCTTCTCTCTTACAACTCCTGTTGGAATTGCAATTGGTATCGGAATTTCAAACGTTTATAAAGAAAACAGCCCAACTGCCCTCATCGTTGAAGGCGTTTTCAACGCAGCATCAGCCGGTATCTTAATCTATATGTCCCTTGTTGATCTGCTAGCAGCTGATTTTATGAACCCAAAATTGCAGAGCAATGGAAAACTTCAAGCTGGGGCTAATATAGCTCTTCTTCTTGGAGCTGGTTTTATGTCTCTGCTAGCCAAATGGGCTTAAACTAAGCAGTCTAGGATATTGATAATTTTTTGTTCTTTTTCTTTGTGCCATTTGCTAGGTTGTTTTTTTCTCAAGTTCTGTGTTTTTTCTCTCCATAATTAGCATCAAATTATGTAGTTTAAATCTCAGAATTCTGTGTTTAAAAAAAAGCATTAAGTTGATGGTGTAGTTTCTTTACAATTCAATAGAGGAGAAGTGTTTGTTTTTTTGCCAGAGAGTCAAACATTCAATCCGAACCAGTAGTCTAGTTGATTCCTTTCGCAATGTCAAGGGCCCACAAGATTGTAGTTTGGGATAAGGTAATGGAATTGATAGAGAAATTCATAGACCTAGAGGAAGTGTCTTCCCTCCCAAAGTGACGGAAAAAGTCACCAGAAATTTAACAAAAAGGAACACGAAAAAATTGTATGCTGAACTGACATGTAGGCTTTTAGCCCTGCATTGTGTTTTTCTGCAGTTGCAGTTGACTTGGTCCACCTGAAAAGAGATTTACACTGCAGATACAAATATCTGTTTTGATGCAAATATCACTTGCAATGAAATTTCAACCACTCATGGAGCACCACCAGCAAGAAAAGAATAGCATCAAGAAATGGATTGTCAATGATAAGGAAAGCAAACATGAATTGTCAAACAAACAAAAAGGTTAAGCACAGCTGCAATGTATTGAAATATTATACGTACATGGAATGGAATCCTATTAGTAAATGTTGAAAGTGGGAAATGGAATCCTATTAATAGTCATGGCATTAGCCAAATAAATTAAAATCAATTCTTTGGATTTGACTACAATAAGGTATAATCATTACAAAAAAACAAAGAAGATTGCTGTATTCTGCAGTGTCTGGCAATTGGGATATTTTAAATTGGACAAGAAGTAATCATGATTTACATTGCTTTGCTCCTGGCTTTCTTCACATAGCTTCCTTAGTATTAAGTTTTGACAGCAAAGGTTTGCAACACTTCTTGGATGATATCGTCAACTTAACGTCGAAAATAATGAATTTTACGAGAAACAACTGCTGTAACTTTTCTCAAGTAAACAAGATAACAAAAACTTTTCAAAGTTTATGAAGGTAATTATTCACCCCTCTTTTTGTTATTTCTTTCTTGAAGAATCCTGGCCATCTCAGATTCTGAGATGTTTCTTTTCTTTACTTAGCAGTTACTAGTTAGCAGTTAGCAACACTATTTGTTTAACTTGCTTACTTTTATCTTTCGGCTTCACCTACCTCCTCTCTTCCCATCACAATCTCTCTGACTCATGAATCATTCTTACAATCGAGCGATGTTCTAAGCTACTCTAATTTACCAGCGTAATTAGATTTGGTGTGAGTTTTGATTTATTATATAGATTATATATTTCATATAGTCTACCACCATTGACCCATTAATATAATAGTCTTCGAGAAGGCCCACTCAAGTAGAAAGCGAAGGTTCCAAAGTGTCCAGCCTTTGACACCTGGGGCCCCACATCTCAGTGATTGGACCATCTGTTCCCACTTAATTAAATGTTGTGCTCTCTTTTCCATCAACAGTAATCAAATGTAATCTTACCATTACAAAAATCTAAGCGGAATTGACATGCAGGATTGAGATGGTCCTTGACCTTGCTTTTGATACTGATATAGAAATTTCCTCCCAATAGTGTATCATTTCAGGTCTATATTCTTGCAAGCTTGAGAGTCTTGTAAGGCTTGTTTGGAGTATCTGTTTGCCTTGTTTTGCTAAGGGTGTCTGAGAAGTGTTTTTGGGTTGTAAGTTCTTTGGCTCTTAACCCTGCATTGTGTCTCTCTGCTTTTTGTCAGACAGATTGGTTTCCTTTTCAGTTTGGGATCATTTAGCATCAAAGCCAAAGAAACAAGCAGCGTAACTGAGGGACGAAAAGCAGCAATAAAACTGCAATCACTCATTGAGCACCACCAGCAAGATAAGAATAGTATCAAGAAATGGATTTTTACTTCAAATAAGGAAAAGCAAGTTATTCAAATATTATATGTACATGGAATCCTATTAATAAATTAATGCAGAAAACATTCATGGTACTACTAGCTAGGAAATAACTTATAACCAAATAATTTAAAATGAATTCATTGGATTTCACTGCATTGTGTCTCTCTGCTTTCCAAAGTTAATGGATCACTCTCTTTTTCTTTTGTGACCATCATCTTGGCCTTCATCACAAGTTCGCCCTCCCAAAACTAGGTGGTAAGTACAACAAACTCCCACACAAACTTTTCATGATTGCCAATATCCCTCCTATATAGAGTGGTAATTAAGTATCACCCCCTTCAAATCTTCTCTCTCTCAAACTTCAAATTTTGTGTACTTCTTCAGATTTAGGATCATCTGCATATCTTTTCTGCGCTTCCGATTCCTGACTTCCCGGTTTACCAACACAAAAATCTTCAGAAAAAGAAGCAAGCAAATGGCAAAAAATAGAAGAAATAATTATTCTGAGCTTCCTAGATGCCTAGTTTAAGCTCATTTGGATATCATAGACATGCAACCAGCTCTAGAGGAAAAGATATATTGGCCCCAGCTTGAAGCCTTGTTCTGTATTTTTGGGTTCATAAAGTCGGCTGCAAGCATATCAACAAGGGACATAGAGATTATAAAATACCGGTCAATGCAGCATCAGCCGGTATCTTAATCTATTGATGGTGTAATTTCTTTACAAGTTACAACTTAATATATAAGAAGTCCTTTTTTTTTCCTTCTCAAAAAATAAAGTTCAACAATGATTTAAATTCTTTTTTCCTGGAAAAACAAATGTTTATTGTAGAAAAATATCACTAAAATAAGTGCTCGATAAAAGTGGTTACATAGAGGATAGAGCCAGAAATGAAATAAATCAAAGTTGAATTTGATCAATAAAACACCCCAATGAAGAGTGAGAGGAACCACCATCCACTAAGGCTTTCTTGCTCTTTATACTCATCTCCTTCACCCTCTCTCTTATATCACTGTCCTTCTCCATCACTTTCGTTATCCCTCTCCCTATCTCCTCTGCACTCACCACCACTTCACTTCCCTTCCTATAATCCATCTTAATTTCCACTGCCAATCCCAATTCCTTCACCAGCTCAAAAGTATTTAATTGTTGCTCCGAGTACATTGGCCACGTGGCAATTGGCACGCCGTACCACAGACTCTCCAGCACGGAGTTCCACCCGCAATGCGATACAAACCCTCCGATTGCTGGGTGGGCCAGTATAGCCTCTTGTGGGGCCCACCCTATGACTTTCCCAATCCTAGCCGTTCGATCCAGAAACCCTTCCGGCAAGACTCCCTTGGGAACCGCATAGTCACTTGGCATGGCAATCTCGCCCTTTGGCGGGGGCTTTCGTAGGGACCACAAGAACCGAAACCCACCGTACTCCAATGCACACGCCATCTCTCTCACCTGGGCCTCACCAAAGCTTCCCATGCTCCCAAAACACAGGAACACCACAGACAAGGAAGGCTGATCATCAAGCCACCTTAAAATATCGTACTTTTGTCTAGCCTTGTCCGTACCCACGTGGAAATCATCACTCTCAAGATTCAACAGAGGTCCCACCGGGTACACAGGTGGGGTTTTACCATCAGAAAGAGAGTGAAGCGCACGTGATTCCAGCTCTGAGAATGTATTTACTAAAATACCCTTGGTTTCTCTAAACCTCTTTGCATGATTCAGAAATGCTGTGGCACCCTCCTTGTCCAATAACACACCGGGCAAGACATGGGCAGGCAAAGAGTTGACGAAACTCGGGATGGCCAACTCAGCCTCCGAGTCCATCAACTGAGCCGCGTCCGTGCCATGCTCGTCTCGAAGCGTTTGGAGGTGGAGCAAGAACGCGAGACACCCGGCGTTGGAGGTGAAGAACACGTAGGAAGGAACCCCAAATTCATCGGCCACATCAATCATAGTGGTGCAGAACATGTCAACAACCAGCCCGACCAGCCGAGCCTGGTTCGACTCGGACTGAGTACTTGACTCGGAGACAGCTGCTCTAACGTGAGTTTTGTGATTTTCGACGAAGGTTTTGAAGAACGAAGAGGGGCCGGTGTTTCGTGTGTCAACGTGGGCTTCGGGGAGGTTAATGAAGTTGATGCGTCGTGAGATGGAAGCGTCTGTGTTGGTGAAGAGTTGGTCGAAGGGGAGCTTCATGATGAGAACTGTGATGAAGAGCTGGTGATCTCTAGCGGCGAGTTGCTTTGCGATCTCAACCGTTGATACGAGGTGCCCGATGCCCGGGCCTGGGATGAACACAAGTCTCCTCATTTTGCGTTGAATGCAATGAAAACCTCAGCTTATAAAACTTAGTATATGTGTATATAATTTTACACATCACATGTCATGTGCATGGCTGGCAGTGGTACTTTTTGCACATTGTTATTGTTTATTTTTGGAATTTAATTATCCAGGCCAATGGCTAGGCTTGTACGTGGGATTGTCTGTGAAGTCAAGATTTTGAGTTATATAAATCTTGTGATCCGAAAAATATTGGGTGTTGTCCATTATTAAGTCCACTGGGTAATAGACTCGGAAATCCAAAACAAAAAGGACAAAAAAAAAGGTTATCAAAATTGATTTTGGTCCAACTAGTCGTAGTAGAATGCATTGAATATGTCAATCATATTGCACATTATTTGTCAGTTTTTTCAGTCAAAACAATTAAGAAGGCAAGTCATTTTATTTTATTTGTTAATTAAGGATACTGCTGGCCTCTTTTTATGTAAGGAGATATCTTCATGCAAATTACAATTTGACACATATGTGTTAAGATTTTAGAGGAACGAACTCTTAACCCACCACTAACAACATCAATATTGTCCTCAACTTAACCACTTGTTTAGCAGGTGTGAGGTTTTATACGAAAGACCTCGATGTTATTAGGAGTAGAACCATTTACTATATGAGACTTTCTATTTTGTTAAGTTTCCGATGTGAGACTTGTGTATTCTTCAACAATATGTAAAAATAATTTATAAAAAACACAAAAAGAAAACACTCATGCACATATGTCACGCTGCTATTGACATGAATGTAAAAGCTCCTACTTACATTGTAAGGAGTTTATGTTCATGATAAGGTGAGTGACTTCACCTATTTTAACATTGTTCTACAAGAGGCATATATAATCGCCCTCACAAAAATGACGAAATCAAAATTATATCTTGAATGGCTCATATTTCATGTTATTTTATCTATATATATAATTGATACAATATGTTGCCAACTCGGCCGAACCTTTGTTCTTCATACCTTATGTTTATTGTAAAAAGAAGTATACTCCCGCTCAATAGCTAGTTGCTTATAACCAAGGTCTAAAAATATCGATTATTTCGGAAATATCAGTGGTTCAAAAACACAGAAATTTTGATGGAAATATTGAGAAATTATCAGTATCGGTAAAAATTGAATAAAAACCACGAAAATTGAATAAAATCCACCCATATAGATTTGAGATTGGTTGACGTTGAAGCAACATGATGGTTAAGGTGCTGGAGGAGTGGAATGGAAGGGGTTCAATTCCCCCTTTTGTGTGTGTGCTGGGGGGTTTTTTTTTTTTTTTTTTTTTTTTTTTTTTTTTTTTTTTTTTTTCCCTTTTTGTCCATTGCATCACGATATATTTGACAAAATGTTGTTGAAGCGGGTGAGAAATTATCGACATCAATATTTCTTAATATTATCGTCGATATTGTTGATAATTATACGATATGTGTATGAATATGTTCAAAAATATTCTAGACCTGAAAAGACGATAATATCGACGATATTTCATCAATATTATCAATATTTTGATCCTTGATTATAACTTTATACATATTAAAGCAATAATTTTGAGAATATATATATTTCATATTTCCCCTGTTATAATACTAAGTTTTATAAAACTTGTTTAAAAAAGCCAAACATTTAAATGATCTTGAGTTTATACTTGTCAAAAAAGGAAGAGAGGTCAAACTTTTACACTTGTCTTAAGATATCGGCATATCCATCGTTTTCATTTCCTATAAATAGAGTTTGGCTTTTGGGACAATATCCTCAGATTTTAAAAAGGGACCAATCACATAACAGAAAACACTTCCTTATTATGAACTACGATATGTCTGCTCTTTTCAATAATTTCCTTATTAGGGACCAATCACATAACAGAAAACAAATGGAGAAAATATATGCTCATCAAATCTCCTCTGAAAATTAACAACTGTGGTTTCAATGCATCATCTTGAGCTTTAACGAATCTAAATTTAAATCTGGTCAAGAAAACGTCCCAAGGAAGAATATGAAGAACCACCATCCGTCAAAGCCTTCTTGCTCTTTTCACTAATTTCCTTCACCCTCGCTCTTATATCACTGTCCTTCTCCATCACTTGCCTTATCCCTCTCTCTATATCCTCTGCACTCACCACCACTTCACTGTCCTGCTTATAATCCATCTTAATTTCCACACCCAATCCCAACTCCTTCACCAGCCCAAACGCATTTAGTTGTTGTTCTGCGTACATTGGCCACGTTGCAATCGGCACACCACAACATATGCTCTCCAGGGTAGAATTCCACCCACAATGGGACACAAACCCTCCGACTCCCGGGTGGGCCAAAATGGCCACTTGTGGAGCCCATCCTATGACCTTCCCTATCCCAGCCGTTCGATCAAGAAACCCTTCAGGCAAGACTCCCTTGACATCCGCATAATCGCTCGGCATCCCCATCTTGCCTTTTGGCTCGGGCTTCCGTAGGGACCACAAGAACCGCTGCCCGCTTTGCTCCAGCGCACACGCTATCTCCTTCACCTGCGCCTCACCAAAGCTTCCCATGCTCCCAAAGCACAGGAACAGCACCGAGGAAGGAGGCTGATCATCAAGCCACTCCAAGATATCAGACTTCTGAATGGACTGGCCCGAGCCAACGTGGCCATCATCACTCTTCAGATTCAACAGGGGCCCCACAGGGTACACCGGTGGGAATTTAACATCAGAAAGAGAACGAAAAGCATGTGGTTCCAGCTCCCTGAAAGTGTTTATCAAAATACCCTTGGTTTGTATAAACCTCGCTGCAAAATCGATGAAGTCTGTGGCGGTTTCTTTCTCCCGCATCATTCCCGGCCAGACTCCAGCAGGCACGGGGTTGATGAAACTCGGGACGATCAACTCAGAATCCCACCCAATTATCTCAGAAATGTCCTTCCCCTGCTTATCATGAAGTGACTGGAGGTGGAACCAGAACCCTAGACTCGCTGCGCTGGAGGTGAAGAAGAGGTAGGAAGGAATCTGGAATTCGTTCGCCACGTTGATCATGGGGGTGCAGAACATGTCGATGACAAACCCGGCAAGCTCGGCCTGAGCGGACTTAGCGAGTAACTTTGTGACGGCGTCTTTGACATGGGTTCTCTGGCCTTGGACAAATGTTTTGATGAAGGAGGGGAAGGCAAGGCCCTGTGTGTCGATGTGGGACTCCGGGAGGTTGACAAAGCTGATGCGGCGTGAGATCGAAGGGTCTGTATTGGTGAAGAGCTTGTCGAAGGGGAGCTTCATGATGAGGATGGTGATGAAGAGCTGGTCATCTTGAGCAACGAGTTGCTTTGCGATCTTGACCGTTGACACGATGTGGCCAACGCCTGGGGTTGGGATGAACACAAGTTGTGCTGGTCTCTTCATTATTTGATTAAGTTTGGGAGATGAAGAAATAATAAATAGTTGATGAAAAACTCAGTTCATGAAACATCTTTATATATAGCATGTCGTGTGCATGTTCACGGTGGTGTTTCTAACATTGCTTTTACCCTTTTTCATTTTTGCTAGGTGACGTCATGCCTTTGCTGGCATGAACGCAAGGCTCCTCATTTTGTGTTGAATGCAATGAAAACCTCAGCTGAAGTCAAGATTTTGAGTTATATAAATCTTGTGATCCGAAAAATATTGGATATTGTCCATTATTAAGTCCACTTAAGAAGGACAAAACAAAAGGTTATCTAGTCGTAGTAGAATGCATTGAGTATGTCAACGATATGTGCACATAATTTGTCAGTTTTTTCAGTCAAAACAATTAAGAAGGCAAGTCATTTTATTTTATTTGTTAATTAAGGATACTGCTTGCCTCTTTTCATGTATAGAGATACTTTTCATTCATGCGAATTATAATTTGATACATATGCAAAAATAATTTATCAAAAACACAAAAAGAAAACAGTCATGCACCTATGTCACACTGCTATCGATATTTCGTTAATATTATCAATATTTTGGTTCTCAATTATAACTTTACACATTAAAGCAATAATTTTGAGAATATATATATATATATAATATTTCATATTTTCCCTGTTATTATACTAAGTTTTATAAAACTTGTTTTAAAAAGCCAAACATTTAAATGATCTTGAGCTTTGCTAAATCAGAATTAGTTAAATTTGATAATTAAACCGTCCCAAGGAACCACCCCCACAAGGCTTTCTTGCTATTGACACTCACTTTTTTCACCCTATCTCTTATATCATTGCTGTTGACTTGTGTTGAATCCCGTGGTGAACTAGGACCTTGATTGGGCCAAGATCGAATTTGAATCAAGTTGAATTGCATGGATGGGCTGTCTTCTTTGGCCCAGGTGTTTTGCACAACAGAAAGCAAGTTATCAAAGAGGCATTGGTGGTGTAGTACCAGCCAATTATTCCTCTCTGATGCCTAAGTTAGGGGGAGAACAAATGATGTTTAAGAGAGTAAATGAGTAGATTTTCTGGACATGAAGGAGTTAATATCTTTGTCTAAATGTAGGTGAATGGTATTTATAGGAGATGAAGGGGAACACATCTCCATAAAATCAAGCTTAGGAAGATCTTCAGCCACCCTCCCTACTAGGGTGAGAGGGTGGTTGTAGGCGCTTACTATGTTGATTATTAGGGGACCAGCCATTGGACGAAGCATGTCACATGTTAGGAGTGTATTGAATGACTTTTACGTAAAACAACTGCAGTTTTAAATTTTAATTGGAATCTACTTTACTTTTGCTCATAACTTTGTTAAGAAGAGAACCGATGAAAAAAATCAATTTTAATCGAAGTTTTTGTTCATGAGTCATGGCAGGGTTACTTGAACTTCACCTATTTTAACATTGTATTAAAAGAAGTATATAGCTTCAAAAAGACTCAACCTCACAAAAATGGTGAAGACAAAATTATATGGCTTGTGTATGTATCTATGTAACTGAGATTACAGTTCATCTTTCATATTTATTGGACCTCACCCCTTCTTAATTTCTTAACCTTAGAGATATTAAAGCCTTTGTTGGAATTTCATTTCCCCCTTGTTATTATAAAAAAGACTAAAGTTTACATGCACGAATTTATTGTATAGCCATCAATGTTCCTAATTCACGTGTTATATCGTACGACTACAAATGATTTTAAGCTTTGATGAATCAAGTGTTAAATTTGATCAATAAAACGACCCAATGAAGAGTATGAGGATCCGCCATTCATCAGGGATTTTTTGCTGTTTTCACTCATTTCCTTCACCCTCTTCCTTATAACACTATCATGCTCCATCACTTGTCTTATTCCTCTCTCTATGTCTTGTGCACTCACAACCACCTCACTATCCTTCCTATAATCCATCTTGATCTCCACAGCCAGTCCCAATTCTTTTATGGGAGTTTCACTAAAACACCCAAAATGGGGGCTGAAATTATAAAAAAACCAAACACTCAAAACACTTTATAAACACACCCAAAACCCATCATTACACACACTCAAAATCCATTGATAAACACACCCAAAAAATATACAATTGTTGATTTTGGGTGTGTTTCTATGTTTAAATAGTATTTGAGTTTTTTTTATAAATACACGTCTAAGATTGAATTTATTTATAAATTTGTATTCTTTTATCAGTTGAAAGGCGTTTGTTTGTTGCTCCGCATACATTGGCCACGTGGCCACTGGGACACCGTACCACAAGCTCTCCAACATGGAATTCCATCCACAATGGGATACGAACCCTCCGATTGACGAGTAGGCCAAAATGTCCACTTGTGGGGCCCACCCTATGACCTTCCCAATCTTAGCCGTTCGATCAAGAAACCCTTCGGGTAAGACTCCACTAGGGTCCGCATAATCACTTGGCAAAGCCATCATCCCCTTCGGTGGGGGCTGGCGTAGGGACCACAAGAACCGGAGCCCAGTGTGCTCTAGCGCACATGCTGACAATATCCTCAGATTTTAAAAAGGGACCAATCACATAACAGAAAACACTTCCTTACTAGGAACTACGATATGTAAAACAAACGGAGAAAATATTTGCTCATCAAATCTCCTATGAAATTTAACAACTGTGGTTTCTATGCATCATCTTGAGCTTTAACGAATCTAAACTCAAATCTGGTCAAGAAAACGTCCCAAGGAAGAATATGAAGAACCACCATCCGTCAAAGCCTTCTTGCTCTTCTCACTAATTTCCTTCACCCTCGCTCTTATATCACTGTCCTTCAACATCACTTGCCTTATCCCTCTCTCTATCTCCTCTGAACTCACCACTTCACTGTCCTGCTTATAATCCATCTTAATTTCCACACCCAATCCCAACTCCTTCACCAGCCCAAACGCATTTAGTTGTTGTTCTGCGTACAATGGCCACGTCGCAATCGGCACACCACACCAAAGGCTCTCCAGCGTAGAATTCCACCCACAATGGGACACAAACCCTCCCACCGCCGGGTGGGCCAAAATGGCCAGCTGTGGAGACCATCCTATGATCTTCCCTATCCCAGCCGTTCGATCAAGAAACCCTTCAGGCAAGACTAACTTGACATCCGCATAATCGCTCGGCATCACCATCTTGCCCTCTGGCTCGGGCTGCCGTAAGGACCACAAGAATCGGTGCCGACTTTGCTCCAGCGCACACGCTATCTCCTTCACCTGCGCCTCATCAAAGCTTCCCATGCTCCCAAAGCACAGGAACACCACCGAGGAAGGAGGCTGATCATCAAGCCACTCCAAGATATCAGACTTCTGTATGGACTGGTCCGAGCCAACGTGGCCATCATCAGTCTTCATATTCAACAAGGGCCCCACAGGGTACACCGGTGGGAATTTACCATCAGAAAGAGAACGAAAAGCATGTGGTTCCAGCTCCCTGAAAGTGTTTATCAAAATACCCTTGGTTTGTCTAAACCTCGCTGCAAAATCGATGAAGTCTGTGGCGCCTTCCTTCGTTCGCGTCACTCCCGGCCAGACTCCAACAGGCACGGGGTTGATGAAACTCGGGACCATCAACTCAGATTCCCACCCAGTTATCTCATCAACGTCCTTCCCCTGCTCATCATGAAGTGACTGGAGGTGGAACCAGAACCCTAGACTCGCTGCGCTGGAGGTGAAGAAGAGGTAGGAAGGAATCTGGAATTCGTTCGCCACGTTGATCATGGGGGTGCAGAACATGTCGATGACAAACCCGGCAAGCTCGGCCTGAGCGGACTGAGCGAGTAACTTTGTGACGGCGTCTTTGACATGGGTTTTGTGGCCTTGGACGAATGTTTTGATGATGGAGGTGAAGCCAAGCCCCTGTGTGTCGATGTGGGACTCCGGGAGGTCGACGAAGCTGATGCGGTGTGAGATTGAAGGGTCTATATTGGTGAAGAGCTTGTCGAAGGGGAGCTTCATGATGAGGATGGTGATGAAGAGCTGGTCATCTCGAGCAACCAGTTGCTTTGCGATCTCGACTGTTGACACGATGTGGCCAACGCCTGGGGCTGGGATGAACACAAGTTGTGCTGGTCTCTTCATTATTTGATTAATTTTGGGAGATGAAGAAATGATAAATATTTGATGAAAAACTCAGCTCATGAAACATCTTTATATACATGATGTTCATGTTCATGTGCATGTTCACAGTGGTGTATCGAACGTTGTTTTGATTACTTGTTTTCATTTTTGCTAGGTGACGTCATGCCTTTGCTGGCATTTGTTTAGTCAAGATTTTGTTTATATTAATCTTGTGGCATTTGTTTAGCCAAAACAGAAGTTATCATAAATGGTTTTGGTCTGACTAGTTGTCGTCGACTTGGCAGTAGAGAGTGGGCAACTTCACAAGACTTATCAACCAGGATGAGGTCAGAATTTAGTAGGTACGACGTGCAAATTTGTCGGTTCCTTTAAATCGGCGTACAGATCATGGTTACTTTAAAAGGCGTACGGATCATGGTTTCCTTTCCTCATCCAGTTCTCACCATTACCAGTGGAGGCAGATCATGGTTTCGGCTCTGCCCCTGATTCTATTATATAATTGATCAAGATATTGAAGATCTTGAATGTGAACCGAAATAAACTTTATTAAATTCATCTACTCATGATAGAAACAAAAACAGTAGGAATTTCTCATTTTTCTAGGACTTTCCTAAGATTGTCTTTTATATTAATCTTGTGACTTTGAAAATTTGATAAACTTATTTACTTGGAAACCAAGCCAAAACAAAAGTTATCATAATTGGTTTTCGTCTGACAAGTCGTGGACTTGGCAGTAAAGAGTGGGCATTGTTAAGATGAAGAGAAATTGAAGAATAGAGTAAAGAAACTGTAGAACTAGAGAGAATTGCAAAGAAGGAATTGTAGGTTTATGTATTTCGTTAAGCTCTAACTGAGCACATTACAATCTTTATATCAACCTAACTACAGTCTTAGCTGGCTACTCACTTTGCTAACAACTCTAACCACATTCTAACAGCTTACTCATTGATCTGTTGACACTTGGCAATATCATCATCATTGATACTCCTACATCCCCCCTCAATCTCATGCTTGGAGGAGCCAAGCATAAGATTGGAACGGTGATGTGGAAAAAGAGAGGCAATGAGGCCGTTCATAAGAATATCTTCAAACTGTTCGGCAGAGGAAACATGCTGCAAACGCAAGCATGACTGAGTAACAAATTGCATGAGCACAAGGATTTGGAACATTGAAGAACATGAGGTTGAGCTATGTGTCTGAGTTTCCACTGAAAACCACTAGCCAATGCCAAAATGAAACTAACAATGGTTGAAGAAACTACTAGCAGGACCGTGGCATTGTAATGATTATCACTGGCTAGCACACAGTTTTGTATATCTGGAATTACGTTGAGATCAAAATGCGAAATGCCATCAAAGTGCAATTTTGGAGTCACCAAAGGAATGTCCCTAGCAAACTTGTCTTTTCCAGAGATAACAGTCTTGCTAGGAGCAATTATTTCATCTGACTGATCGATTACCCCTTCCACTGATCCAGAGAGAGTATAGAAACCATAGACAACTCAAATACACCCCATCAAACGTCGGCAACTGATTAACAAGTAATAACAGAGGCATAATACATGCTCCATCAACTCTTCCAGTCAACGAATTTCGCAACTTATTGACTGTTTGCTCACAAATTATTAACTGTTTGCCCATGAGATTTACCAACTAATTTCCTGTATGAACCATCAAGCATCCCAAATTTGCCAAATAATTGCATCCTCAATAAGTAAGTCAAATCAATTATGTAGTCAGATCCCCACATTTAGAAAGAGATAGAATAAGAGAAGAGGGAAATTCTTTGTTCCCTGAGAATTTAAAGAAATTAAAGAAAGGAGATAGAAAGAAAGAATAATTGGGAAATTCTTTTGTTCCTAGATCAGAGAGATTGTAGAAAGGAGGTAGAAAAGAGGAAGAGTTGGGAAATTCTTTTGTACCCTTAGAGATTGGAGAAAGGAGATAGAAAAGATGAAGAACTGAGAAATTATTTTGTTGCCTTAGAGATTGGAGAAAGAGAAGGAGAAATGGGAAATTCTTTGTCCCATGAGATAAGAAGATTGAGAAGAGAATTGTGATAGAACCAGGTAAGTATTGATTGATTGAAGATTTTCTTGTTCTCCAAAGAAGTGGGATTTAAGAGTCAAGAATAGGGGTACTGAGATTTTGGATGCGCTAGAAAATTGACACTGCAATTACCAAATGAACCAGCAATATTTGATCCATGGTGATGTATTCAAGAACAGGAAGGTGATTGTACAGCAAGGAATTCAATATTTGATTAGGGAGCAGCTACAATAACTATCAAAGGTGGATAGAAAGCTTGAATATTTGAACATAGTATTTCTCTATTTAGTGAAATAAGAGAGATAGAGGATGAACAACAGACTTTGAACATAGTATTTCTCTAATTAGTGAAATCAGAGAGATAGAGGATGAACAACAAACATACCAAAAGAACATCCATAAGATCCAAATAGCAGGAATGCAACTAATAATTTGACATCTACCACAGTTGAGGAAATAGAACCTCCGTAGGTAGACATGGAATTGAAGTCAGCGAGTCGAATCAATCGCAAATCAATGGAGAATTACGCGAAGCAAATATGAATTTGTAAATCCCCAATTCGAAATCTTGAAATCAACAATCTCATACAAAGGCCCCAAAATTGACTAGCAATCGATCAAGAACATTGGAAATTCCCAAAACAGCGACAAAACCCTATTGAGATGTACTCAAATCAAATATGAGAATGAAAATCCCCAATATCAAGCTGAATAGAAACCCAAACTTGGATTCAGTTGGACAAAATTGAGAATCCAAGAATGATATGGAAGAAGCAGATATTGACGTCGATTTCCATGGAGGTCCAAAAAAGAATGTCAAGGCATAGAAAGCGGAAACAAAAGAACTCAGGATCGATCCATGGCTCTTGATACCATGTTAAGATGAAGAGAAATTGAAGAATAGAGTAAAGAAATTGTAGAAGCAGAGAGAATTTCAGAGAAGGAATTGTAGGTTTCTGTATTTCGTTAAGCTCTAACTGAGCACATTACAATCTTTATATCAACCTAACTACAGTCTTAGCTGGCTACTCACTTTGCTAACAACTCTAACCACATTCTAACAACTTACTCATTGATCTGTTGACACTTGGCAATATCATCATCATTGATACTCTTACAAGCATGCCCTCAAATAATTGACCACACAACTTCACAAGACTTATCAACAAAGGATGAGGTCAGAATTTAATGAGTAAAAACATGTTAGGAATTGTAGACCAAACACACAACTTCACAAGACTTTTCATAAACGTTTACCACATTTTACGATT
The DNA here is from genome assembly GCA_903112645.1 of Prunus armeniaca. NCBI lineage: Eukaryota > Viridiplantae > Streptophyta > Magnoliopsida > Rosales > Rosaceae > Prunus > Prunus armeniaca. The sequence continues at coordinate 17,159,363 of CAEKDK010000003.1, read as the reverse complement.
GATTCTCCTGTACATTCTTTGGATTACATGTATTGAGGAGTTTTCTTTGAGAGACTCCAATATAAGCCCGTACAACTCATATCCCCTAGACACAAACCCATCTATCTATATAACTACGTTGAAAACCCAAATTCAAATTGTAATGCCACCTAAGATGAAAGAGGTGCTCTGCCATCAAATTCATCAGCCCAGTTGTACAGAGAATACGAGAACGACCGAAGCATTTGATTCCGGAGCATTCGACACCGACTAGCAAACGTGAGTGGTCTGCCATCAAATAGCAAGTAAAAAAAAGCCTCTCTCTTGCACGTACATGGAGCCCCCATCGATTGTTAGTACTAACCAGAGCAAAACCAGAGGAAGACTGGTTATTTACCTACACGAAATTCTGGTCTTGTTTTTTGCTTTTTGAAAACCTGTTTATGTACCTACAGCATATTGGGAATCTGGTTATGTAGTTTTGCTCCTTTTGTGAAATTGTTTTGTGATTTGTGCCATATTGATCACACTCTTAGTTTGTTAGGTTTTGGCGCGCACAACGTGTTTGATGAAAGTCGTGTGTGGTTTTGTTTTTGTATCATTTTTTGAGATACTCTTGTATACTCTTGTGATGGTTATGTACCTACACGAAATTCTGGTATTGATTTTTTTTCCTTTTCTTTGTTAGATGCTTTCATAGTAAAATGACAAAAACCTGGGCAATTAATATAGAGTTCTGAATGCTTTTGAGAGGGTTTTATTTCTCAGGTTGATGAATTTTCTCGTACATCAGTTCCTTCAATCTGGGCTATAGGAGATGTTAGTCCTAGACTGAACCCGACTCCAGTTGCTTTGATGGAGGGAGGGGCATTAGCCAAAACACTTTTTCTGAATGACCCAACAAAACTTGATTACAGGTATCCTAGCTAGCTTGTTAGCCAGCTGATAACACTTGGAGATGTTATTAATTCTAGAGGTGCTCGGAGATGTTATTAATTCTAGAGGTGCTCCATAATCTATGCAAGTAGAGTAGGCCCTGCATAAAAGGGTTTAGGATGAGCATTACGTAACAAGTATGATTACTTTCAAATTTAAGATTTATCATTCTATATCTCTTCATGTAGATTTTTCTCCTTTCTTGTTGTGATGGTTATGTACCAACACGAAATTCTGGAGTATTTTAGTTTACCTGCACGAACAAGGTATCTGGGTAGTAGTTTACCTACACCAAATAGATGGATTTTTTTTTTAAACCTATATAATTTTTGAGAAAATCTTGTATACTGATAACAGTTGACTCTATATATTGCTTTTGATAACCTGATAACAGGTTCTGTTGTACTTGATCCAATTTTTTTTTAGAATCAATTTTTAAGTTTTATACTTTTGTGTAGTGATTGTTAGTTGGAATCATGTGATTGAAACTTCATTATTTTAGTTTACCTACACTGATTGAAACTGGATATTTTAGTGTACCTACATGAAACTGGATATGTTAGTGTACCTACATGAAACTGGATATGGTAGGTAAATAAAGCATAACTAAATGATACTGTTCTTGTTCATGTGTTTAACAATTTGGTCAAATTGTTCAATCCATTAGGAATTCCAAGAAAAGGGTGATGATAACAATATCAGAGTATTCTTGCACAACCCCATTGTTAGAAGCTTTAGCAGGAGCGGACTACGTATTTTTCCCAATGAGGCATGAAAACCAATTTCATTTTATCTTGTTAGTATTACACAAGGCAGATGAACAATGGTTTCATTACGACCCCAGACATCTTGCGTCAAATTCATCAAATGATCCATGCTTTCTTAATGCGCAGAAACTAGTTAGTCACATTTACAGAGCATGTAGATATAATGTTTGCCATTATGATATTATGGCATTTTGATTTTTTAATGTTAACTGATGGATGGTCATTTTTGCAGCGAGATGCAGTTACATCTTTCCTACAGTTTAATAGTTGCATTGCACCTGTGGTATTAAGCAATGGTCATCGGATGAGACAGCCTGAAAAGGTTGGAGAAAAGGCAATCAAATCATCATTAACCAATGGTGAGAAACAAACGTTTCAATGGCTGAAAGCTACTGATCTTAACTATCCTTTATAGCGATCGACTAATTGCCCACAACAAATGAATGACTCGTAAGTAATGTGGTTAATTTCCTTTAAACTATAGATTTCAATTGGGCAAACTGGATTCGAAGTAGGTACAGAACAGGTGTGATCAAAACTGGATGAGGAAAAAAAAACTGATTCTTTTTGTATGCACCTGATCAAACTATTTTTTCTTTTTCTTTTTTTTGGTTTTCCAGCGTCAACTGTGGGGTCATTGTGATGTACTATATCTCAACTATCTCGAAGTGTCAGAACATGGCACCTTGTTTTACAGAGAACACAATGAAGGAATATCGTGCAAAAGTTATCAACAAATTTCTTCATGATGGAAAAAGTTGGAAAGATGAATGATATTTTGCAGATGAACAAGATTATCAATTATGATGTCATGACATTAAAACTCCCCAGGGGTTAGGACATGCATGTGTGTTGGCATTTGTTACATTTTTGGAATGCGATATCATGTTGGACAAAAATGTTGTTACGTTTTGTTTTAGTTTATGATTCAGAAGCTTTCTGACCAAGCATTGTAAGAATTATATGTTTTTTTGTGTGGATGAACAGTGTATCTACTAGCATGTCATTTTCCAGATGCAAATCATGTTGTTGAGGCACCAATGTTTCTTCAGACTAATTATTTAATCCAATTCTACTTTTTGCACCTACTTGGAATTTGCTGATATTGTACTTGTTGCAGGGGTCTTACCAAAAGTGTAGTTAAAAAAAGGGGGTTTACACGATTTGGAATCCATTTTTTATGGTGTTCCTGGTGGATGGCATTAGTTTTGTCTGTAAACTATTGTCAACCATAGGCGATAAAGGAGGAAGTTATCCTTCTTTTTGGAGTAGACGTTTTAAGCAGAGCAGGGTACTTACCATACATTACCCTTGAGATAACCGATTAGTAAGTTAACGTGGCTAGACGTCAATTTCTTATTAGTATGAATCAAACTTATTCAGACACAATTATATCTAATCACAAGGTTCTACTTAATAATCAAGCAACATAACATAATTTAACTGAAACCAATTGTTGTTTTTTAATGAATGAAAAACATATTCTTTCATAAATGTATTTTCTCATTGTCATTTGTCTTCACCGTGGTTTATTATAGAAGGTACTGGAATGCTTATTTGATTGACATGTTGGTTTCTTTCCACTCAGATTGAAGGTTATTTCCATCATATATAATTAATTGTCTTTGTGGCACTGTCCGTTTGACCAAACCCGGGTACACTATGAAGCATGGGAGAGACCTAAAAATGGGCAGGGTACCTGTAGGTACATAATCAGTATTTACCTACATGGTAGGCTGATGTTGATTTTTTGTAATGTCAGATAGGTCACAACTAACAATCACTATACAAAAGTATAAAATTTAAAAATTGATTCTAAAAAACACAGTCTGATGTAAAACAGAACCTGTTATCAGGTTATCAAATAAAGCAAAAATCAAACCAGGTTTAAAAACAGCAAAAATCAAACCCATCTATTTTCGTGTAGGTAAACTAATACCGAGATACCCAAGTTTGCTCTGGTTTTGCTGTAGTTCGCATGATGTAGGTCCATAACCAGGTTTTAAAAAACCAAAAATCAAACCCATCTTTTGCGTGTAGGTAAACTAATACCTAGATACCCAATTTTGCTCTGGTTTTGCTCTGGTTAGGACTAACAATGAACGGGGCCCCATGTACATAGAAGAGAAAGATGTTTTTTACCTGCTATTTGACGGCAGATCACTCACACTTGCTAGTCAGTGTCGAATGCTTTGGAATTTTCAAATGGAATTCCAATACCTGGAATTTCTTGAACTGCAACAGAAGAAACCCCTCAACCAAATTTCCACCTTTAGGAACCCTAACTAGAACACCAATCTCCAAACTAAAACCATAATCAAAATGTATGACTAAGAAAATTAACCCCATAATCAAAATGGACAATTAATTGCAGACACAAATTCTGGAGATGATCAATACAATAAATAAGGGGACCAAAACTTCGAACACCAGCCTCTTACACGTTCAATTGTAAATAAGGGTATTTTGGGAACTTAAAAATCATAATAAATCAAATATATAGCTTAATAAGGTAATTTGATGAGTTGGATCCTAGTCATGGGTTTTGGTTGATAAAAACAAGGTATTACTTATAGAAGCAAAAGTGAAGGGTTGTAGGTAAGTCAAATTAAATTTGAAGGGGGTAAGACAAATTTGAAGGGGGTATTTTTCTTTTTCTAATTCAAAACAGTATTTAACACAGAGGAAAAAGGTTACTGCTGCATTGAGAAAGGTAGCAAACTACAATATACTAAAATTGCCAAAGATAAACCTCTACATAAACAAAAATAAAAAATTGACCTCTAATTTGCAAACAAACCGACCCAAAGAGCAAATTGCTTTGTGTCCCCTGACAAGTCCTAGTAAAGTAGCAAAAAAACCTTCTTATAACGACCCGTTGCATGAAAGTCTATCTCAATAAAGTAGAGTACTACTGGAGTATTATTCACCTGTTTTGTGATCACTCCTGTGGTGGAAGGGCAAAGTTCCCCACTGCCTTGAAAACCATTGACTGGTCAGCAAGTCAGCTTTCTTTGGTGTATGAGTGTGCCACTGCTAGCAATGAAGATTCTAGCAGACTTATTCTAGAATAGATAACTTGCGCCCCAAGTTACTGATTTCCATAAACAAGCGATTGTGAATTTGGGTGAGGAATATCTCTCAAATAAGTTCTTTTCTTGCCTCAGACTAGTGATGACTTTAACAATTTATCTTAGTATAAAGAGGTTGTTCTGGCCAGAATAGTTGATGGAATTTAAGCTGTCTTAGGCAAAACTGCCTTTTACAAAACTATAAACATAAATATCCAAGCTAGAAAGATGAAAGGACAGCTGGAACTCCATTTCTGCCTGGATAGGAGGTTCTGATCCGGGCTGGACTGGAAATATCTGGGCTGGACTGGACTGGACTGTTAATAACTTCAGCTGCAGATCAATACCAAAGGTTAATTTTGGCAAAGCTTTAATACACTTCAAGCTTTTGTGAGGCATCTAAATGGGCAAAACTGCGGCTTCTTCAGTCTGTAAGGGCAGAAGTGGCTGTTCTCGAGAACTTCAGTGGGCTAGAGACTACACTGTAAAATTTGTTGAGGTTTTCATGTTTGGGAAAAGCTCAAGCTCTACATGTCTTGGTTTTTTGCTGAACCAAATTTGTAACGAGAGAAATCTCGTTTTCAATGACTTATTTTCTAAGTCTGAACTTTGAGAATTCTGATCTAAAGCTGGTTTTCACTTGGAATTCAAGTGAGCTTCTGATTGATTTTGAGTTGTTTATTTGATTGATGACTTGAGTGTTGGATTGATTGTGTCCTTGCCCTGTTCACTCCTTGTAGGTGTTGTCTGGAGTAGGGTAATTCTTTTAAATAATGGGCGGCAATTTTCTTTAAAAAGATCTTTCATTTTTAATTGTAAAGAAAGGGGGTTTTGATCAATTTCTGGTAGATAAGCTCTCAATAGTCGGTTCTTAAGATCACTTCCTATATTTTTCAAACTGTGATGGTTAGTTTGATCTTCCATTTGAACAACTCCCTGTCCTCCTGCTTATCTCCTTTTGAGAATACCTATATTACTGTTCGACCAATATATTGGAATTAGAACAATCTTCTTGGGGCTGCATGCTCATATTAAAAAAAGCAAGCATGCAATTGGATTTATTAGAATTGAGAACTTTATTAAATTCATCTACTCATGATAGAAATCTAGTAGCAATTGATTTGCCACACAAACAAAAAAGTAGCAATTGATATGGGAATTTCTTATTTTTCTAGGACTTACCTAATATATCAAAGGGAAATCTGATCAAGGCTTTTTTGCTCTTCTCACTCATCTATTTCACCCTCTTCCTTACATCACTATCATGCTCCATCACCTCCCTTATCCCTCTCTCTATCTCCTCTGCACTCACCACCACTTGGGTGTCCCTCCTATAATCCATCTTAATTGCCACTGCCAAACCTAACTCCCTCACCAATTCAAAGGCATTTAATTGCTGCTCCGCGTACACCACCCATGTGGCCATCGGCACCCCGAACCATAGGCTCTCAAGCAGTGGCAGTTCTAGCCTGTGGCAGGCTGAGCTCATGCCCAACCGAAATTTGTGTTAAAAAAATATTACCCATACTCTTCTCTCTCATCTCTCCTCTTTTTCCCAGCCCAAATTTTTGTTCAAAAAATATTACCTACACTCTCCTCTCTCCTTTTTTTTTATTCTTCTCCTTCTCTCCTCTCTATCTCTCTTTTTTCATTCTTTTCCTTCTCTCTTCTCTCCCTCTTTTTTTTTTCCGCTCTTTTCTTCTATCTTCTCTCCTCTATCTTTTCTTCTCCCCCTTTATTATTTCTTCCTTTTCCTTGTAATACCCCGAAAAAATCAAGGTGGATTTTTATATTATAGTGAAAATAATATTATGGTGGAGAATGATTATGGGTATTTTATCAAGTGATTTTGGATTGAGATTATTAAATTAAGTGTGTTTAATTTGAAGTTGGACAAACATTACCAAAATACCCCTATGTGTGAAAGATTACCAAAATACCCTTGTAGGTAACCAAAAAAACAAAAAAAACAAAACAAAATGAAACGTGGAGGGCATCAAACCACCCTCATCCCATTCTTCCCCTCTTGCCTCAAGCTTCCAAATTTGTAATTATGAAAGTGGTGAGTCACCTATTCTAAATTGATGACTCACCTAGCCTAAGATTCCTTAATTAATCATGAATGTATTCTCTTCCTCCTCATTCATTGTAGTATCACTCTAAATTGATGACTCACCTCTAAGAATCTTCAGTCATGAAATTATTCATATCCTCATCATTCATTGTATCATCCCTTTCTTCCTCATTCATGTTATAAAACTAAAGAGATTGTAGAGAGAATTGAAGTATAGAGACAGCATAGAAATCTAATATTTTCATTGAATGTTTCTTCTGTCTATTTACAAATGAGGAGGAAGCCTAATTTTATAGGAAAAGGTTATTGCCTTCCGTGGATGTGTGGTTGGCTCTCAAGGAATGATGGCAGACAAGCTTCATCATGGTGTTCTTCATTATTTCCAAATGTGTGGGCTCCATTCAAGACTTTACAACACTCCCCCTTGGAGACCACCATGCATGGAATATGCTTCATTAAAAACCTTGCCAGTAAAAACCCAGTGGGACAAAAAACTGGTCGTAGGGAAAAAGAGTGCATAACCTTGTGTAACATAAAATTTTGTGTATATTGACACGTGTGCGACACTGCCTCGTTAAAACCTTACCAGGAAAAACCCAGTGGGATAAAAACCTGGACGAAGGAAAAATAGTACAGGGTGTGAAGGTCTTTATTGACAACACGCTCCCCTTGATGCTTGGCAAAATATCCTTAAGCCATACTTTTGATCATCTTTCTGAAAATCATAGTTGACACTGCTTCTATGAGTCAATCTTGTAATATTGTTGGATGCTCCCCCTGAAGAATATCTCCCCCTGAAATCTTCATGATTGGCTTTTTCCAGTAAGCGACCATAGAAATTTCCAGAGTCCGCGTATCCCACAAAATCAGGGCTATTTGTAAGTTTACTTGAAAAGAATATGCCCGTATATGGTGTTATGCAGAGATAGCACCAAGTATGCCTCACATCATCCCAAAATGATGGTGATGGAGCTGAACTCTATATGGAAAATACAATGCCCGGTCTAATATACTTCCAGAAAATTATTTAAGTGCCAAACGGTTAACCCACATAAAAAAATGCTTCAATACTTTCTTAGTATAAGCAAGAATCTCGTTGGCATAATGCTCGATCTTCAGGTCGAGACAAATATTTCTTGAACTCTTTAGAAGCTTATGTGTTGCAAACACATTATAATCAATGCACTCACTGAGGCAATTTATGCACTTTAGTATTGAGTATAGATTTTGTGCTTTAGGCACATGTCCTTCAGAGACTTGCTTCATGCAATTTCAATCCTTTTAAGGATTTTGTTTAAAAGGGATTAAACTTTATGACACATTATATAGCTTTAACCCAGCTATCTATACATCTTTAGGGAATCGCTTCTTGCGATATGCTCTGTGCATTTAATAACCCTCAAAGATAATATGTTTGTCTCCATAAATGTGCAGTAAGGGGGCACAATTGAATTTGTAAATATGGAGAAACCCAACATTCCTTGTTTCTACCAGAAACATTGTGTCATACAAAGTGGGTATATTCTCTTTTATTCCGAACACCCAAGTATAACTTTAAGTATTAACATCTTTTGGGGTTCGTATTATGGGTTTGTTCTTTCACATTCATTCTCATCTGTAATGGAATTGCCTCATTCCATTTTGGCCAATGATATTGTCGACATTTAATAATTGAACGTGGTTCCAATCAACACAGCCCATTGATTATTTGAGTAGCTACTCCAAAACCAAAAATTGTCATTCATCAATTCATGATCCCACCATTCTCATGTGCATGCGCATGCATCAATTATAAGCATTTCTTTGCCTCTGGGTACCCAAGCCACTTCAGGGGGCTTTTATTGTCTCTTTCCAGACAGACATCTCTTATAAGATGAATTATGTGAGAATGTGGATCATAACTTCCAATGGAGCTTTATTTTACAATAGGGCGTGGATAATCTCCACTTAAGGAATTGGAACATTTAGAACCCATATATCTGTCATGCTGCAGGCATGTCACAGATTACATACATGTCAATTAATTTCTGGGACTTTAACCCATATAATTTGCTACGCATTAGGCGTGCACTGTATCAATATTGACATGTCAAAGGACTGTTCTTTCGGGACTTCAATCCACATCATTTGCTTCGCAACATGCGTGCATCATATTGATCACTGCTATACCCATGTTCTGTTCTCATGGGACTTTAATCTATGCAGTGTATTATCAATGTATCCAACTTGCAATCTGTAAAATTTGCATTAATAATTCATGGATACATATTAGAATAATACAAGCCATTCTTTTGGAATGGTCCTTTGCATGGCGTTCTCTCTGGAACGGCCTTATCTCCCCATTTGGTTACCTTTAAGGATGTAGTACCAAATATCAAAATAAGTGTATAAGCATAAAATAACACAAGTATTGCTTACATCCTTAGGTGGGAGAAACTTTTCTCAAGTATCATTCAAGCTCGTATCGGCCCAGCAAATATAATGTAGTGCTTGATGATCTAGTTATATCCTGCAAGAGCAAAAATCACAATTCTTCTCTCTGTTAAATACAAATAACCCTCGGAGTTAGGATCACTTCATTGATTCTTTCTTTAGATGTTCGTTCTAAAGAAAATAAAATCCCTCATGAACATAGAGTTATAAAAAGAAAGAAAATATGCAAAAATTGTGATATTAATTGCAGGATAAGGTAAGCAATCAAGGAAGGAAGCTGGTGGGAGCAGACAACAAACTCTCATTTCCCCCAGTCTACAAGAACTTCAGGAGATTAGAGCATGTGGTCGCTTGTACAGTTCCCTAATGTAGCGGAAACGTGATCAGGGATAGTCTCGCTTCCTAAATGGATGATCAGAGATAGTCTCACTTCTCAAGTACATCGAGTGCTCACTGATATGAAAAACAAGTGGATATCGCATCTCTAGATATGGAGAAAACTGTATGTCTTCTGCAAAGAAAATTTCGTTAGTAACATATTTATACACAAATAAGAGGAATAGGTAGAACCTGGTGAATTTCAAATTAACCATAAAAATTTGAGATGTTCTCGGGGTGCTTTTGAAAAAGTAGCTCTGTGAAATCCGCAAAGCAAGGTCCGCTTTGACGAAAATAATCCTTGAAAACGCCGAAAGTGCAGACAGACATTAATGGAGGCCGCGTGAAGTTTTGAAACCTGGGAAAGAAAAAGAGAATATGGGGATCCGAGATAGTATTGGGATCCTGGAAATCATGGCCATATTTCCGCCTATAGATATTGCCTCTGCAAGACCTGATTGGAGTAATTGCATTTCAACTCAACTTCTCCATTTTCTGAAATTTGAGCTTCTCTTAAAATTTTCCTTGAAACCTTCATAAGATGGCTTCCTCTTCTTCTCCCCCAAATTATTTCAATTTAAATTATGCTCCCACAACAACCCGTGACGCCAAAGTTTGGTGTCCATCCTTTGTATCCCAAAATCGTCATCTCACGGTTAATGATTCTGTGATGATGAATGATGCGACTGCTATCACAGTAGTTAGGAATTTCCGTATACCAATGGATGAAATGCTGTTAGCAGTGAGGTCTGATGAAGAGGCTATTGATGACTCAATGGCTTTTAGCATTCAGAGTGCTGCTTCTGTTTCCAACATGGCTAATCATTTGCGTGCTAGAGCAAACAAGGTTCAAGAGTTGACAACTGAAAATTCATCTCTTCAGAGAATGCTTCATGAGTCTCAACAGGAGGTTGAGAAACTTGAAGAAGAAAATAATGCCTTCTTGAAACCGGTGCGTTCGTACTCCGTTGATACGCTGAGAAGGCTAGACATGATGCAGGTCTCCAATGAAAAGATTCTGGGAGACCATGAAAGGCTCATGGCTAAGCTTAAGAGGCGCCGTCCTCTTCCTTCAGAGACTTCTAGAACATAATGTAATCTTATAGATTTTACAGAGCCTGCACCTTCATTGTAGGTGGAAAAAATCTATCTGTTGTATGCCTTCTTTCATGTTTATAATAATTGCGCAAATTCTTAAAACTTGCACCTGTGGTTTTTACGTCTTTTCAAAATGGTGGTTTGAAACCTTGTGCCTTATAGGTTCAAATAACCACATCAAATCTCTCAAATTACATATTTCAATGCATGTGAGTTCGGAACTTCTAGCCTTAGCTAAACACGACCTCAGAATTTATTTGCCTTTTTCAAATAGGTATGAAATATGAATTGAGTAAAAGCCATGATAATATCGCAATATAGTAGTGAAGAGCATTAACTACTATATACCCACAACTTCAAGTTCAGGATCTCTCATATATTTGGATCCATGGGCTTCCGGCCTAGATACAACAAAATATGTGGGGAGCCTCAATTCATCATTTGAGGTTTATCTTGATATTATCCTTTTCACGGAGTATTCTTAACAACCGGAATTCACAAAATGTATTTCTTCCTTGAGGTGTCGATTATAACAGAATCGAACTTTATTAAATTCATCATTCTCTTATGCCAAAGAAATATGTGGCGTACCACAATTTGCAATAATACCTCAAGGGTTGTCCATTTGATCGTTGGAACTTCAAGTTCTCAACACTGTTAGATTTTGAACTTCATGCCAAAATCTCATATACTCATGGTATGGACATTCAATCCCCTTAGATTTTGAACTTGGGGCCAAAATCACATATTCTCATGGTATGAAAATTTTTACAATTTTCCGTACATATTTCGGGACTTCAAGCCCTTACATAATTGTCCATGTTGTGAGGAACTTGTGGCATCTCATTTAATTGCTCATCCATGAGCTTAAGGGACTGCAGGTTCCCTTTTGTATATAGTGACAGTTTACCCAAAGTGGTTAATATTTATGTATACGTCACTATTCATATATCCGGTACTATTCATCAAGTCATGAATACGTATCTATTCATGTGTACAGTACATTTGCCAGTATAGTTATTATCCATGTGTACGGCACTATTAACCAATACGGTGCTGTTACATCATTAAGGAACCCCAGGTCCTTATTTACATGTCAAGGATCAAGGACCCTCAAGTCCGATCACATGTTTACAAATATAGTACCAGAGAGACTGCCAGCTCTCATATCAATATCATCATCAAGGATCTTCAAGTCCTGATGTAGTTGTATGATGAGGATTAAGGAACTTCTAGTCCTGATATGTATACTATAAAAATTCATCATACCGCATAACTAGTCCATAAAATAAATTGCTTGTATGGACGATAAACCCGCACCATACTTTAAATAAAAGTAAATGTGTGGTAAAGTAAATTCATAAAGTATGAGGGTTAATTCCACATCATACTTTAAGTAAAAGTAAATGTGCGATAAAGTAAATTGCTTGATATATGGACGTTAATTCCGCACCATACTTTAAATAATAAAGTAAAAGTGCGATAAATTAAATGTGCTTGTATGGGCACTAATTCTACTCCATACTTTTAAATAAAAGTAAAGGTAGTTGTGTGGACGATAAACCTGCGCCACACTTTTTAAAATAAATACTGTTGTATGGATAATAAACCTACACCATACGGCAAATAATTGTGTCGTATGTGTAATAAACCTACACCATACAGTAAATAAATTGTATGTGTAATGAACCTACACCATACAATAAATAAATTAAATGTGGGGATAAAACCACCACTAAAAGTATAGTACGTGAAACCGTCCATTTTTATTAGTGGTTAGTAATAGGAAAGCAAATAAGTATAATATATTATATTACCATCAATATTCTATAAATATAACTTGAGTATATACATATGCCGTGTAGGTCTATATATATAACTTGAGTATATTGCCATTTATATATATAATATGTTATATCAAAACCAAAAAGTTAACGATGCTTTAATATAATATAATATATAGAGCAACCATATATCAAAATGAACCATGGCGGACAATGAATCATTGCACATGTGCATGTCTTCAACTTTGTTGCTTTCACTCCTGCCATTAGCACTCAAACTGTTTGTATAGTCAGCATATATAGAAAGTAGCATTGAATAATGTAAAGTATTGATAAAAGAAGGAGATGAAAAAAAACTGTGACCTTATCACGTTTTGGTGGATTTGCTCGTATATCTCTCTAGCAGACCACAGCTCCTCCAATACTTTTCTTCCTTACATCAACACAATGGTTAGTAGTATAAATAATAGTGCAGCATAAAAATTATACCTGAGAGCCTTTCGTGCTGATAACATGTTGTAAAATAACTGGAATATGTGCGAATATTGAGCTGCACGTAAAGTAGATGAGACACAGCATTTAACGAGGTTCGGCTATGCCTACGTTCTCGGAGAGCAGCAACAATAACTTTTCCACTACGTAAAATAATAGGGCTACAACTTTAGTGTTTACAATATATGTGGCTCACTGATTTTTCTCTCTTGGAAAATTTCTCTTTGCTCTCATTTTGTCTCTCCGCTCACTCACCCTCTGTCTTCCTTCTCTTATTTCTATCTCAGCCCACTCCTCTACTGATGGAGGTATCTATTTATAGGCCAAAAACATTGGCTGTTCATTCACATATTTTCATCTTCATTATTCTTCTTTTGTTCTTCAAAAATTAAAAAATTCGTCACTTCCTTGGAGCAGCTGAGAACTCAAATTTAGAGAGCTCAAATGAGAAAACTTCCTTCATAAAAGTTGTTCATTTACGCGATTCCTATAAAATACTCCATTTTCACCTCAATCCGATTAGTATTGACCCCGAAAACTTGGTATGATCACAGTATGTTTACCATTTTCGGATTTCACAGTAGTATTCTCGGTTTCAGAATATTTCTATGATTTCTTGTACTCAAATGACTTTGGTTCCTTCATCAAAGTTGTTCGAAATTCTGTCTATAGCCACCTTGGGAAAATTTAGAATGGAACTTGTTCATTGATTATATTGAATTTCTTGTTATAGATGTGTACTTTCTCTCAAATGGTTTGTTACTTGTCATTCAATTGATAAAATTAGCCATTATCATCTCAAGTAAATGATTCTTTGAAGGTATAAAGCTCATTTTCTTATTGTCTCTTTGAGTACTAGTTGTAAATCAAGTATTGGTTAGATTGCCTCAATGACATATATTTCTTTCAAAGTGCGTTTCTGTGAAGTTCTAGATTATTTCAATGACATTTTGTAACAATTTCATTCTAGGATTTTGTTATATCAAAATTGATATCTCAAGGTGTGAAGAAATAAACCTCAGTATTTTTCATTATCATGGGTACATATTATATACAATCTGACAGAGATACAAATGGTAAGAGAATAAGGAATTATAGCCAATTACAAGTAATTAGAGATTACAATAAATTGCAGATATTTATCTCAATCAAGGCAATGAAGATGGAGATTGGCTGGAGCGACTTATGGAAAGTTGACCGGACTGAATTGATTCACTAATACCCCCTCGCAAACCGAACGGGCAAGGCTGGACAAGGTTTGATAGGAGAAGTTGGTGGCGTGGTTTATGAAGTGCTTTGGTAAGGAGGTCAGCTAGCTGATCAATAGAAGGAATAAAACGGTAATCAAGCTCGATGTGGCGGGTGCGAGCGTGAAAAACAGGGTTGGCAGCCAAGTAAGTGGCAGAGAGATTGTCACAATGAAGAAAGACTGGAAAGGTAAGTTGAACACCAAGTTCGACCAAAAGGTAGGATAGCCAAGTAGTTTCGACACAAGCATGAGCTAAGGAGCGGTATTCTGATTCCATGCTTGAGCGAGAGATAGTAGGTTGCTTTTTGGAACACCAAGAGATCAAGTTGGTGCCCAAGTAGATCAAATAGCCAGTGGTGGAGCGACGAGAGTCTGAGCACCTAGCCTAATCTACATCGGAGTGTGCACAAATACGTGTGGGTTGTGATTGTGGACGAAGAGTTAAGCCAAAATCAAGGGTCCCTTTGATGTAGCGCATGATTCGCTTTACAGCGATCATATGAGAAGAACGAGGTGCGCTCATGTATTGCGCAATGGAGTTGACCGCGAATGCCAAGTCGGGTCTAGTGATGGTAAGGTATTGGAGATAGCCCACGACCTCTCTGTATGAAGTAGGTGAAGATAACAAGTCACCCTCAGTCGCTAAGAGAGAAGATTTGGCAGCAAGGGGCGTAGAGGTCGGTTTACAGTCAAGCATGTGATGACGTTGAAGAAGGTCATAAGCATACTTAACCTGAGATAGGTGAAGACTGCCATTGGAGTAAGTGACCCAGAGGCCCAAAAAATAACTGAGGGGCCCAAGATCTTTGATGTCAAATTCACTGCCTAAAGTAGAAATAAATTCTTGGATAGCAATAGGAATATTTGATGATGGCCATGGTGATAAACAAATAAAGAAGCATCCGCTTGACTTTGGGTGAACCCAGAAGATATATAGCTTCAAAAGACTCAACCTCACAAAAATGGTGAAGACAAAATTATAAGCCTTTGTTGGAATTTCATTTCCCCCTTGTTAATTATTATAAAAAAGACAGAAGTTTACATACGCAAATTTATTGTATTCTGGTTAAATCCACTAGAACTTTTTATCCCTAAATAGTCTTTTAAAATCTCAATTGAATACACCTCCAAAATAGAAGATTATCAAAAATTGATTTTGGTCCAACTAGTCGTAGTAGAATTGAATATGTCAATGATATATGCACATAATTTGTCAGTTTTCTCAATCATAACAATTAAGAAGGCAAATCATTTTATTTTATTTGTTAATTATATATATATATATAATATTTCATATTTCCCCTGTTATTATACTAAGTTTTATAAAACTTGTTTAAAAAAGCCAAACATTTAAATGATCTTGAGCTTTGCTAAACCACCCCACAAGGCTTTCTTGCTATTGTTTGTCACTCATTTTTTTCACCCTATCTCTTATATCATTGTTGTTGACTTGTGTTGAATTCCGTGGTGAACTAGGACCTTGATTGGGCCAAGATCGAATATGAATAAAGTTGAATTTGCATGGATGGGCTGCCTTCTTTGGCCCAGGTGTTTTGCACAACTTAGAAAGCAAGTTATCAAAGAGGCATTGGTGTAGTACCAGCCAATTCCTCTCTGATGCCTAAGTTAGAGGGAGAACAAATGGTGTTTAAGAGAGTAAATGAGTAGAGTTTCTGGACATGAAGGAGTTAACATATTTGTCTAAATGTAGGTGAATGGTATTTATAGCAGATGAAGGGGAACACATCTCCATAAATCAAGCTTAGGAAGATCTTCAGCCACCCTCCCTACTAGGGTAAGGGGGTGGTTGTAGGCACTTACTATGTTGATTATTAGGGCACCAGCCATTGGACGACACATGGCACATAATAGGAGTGTATTGAATGACTTTTACGTAAAGCAACCACGGTTCTAAATTTTAATTGGAATTTACTTTACTTTGCTTATAACTTTGTTAAGAAGAAAACCGATGAGACAATCAATTTTAATCGAAGTTGTTGTTCATGAATCATGGCAGGGTTACTTGAACTTCACCTATTTTAACATTGTATTATAAGAAGTATATAGCTTCAAAAAGACTCAACCTCATAAAAATGGTGAAGACAAAATTATAAGCCTTTGTTGGAATTTCATTGCCCCCTTGTTATTATAAAAAGGATTGAAGTTTACATACGCGAATTTATTGTATAGCCATTAGTGTTCCTAATTCACGTGTTATATCATATGACTACAAATGATTTTAAGCTTTGATGAATCAAATGTTAAATCTGATCAATAAAACGACCCAATGAAGAGTATGAGGATCCACCATTCATCAGGGATTTTTTGCTCTTTTCACTCATTTCCTTCACCCTCTTACTTATAACACTACCATGCTCCATCACTTGTCTTATTCCTCTCTGTATGTCTTGTGCACTCACAACCACCTCACTGTCCTTCCTATAATCCATCTTGATCTCCACAGCCAATCCCAATTCTTTTATCAGCTGAAAGGCATTTGTTTGTTGTTCTGCATACATTGGCCACGTGGCCACCGGGACACCGTACCACAAGCTCTCCAACATGGAATTCCATCCACAATGGGATACGAACCCTCCGATTGACGAGTGGGCCAAAATGTCCACTTGTGGGGCCCACCCTATGACCTTCCCAATCTTAGCCGTTCGATCAAGAAACCCTTCGGGTAAGACTCCACTAGGGTCCGCATAATCGCTTGGCATAGCCATCTTCCCTTTCGGTGGGGGCTGGCGTAGGGACCACAAGAATCGGAGCCCGGTGTGCTCTAGCGCACATGCTATCTCTTTCACTTGGGCCTCACCGAAGCTTCCCATGCTCCCAAAGCAGAGAAAAACTACGGATGACGGTGGTTGATCATCAAGCCAACTCAAGATATCCCAACCCTTATCATCATCGCTACTCTTGAGATTCAATAAGGGTCCCACAGGGTACACTGGTGGGTTTTTACCATAAGAAATAGAATGAAGGGCATGCGATTCCAGCTCCCAGAATGTATTTACCAAAATACCCTTGGTTTCTCTAAACCTCCTGGCATAGTTGAGGAATGATTCAGCGCTCTCCTTGTCCAGTAGCTTACCAGGCAAGACGCTAGCAGGCAGAGGATTGACAAAACTCGGGACGACCAAGTCAGAATCCGAGTGCATAAACTCAGCCACATCCTTGCCATGCTCGTCCCGAAGCGTCTGGAGGTGAAGAACACGTAAGAAGGTACCCCAAACTCATTGGCCACGTCAATCATAGTGGTGCAGAACATGTCAACCACGAACCCGGAGAGCCGGGGCTTTGAGGAGCCTGACTGATTTGACTCAACGAGTTTAGCGACGGCATCTCTGACTTGGGTTTTCTGATTTTCGACGAAGAATTTGAAGCAAGAGAGATCTGTTGTTTCGGGGAGGTTGACGAAGTTGATGCGTGGTGAGATTGAAGAGTCCGTGTTTGTGAAGAGTTTGTCAAAGGGTCGTTTCATGATGAGAAGTGTGATGAAGAGACGGTCATCATGAGAAACTAAGAGCTTTGCTATCTCAATTGTGGACACAACATGGCCAATGCCCGCGCCTGGGATGAACACAAGTTCTGCTGGTCTCTTCATTTGTGGAGATGAAGAAAGAAGATGACAATGAAAAGCTCAGCTGATAAACTTGCTTATATATATCTGGTTAATCAATTGATTTGATGTCATGCCTTTGCTGGCATTTTTGCGATGAATTGCATAAAGTCTAACGTTTTATTTTATACAAATCTTGTGAGTTGAAAAAATTGATATTATAATGGGCGGTGATTTTTCCACTTCCCTTTTGTTCACTTATACTTCTTTTGTTTTTTTAATAATTTTTACTATAACAAAAAAGGGAGTGTGAGTGGACAAAAGAGTAGTGATAACATAACATTTCTAACAAATGGAATGTAAATGGATAAAAGAAGAGTGAGAAAAGCAGCTCCCATTATAATTTGCAATGAATTTATTTATTTATTATATTTTTTATATGTTTAGTCAAGATTGTCTTTTATATTAATCTTGTGACTTCGAAAATTTGATAAACTTATTTACTTGGAAACCAAGCCAAAACAAAAGTTATCATAATTGGTTTTGGTCTGACAAATCGTCGTGGACTTGGCACTAAAGAGTGGGCATGCCCTCAAATAATTGACCACACAACTTCACAAGACTTATCAACAAAGGATGAGGTCAGAATTTAATGAGTAAAAACATGTTAGGAATTGTGGACCAAACACACAACTTCACTACACTTTGCATAAACGTTTACCATATTTTACGATTGATTCTCCTGTACATTCTTTGGAATCTTGGTCAAACTTTTATATTTTGTTTTATAGTGGAAAGTTGAATGCGCATTGAATACGTAAATGGGACCAATCCTTATTTGTAAAACAAATGGAGAAAAAATAACTGCTCATCAAATCTCCTCTGAAAATTAACAACTGTGGTTTCAATGCATCATCTTGAGCTTTAACGAATCTAAACTTAAATCTGGTCAAGAAAACGTCCCAAGGAAGAATATGAAGAACCACCATCCGTCAAAGCCTTCTTGCTCTTTTCACTAATTTCCTTCACCCTCGCTCTTATATCACTGTCCTTCTCCATCACTCGCCTTATCCCTCTCTCTATCTCCTCTGAACTCACCACTTCAATGTCCTGCTTATAATCCATCTTAATTTCCACACCCAATCCCAACTCCTTCACCAGCCCAAACGCATTTAGTTGTTGTTCTGCGTACAATGGCCACGTGGCAATCGGCACACCACACCATAGGCTCTCCAGCGTAGAATTCCACCCACAATGGGACACAAACCCTCCCACCGCCGGGTGGGCCAAAATGGTCACCTGTGGAGCCCATCCTATGACCTTCCCTATCCCAGCCGTCCGATCAAGAAACCCTTCAGGCAAGACTAACTTGACATCAGCATAATCGCTCGGCATCCCCATCTTGCCCTCTGGCTCGGGCTGCCGTAGGGACCACAAGAACCGCTGCCCGCTTTGCTCCAGCGCACACGCTATCTCCTTCACCTGCGCCTCATCAAAGCTTCCCATGCTCCCAAAGCACAGGAACACCACTGAGGAAGGAGGCTGATCATCAAGCCACTCCAAGATATCAGACTTCTGAATGGACTGGTTCGAGCCAACGTGGCCATCATCACTCTTCATATTCAACAGGGGCCCCACAGGGTACACCAATGGGAATTTACCATCAGAAAGAGAACGAAGAGCATGTGGTTCCAGCTCCCTGAAAGTGTTTATCAAAATACCCTTGGTTTGTCTAAACCTCCCTGCAAAATCGATGAAGGTTGTGGCGCCTTCCTTCGTTCGCGTCACTCCTGGCCAGACTCCAGGAGGCACGGGGTTGATGAAACTCGGGACGATCAACTCAGAATCCCACCCAGTTATCTCAGCAACGTCCTTCCCCTGCTCATCATGAAGTGACTGGAGGTGGAACCAGAACCCTAGACTCGCTGCGCTGGAGGTGAAGAAGAGGTATGAAGGAATCTGGAATTCGTCTGCCACGTTGATCATGGGGGTGCAGAACATGTCTATGACAAACCCGGCAAGCTCGGCCTGAGTGGACTCAGCGAGTAACTTTGTGACGGCGTCTTTGACGTGGGTTTTGTGGCCTTGGACGAATGTTTTGATGAAGGAGGGGAAGGCAAGGCCCTGTGTGTCGATGTGGGACTCCGGGAGGTTGACGAAGCTGATGCGGTGTGAGATTGAAGGGTCTGTATTGGTGAAGAGCTTGTCGAAGGGGAGCTTCATGATGAGAATGGTGATGAAGAGCTGGTGATCTCGAGCAACGAGTTGTTTCGCGATCTCGACCGTTGACACGATGTGGCCAACGCCCGGGGCTGGGATGAACACAAGTTGTGCTGGTCTCTTCATTATTTGATTAATTTTGGGAGATGAAGAAATAATAAATATTTGATGAAAAACTCAGCTCATGAAACATCTTCATATACATCATGTGCATGTTCACGGTGATGTTTCTAACATTGTTTTTGATTACTTGTTTTCATTTTACCAGGTGACGTCATGCCTTTGGTGGCATTTGTTTAGTCAAGATTGTCTTTTATATTAATCTTGTCACTTTGAAAATTTGATAAACTTATTTACTTGGAAACCAAGCCAAAACAAAAGTTATCATAATTGGTTTTGGTCTGACAAGTCGTCGTGGACTTGGCAGTAAAGAGTGGGCATGCCCTCAAATAATTGACCACACAACTTCACAGACTTATCAACAAAGGATGGGGTCAGAATTTAATGAGTATACTCAAATTGCCGAAGATAAACCTCTACATAAACGAAAATAAAAAATTGACCTCTAATTTGCAAAGAAACCAACCCAAAGAGCAAATTGCTTTGTGTCCCCTGACAAGTCCTAGTAAAGTAGCGAAAAAACCTTTCTTATAAAAAATCGAGAACTTTATTAAATTCATCTACTCATGATAGAAATCTAGTAGCAATTGATGTGCCACACAAACAAAAAAGTAGCAATTGATATTGGAATTTCTTATTTTTCTAGGACTTACCTAATATATCAAAGGAAAATCTGATCAAGGCTTTTTTGCTCTTCTCACTCATCTCTTTCACCCTCTTCCTTACATCACTATCATGCTCCATCACCTCCCTTATCCCTCTCTGTATCTCCTCTGCAATCACCACCACTTGGGTGTCCCTCCTATAATCCATCTTAATTGCCACTGCCAAACCCAACTCCCTCACCAATTCAAAGGCATTTAATTGCTGCTCTGCGTACACCGGCCACGTGGCCATGGGCACCCTGAACCATAGGCTCTTAAGCAGTGGCGGTTCTAGCCTATGGCAGGCTGAGCTCATGCCCAGCCGAAATTTGTGTTAAAAAAATATTACCCACACTCTTCTCTCTCATCTCTCCTCTTTTGCCTAGCCCAAATTTTTGTTAAAAAAATATTACCTACACTCTCCTCTCTCCTCTATCCTTTTTTTGTTTTGGTTTTCCTTCTCTCCTCTCTATCTCTCTTTTTTCGTTCTTTTCCTTCTCTCATCTCTCATCTCTCTTTTTTTTTCTTTTTTTTTTCTGCTCTTTTTCTTCTATCTTCTCTTCCCTTTCTTATTTCTTCCTTTTCCTTCTCTCTATTTGTTAGAAAAATATTACCTACATTACTTATGATTATTAATTTTTTTGTCTCACACAAAGATAGTTATTTCAGAAATTACGGAACATGATTGATAGGGCTATGGAGCTCGATGTGGAAAGCCAAAAACGGATGTCATAATAGACGTTTATAAAAGGAAAAAAGGGGAGAAATGAGGTCACAACTAGTTATTAAATAATAATAAATAAATAAATAAATAAATAAACCTAGCTCCGCCTATTTTCTTCCTTCCCATTTCTCTCGATATAAACCTGGCTTTTTAAAAAAAAAAAAAAAAAATTAATGTAGTCCCCTATTTTATCTTTCTTTTTAATGTGAAATAATTTTTTTTTAAAAATTTTGGTTTTTATTTTAGTTTTTGTATTTGTAGATATAAATGCATTTGAGGATAAAGCTTATTACATCTCTACTCACTATGTAATCTTTTTATGTTTATTAATAAAATTCACTCGTTTCGTTAAATTTATTATATAAGTTTTGCCCGGTCGGCTTTCGAATCCTGGAACCATCACTGCTCTCAAGCGTGGAATTCCACCCGCAGTGGGATAGGAACCCTCATGATGAGGACGGTGATGAAAAGTTGGACATGGCTTGCAACAAGGAGCTTCGACATCTGGAAGGCGGATGGGATGACGACTAGCTCTGAAGCTTTCTCCATATGGAATAAGAGAGGTAGGTTTTAGATCTTTTGATGGAAATGAACTCATTTCCATGTGTTCAATATATGTGGGAAAATTCAACAGTGCACATGGCGCATCCATGCACCAATAGATATTGACCGTTAGATTTAAGCAAAATAACAAGGATAGATCTACACCATTCAATGAGATAACTTGAAAACCTTCTCAGCAGGTTGAAGGAAAATCCCTAATCCGTAAAAAACTGAGCCCTCTCTTTCACTTCCTTCATCTTCTTCTAGCATCTAGCAACAAGCAACCATTGACGAGGACGATGATGGCGAGCTTCACTTGCTCTTTACCGCCTCTCTCCTCTCTCCTTCGCTAGCTAGCCCTTTGAAAATTTCTCCCTTTTGCCTCTTTTTCTTGTCTCTGGTTCATTCTGCTTCTCTCATACCCAAACCCCTAAACCCCCAACATAAAACCCTAACCCTAGACACCTAAATCCCTTTCCAAAACTGAAATTCATTAGAAAAGGTAAGATTTTTTCAATTTCATCAATTTTTCTGTCATATGTGGCTGCAATTTATGGGTCATTGAAGGTTTTAATGTTAGATATAGTGCCTATTTGTGTTAGAAATGAGTTTTTTTGGGTGGGTGATGGAGATTGAAACTAATTTTTATTCAATGTTTTGCAGACCTGTAATGGCAAGATCATGGCGCATGCTCTACTGTATCTCGTTCTTGGTGTGTATTCTTTACATGGTTTTATTTGTCAAAAATTATAGTGTTGTTGAGTTCATATATCTTGACAATTATTAGCTTGATGACTATCTTTATTTTTCTTTCAAAAGATTAATGTGAATTCTTTTCTTGTGTTAGCTTTCATTTCATATTTTAGAGTTTTTATCACTTTTCAATCTTTTCTTTTTATAAGATTACATTTTCCCTTTGTATAGTTCATATATCTTGACAATTATTAGCTTGATGACTATCTTTATTTTTTTCTTTCAAAAGATTAATGTGAATTCTTTTCTTGCGTTAGCTTTCATTTCATATTTTAGAGTTTTTATCACTTTTCAATCTTTTCTTTTTATAAGATTACATTTTCCTTTGTATAATAAAGTAATTAGTGTTTTTAACACGTAAAAAATTTAGCCATGTTGTTTAGTGCATGAGAAGCTATGTAATTGTTGAAGTTGCCATTATGGTTTTTGTTGTAAAAATTTCAAGGTTAAGGCAATTCAATTTTAGTTCTGTGTTTATGACTTTTATTGTATATTAGTTTCATAGTTGGTCATTTCAAATTAATATTCTTTCAATAGTTAATAGCCACATTTGTATGAAAACTTGATCATATTTGCACTGTAGTCTCTTAGGAAAATGGAAAGAGAAAAAAAAGAAAAACGAAGGCAAGTCTTAAAGGAGAAAAAATGATTAGAAAGAGATTCAAATTTTCTGTTGTAAGTCCAGTTTAATGGCCTTGTTGAAATTATATAAAGACAATATCTAGTTTGAGGTTTCTTGTTTGTGTCCGAATCCAACAAAGTTGTAATTCCTTTCATTGCGAAATAAGGAAGTTAGTATGGGTTTTCATCACAATTTGACCACTTCCCGATCGAATTGGACTTTGAGTCAAGGTATAAACTTGCTCCCCTTGTTGTGCTTGTTGATACATATGGATTCTATGATTAAGTTTTTTTTTACAGATGCTAATGCAATTACCAAAATCCTGTTTGGCAATTGTCTTCGATACAATTACATGTATTTGTATTTTGTATTTTGTTCCACGTGCAGTGCATTCCATTGATGCAATTAGATGTCACATATTCAATTACCTGCTTCATATCTAACCAATTGGATATTTGTAAATCCAATTGAGTTCCAAGTTTGCATAATATGCATCATTTTGTTTTTATGTTCCATTAATCCAGCTGTGTGCTAAGTAAATCCTTTGCCATTTGATTGATTGTTGAGAATATAGTTTTTATTCAATCAATCAATCAATTATTTTTTTTTTTTTTTTTTTTTTTTTTTTTTTTTTTTTTTGTGAATTTCAATTGATGATTTGACATGGTTCAATTACCTACTTCCTGTCCTGTTAATTGAATTTTTGTGAACCCAATTGCACTTCAATTACCTTGTGTCCAACAATGTTTGTTATTTACTTGTCATTAAGTTATTAACACTTGGAATGAAAGTAAAAGTTAATTGATTTGCTAAATTCTATTGTTTTTTTTACTTTTACATACTTAATCATGGAAGAGAAGAAAAATTAAATAACAGTGGTTGTTTGGCAATTACATATTCAATTTTTTTTTTAAAGAAAGAACATAATGGCAATTACATAGTGCATGTTTGTCAATTGCCAACATGACGTGGCTGTGCTGTAGCAAAATAAAGGAATTTTGTATGAGCTCGGTGACATAAGGCATCGGCTAAATTGAAGATGAGAGTGATGTGGGAAAGTCCCCCTTTTTTTTTTTTTTTTTTTTTTTTTTTTTTTTTTTATAGTTCAGTTTTTATTTTTATTTTTATTGTTATTTAGGTTTCAATCTTTATGTTATTGGCAGCTTTTTTTGAATTTTGAGAATGGGAATACATTATGTGATTTTGTCAATGCAATTGACAGACAAGTAGTGTCATTTGCATCCTAGTCTTCGTAATTGACAAACAAAGCAATCCCATTTACATTCCAATCGCGTAATTACAAGCTATAATTGATTGACATAAATAAAGTTACAAAACATTATATTTCTCACATGTTAAGCTTTTTTTCTACTTAAAACTTTTTCTTTATGCTAAATCATGTCTTACTTTTCAATAATGAAGGAATATGCACAAATGATTTTCAAATTTGAGAATGTCCATACAGTATGTGATTTGTAAATTCAATTGACAAACAGATAGTGTCATTTGCAATCGTGTCTTGCAATTGACAAACAAAAGAGTCTCATTTATAGTCCAATTGCGCAATTACAAGCTATAATGGACATACATAAATAAAGTTACAAAGTATTATAGTTATCACATGTTAAGCTTTTTTTCTTCTTAAAACTAATTTTTTTGTTAAAATTATTTGGATTTATATAAAGATACCCAAGTTTTATTGTTTTGAATATGGGTATTTTGTAGCAAAATAAGGAAATTTATACGAGATTGCAAGTTGGCGTGACGGATGTTGAGACATTTGAGTGCAAGCTAGCGTGATGGCTTTTCCAAGTGGCTTTATGAGTTTAATAAGGACTTGTTGTCCAAGTCCAAATAGAAAATATTAGTTTAATCATTTACGAACTTTTATAACATTTGAATTGTACCATACATTTGGTCAAGTTATAATATTTCAATTCTACCATACATTTGGACAAGTTTATTTTCCCTAAAAAAATATTTGAATTAATTATGGGTAAAACAAATACAAGTTATAACAAATAGAAAGTATTAGGTCATACGGATCGACATAAATAAGTAACAAATAGAAAATATTAGTTTAATCATTTACGAACTTTTATTTTAAGTAATTACTTATAGTTAGTATTATCTAGGGGTGGCATTTTAGACCCAAAAACCGCAAAAACCAACCGATATTATACCGCATTGGAACCACAATACCCGGAAATCTTATAATCTACGAGAAAACTTGTAAACTTTCTACTTTTATACTTGTTTTTCTTGACTTTTAATCCTAACAATGTACTATAAAATCCATAGCCATGTTAAGAAAAGAATAAAAATTTATAATACTTCTAGGATGTCAACGAAAGTACAACCATGTAACATAGAGTTCAACAATTCATATAGTTCTTATTTTAGAAATTGAGTTTACACATGCAATTGGATATGCAGTAAGGTATACAATTGAATTGTTCTTTTCAACCATTTACATAAACAAAACTCGAAGTGAAAAAATTTGATGGATAAAGACTTTGAAGCTCTCAAATAAATGTTGATGTGCATTCACCAATTCTATGAAACAAAAGAAACAAAAATTAAAACTACCAACCTCAATTGATTTTTAAAAACTAAGCATAAGATATGGAGGATTTAACCACAACTAGCCATCATAATTCATAAAATAAAACCAACAACTCATTATGAAATTGAGTTAGTATTATCAATATTTATGACGATTTGAGTAATTGACAAACAGGGACTGTGCAAATGGCAGAGGTCATTTGGTAATTGCCAAATAGGGAGTGCGTAATTGACAACCAAGGAGCATCCCATTGCATAGCAATATGCAATTTAATTTTTTACTAAAATAAGGACCCATTTTACATCCCAAAGGTCCACCATTACCAATTCCTTGTAATGTGGATTCATATCCTTGTAAAAGGTTGATTTACAACATTATGGATTTGGTGAACCCTAACGTTGTAATCCATGAGCAAAACTTTGTAAATTGTTGCCAAAAACTTGTAAGTTACGAGTTTTGGGATTCTTTTTACAACGTTTTGGTACCCTCGTATCCCAAAATTATAAAATCGGCCCTTAATCTTGTAAACCCTCATTTTACTAGAATAAGGACCCCAATTTACATCCTCATGGTCCGGACTTACCTATTCTTTGTAATTTGGATCCATATCCTTGTAAAATAAGGTTTTATAACGTTAAGGATTATGATAACCCTAATGTTATAATCATGGTGCAAAAACTTGTCAATCATTACCTAAATCGTGTAACCTACATGTTTATGGATCCTCTTTACAACGTTATGGTACCCTTGTATCCCAAAATTGTAAAATCGGCCCTTAATCTTGTAAACCCTCATTTTACTAGAATAAGGACCTAATTTACATCCTCATGTTATGCACTTACCAATTCCTTGTAATGTGGATCCATATCCTTGTAAAATAAGGATTTACAACATTAAGGATTATGAGAACCCTAACGTTGTAATTGTAGTGCAAAAACTTGTAAATCACTACCTAAATAGTGTAACATACATGTTTATGGATCCATTTTACAACTTTTTAGTACCCTAGTATCCTAAAATTGTAAAATCGGCCTTTAATCTTGCAAACCCTCATTTTACTATAATAAGGACCCTAATTTAGTTTCTCATGGTCCGAACTTACCTATAATAAGGACCTCATAATTCTCACCATAAAAAATAGGCATTAGATTCTGGATATTCCCAATGGTAGAGGAATTTGAACTTGATGCCATTGCTAATTACAACGGTAGCGATAAGATCAAATACTGCTCTGGTACCAAATTTGTTGGGGGAATGATCACAAAACTGAAGTATATGATGGAAATATAAAGTGAGGCATAGAGTGTTTGTAAAATAGAAAATTATTCAAACTGATTTTTGTTAACTTCTTTGATATGTGCTACAACAGCTTGTAACATGGCTATTTATAATAACAGTCAGACCTTTTGATAAACAGACATAACTCTTGGATTAGTTCCAAGAGTTGCAGACACAACTCTTGACTTCTAAAGAGATACAACTCTTCCTAAACATAACTTTTCATCAAGAGACACAACTCTCTACTTTAACAACTGATACAAATGCATTACGTTTAACACTCCCTCTTAATGCATTTGTCCTGCGACATTTAGCTTTTCTTTAAAATAGTAGAACTTCTCTCTTGGAAGTGCTTTTGTAAAAATATCTGCAATCTACTTATCAGTACCACAGAATTTCAATTCAATCTCTCCGTCTTCAACCAATTTTATGATAAAATGATGACGAAGTTCTATGTGCTTTGACCTACTATGAAAGACTGGGTTCTTTGTCATGGCAATTGTGGACATGTTATCACAGTACAATTTTGTTGGAGTGTTTTGTTCTTGACGAAGATCTGCTAATATTCTTCTAATCCAAACTGCTTCACATGCTGCACTTGTTGTTGAAATATACTTTGCTTCGGCTGTTGATAATGCCATTGTACTTTGCTTCTTCAACGACCATGATATAACTTTACTTCCCAAGAAAAACACATGTCCAGAGGTGCTCTTTCTATCATCAATTGCACCTACCCAGTCAGTTTGTGTAGCCAACTAATTGCGCTTCCTTCTTTTATGTATATCTAATACCATATCCCTTGGTTCCTTGTATGTATCTGAGTATTCTTTTTACTGCAGCAAAATGGTGATTACTTGGATCACTCATGAATCTAGATACCACACTTACAGCATGAACAATATCTGGCCTTGTATTTGTAAGATAAATTAATGAACCAACCACACTTCTATATATGGATGTATCAAACTTAGGTGCGCCATTGTTACTTGTAAGCTTCAAATTAATTGCCATTGGAGTATCCATTGGTTTGCTCTTCAACATATTGAATTTTTTCAATAGATTTTCAGCATACTTCTCTTGAGAAATAAATATTCCCTCATCTGATTGTTGAACCTGTATACCAAGAAAATATCTCATAGTGCCTAAATTTGTCATCTCATATTCCTTCGTCATGTTCTTCTTGAAAACTTCTGCCATCCTTGGATTTGTGCTTGTATAAATCAAATCATCAACATAGAGGCACAAAATCAGAAAATCACGTGTACTTTCTTTCTTGAGATAAAGTGATGGCTCACTTAAGCTTCTTGTAAATCCATTTTGCTGAAAATAGTGATCTATTTTGTTGTTCCAGGCTCTTGGCGCTTGCTTTAAGCCATATAAGGCTTTACGGCGGCGATAAACTTTATCTTCCCTCCCTTTCTCAACATAACCTTGAGGTTGCTCCACATAAACCTCTTCTTCAAGTTCTCCATTTAAAAATGCAGATTTGACATCCAATTGATAAATTTTGTCTTCAGTTGTGCAGCTAAAGCCAAAACAGTTCTTATAGTTTTCATTCGAACTACCGGAGCAAATGTCTCATTAAAATCAATTCCTGATTGTTGAGAATATCATTTTGCAACCAATCGAGCCTTATGCTTTTGGATTGAGCCATCTTCATTAAACTTTGTCTTGTAGACCCATTTAAGTCCAATGATATCTTTTGATTTGGGTCGATCAACAAGTTCCCATGTTATATTTTTGTTGATAACTCTTATTTCCTCATCCATTGCATCTTGCCAAATATTTTCTTTTACAGCTTCCTCGAATTTTTGAGGCTCCAAAGCACTCAAAGCAAGATCACATGACTCATATATGTCTGCCAATGAACATGTTCTTGCGTTTAGTCTAGGAGTTGAATATGGTGAACAAGGATCAGATGTTCTTGCACTTGGAATTGGACTTTGAAGGAACTGAGTTTCTTCTGAATGTGATGAATCTGGTTCCTCAAAAAATCTTGGCACTTCAATATCATAATTCTCCCATTTCCAAGCTTTGAGTTCATCAAAAATAACATCTCTAGAAATTACCAAACTATTGGTTCTTGGATCAATTAATTTGTATGCTTTGGACTGATCACTATATCCCACAAAAATATATTTCTCACCTTTCTCATCAAATTTTTCTCTCTTTTGAGAAGGAATATGTGCATATGCAGTGCACCCAAAAATCTTGAAGAAATCCACCTTTGGTTTAAAACGATGCCATGCTTCAAAAGGAGTCTTATCTTTGACTGCCTTGGTTGGAGATCGATTAAGAATAAATACTGCTGTACGAATTGCTTCAGCCCAAAATGTATTTGGCAGACTCTTTGCCTTCAACATGCTCTTTTAATACCATTGCTTTTGCAATATTTAGAAAATTCATTTGATGTAAACTTTCCACCACAATATGTTCTTAACACCTTCAAATTGTGACCACTCTGATTTTCTCCAAAAGCTTTGAATTGCTTGAAAACAGAAAATGCTTCTGACTTTTGTTCTAAGAAATATACCCACATCATGCTGGAGAAATCATCTACGAATAGAATGAAGTACCTTTTGTTATTGAAGGATGGTGTACGAGTTGGTCCGCAAATATCTGCATGTACCAATTCAAGAGGGGTTTTGCTCTCCAAGATGATTGTGAGAATGGTAACCGATGGAATTTTCCAAAAATACAGCCTTCACATATTTCCTTTTCAGAGTGAATAGACGAAAGTCCAACCACCATATTTTTCTGGTGCAACAGCTGCTGGCTTCTTTGATTCAAATGCCCATATCTTAGATGCCATAACAATGATCCATCAATTTTCTCTACTTCCAAAGCAAAGTTTTCCTTTGATGTCATCAACATGGGAAAAACTTGGTTTGTTGTCATTTTTATCTTTGCCACCAGAGTATTATTCTTTTTATCAGAAATCTCACAACAGTCATCTTCAAATTTCACCAAGAATCCTATTTGCAAAAGTTATCCCACACTTAGTAAATTTTGAGCCAAATTAAGAACATACAACACATCATAGGTAAGTTTTGGAGTACCTCCTTTTGTTTGCACAGAAATGATACCCTTACCTTCCACGTTGTGTAGTTTTCCATCACCAAGCTTGACTTGTGAGTTCACTTTTTCTTCTAACTTGACAAAGCAATGCTTATTTCCTGTCATATGATTACTGCATCTGCTATCCACATACCAAACATCTTGTGAATCTTGATGAGAACTGAAACATGTATAAAACAATTTCTCTTGAGAGTCATTGTTCTCCGTAAAAGTTGCTTCATTGTTTTTCTGGTATCTGCAGTCTCTTTGTGAATGGTTGGGTATCCTGCACCGGGTACATTTGTATCGGTAATCTGCACTTTTATGCCCATATTTGTTGCAAACATAGCATTGAAGGGATGATCTTCCATTTTGATTATTTGAATTGCTGCTTCCTTGTTAATTATTGGAACTGTTGCTTCCTTGTTGATGATTGGGACTGTTGCTTTGTTGTTGATTATTGAAATTGTTGCCTCCTTTGTTGGAGTTTCTACGCCCAAAATTTTTGTTTCTCCCATTTTGAGATTTCTGGAATTGTCCTCCTTTTCGTTCGTCTTCTTTCTCCTTCGAATTCACCTTGGACTAGAAAGCTTACTCCACACATTGTTCTGTGGATCTGTTGATTCTTTTTTCATGTGCTTCCAATGAACCAATTAATTCATGTAAAGAAAGTGTAGATAAATCTTTTGATTCTTCTATTGCAGCAGCGACATGATCATATTTTGGCGGTAGACTTCGTAAAGTTTTCTCTATGATTTTCTTGTCTAGAATAGTGTCCCCATAACATCTGATTTGGTTCACAATCCTAGAAACCTTTGTGAAGAATACTCGAATGGATTCACTGTCTTTCATAAGTAAGTTATCAAATTCCCGCCATAAGGATTGCAGTTTGATGGAGATCACTTTTTCTGAACCTTTGAACTCAATTTTGAGAATTTCCCAAGCCTGCTTTGATGTTGTTGCTGGAAGTAATCTTGGAAAAATATTTTTGCTTACTCCTTATTGAATTAGAAACAACGCCTTGGCATCTTTTTTCTTATTTTCCTTGTAAGTCTGCTGCTTTTCTTGTGTTTCCTTTCCTGCTTTTGAAGTTTCTTGTTCCTCATACCCATTTTCTACAATATCCCAAAGACCCTGGGAGATAAACAGAGTCTTCATTTGAACACTCTAATACTCATAATTCTCACCATAAAAAATAGGCATTAGATTCTGGATATTCCCAATGGTAGAGGAATTTGAACTTGATGCCTTTGCTAATCACAACGGTAGCGATAAGATCAAATACTGCTCTGGTACCAAATTTTTTGGGGGAATGATCACAAAACTAAAGTATAAGATGGAAATATAAAGTGAGGCAGAGAGTGTTTGTAAAACAGAAAATTATTCGAACTGATTTTTGTTAACTTCTTTGATATGTGCTACAGCAGCCTATAACATGGCTATTTATAATAACAGTAAGACCTTTTGATAAACAAACATAACTCTTGGATTAGTTCCAAGAGTTGCAGACACAACTCTTGACTTCTAAAGAGATACAACTCTTCCTAAACATAACTGTTCATCAAGAGACACAACTCTCTACTTTAACAACTGATACAAATGCATTACGTTTAACAATTGGCCACGTCAATCATGGTGGTGCAGAACATGTCAACCACGAACCTGGCTAGCCGGGGCTTTGAGGAGCTTGACTAATTTGACTCAACTAGTTTAGTGATGGCATCTCTGACTTGGGTTTTCTGATTTTCGAAGAAGATTTTGAAGCAAGAGAGATTTGTTGTTTCAGGGAGGTTGATGAAGTTGATGTGTGGTGAGATTGAAGAGTCCGTGTTTGAGAAGAGTTTGTCAAAGGGTCGTTTCATGATGAGAAGTGTTTACACCATAATCAACCAAGCATATGCAGCCTCAAAACAACTAGCACCAAGGCGGCCACGCCTTCTCCCCCGCCGAAGGAAGACACTCTTCCAAGGTGCCAGACACCTGCTGAAGCTCCCGACTGCCGACGCTCTCAAACTGCCAAACCTAATCTCCATGACACGTATCACCACCACAGCAACTTGCACAAAGTCCCACATCGAAATTCTATGCAAACCTCCCTATAAATAGGGAATAGTATCCATGTGAAAAGGGCACTTCTCTCCACTTAGAAGAGGATCCGGGTCTTAAAGCTAGACCCTTGGGCCTTGGACTCTCTCTCTCTCTTCTAGATCCCTAGCCTGGGCATCTCACTTGTCATCTTTATATTTGGGTTCAACCCCATGTACAAATGTAATCATACATTATCATAATGAGAACATCCTTCTCCGTGGACGTAGCCCATTCATTAAGGGTGAACCACGTATATCTTGTCTTCTTTACATTCATCGCTTGCCCAAACCCTCACACACACGCTGAAGGTCTTCACCTTCACCCATCATCCACCATTCTACATCTATCTAAGTTGACCTCCCAAAAAGAGCATCAACAAGGTGTGATGAAGACACGGTCATCACGAGAAACTAAGAGCTTTGCTATCTCAATTGTGGACACAACATGGCCAATGCCTGCGGCTGGGATGAACACAAGTTCTGCAGGTCTCTTCATTTGTGGAGATAAAGAAAGATGATGGCAATGAAAAGCTCAGCTGATAAACTTGCTTATATATATATATATATATCTGGTTAATCAATTTATTTGATGTCATGCCTTTGCTGGCATTTTTGTGACGAATTGTATAAAGTCTAACATTTTATTTTATACAAATCTTGTGAGTTGAAAAAATTGGTATTATATAATTATTTACTTCTGGAAAATATGCGATGAATTTCGGAATTTATACTTGTCAAAAAGCAAGATGGGTCAAACATTTATATTTTGTTTTATAGTGGAAAGTTGAATAAGCATTGAATACGTAAATGGGACCAATCCTTATTTGTAAAACAAATGGAGAAAAAATATCTGCTCTGAAAATTAACAACTGTGGTTTCAATGCATCATCTTGAGCTTTAACGAATCTAAACTTAAATCTGGTCAAGAAAACGTCCCAAGGAAGAATATGAAGAACCACCATCCGTCAAAGCTTTCTTGCTCTTTTCACTAATTTCCTTCACCCTCGCTCTTATATCACTGTCCTTCTCCATCACTTGCCTTATCCCTCTCTCTATCTCCTCCGCACTCACCACCACTTCACTGTCCTGCTTATAATCCATCTTAATTTCCACACCCAATCCCAACTCCTTCACCAGCCCAAACGCATTTAGTTGTTGTTCTGCGTACATTGGCCACGTGGCAATCGGCACACCACACCATAGGCTCTCCAACGTAGAATTCCACCCACAATGGGACACAAACCCTCCCACCGCCGGGTGGGCCAAAATGGCCACTTGTGGAGCCCATCCTATGACCTTCCCTATCCTAGCCGTCCGATCAAGAAACCCTTCAGGCAAGACTAACTTGACATCCACATAATCGCTCGGCATCCCCATCTTGCCCTTTGGCTTGGGCTGCCGTAGGGACCACAAGAACCGCTGCCCGCTTTGCTCCAGCGCACACGCTATCTCCTTCACCTGCGCCTCATCAAAGCTTCCCATGCTCCCAAAGCACAGGAACACCACCGAGGAAGGAGGCTGATCATCAAGCCACTCCAAGATATCAGACTTCTGTATGGACTGGTCCGTACCAACGTGGCCATCATCACTCTTCAGATTCAACAGGGGCCCCACAGGGTACACCGGTGGGATTTTACCATCAGAAAGAGAACGAAGAGCATGTGGTTCCAGCTCCCTGAAAGTGTTTATCAAAATACCCTTGGTTTGTCTAAACCTCGCTGCAAAATCTATGGAGGCTATGGCGCCTTCCTTCGTTCTTGTCACTCCCGGCCAGACTCCAGCAGGCACGGGGTTGATGAAACTCGGGACGACCAACTCAGAATCCCACCCAGTTATCTCAGCAACGTCCTTCCCCTGCTCATCATGAAGTGACTGGAGGTGGAACGAGAACCCTAGACTCGCTGCACTGGAGGTGAAGAAGAGGTAGGAAGGAATTTGGAATTCGTCCGCCACGTTGATCATGGGGGTGCAGAACATGTCGATGACAAACCCGGCAAGCTCGACCTGAGCGGACTCAGCGAGTAACTTTGTGACGGCGTCTTTGACGTGGGTTTTGTGGCCTTGGACAAATGTTTTGATGAAGGAAGGGAAGGCAAGGCCCTGTGTGTCGATGTGGGACTCCGGGAGGTTGATGAAGCTGATGCGGTGTGAGATTGAAGGGTCTGTATTGATGAAGAGCTTGTCGAAGGGGAGCTTCATGATGAGGATGGTGATGAAGAGCTGGTCATCTCGAGCAACGAGTTGCTTTGCGATCTCAACCGTTGACACGATGTGGCCAGCGCCTGGGGCTGGGATGAACACAAGTTGTGCTGGTCTCTTCATTATTTGATTAAGTTTGGGAGATGAAGAAATAATAAATAGTTGATGAAAAACTCAGTTCATGAAACATCTTTATATATAGCATGTCGTGTGCATGTTCACGGTGGGGTTTCTAACATTGCTTTGACTACTCCCTTTTTCGTTTTTGCTAGGTGACGTCATGCCTTTGCTGGCATTTGTTTAGTTAAGGGGGGTGTATTGAATTAGAATTTTAATAGATTTTTTTTAAGCTTAAAAGTCTAGTGGTATTCAATTATGATTTTTAAGTGATCAATAAAAATCTGATGGTATTCAATTAGGATTTTAAAATCATCAATGCAAGTCTGATGGTATTCAATTAGGACTTTTAAAAGATTAGAAAAAGTACGGTGGTATTCAAAACTTACCGATTTTGAAGTATTTCGTTAAATGATGTAATCTGTGAGACTTTTCAGTGGGTGATATAAATACCAAACCCATAAAAAAATCACACCATTTTACATCTGATTCTCACGCTGGACAGAAGATGAACAGACTTGAGAAGTAACAACAGCAACGGAGAAAAGGTTCTCATCTTTTCTCTTCACATGCTTGCTATTATTTTTTTGTCTCTATTTGCATTATTCGTGTTGCTGATGTGGTACATCTGTGTATATCTGTGTTGCTTTTTGTTTCTGTAAATATTGATATGAATGATTTGATAGGAATGATACCAAACCCCATTATTATATGTGTTGCTGTTGTTGTGTTGCTTTGCTTTTTGTTGTGTTACTTTTTGTTTTTGGTTTGTTGTGAACAGACTTGATAGGAATGGTTTTACTTATTTATATTTATTATTTCATAAAATAATATTTTATTACTTTTGTAAAAACTGGAGAAATAACTATTCAAATAACAATAGAGCTTTGTTTTGAGACTAGTTTTTTTTATCTTTCCCACTTGGGAGAAAAGGACCACTGTGCTACGATTTTTTTTAATTTTATTTATTTATGATAAAGATGAACTTTCTTTTTTGCAAGTATGAATTTATACTAATTGCATTTTTTCATGTGCTTATTTGGCTCTATCATTGTTGTTTGACGTAAAGTTGTGAAATTATGTGTGATATATGATATAGTAGTAAAAGAGGTTTCTCTTACATGTATGATGTAGTAAAATGAAGGATTCACAACAAGGAAAGGACAAAGGAAAAGGAAAAAGTTCCGATAATTATGAACTTTGGACCAAGGAAGAAAGCGATTTCTTGTTAGAGTTATTGGTTGATGGTATCAGTCGAGGATGTCGTGATACTAATGGGTCAATAAGTAAGCAAACAATAGAAAAAAGAGTACTTCCTCGCCTAAATGAGAAAACCGTGTCTCCTAAAACATATAACAATTACGTGAGCCGAATGAGATGGTATAAGAAGCAGTTTGACAAAATGACTACTCTTATGCGTAACAACTCTGGATTTGGGTGGGACCCAATTACAAAGAAGTTCACGGCTAGTGATGAAGTATGGGAAAATTACTTGAAGGTGAGCTTCATATTATAAGCTATGTCACTTACTAGCTTGCTCTAATATTTTATTTATAATATATTAACACTCATCATTTTTTTTTCTTTGCTAGTCCCACCCAAGTCACAAGAACCTTCAGACAGAAAGTGTTGCTAATTATGATGATTTAAAAATTGTGGTTGGGGGTGCAACTGCTACTGGAAATGGCTCACTTGCATTAGGTGTCAATGATACTGATGCAACAACTTTTAGGGACGAGGAAAACCTAAATTTTGGGATGGAAGACTTTACATATGATGCTGCCAATGAGACATTTGTAGCACCAAGTCACTATCAACCATCCTTCCAACCTTCATCACCCAACCAATCTACACCACCCTTTGAGTCCCCTTTAGGTGTTGAGGTTCCTCAAGGAAAAACAAGTCAAAAGAAGCGAAGTAGATCCGAGTATGATGGGAGTTCTAACTCAATTGGTTCCACCAACCAAGCCAAAGTTCTTGAAACCATATCCACCAATTTTGAGAAAATCTATGCTCTAATGGAGAAAAGAGAAAGAGATAGAGAGAATAGTATTTGGGATGCTATGAAGGATGTACCAAACTTGGATGACAATGCTCGATTCTTGGCGATTGAATTGCTTAATACTAAAGTCAAACAAGACATGTTCTTGAAGATGTCACCCGTAGAGCGCTCATCTTGGATATCCTTCAAATTGGGATGAATTGTTATTTGGATCACCTTGGTTTTTGGTTGAAAATTGTTTACTTTGAATTGTTGAACTATGAATTTGATTTTTGGTATTTTTGTTGAACTATGTATTTTGGTTGAACTATGCATTTTGAACTATGCATTTGGTTTAATTTGTTATATTTTGATTGAACTTTTTCCTATTTTTGTTGAACTATATATTTTGGTTGGACTATGTATTTGGTTTTCATTGTTGTATTTTAATTTCCATGAATATGCTTTTTTTTTTTCACACCATGAACAAAAAGTGGTGACCAACTAAAATAATATGTATGAAAATCACTAGAAACGATAAAGTAATATGACCAACTAAAACTATCATCTATACAAAGTAATATGAGGTCCTCATGCAAACAGTACGTCTCCATTAATCACTAGAAACAATAGCTCTTATTTCATTCAAATTGATTGTTCTAATTAATATGTATGAATTCTTTTTTATTTTTTATTTATCAACATGTTAATTACATGATAAAGAATTAATTTTTAATCTTTTATTTTCTTTGTAGTCTCATGTATTTGAATTCTACAAACAATGTCACTGTCTACAATTCCTAATTTGTTGGTTAATTTTGTTTTTTTTTTTCACAGAGAGGAAGAAGAAATGGAGAATGAAGAAATTGGTGAACAAGAAATAGATGAAGATTTGGATGAAGAATTTGATGAAGGCATTAAGATTTTACTTATGGAAACTCAAACATTAATGCAAGTGCTACATCAGTCAGAGGGGGATGAAGGACATATTGAGCGTCCGCTAACTCGACGACGAATTACTACTGTTGGATATGATTATATACATCAGGCATTGAACGAGGATCCCGCAATTTTCCGACAGGTATATAGGATGTATCCTGATGTGTTCCAAAAATTATGCACTATCCTTCGAGAAAAAACACTTTTAAAGGACACAAGATATATTTGTGTTGAAGAAATGCTAGCAGCATTTTTACAAATTGTCGGTCAAAATTCTAGATATTGTGTCATTCGTAAAACATTTGGGCGATCACAATTCGCCACAAGTGAAAATTTTCACAAAGTTTTGAGGGCTTTGAATACAATAGCATCTGAGTTGATGGCTAAACCAGGATCGGGAGTGCCATCTAAAATAAGAGAAAGTACAAGGTTTTATCCTTATTTCAAGGTAAGTGACAACCATTCCATAATAATTATTATTATTATTATCCTTATTATTACTATTATTATTATTATTATTATTATTATTATTATTATTATTATTATTATTATTATTATTATTATTATTATTATTATTATTATTATCCTTATTATTACTATTATTATTATCCTTATTATTACTATTATTATTATTATTATTATATTATTATTATTATTATTATCCTTATTATTACTATTATTATTATTATTATCCTTATTATTATTATTATTATTATTATTATTATTATTATTATTATTATTATTATTATCCTTATTATTACTATTATTATTATTATTATTATTATTATTATTATTATTATTATTATTATATTATTATTATTATTATTATTATTATTATTATTATTATTATTATTATTATTATTATTATTATATTATTATTATTATTATTATTATTATTATTATTATTATTATTATTATTATTATTATTATTATTATTATTATATTATTATTATTATTATTATTATTATTATTATTATTATTATTATTATTATTATTATTATTATATTATTATTATTATTATTATTATTATTATTATTATTATTATTATTATTATTATTATTATTATTATTATTATTATTATTATTATTATTATTATTATTATTATTATTTATATTATTATTATTATTTTATTATTATTATTATATGATTATTAATTGTATTATATTATTAATTATTATTATTTTATTATTATTATTATTAATTAATTTATATTATTATTATATTTTATTATTATTATTATTATTATTATTATTATTATTATTATTATATTATTATTATTATTATTATTATTATTATTATTATTATTATTATTATTATTATTATTATTATTATTATTATTATTATTATTATTATTATTATTATTATATTATTATTATTATTATTATTATTATTATTATTATTATTATTATTATTATTATTATTATTATTATTATTATTATTATATTATTATTATTATTATTATATTATTATTATTATTATATTATTATTATTATATTATTATTATTATTATTATTATTATTATTATTATTATTATTATTATTATTATTATTATTATTATTATTATTATTATTATTATTATTATATTATTATTATTATTATTATTATTATTATTATTATTATTATATTATTATTATTATTATTATTATTATTATTATTATTATTATTATTATTATTATTATTATTATATTATTATTATTATTATTATTATTATTATTATTATTATTATTATTATTATTATTATTATTATTATTATTATTATTATTATTATTATTATTATTATTATTATTATTATTATTATTATTATTATTATTATTATTATTATTATTATTATTATTATTATTATTATTATTATTATTATATTATTATTATTATTATTATTATTATTATTATTATTATTATTATTATTATTATTATTATTATTATTATTATTATTATTATTATTATTATTATTATTATTATTACATTTTTGAATTATTACAGGATTGCATTGGAGTTATTGATGGGACACATATTCCAGCAATAGTGAGGGGACGCGATGTCAGCAACTATCGTAATCGACATGGAAATATATCCCAAAATGTATTAGCGGCTTGCAATTTTGATTTGGAATTCATGTATGTCCTTAGCGGATGGGAGGGTTCGGCTCATGATTCAAAAGTGTTAAGTGATGCTCTATCAAGGAGGAATGGTCTTAAAGTTCCTCAAGGTAAATGCTTATCTTTTTTGTTAGAAATGAGTTTTATTTCTATGTTGCATACTAATATATATATATATATATATATATGTGTACTATATAATTAGGTAAACATTTCTTAGTGGATTGTGGATTTGCCAACCGACGCCAATTTTTAGCTCCATTTCGAGGTGTGCGATATCATCTCCAAGATTTTGCAGGTCATGGTCGTGATCCTGAAAATGAAAATGAGTTGTTCAACCTTCGTCATGCGTCCTTAAGGAATGTGATCGAGAGGATATTTGGTATTTTTAAATCGCGCTTCACAATTTTTAAGTCAGCTCCTCCATTTCTATTTAACACACAAGCAGAGCTAGTGTTGGCATGTGCAGCATTACACAACTTTCTTCGTAAGGAGTGTCGTTCCGATGAATTTCCTATTGAGCCAACTGATGAATCTTCATCATCTTCATCCTCATCAATACCAGTTGATGAAGAGGACAATTTTGAGCAGATTTATCAAACCCAAGACCAACAAAGAGAGGATGCTAATACATGGAGAGCTAGCATAGCTTCAGCTATGTGGAGAGATGCTATCTAGGTCATATGAGGAGATGAAGCTCCAACAAATGTTTATTACGTCTTGAATAACTTTTGTTTTCCTTAAGCCATGTCTAGTTGCTACATGACGTTATTGTTATTACTTTTATCATTTGGTTATTTATTCATGTAGCATAATTAATCCATGTTATTATATAATTTTTATTTCATATGAAATCCTAGAGCAAATCAATTGATTCTTTGGAGAATACAAAAATATCCCAAGTGAATCATAAGAGAATCATGTAATTACAATCTATTAAAATCATAAGTAAAATCTTGTAATTACAAATCATGTTGAAATCTATTACATTAAAATCATGTGATTACAATCTATTAAAATCCTAATTGAATACACCAGATTGTCTTTTACATTAATCTTGTGACTTTGAAAATTTGATAAACTTAATAACTTGGAAACCAAGCCAAAACAAAAGTTATCGTAATTGGTTTTGGTTCGTTAGGTCGTCGTGGACTTGGCAGTAGAGAGTGGGCAACAAGGATGAGGTCGTGGACTTCCATTTATAGCCCAACAATGCGAGTCATGTGATGCTTTTGTCGGCAACTAGAAAAATAAATCCTCAAATAAAAATTCACAAGAACATAATTATTTTCTTCGTGTTATTTGAAGTATTTTTCACTTTCGTTCTTATAATTTAGATGTGGACAATTTTAGTTGCCTTACGGTTATGACATGGTTTGCCAAGTTTTTAATCTTTGTCTAAATTGTTAATATTATTAATTTTCCTAACAGAAATTTGGTGTCGCAAACTACAATATACTAAGGTTTTCTTTGGTGGGCTAGACTGGACGAGACTTTTTCAATTAAAATGGTCATGGATCAAGTTTGTTGTTTGATAGGCTTAATTGTATCACACACTGGCTAGGACTTAAATTTTGATTTAGGATATGAATCGGATTGTGATTCGGTGAGTTCGGCAACCGCGTTTTTGACGTGGGTTTTGTGGCTTTCGACGAACTGGTTGCGGAAGGAGTGGGAGCTGAGGTGCTTGTGGTCTGGGACTTTTGGGAGGGTGATGAAGTTGACACGTCGCAATACGGGAGAGGCTTTGAGGAAGGCTATCGGGTCGCACATAGACAAGTGCTACCGTGACTCCGTTGGGACATCTATGTGCTTAAGAGGTAGTCTAAGTGTGGAAGGGCTAGAGCTTAAGAGCTAGAATGGTTGGTGTTGGCCGGGTTGCACTTGTGAAGGGTATTTTGGGCATTTCTGAAGGTTACGAGAGGAACCTAAGGGAACTAAGAATACCGAAATGTTCGTGATGTCGAGACGCAGGAAACGCAACTGACGGTTCTCCATTCGGAGTTCGTACGAGGGAGTTATGCCCAATTATGACTCCTCGTGCATAGGTGATGTTTCCTCCTGGCAGAAGGCTAAATGCATAAAATGCTATATAGGGGGTGACATGGTGTCATGCTCTCCACCACCCATGGTGCTTACACCCTTGTGGCACTAAGCGAGCATCCTTATGACATTGGAGGTAGTCATAAGGGCGGGTATAAGATTGTTGAAGGATAATCTGTGTCTCCGAGGGAAAGGAATTCCCAAGGACAGTACGAACACGCGGGGCCGTTCGTATTGCGCATCGTTGTAAAGAGTGAGGTCAATGTATGACATTCGCTATGCCATCGGCTAGCGAGGCATTTGACAATACTCGATGGACTTGGCTTGGGTTCGGCTTTCTCCAAGATGGAAGGAAGATATTCGGATGCCGGTACGCATGGGTTGCGACCCCATGCAATGCATAGATGGTTATGTGGGACATTCGGAATACATATGTCGCCAAGGCTTAGGCGACATGCAAGTATGACAGCTTGCGTGTATAGCTTGAGGATGTGGGCTATCATAGACGCTAAAGGAATGACCGACAAAAGTGTGGGTAAATCGATGGTGTGTTGGATCGCTATGTCTTGACTTGGACATGAGCGAGCCATGAGTTAAGCATGCGACTTGGTCGATGCAGTTGACGTGTCTTATGCAACGCTTGATGTATGGGCGTTAAGGGTTCGTTGCCGGATGCAGAGTGATTGTATTGTCACATGGTAGTGTGACTCGTTGTCTAGGGGAAGACGACACTTGAAGGGGAACATCTCGCGGAGTTGTGAGAGTCATGAATATCATGAAGTGGGAGAAGGCTGACTGGGATCCGAAGGGATCCTGGGCCGCACGCATGTGCTTTGAGTGGTGAAATTTGTGTTTCGCTTCTGCCGTGCCGCGCCTCTCGCTCATCCCGTGACACTATGTAGGCCTCTGTGCCCTTGGAGTTGAAGGGTAGCTTTATGATGAGGACGGTGATGTAAAGTTGGTCGTGGAGGGAAACAAGAAGCTTCGACATCTCAACGGCGGAGACGAGATGGCCGATATGGTCGGATGGGATGACGACTAGCTCTGACACTTTCTCCCTATGGAATAAGAGAGGTTTTGTGTGTGTGTGTGTGTGTGTGTGTGAGAGAGAGAGAGAGAGAGAGAGAGAGAGAGAATGAGAGAGAGAGAGAGAATGGAATAAGAGAGGTAGATTTTAGATCTTTTGATATATGTGACCACAATTGAATGTTGGAATTATTGCTTTGGGCCAAGGATGCAGGTGGTGACGTCATGCCTTTGCTAACATCAGTTCCATGAAAATCCTAGACCCCACATTTGAATATGATACAAACTAGTCAAATATGGATCATACCCAAAGCATAAAGCCACAGGTTAAAGCATAAAAAAAAAATCCTCATCATAGAAGCAAAAAATTCTCAACATAAAGCAAAACCACGCATGTGCATGTGCAGACAAAAGAATACTGTACACTTTGCATATCAAAATTGAATGGCATTAATTAATTATTTGAACAGGGTGTTTTGAAAATGTTAGATTTTGAATATTTTAGCTGGATTAAGAGAAATCAGTTTGGAGTATAGTCAATTGATGTGATTAATTGCAAGTGGACAATATCGTTCAAATTAATATAGTAGTAAGTAGAGTATCGTTCCAACAGGGATCAAGTAATCTATTAAATACTAGAGTGATTTATTTCTAATTATATTTGAATTAAATGAAAAGAGAATTATGATGATTAAAATCTAATTAAGCAAGCAATATAAATTGAGATTAAGGAAATAATATAACATATTAAAACCAAGATGATAAAGCACTAGGACATCGATTTCACCTAGTTAATCCCACCCAAATCCTTCTAACTTGTTAATTCTATTTACCTAACATGTTGATAATCGTTTTCCCTTACCTTACCAATACTCTCTTCCGAGTTATATTAGTTGTATTCCTTACCATCAACCCACTCTATTCCTAGTTATGGATTTAGATAGCTAAGAACCCATTAAGATTTGTGGAAAACAATAAAGATTACACAAACCATAACCTAGTCTTCCGAGTTGACTATGTAATTTATGGTACTTGTTGCAAAAAACTATTTACTAGGAATCTCCTTCCGGTCTCAACCTAATTCTCCCAATCATGCAATTAATGGTCAACTAATTGAAAGCATTAAGAACGGTAACAAGCACTCAACATGTAAAAATAAATAGAATTAACAATATCAAAGAATTTGAGTATTCATAAGTAGGCTACGTCGTAGCCCTAGTAAAAGAAATTAGTTCATGAAGGACTTATTGAGAATCTTGATGGTTGATGAAGACATGGAAGACACTGAATTCTCCTAGTAGAATGCCATGGTTGAGCAAGCTTTCTTCGTATTCTCCTTTGGATATTTCGGCTATGAGTATGAATATGTATGATGATGGGGTCCCTTGAATAATGACCTAAACTCCCTATTTATAATACTCCTACAAATCCTACCTATCTAAGATGTAATTACAATTGTTATAAAAGTAGGATTCCTCTTAAAATAGGGTCTTCTTTATTTCTCCTTGTTTGACTTGATAAGACTTGAACCATCTTGAACTAGGAAATTTGACAACATTTCTTGCGACAAAAGGAATGACTTGGCTTCTTGACTTGATTAATCTTCAATCCTCATCTTATTGCCCTTTTTAGCAGACTTTCTCCTATTTCCAC
The DNA here is from genome assembly GCA_903112645.1 of Prunus armeniaca. Taxonomy (NCBI): domain Eukaryota; kingdom Viridiplantae; phylum Streptophyta; class Magnoliopsida; order Rosales; family Rosaceae; genus Prunus; species Prunus armeniaca. The sequence goes on along the minus strand of CAEKDK010000003.1, from coordinate 17,114,872 downwards.
AATTCCTTCACAAATCTCACAAAACCAATTAAAACAACTAATTTAATCCAATGAAATTAACAAATAAATAAGTAAAGGAGGCATAAAATATATATAAAATATAGGCTTATCATCAATCACCATTAATTAATTAATTATTTTCCGTTTAACTATACTTTAGAGCATCTTCAAGAGAGATGTCAAATGCAAAATGTTAAATTTGAATTTGATGACTTATGTGGCAATTTGACACTTTGAAAAAAATTTAACTCCACCCGAAGTGCCAAATATCATATTATTGTATTATATTTTAAAAAGCAAATGGGGCCTATATGATGCATCAAGTTTTTAAAATAGTACATGATAATGGGGTTCATGACTTAAAAAATAAAAATAAAATAACATTTGACATCTAAGTATTTTGATATGCTATTTTTGACATATCTCTTTCAGCCTTCAAATCTATGTAGGATTTGACTATTTGGTTGAAGCAACTAACTTTCAATTTTTGTCATTCCATGTCCATGTGATAATTTGATATAATAGTTGGAGATGCTCTTAGACGGCATTAGAAGATTTTAGACTATTGCCTTATGGAACTTGTCTTAAGGCTTCGCTTGTGTTGGTTATACAGTAAAAATAAAATAAAGCTCAAACTCTGTTTCTTCAAGTGGGTTAAGGAGCAACAAAGAAAAACTCTGTTTCGCTTGTTTTGCATAATGTAGCAAAGTATTATGCAAAATTTTCATGCATGATCTGGTTCGAAATAACAAATAGTGATTCGTCTTGTTATGGCCACAATAATTTACTGAGCATGCACTGCATGAGTGACTCAAATCAAGTAGCTAGTCAACTTTTCATTTTCATTTTTTTCTTTTTTTAAAAAAAAACTCGCAAGGAGGTGTTTGAATTTAAATGAAAAGAAGCGTCCTACAATAAGAGAGGTCACAGCAGATCTGGATCAAATGGGGAGCAAAATTATTAAGAGGTTGAATATGTTCGAACTGAATCAACTAATCCTTGGGATGTCGTTTCAAGCTCAATAGGCACATGGCTAGGTTTGGATGGTGGTCTTGCTTTTCGTCATTACATGAAGTTCCACTATTACCTTCCAGGTCACGTTGAACAATGATGAAATATTTCTTAATTGTAATATTGTAATGCATGTTCCATATATATGTTATCTTTTTCTCCTTCTCAAGTAAACTTTTCCAGTGAGGAATGTAACTGCAGTTTCAACCAAGAAGACCCATAGCTAAACTGAATGATTGCCATTTAAACACAACATTTTTATGTATTTGGAAAATATGCGTTGAATTTCAGAGTTTATAATTATACTTGTCAAAAAGCAAGAGAGGTCAAACTTTCATCTTTTGTTTATAATTATTCTTGATGAAAAAGACAATCATCATCGTCATCATGTTGACAATATCCTCAGATTTTTAAAAAGGACCAATCACATTACAGAAAACACTTCCTTATTAGGAACTACGATATGTAAAACAAACGGAGAGAATATCTGCTCATCAAATCTCCTATGAAAATTAACAACTGTGGTTTCTATGCATCATCTTGAGCTTTAACGAATCTAAACTTAAATCTGGTCAAGAAAACGTCCCAAGGAAGAATATGAAGAACCACCATCCGTCAACGCTTTCTTGCTCTTTTCACTAATTTCCTTCACCCTCGCTCTTATATCACTGTCCTTCTCCATCACTCGCCTTATCCCTCTCTCTATCTCCTCTGAACTCACCACTTCACTGTCCTTCTTATAATCTATCTTAATTTCCACACCCAATCCCAACTCCTTCACCAGCCCAAACGCATTTAGTTGTTGCTCTGCGTACAACGGCCAAGTGGCAATCGGCACACCACACCATAGGCTCTCCAGCGTAGAATTCCACCCACAATGGGACACAAACCCTCCCACCGCCGGATGGGCCAAAATGGCCACCTGTGGAGCCCATCCTATGACCTTCCCTATCCCAGCCGTTTGATCAAGAAACCCTTCAGGCAAGACTAACTTGACATCCGCATAATCGCTCGGCATCCCCATCTTGCCCTTTGGCTCGGGCTGCCTTAGGGACCACAAGAACCGCTGCCCGCTTTGCTCCAGCGCACACGCTATCTCCTTCACCTGCGCCTCATCAAAGCTTCCCATGCTCCCAAAGCACAGGAACACCACCGAGGAAGGAGGCTGATCATCAAGCCACTCCAAGATATCAGACTTTTGTATGGACTGGTCCGAGCCAACGTGGCCATCATCACTCTTCATATTCAACAGGGGCCCCACAGGGTACACCGGTGGGAATTTACCATCAGAAAGAGAACGAAGAGCATGTGGTTCCAGCTCCCTGAAAGTGTTTATCAAAATACCCTTGGTTTGTCTGAACCCCGCTGCAAAATCGATGAAGTCTGTGGCGCCTTCCTTCGTTCGCGTCACTCCCGGCCAGACTCCAGCAGGCACGGGGTTGATGAAACTTGAGACAATCAACTCAGAATCCCACCCAGTTATCTCAGCAACGTCCTTCCTTTGCTCATCATGAAGTGACTGGAGGTGGAACCAGAACCCTAGAGTTGCTGCGCTGGAGGTGAAGAAGAGGTAGGAAGGAATTTGGAATTTGTCTGCCACGTTGATCATGGGGGTGCAGAACATGTCGATGACAAACCCGACAAGCTCGACCTGAGCGGACTCAGCGAGTAACTTTTTGACGGCGTTTTTGACGTGGGTTTTGTGGCCTTGGACGAATGTTTTGATGAAGGAGGTGAAGGCAAGGCCCTGTGTGTCGATGTGGGACTCCGGGAGGTTGACGAAGCTGATGCGGTGTGAGATTGAAGGGTCTGTATTGGTGAAGAGCTTGTCGAAGGGGAGCTTCATGATGAGGATGGTGATGAAGAGCTGGTCATCTCGAGCAACGAGTTGCTTTGCGATCTCGACCGTTGACACGATGTGGCCAGCGCCTGGGGCTGGGATGAACACAAGTTGTGCTGATCTCTTCATTATTTGATTAATTTTGGGAGATGAAGAAATAATAAATATTTGATGAAAAACTCAGCTCATGAAACATCTTTATATACATCATGTTCATGTGCATGTTCACGGTGGTGTTTCGAACGTTGTTTTCATTACTTGTTTTCATTTTGGCTAGGCGACGTCATGCCTTTGCTGGCATTTGTTTAGTCAAGATTGTCTTTTATATTAATCTTGTGACTATGAAAATTTGATAAACTTATTTACTTGGAAACCAAGCCAGGACAAAAGTTATCGTAATTGGTTTTGGTCTGACAAGTCGTCGTGGACTTGGCAGTAGAGAGCTGGCAACAAGGACGAGGTCAGAATTCAATGAGTAACTTTAAATACACCACTTCACAGGACTTATCAACAAGGATGAGGTCAGAATTTAACAGAACAGTATTTTCAGGATGCTTGATTCTATGGATAACCACTTGGAGTTTTTCTTTTTCAAATTCAAAACAGTATTTTCAGGATGTTGACACTATTATGTCCTATTCATTTAACAACATTTTTCTTTTTTGGGTATGCACCACAAAATTGACGTAGAAAGTTGATGAATAGAAGACAATTATAATGAACCGATCGGCAAATCACTTTCATTGTTAATTTAAAAGGCGTACAGATCATGGTTTCCTTCCCTCATCCAAATTTTGCCGTTTTTAATGGAGGCAAGCCAAGATCGCTTCAAGCCTGGTTTCGGCTCTGCCCCTGATTCTATTATATAATTGATTAAGATATTGAAGATCTTGAACGTGCACCGAAATAAATATATCAACCTCAGTTCATGTGGTGAAGGAGCATATATACACTCATGATAGAAACAAAAACAGTAGGAATTTCTTATTTTTCTAGGATTTTCCTAATATATCAAAGGAAAATCTGATCAAGAAAATGTCCCAATGAAGAGTGTGAGGAGCCACCTTCCATCAAGGCTTTTTTGCTCTTCTCACTCATCTCTTTCACCCTCTTCCTTACATCACTATCATGCTCCATCACCTCCCTTATCCCTCTCTCTATCTCCTCCGCACTCACAACCACTTGGGTGTCCCTCCTATAATCCATCTTAATTGCCACTGCCAATCCCAACTCCCTTACCAATTCAAAGGCATTTAATTGTTGCTCCGCGTACACCGGCCACGCGGCCATCGGCACTCCGAACCATAGGCTCTCAAGCGTGGAATTCCACCCGCAGTGGGATACGAACCCTCCTACTGCCGGGTGGGCTAAGATCGCCACCTGCGGAGCCCACCCTATGACCTTTCCCATCGCAGCCGTCCGATCGAGGAACCCTTCGGGCAAGACCCCCTTGAGATCCGAGTAGTCACCAGGGGACACAACGGTCCCCTTTGGTGGGGGCTGGCGTAGAGACCACAAGAATCGGAGCCCACTCCGCTCCAGCCCCAACGCTATCTCCCTCACCTGGTCCTCGTCAAAGCTTCCCATGCTCCCAAAGCACAGGAACACCACTGACGAAGGAGGCTGATCATCTAGCCACTCCAATATATCAGACTTCTGTTGGGCCTGCTCCGAACCCGATTGGGTCTCATCACTAATCAGATTCAAGATGGGACCCACAGGATACAAAGGGGGGGTTTCACCATCAGAAAGAGAATCAAGAGCATGTGATTCTAGCTCCTTGAATGTATTTACCAAAATGCCCTTGGTTTCTGTATACCGTTTGGCATAGCTTAGAAACGTCTCCGCGCCCTCTTTGTCCAGAACCACACTAGGCAAGACTCTGCCGGGAACCGAGTTGACAAAAGTGGGCAAGGACAACTCAGTGTCCGAGTCTTTGAACTCACTGACGTCCTTGCCATACACATCGCGAATTCTTTGCAGGTTAAACAGCAGCCCGAGAAACCCAGCAGGTGAAGTGAAGAACATGTACGTAGGAACCCCAAAATCATCCGCCACATCGATCATTGTTGTGCAAAACATGTCGATGACGAAGCCAGCAAGCCGAGGCCTTGAATCGGACTGTGGCTCGGTGAGTTCGGCGACCGCGTTTTTGACGTTGGTTTTGTGGCTTTCGATGAACTGGTTGCGGAAGGAGTGGGAGCTGAGGTGCTTGTCTAGGTCTGGGACTTTTGGGAGGGTGATGAAGTTGACACGTGGCAATACGGGAGAGGCTTCGAGGGAGGCTCTGTAGGCCTCTGTGCCCTTGGAGTCGAAGGGTAGCTTCATGATGAGGACGGTGATGTAAAGTTGGTCGTGGCGGGAAACAAGGAGCTTCGACATCTCGACAGCGGAGACGAGATGGCCGATGCGGCCGGATGGGATGACGACTAGCTGTGAAGCTTTCTCCATATGGAATAAGAGAGGATTTTTTTTGTTTTTTCTGTTTGTCCGAATGGAATAAGAGAGGTAGGTTTTAGATCTTTTGATGGAAATAGTTCATTTCCACGATGAATGTTGGAATTAATGCTCTGGGCCAAGGATGCAAGTGGTGACGTCATGCCTTTGCTGGCATCAAAGGGTGGATTTTTGTAGCAACGTCTCCTAAATTCATACCTAATTCTACCTAAATTTATTCTTGGAAACTTCCATAATTTATAGCCCAACAATGCGAACTCATGTGATGCTTTTCTCGTCAAGTAGAAAAATAAATCCTCAAATAAAAATTCACAAGAACACTATTATTTTCTTCTTCTTTTCTTATAATTTAGATGTTGCCAAGTTTTTAATTTTTGTCTAAATTGTTAATATTTATTACTTTTCTTGACAAAAATTTGGATCCTCCATCGTTGCACTGAGAAAGGTATAGTTAGACATCCACCTCAAAAATTTGGCCCAGTCTACTGCAGGATAAGCTGGACCCCGCTTCTGTTAGAATAATTAACATGATTAATGCCCGATTAGTGCTTACCTATATTACTGTTCGACCAAGGACCACGTGTACCTGTACCAATATATTGGACTCCCCGCCCAAATGACAAAGAAATAAAGCGCTAAAGTCTACCACAACCATGAAGTTTAGTATCTAATTTATTGTCTTAAGTAGCTAGAAAGGGGAATGCTAGCAACCTTCTTTCCAACCTTTTTTTTTGCACTTTCTCCTTTTTCTTCATGACATGTGTCCATTTTCTTACACTTAAAACAATGTAATTAATGCATCAAACAAACCATCATTAGTTTTCCAATTTTACGATTATTAAATATATTGATTTTACTGTTTTCTTTAATTTATCCTTTTTTTTTACAAACTTCTTACCACCTTGTTAAAAATTAATTAAGAAAAAAACGTTTTTTTTTCAAAAGACTCTAAAGGCAATGAGATATTCAAATAAGACTTAAAAATTAAATAAGAAAAAACGTTAGTTTTATTTTTTGTTGCCTGAAAGATTCCAAAGGGAGTAATAAGGAGAGACATTGGTTTAAATCTAAAATTTCGTATGCTAGAATTTTAGGAAATTTTTTTTTCTTTTCAAATAATCAGACTCCAAAGGCAGCAAGGGATATAAATAAATATAAATAAAACTATGAACTTCCTATGGAATCTGATTATTTGGAGTTATATATATATATATATTTAGTTGTCACTGAAAATGCTCTTTAACTTTATTTAGTAGTATAAAAAAAAATCAATTAATGAACTTCCTTTTGAAGGAAGTCTTTTTTCTGTATAAAAATGTGATCTTTCTATTGAGTGATTTTTTAGGTCATTCTTTTGTGTTAAAAATTGCAAAGAGACAGGAATTAAAGTGAGCGAAAGGGAAACCTAAAACGGATCAAATTGAAGGGATTGACAGCTTTTCTGACATGCGCTTCACGCACGAGCCCAATTTTCTGAGTTTTTCGTTTTCCATCGCTGCCGATTGGGAACTGCAATCTACGGCGGTTTCCAGGTGTAGATCTGAGTGTTTTCTGTTGTTGATTGTGGTTTTGGGCGTCGTTTCTCCATGGAGGAAGGCTCGCCTGGAGTTTTTCTTAAGGATTACAGGGTACCCAAGCGAAGTCGTGCAACGGATGTTGGGGGTATGGATAGTGAGATGATGTTCGTGCCCAACATGGTTGTGCCGCCATCTGCAGACATGGTGCTACCCAAATGGGCTTCTGGTTATGAGAGCTTTAGGGATAACCTCATGAATAAGGTAAATCTGGTTCGAAATGTTGGAATTGATGTTAATTCCTTAGAGGCAAAATATGAGGGTTTGAATGACGATGAGGATGTGACTATTTCTCGTGGTGATCGTGGGCAGTGCATCCAGTTTTCGGATCGCACCATGGATCGTCTCTGCAAACCTTGGCAGAATGCTCTTATTATCAAACTCCTTGGGAGATCGCATACCTACAACTATCTTCATGCTCGACTTCAACAAAAGTGGAGCCCAAATGGAGGGTGGAAACTGGTTGATTTGGTCAATTATTACTTTGTGGTTCGTTTTGAGCTTGAGGAGGATCTTAATTTCGTTTTGACTGGGGGGACCATGGATCATTGCTGGTCAATATTTGGTTATGCAGAAATAGAGGCCTGGGTTTTGTCCTGCAACTGAGAAGATCACTCGAATGGCCGCTTGGATTCGTGTCTCTGCGATTCAATTGGAGTGTTTCGATGTGTGGGCTTTGAAAAGAATTGGGAATTTGTTGGGGAAGTTGTTGAAGATTGATGCTCTCACTACTTCTCAGAATCGGGGGAAATTTGCACGACTTTGTGTAGAGTTGGACTTGTCTCGGCCTCTTGAGGCTTTTGTCCAAATTAACAATGTTTGGTATAATGTGGAGTATGAAGGCCTTCTGGACATTTGTTATATGTGTGGTTGTTATGGTCACAAAAGGGAGCACTGTGATGTGCCAGATGCTGCCTCTGTGGATAAGATTGGTGATGGATCCAATTTGGGTGATGATGGTTTGGTAGGAGGTGATATTGTAATGGGGAAAAAAGGTAATGCTGGTATTGAGAATTTGCGTGGGACATGGATGAATGTTCCAGCTTGACGGAGACCTAAAGGTGTGACTCAGGAAGTTGGAGGCAAGGGAGGTCGAAATACGGGTTCTAGATTTGATGTGTTGAGACATGTGGGTGAGAATTTTGGGATTGATGGTAGGGCTGAGAGGGGTGAGGCTACTCAAACTTGCACTGAGCAGCTGGGATCATCGGTCAGAGATGCTGGAAAAGGATCGAAAGTTTGGACCAAGTCTAAGGATAATCTTGGTAAAGCTAGAACTGTCTTGAATGACATTTCTAATCTGAATGTCAAGGAAAAAGGGAAAGTGCAAGCTACTGTTGATAAGGTGAAGGAGGCTAGCTATTCTAAAGTTGGACAATTGGTGAATAAAAGTAATTTGGTTTATGAGGGGAAAAAAGCTAGTGGGAAAATATCTTTGACTAACCAGTTGAATATTTGGACGAATGGTCAAGATGCGTATTGGGCTACAAGGGTCTATCACTTTGGCCATCAACCACCCAACATAGCCACTAATTGTGTTGATACTAAGGAAGAGGTGGATATTGATGTAGATGTTGATTCTCTTGCTGTTTCTACTCAGGAGGGCTTGATTCCAGCAGAGAAAATGGACCTGGCTGCAAGCCATGTGGACCCTCCTAATGGGGTTTCGGCAGATAGTACCTTCACCATAGGTGAAGATATGACTTTTGACTGTTAAGGGTTAGCCCTTAGGTTTTTCACCTTTTATTGATTGACTTTATGAATATTCTTTGTTGCAATGCAAGGGGTGCTTCGGGCACTACGTTTAGGAATAATATGATGGAATTGATTCGTGTTCATCATATGGAGATTTTATTTGTGTGTGAGCTAAGGATAAGTGGCTCTAAAGCTATGTCAATGGTTAAGTCTTTAGGTTTTCCTTGTTTTGAGATTGTTGATCCTATGGGTTTTTCTGGGGGTTTATGGCTGCTTTGGGATGATTCCAAGGTGAATGTGGAGATCATTGGTACTCATGATCAAGCTATCTCTACGTGTGTTTCTTGGCCTGGGCAGTCTCCTTGGCTATTTTTAGCTATCTATGCTAAGCCCTGTGAGATTAAAAGGGCTAAACTCTGGGAGTATCTTAATTTCGTTGTGAGCTGTCATGATATGCCTTGGCTCTTGGCTGGGGATTTCAATTATTTTCTTCATTTTGATGACAAGTTAAGTGGAGTTCCTCGGTGTTGTTTAAGAGGTTTCAAAGCTTGGTTTGATGAGAATGAAATGTGTGAATTGCACTTCACTGGTCCTAAATACACTTGCACCAACAAAAGGATCTTGGAAAGGCTTGATAGGGTTGTTTGCAATACTCTTTGGAGACGTGTGTTTGCTGAAGCTTATGTGAGGCACTTGCCTTGAACTAAATCTGATCACAGTCCAATTAAGATTTGCTTGCAGTCTTCAATTCAGTATACTCCTCATTTGCGGCCATTTCGGTTTGAGGCAATGTGGTTGAAGCATGCTGAGTGCAGAATTGGTTGGGGTTTTCTGGCTCTGCTTTCGATAAGTCGTGTGCCTTTGTTGAGCCCCTTAAGATGTGGAATAAAAATGTGTTTGGGCATTTTAGACAAAAGAAAGCAAGGGTGGTGGCTAGGTTGTCTGGGATCCAAAGAGCTGTTTGTAAGGGACCTAATTCTTTTCTAAGTAATTTGGAAGTGTAGCTGCATGATGAGTTTAATTCTCTTATGGATCAAGAACCTCTATTTTGGCATTAGAAATCCAGGTTGAAATGGCTTCAGGAAGGGGATAGAAATACTAAGTTTTTCATCTCACAACTATAATTAGACGAAGGAGAAATAGAATTGAGCGGTTAAAGGATGATGAAGGGGTTTGGGTGGAGGATGCTGCACGTATTAAAGATCTGGCTGTGGGTTTCTTTTCCAAACTCTTTGCTCCTGTTCAAGCTGCTATTAATGTGAGTCTTCCTTGTTTTTTCCCTTCAGTAATTGATGGTGAGATTGCCTCCTTGGTGAAAATTATTGATTTGTTGGAAGTGAAGGATAGTTTATTTGGTATTGGTGGTCTTAAGGCCCTTGGTGTTGATGGGTTTCCTGCTTGTTTTTATCAACACTAGTGGGACTTGTGTGCTCATGATATATATGATATGGTGTGTGAAGCTTTTCAGAAGAGTAAATTCCTATGGATCTTAATGCCACTTTAATTACTTTGGTCCCCAAGGTGGAGAATCCTCACTCTATGGTTCAGTTTAGACCAATAAGTTTGTGCTGCACTTTGTATAAAGTCATCTCTAAGATTTTGGTTTCTCGTCTACGCACTATTTTGCCCAACTTGATTAGTCCCAATCAAGTTAGTTTTGTGCCAGGCCGTCATATAACTGATAATATAATGATTGCTCGAGAGCTTATACACAAGTTTAAGTCAGCTAAGGGGAAAAAAAGGATGTTTGCTTGGAAGATTGACCTCTCTAAAGCCTATGATAGGCTTAACTAGGGTTTTATTGAGTCTGTTCTTTTGGAAGTGGGATTACCTACTAGTTTTATTCAACTTATTATGCAGTGTGTGTCTACTGTGAGATATCATATTTGCATCAATGGTGAATTGATTGATCCTTTTTCTCCTAGCAGTGGCATTCGCCAATGGGATCCTTTTTCCCCTTACCTTTTTGTTCTTCGTATTGAGAAACTGTCTCATATTATTGTTGATGTTGTTAAGAGAAAACTTTGGAAGCCTATCAAAACCTCTGAAATGGTCCTAGTGTGTCTCATTTGTTCTTTGCTGACGACCTTGTGCTTTTTGCTGAAGCTACTCCCTGTCAAGCTCGAGTGATGAAAGATTGTTTGGATTTATTCTGTAGTGCTTCTGGTTAGACTGTGAACTTTGCTAAGTCTGCAATTTTTTGCTCATCGAATACTTGTAAAATGGTGGCAAAAGAGATTGGTGCTATTTGTGGCTCTCCCATCACAAAGGGTTTGGGAAAATATTTAGGTATGCCCCTTTTGCATAGTTGTGTGACTAAAGTTACGTATAATGGTCTGCTTGATAAAGTGCAAAGTTGGCTTGTTTCCTGGAAAAGGAAGTGTCTTTCCTTAGCTGGCAGAGCTAGCCTCATCCGAGCTATCACATCTTCCATACCTGTGTATACGATGCAAACTGTTAAGTTACCAGGTAGCATTTGTGAAGATCTTGATCGAATTAATAGGGATTTTTTTTGGGGAGGCAGTGGAAAAAAGCAAAAGGTTCGTTTATGCCAGTGGGATTTGGTTTGTCGTCCTAAATGTAGGGCTGGTCTAGGATTCAAGAAAACTGCAAACATGAATAGGGCCCTTTCAGCAAAGATTGGTTGGAGGATGCACACTCGTGATCAAGGGTTATGGGCTCAAATTTATGAAAAGAAGTACCTAAATGGCTGCTCTATCTTGGATACTCCTGGGGTCTCCAAGCAAGATTGTTCTGCTACTTGGAGAAGTGTTCTCTATGGTGTCGAGTTGCTGAGAAAGGGAATGGTTTGGAGAGTAGGGAATGGGGACAAGGCGAATTTTTGGAAGGACCATTGGGTGGCTGATCTCACTTTGTTACAGTGTGCAGGGGTGCAGTCAGGGATCGATTTGGACTGCAAGGTTTCTAATTTCTTTAAAGAAGGGTGGTGGGATGCTGAGAAGTTAAGAGCTGTTCTTGATGAGGATATGGTGCAAAAGATCACCTGTTTTCCTGTTGGTTTTGGAGGTAATAGTCAAGATACTCAGATATGAAAGCCCACTTCTAATGGCATCTATATTGTTAAATTTGCTTTTCAGCTGATCCATGGGGGTTCTATTTGGTCTAGTGCTTGTTGGAAGGGTCTGTTGAGTATGTCTATCATGCCTAAGTTGAAAGTTTTCTTATGGCTTCTTTTCCAAGGTAGGATCCTAACTAATGAGCAAAGAGTTATGAGACATTTAGCTGTGGAGTCTTCTTGTTCTGTTTGTGGTTGGCACTCTGAAAATATCATTCATACTCTTAGGGATTGTGGGCGTGCTAAGGAAGTATGGCTTACTGTTCTGCCTCCAAGTAATTTTCATGATTTTTTCTTATCTGATTATCCTTCGTGGCTTCAGAGCAATCTCTTTTCTAAAGCTAAGTGGGAAGGGAGGTCTCCTTGGAATATCATGTTTGTTTTCACTTGTTGGTATGTATGGAAGTGGCGTAACAAGTACATTTTTAATGATGTTGAGGACTTACCTTGTGATCCTAGGAAGATTATTTGTGCTGCTGTTTTGGATTGGGTTAAGGCTTCTAGTGTGAATTGTAGGAATGTGCCTAGAACTCAGTTTATGCTAAGGTGGGAGCCGCCTGGAAATGGATGGGTTATGCTCAATGTAGAATTGATTACGGTCAAGTCTGGCTGCTTAGGTTACTTTTTCCACACAGCTGCTCAATCATAACATAAATCCTAGACAACAATTGATTCCCTTCAATTCTACTAATCCTTTATGTAGGGCATAGAGTATGAGCATTAAACCCTAAACTAATTGGTCATGTGCGAAGAGGCCCTACATCTCTTAAGCTTTTAAGCTAACTTTCCATCCTTCGGTGTGAGATACTATACAAGTTGGTCAATAATTGAATTAGAATACCACCTCCTATTCAAGAATTGAATTCCTTCAAAATCAGGAATTCAATTCCTAATTGAATTCTCTGTCACCAGACATATCAGACAGACAATCATGACAGCTCTACACACGTTACCAAAAGAAAAGTACCATTCAATTTGTTTCCATTGCAAAGAAAGCCTAATGGTTAAGTTGCAAAGAAATTTTTTGTTTGAGAATCTTTTACTTTTCAATTGCGTCATTTTCTTCTCATCACATATGTTGAGTTGGACATCTTGGCAAACAACAACTTGGAAACAAAGAAGAAAGAGAGGAATGCATGATAATATGCAATATAATTCTGCAAAAGCATTTCTTATCCACACAAGATAACAGAAATCCCTATGCCCTACATAAAGGATTAGTAGAATCAATTACGGTCAAGTCTAGTTCCTTAGGTTTACTTTTTCCATACAGCTCAATCAAAACATAAATCCTAGACAACAATTGATTCCCTTCAATTCTACTAATCCTTTATGTAGGGCATAGAGTATGAGCATTAAACCCTAAACTAATTGGTCATGTGCGAAGAGACCCTACATCTCTTAAACTTTTAAGCTAACTTTCCATCCATCCTTGGGTGTGAAATACTCTACAAGTTGGTCAATAGACAAAGCAAAGAAATATACAAGAGTTAGTAAATGATTTATAAAAAGTATGAATATTTGTCATTTTGTGGGGTCCATTTTAGGTGTAATAAAGCTCCCAAACACATTGCAAAGAAAGTTCACCTCAAACTTCTTGCTCCAGTGTGTTTGTTTTTTCTTCTGAAGAAGAAATGGTAAACCTGAATAATTTGTCGTAGTTAGTGGACTTGACTTGTAACAGTACTACTCATAGGTCAATGATATGTAATATTGTAATGTTACTGCAGTTTCAACCAAGAAGATTATAGTGGCTGATTTGCTAAACAGAATGATTGCCATTTAAACACAAATCATCGGATATATAAAAATTAATTATGACTAAATCACTCGAGAAAATCTTTAGACGAGACGTTAGAAGATTTTAGACTATCACCTTGTGGAACCAATTTTCTGGCTTCGCTTGTGAAAATAAAACCAAATAAAACTCTGTTTCTCTTGTGTTGAATGACCTTTCAAAATATTATTGTTTAGTTAGTTAATGTTACGTTTGCTGAGCTCTATGTAATCATTGACTTGATTTCACAGCATTTTTATGTACTTGAAAACGACAAAATAAGAATACTTTTCATTTTTAATTTCATTATGGCCACAATAATTTACTGAGTGACTCAAGTCAAGTCAACTTTATTTATTTATTTATTTTTTATGTGGATAGGAAGAGAAAGGAACACTTGAATATTCTCAACTACTAAACATTACAGAATGAAAAGTAGCCTTCAATTCGAACCCACTTTTCTTCAATCGACAAGGGGTCTTTATTATATATAGTACAAGCACTAAGTTGCAAAGAAAACTTTTGCTTGATAATCTTTTACTTTTTATTATCCGAGCATAGGAACAATGCAATCGCAAGCACTTCATATGATGATCTTATTCTTATTGCTTCTGTCGATAAATATATGTGCGGCAGAAGTAGTTCCTCCGATGGCAATGTATGGTTGCCAAGAGAATTGCGGAGACGTCCTCATCCCATACCCTTTTGGAATTGGATCTAACAAATCTTGCTACTTAGACGACTGGTTTGAAATCGAGTGCAGCAACAACCTGTCTTCTAAAACTACCAGCTCTGCTCCTCATTACAAGCCTTTTTTGAAGCTAGCCCAACTGGAGGTGCTGAATATTTCTATTGAAGGCACGCTTCGGGTGAACAGCCCCGTTACCTTCTTCTGCAACGGAACTGGAAGTAGCGAAATGGCTAATTTGACGGGCAGCCCTTTCGTCTACTCTCAGGACAGAAACAGATTCACTGCTGTCAGCTGCGGCTTCCTTGCCATGATGGAATCAGCTGAGTTTGTGGTTGGTGGCTGTAGGTCAGTTTGTGATCATCAAAAGAATGCTTCCTTCTGTGATATTGGTATCAACTGTTGCCAGACTACCATTCCTCCATATCTCACTATGATGGGCGCTTCCATTCTATACCAAGGCGAAGGTCGAACGCCCAATTGCAGCGACTATGCGTTTCTGGTTGACAAGGATTGGTTTGATAATTCATCTTCTGCTCATGCAGTCAAGAGTAGAGGGCACGTTCCTGTGGTGCTAGAATGGAATATAATCAACTCTACTTCTTCATTCGCATTATTTGGAAGACACGTTACAAACTATTCTTTTGATCCATATTATTATTATAATTATCAAGGTACACCATACTGCCTTGGCCCCACTGCTTTGGATTACAACAATCGCTCAACGCTTCCTTGTTACTGCCCAGAAGGCTTTGAAGGAAATCCCTATCTTCTTCAAACTTGTCAAGGTACGTATGTAATTAATTATATATCTAGCTTCCATCTCCGCGTTTTATTTTTCTTTGCGTTTGTTTTGTTTGTTTTCTTAACCTTTTGGAATGGAAGGGAGTGGAAAGAACTCCCTTTTGAGGTATTATTGGATTTGCAAAGTGGTCAATAGATGTTGTATTGCTAATTTACCGTTTCTGTTTTTTTTTCTTTTCTAAATTACATTTCAGATATTGATGAATGCATGATTGGTCATAATCGATGCGGGCCCCACAGCAAGTGTGTGAACGTTCCTGGTTATTACGTTTGCGCTGACAAAAAGAAAACTAAATTGATCCTTATTATAGGTACGCCATATATCATCGTACATAGTATACGATTTTGGAATTAAACATAGTTGATTTCTCTTTTAAAAGAAAAGAAAAAAGAACTGCCCAATTGGTGGAGTTAGATGATAAGTTCCCTACTACGTACAATTATATTTTTGTAGTTACAAATTACAATCCAAACTGCCATCAACAGTTTAGAGCTAGTTTGGTCATTCTTCACTATTCACTATATTAGAGGTCTCTGGAGTTAATTATTTATTAAACATAAACTCTGCCTAAGTGTCATCAACAGTTTATTTTATTTATTTTATGGGCACAAGACATAAACTTGGTTTGCAATTTGTGATCTTTGATCATTTTACTGAGTTATATATTGCAGGTCTTGGTGCTGGTCTTGGACTGTTACTTTTGCTTATCAGCGCATGGTTGGGATACAGATTCCTAAAGAAACGCCATACCATGAAACGCAGGGAGATGTTCTTCAAGCGAAATGGTGGATTATTATTAGAGAAACAATTGTCGTCAGGTGAAGTTAATGTTGAGAAAATCAAGCTATTCAAATCAAAGGAGTTGGAGAAGTCCACTGACAATTTCAATACTGATAGAATTCTTGGCCAGGGAGGCCAAGGTACTGTTTATAAAGGCATGCTGACAGATGGAAGAATTGTTGCTGTGAAAAAATCTAAAATAGTGGACGAAAGCCAACTTTCAGATTTCATCAATGAGGTTGTCATTCTTTCACAAATCAACCACAGAAATGTCGTTCAACTATTGGGTTGTTGTTTGGAGACGGAGGTTCCCATTTTGGTTTATGAATTTATACCTAACGGAAACCTTTCCCAGTATATCCATGAGCAGAATGAGGAGTTTCCACTTACATGGGAAGTTCGCTTACGAATTGCCATGGAAGTTGCAGGAGCTCTTTCCTACTTACATTCTTCAGCTGCCTTTCCCATTTATCACAGAGACATCAAGTCTACCAACATACTCTTGGATGCAAAATACAGAGCAAAAGTTGCTGACTTCGGAACTTCAAGATCAGTTGCCATTGACCAAACTCACCTCACCACACTTGTACACGGCACATTTGGTTACTTGGACCCCGAATACTTTCAAACAAGCCAATTTACGGAGAAAAGTGACGTGTATAGCTTTGGAGTTGTCCTTGTTGAGCTCTTGACAGGGCAAAAAACCAATTTCTTTTAGAAGGTCGCAAGAAGAAGGCAAAAGTCTTGCCACATACTTCATTACTTCGATGCAGTTAGATCGCTTGTTCGAAATTCTTGATGCTGAAGTTGTAAAAGGAGGGTCTAAAGCAGATATCATATTAGTTGCTAACCTTGCAAGAAGATGTTTGAATTTGAGTGGAAGAAAGCGCCCGACAATGAGAGAGGTCACGGCAGAGCTGGAGGGGATTCAAATGTCAGAAAAACCTTCTAATGGTGGACAAGACTATGAAGAGGTTGAATATGTTAGGACTCACTCAATTGAGCCTTGGGATGTTGCTTCAAGTTCAACGGGAACAGGGCCAGGTTTGGATGGTGGTCATTCTTCATCATTACATGAAATTCCGCTATTACCTTACAAGTCATGGTGAACATTAATTGTAATATTGTAATGCATGTTCCATATATGTTATGTGTTGCTCCTTTTTCTGAACTTTTCCGGTCAGAATATGAGTGCAGTTTCAACTTCCAATCCAGAAGGTCAGAGGTGAGGTTTGGCTGATTAGCTACACTGCCTGATGGCTATTTCAACACAAATCACAAATCACTGGATATATAAATTCATTTTGACTAGAGCAACAGGGTGTTTTGAAAGTGTTAAGAGTTTAAAAAATTTAGTTGGACCAAGAGAAATTGGTTTGGAGAGTATTAGGTCCTTGATAGCGGCAGAGTCAACCACCCTCAATTAATTACAACATATTGCAAATTTTAACTCACTTTAAATACTGTAACTTTGAAAGAATAATGTAACAAAATATTAGACAAATATTTCATGCACGATCTTTCAACTTCATGTCTATTCTTTTTTCTTTTTGTATTTACTGTTCAACAATAACGACATGGTCAACTGCCAATGGGGTCTATATCTCTGTGGAAAATTGTCTTGATTTATAGACCAGTTCTCTTATGTTCAAACTCCTATAGCACATTGTTTGTATGTGAGCTCTCCTCCTCTTCGTAATTTAGACCATCTCTTGTATTAAAATATAAAAACATGGAATACTGATGGTGACGATATGGCTTCGTCAATACTCGAACTTCAACAGTTAAATATGAAAACATGGTGAACAAATTATTTGTTGTGATGTTGTAGACAATTACATGTTCTTTATTAAGTCTCCAAACCCATAGAAATAAACATGAAGGAAAACCCAAATTCGGTTTGTTTATAATCAACAAGATTAGGAACTAATTGTAGACCGAAAAATAGGGAACTAATTGGAGCTAGGATTGTGTTTGATGAATCGAAAATCTGAATGTTTTAACATATTACACATTTACGTACTTGAAAACGACGAAAGAAAAAAAAAATTAAAGAAGACTTCAATTCTCTATTACCAAACATATCAGACAATCATGACAGCTCTACACATACAATTTCCACACACGTTACCATTCAATTTGTTTGAGAATCTTTTACATATGTTGAGTTGGACATCTTCGCAAACAGCAACTTGGAAACAGAGAAGAAAGAGAGGAATGCATAATAATATGCAATATGATTATGCAAAAGCATTTTTTTCCATCAAGCAGTGCCCAATTCAACAGTCAGCTCATCTCTCATCCGAAAAAAAATTGGAGGCACAACATCCGGTATTCTACACGTCATTTATATTAATTTTTTTATTATGGAGAGTATGATTGGAGTTCCAATTTTATAGATAGTTCCTAAAATAGCTTTTGTATGTTAACTAAAATTTAACTGAAAAACAGAGAGCATGATTATAGATGCTCCAAGGTAAAACTTTGGAAAACAAAAGGTAGTTTGTATGATGCATTAATGATATTGTTTTGAAAGAAAGTAAAATGTCACATGTCATGAGGAAAATGGAGAAGATCCAAAAGAAATGGTTATAGAGAATGTTGCTAGCATCCATTCACTTTAAAACCACAAAAGGAAAAGAAGAAAAAAAAAGGACTTCCAAATTTTAAGGCAAAAAGTCACTTTTGGTCCTCGTAGTTTGTCATTTTTACCACTTTGGTCCATGCTTTTGGTCAATTTTGTCCCTGTTATTCCAATTTGAAGCAATTCAGGGACAATCTATTATTTCTGTCAAATTGTAGTAACTTATGTTACTTATAAAGGGGCAATTCGGTCAAATTATTAGAAAAATCATTCCTTTTAAAAATAAACAATACAAAATGGAAAAATTAATATATATATATATAATAAAAAATAAAAAAAACCCTCTTCTTCTTCCCCCCATTTCCCAACCACCACCCACAGACCCCTCCCCCATCCTCCCACCCTCCACTTGTAGAAACCAGAACCCCCACTCCCCTGGTTTCTTCTCCCCAATTCCCCCACAGACCCCTCCTCCCACCCCCCAACCCGCAACCCAGCCCTCCTCCACCCAGCAGAAAATTTCAGAGATTTGTAGCCGCTACATGAACGCCATTGAAGAACTGCAAGCGCTTTGTTGGGTTGCATGTAACCGATGCCACGATAGACCTTAAACCCTAGCCAACACCACGATTGGCCTGATCCAGGCTTCCGCGATTGGGAAATTTGTGGCTAATTTGAAGTACCTGTGCTTCAGGCAGTGTGAGCGAAATTATCGATATCGATATTTATACGATATTTGTATGAATACGTTTCAAAATATCCGTGATTCAAAAAAACAACAATATCCTCAATATTTCGTCGATATTATCGATAATATTGATGTAAACTCACAATGTTTGTCAACTCTTTATATAATCAACTTAAATCAGTTAACCCATCATGCAACGCATTTCCTTCCAATTTTTTGTGATAAACTAATAGATAATTGACTGAATAAACATTCTCCAAAGCTTCAATAAATATTTCCTGGTTTTTCTCACAATTTTCGTGGTTTTTATTCAATTTTTGTCGATATCGATTATATCTCGATTTTTTCATCGAAATTTCCGTGTTTTTAGACTACTAATATTTATGATACCATCGGTATTTTAAACCTTGAGAATAATTAAGATGATTAATGCCCTGATTAGTGCTTATCTATATTACTGTTCGACCAAGGACCACGTGTACATATTGAAATTAGAACAATCTTCTTGAGGCTCCATGCTCATATTTATAATTAATAATAAAATATTATTATTTTTATTTTTAACATTTTTTAAAAAGGGCATTTGGAAGTGAATTATAGTTCAATTAGTTAAGAACATTTATCGCTACATCTTCATAGGTTCGATGTCTCAAGTTTTTGATCTTTATTAAAAAATATTATATTTTTAATTTTCAAGACGAAAATTTGTGGCACCATATGATCTTCGCACATGAGACATCCGCCTCGAATTTTCGTCTTGAAAATCAATAGATTAGCTAATTAGACTGCGACTAAGAAAGCTGCAAACTACTATGTAGAAAAGTATATTGGGTAAGAATATTTCATTAATATGTGAATGAGAAATATATATACAATTACATTCCTTGCTCTACAAGACTTTTATCCCTACAAGTTAGGAATACAGCTACAGCTACGATTACATCGTCTAACACTCCCCCTCAAGTTGGAGAGTGAATGTCAAGAACACCCAACTTGCGTATCAAAGTTGAAAACTTGTTCTTCCCAAGGGGCTTAGTGAACAAATCTGCCAACTGGTGTGTCGTACGCACATATTCTGTCGCTACGGTTCCATCTGCAATCTTATCGCGTATAAAATGACAATCCATCTCAATGTGACGAGTTCGCTCACGAAAAACAGGATTCGCGGCTATATGCAATGCAGCTTGATTATCACAAAATAAAACAGAAGGACCTTCCAAAGGAATATTCAAATCCTTCAACAAAAAACGAAGCCAAACTAACTCACAACAAGCACCTGCCATTGCCCTATATTCTGCCTCAGCTGAAGAAAGCGACACAGTTTTCTGTCGCTTTGTTCGCCACGAAATCAGAGAATTTCCCAAGAATACACAATACCCAGTAGTCGAACGACGAGTGATAGGACAACTGCCCAGTCAGAGTCGCAAAATGCAGCTAACTTAGTCTGGTTGTCAGAACGAAATAATAAGCCTTGACCTGGAGTTGATTTCAAATAACGAACAACACGAAGCGCAGCATCCATATGAGGAACACGGGGCTCATGCATAAACCGACTCAAAACATGCACGGAATATGTGATATTTGGCCGAGTTATGGTGAGATAAATCAACCGTCCTACTAAGCGCCGATACTTTTCAGGATCCTTGAGAAGTTCTCCTCGATCAGATAATTTTGTGTCATCCATGGGAAAAGCAATGGGCCGTGCACCCAGAAAACCATAATCCTTGAGAATCTCCAATGCATACTTTTGCTGTGAAATATAAATTCCACGTTGAGAGAGAGAAACCTCGATACCCAAAAAATATTTTAGTTCCCCAAGGTCTTTTATCCGAAAGTGGTCACGGAGAAAAGACTTCAGAGAATCAATGGCCCTGACGTCATTCCCTGTAATCACAATATCGTCCACATAAATGAGTAAGGCTGTGAAAGAAGTACCGGACTTTCTGGTGAACAATGAATAGTCAGCTTTTGATTGTTGGAATCCAGCGGAAAGAATGGCAGTAGTGAATTTAGCAAACCATTGGCGAGAAGCCTGCTTGAGACCATATAGAGATTTATGAAGGCGACACACAAGATTCTCCCCCTGTCGCCAAAGACCAGGAGGAGGAGACATATAAATTTCCTCATGTAAATCACCGTGCAAAAAAGCATTATTAACATCGAGCTGATGAAGAGACCAAGACTGACTAGCAGCAAGAGCAAGAAGACAACGCACAGTAATCATCTTAGCAGTAGGGGAAAAAGTGTCATGATAATCAATACCTGCAGCCTGTGTGTAACCTTTAGCAACCAAGCGAGCTTTGTAACGCTCAATAGAACCATCAGAATTATACTTCAATTTGTACACCCATTTACAATCAATGGGAGCTTTGCCAGTAGTCAGAGTCCAAGTACCATTGGCATGTAATGCCTGAAGCTCCTCATGCATGGCACGACGCCAATTAGGATCACTGGTAGCCTCGGCAAAGGAGGAGGGCTCCACATGCCGACTGACAGAATATGTATATGAAAGATGTTTGGGTGAGTAACGGTGATAAGAAATAAAATTACAAAGTGGATAACGCGTACCAGGTGGAGAATTGGGCGGCGAAGTCGAGGATTGGTGTGGCGGCAGAATCACCTGCGAGCAAACGTAGTCCTTAAAATAGGATGGGGATGTACGGGTGCGGGAAGAAATGCGGGGGGCGGGGAAAGGTTGAGAAGGAGGTGGGAGCGAGGAGGGGTTGGGGTCCGGGGGTGAACTAGATGGGATATCGGGAGAGGGAGCAGAGTGGTCAGGGAAGGTGTCATTAAGAGGAGGAGGAGGAGCCGTGGAGGGAGAGGTGGATGGGTCGGCAAGAGGGGCAGTAAGGGGTTGTGGTGTAGGGACAGGGGATGGGGGATAAGGAAAGTCCAGAGAGGAAGGGAGAGGCAAGGGAGGCGTGGGGGATGGGGTAGAGGTGGGGGGAAGAGTATAAGGGAAGGAATCTTCATGGAAGATTACGTCCCGACTTGTGAAGAGGCGGTGAGTGTCTAGGTCATATAGTTTGTAGGCCTTTTGGCCGGGAGGGTAACCAAGGAAGATGCAACGGTGAGCCCTAGGGGAAAATTTAGTGGGTGGAAGGACAGAGGTGGCATAGGCTAAACAACCAAAAACGCGGAAGTGATCATAGGTGGGGACTTTGTTATGAAGGACTGCAAACGGTGTGTGATTATGGAGAAGACGGGTGGGAAGACGATTTATTAAATAAGCAGCGGTAAGGATACATTCACCCCAAAATTTGAGGGGAAGATTGGACTGGAAGCGAAGTGCACGTGCGGTTTCTAAGAGGTGTCTATGTTTGCGTTCAACAACGCCATTTTGTTGAGGGGTATAGACACAAGAAGTTTGAAGTAAAACCCCATGATCCGAAAAAAATGGACGAAGAGAAAGAAATTCGCCGCCATTGTTAGTGCGAATGCAACGAATTTTAGCATGGAATTGGGTACTGACATAAGCAAAAAAATCCTTGAGTAATTGTTGAGTATCAGATTTATGTTTCATGAGGAAAACCCATGTAAAACGAGAAAAATCATCCACAATGGTTAAAAAATAATGAGCTCCAGAAAGGGAAGTTTGACGATTCGGGCCCCAAATATCACAATGAATTAAAGCAAAAGGAAAGGTTGTTGAAATTGAACTTAAACCAAAAGGTTGACGAGTTTGTTTTGCCAAAGGACAAACATCACACACATGACTAGAATCAAAAGAACAATGTAAAAAACTAGAAGCTAAAGCTTGCAAACGAGGATGGGAAGGATGACCAAGGCGCCTATGCCACAGGGAAGACGGGATGGTGATGACATTGCAGAGGGGGTGACTGGATGGGATGGAGGAGGCAAGAGCCACAAGATAATATAGGTCACCACGTCGCTTACCCACACCAATCGTTGCCTTCGAAACCAAATCCTGCAAAACACACCAAGAGGGAAAGAATGTTACGGAACACGATAATCCATCTGTAAGCTTACCAACCGATAAAAGGTCCACTTTAAAAGTAGGGACGCATAAAACATCCTTCAAAAAAACAGAGGAATTTAAATGAAGAGTGCCAGTGGAAGTAATAGGGGCGGTAGCACCACTGGGCAAAGAAACAGGTGGCAAATGCGAAGCAGAAGTATTAACCAAACACGAGGCGGAAGAGGTAATATGATCCGTAGCGCCACTGTCAAGGATCCATTGACCAAGACGAGAAGCTACGGGAAACAAACCTTTGGTAAAATCCTCACCAAAAACAGCATGAGCCTGAGGAGAGGAAGGAGGCTGGGCACCGTCACTGAGGGCAGCAAGAACTCGGGAGTGTTGGTCGGTTGAGAGATGGGGCATAGCAATCTGGACATCATGCAGCGTGGGCTGCCCTTGCACGTGGTGAGCTGAAGGAGGGCTGGTAGTGGGCCAAGGATGAGCAGCATGGAGGTTACGGGCAGAAGGGGCAGCACCATTGCTGCGTGAAGAACCAGCACCATTGTTGCGTGAAGAACCAGCAGAGGTAGAGCGACGGGGTGGCCTCCACGGCTGGCCATGGAGAGGATGACCAACAGGGTAACCATGAAGCTTGTGGCAATTGTCACGGGTGTGAAAATCGTAGTTGCAATAGGTGCAGTGAAGAGGAGGACGGTCGGAGGAAGCACGGGACGATCCACGGACCGCCATGGCTGCAGCAGATTGGTCGACGGAACGGGGAGAACCCATCGAACGTTGCTTCTCGGCCTGAGACACGGAGGAACAGGCATGGCGAACGGTGGGCAGGGGGCTCATCAAGAGGATTTGATCACGAACGGCAGAAAAAGACTCGTTAAGCCCCATGAGAAACTGCATAAGCTGCTGTCTGTCGTTCTTGGTGCCTGAAGAACAAGTGCAGGGTTCGTTGTACGAGGCAAGTTCGTCCCAAAGGCCTTTGAGACGAGTGAAATAGGCAGAAACAGAAGAAGTCCCTTGGGAGATGGTGGCAATTGCACGGTTGAGTTGAAAGATGCGAGGAGCGTTGCTTTGGGAAAACGTTCACGGAGGTCGTCCCAAACAGCTTTGGCAGTGGTGGAAAAAAGGACGGACTCGGCAAGGTCAGGCTCCAAAGAATGGAGAAGTCAAGAAAGAATCATATCGTTGCAGCGGCGCCAGGCAGCGTGTTTATCAGGGTCCGTGGAGGAGGACGGTTCCCTAATGGTACCATGAATAAAGCCAAGTTTGTTCTTGGCGCTCAAAGAGATCTCCATGCCGCGTGCCCAGGTGGTATAATTGTCTCCATTTAATTTGGTGGAGACAAGAACAAGGTTAGGATGATCAGAATGGTGAAGGGAAAAAGGACTGGAATATGAGTCTCCCATGATGAAAAAAGGAACGGCAGGAGGAGTCAGCCGAAAACAAAATAAAGGGAAGCTAAGGTTTTGAGACCCTGCTCTGATACCATGTAGAAAAGTATATTGGGTAAGAATATTTCATTAATATGTGAATGAGAAATATATATACAATTACATTCCTTGCTCTACAAGACTTTTATCCCTACAAGTTAGGAATACAGCTACAGCTAGGATTACATCGTCTAACATACTAGTATACTAAAACTGGCAGAGATAAACCTACATAAACGATAACGAAAAATAACTTAAAATATAGGGACTAATTGACCACTATTTTCATTTTTGTAATAATAAGGTGTTGGTACCAATCGGTCAGGAGGTCTATCATGTTTTATTGTCTTTAAATAACTAGAAAGAAAGTTGACGAAGAATATCTGTCAATTGTAAACAAGACACAAATGAGAAAGTCTTAGATCACGTGACGTGAGTAATGAGATACAGACACCCTTCGTTTTTCTTAATATGAAACTTCTTAGAACCCCCGCATACCGCTTACCAGCGACTGAAAGCATGCGGTATACCCAAAATCAGAACCACCGCATATATATTTTATTTATATATCAAAGAAAAATCTGATCAAGAAAATGTCCCAATGAAGAGTGTGAGGACCCACCATCCATCAAGGCCTTCTTGCTCTTCTCACTCGTCTCTTTCACCCTCTTCCTTAAATCACTATCCTGCACCATCACCTCCCTTATTCCTCTCTCTATGTCTTCTGCCTTCACAACCTTCGGACTCTCCCCATAAAAGTCCCTCCTATACTCCATGTTGATTTCCACAGCCAATCCCAACTCCCTTACCAATTCAAAGGCATTTAATTGTTGCTCAGCGTACATTGGCCACGTGGCAACCGGCACCCCAAACCATAGACTCTCAAGCGTGGAATTCCACCCGCAGTGAGATACAAACCCGCCAATTGCAGGGTGGGCCAAGATCGCCACCTGCGGGGCCCACCCTATGACCTTTCCTATTCCAACCGCCCGATCGAGGAACCCTTCGGGCAGGACCGCCTTGGGATCTGAATAGTCACTAGGGGACGCAACGGTCTCCTTTGGTGGCGACTGGCGTAGAGACCACAAGAACCGGAGCCCACTCCGCTCAAGCCCCCACGCTATCTCTCTCACCTGGTCCTCACCAAAGCTTCCCATGCTCCCAAAGCACAGGAACACCACAGACGAAGGAGGCTGATCATCTAGCCACTCCAATACATCAGACTTCTGTTGCGCCTGCTCTGAACCCGATTGGCTATCATCGCTCTTTAGGTTCAAGATGGGGCCCACAGGATACAAAGGTGGGGTTTCACCATCAGAAAGAGAATCAAGAGCGTGCGATTCCAGCTCCATGAATGTATTTACCAAAATACCCTTGGTTTCTCTAAACCGTTTGGCATAGCCGAGGATAGCCTTCGCACCGTCCTTGTCCAGAAGCACACTGGGCAAGACTTTGGCGGGAACCGAGTTGACAAAAGTGGGCAGGGCCAACTCAGCGTCCGAGTCCTTGAAGTCACTCACGTCCTTGTTATACACGTCACGAATTCTCTGTAGGCTAAACAACAACCCCAGAAACGCAGCTGGTGAAGTGAAGAACATGTAAGTAGGAACCCCAAATTCATCCGCCACGTCGATCATTGTTGTACAAAACATGTCGATGATGAACCCAGCGAGCCGAGGCCTTGAATCGGACTCAGACTCGGTGAGTTCGGCGACCGCGTTTTTGACGTGGGTTTTGTGACTTTCGATGAACTGGTTGCGGAAGGAGTTGGGGCTCATGTGATTGTCTATGGTAGGAACTTTTGGGAGGGTGATGAAGTTGACACGTGGCGACACGGGAGAGGCCTCGAGGGAGGCTATGTAGGACTCGGTGCCTTTGGAGTCGAAGGGTAGCTTCATGATGAAGACGGTGATGAAAAGTCGGTCGTGTCGAGCAACGAGGAGCCTTGCCATCTCGACGGCGGAGACGAGGTGGCCCATGCCGGCGGAGGGGATGAAGACTAGCTCTGAAGCTTTTTCCATTTGGGGAAGAAACAAAGGGAGGTGTTTTAGATATTCCGATGGAAATGAAAAGTTCATGTCGATGCCCTTAATATATATTGCCACAATTGAATGTCGGAATTAATAATCTTTGCTTAGGTCAAGATACAGTGATGACGTCATGCCTTTGCTGGCATTGGTCAGAAGCTTTCTCCCCGAGCTCATTGGTAAAAGAACAGATTGCCGCCTGGCAATAAATTAAGCAATTAATCATATAGTTACGTAGAGGAATTGAAAACATAGCCCAACGATGCAAGTGATGTGCTGCTTTTGTTTACAATTCAATTTTTACACCGACAACTTTCCTTCTTATAATTTATATGTTGACAATTTTGGCTCTCACGATTATGACGTGGTTTGCCGAGTGTTTAATCTCTATCCAAATAATTGATGTTGTTAATTTTCATGATGAAAATCTGACGTGCCAACATATGATTATCGCACAGGAGAAATCCACCTCAAGTTTCAGTCTTGGAAATCAATTGGGTTTAGCAAATCAGACCACGGTTAAGAAAGGTAGCAAACTACAATTACAATATACTAAAAGTGCCAAAGATACACCTGCATAACACAAAAATGGAAAAAAAAACTCAAAATATAGGGACTAAAAATTGACCTCTAAGGATTGTTTGGTACGGTGAACTGTTATGGACTGGATTAAATCCTGAGACTATCTTCAATTAGCTCGAATTAGCCCATCATCACTGTAGTTTTGTGAGCCCAAATTGAAATATGAAAACTTGAAATTTTGGGCCTAAATAGATGGTTTGGATTGTTGAAAAAAAATTCGTAGATGACCTTAAAAAGTGTCTCTTAAATAAAATTATTTGAAAAATTCCTCAATAAAAAAGGAGTAATGCTATTTAGACAAAAAAAGAGTAATGCTATTTAGACACACAAGATTGACCACATTTGCTGACCACTTTATGTGGCAGCTGATGTGGTCATACCATGTCAATTAGTGAATATTGCCATGTAGATTTTATTTTATTTATTTCCTCTTTTAAATAATTATTAAAAACAAAAAATAAAAGTGAAATTAAAAAAATTAAAAAAAAACGTCCCTGCACTTGTCTCCACTACTCCCTTCTTCCTCCATCAAATCTACCCATCTCTTTCCTCCATTGTTGCTGAGATTTGGAGTTTTCTCAATAAAAAAGAAATTAAAAAACCCTGCGTCTCTATGTTTCTTCTCCTACACTCCCTTCCTCCGTCAAATCGACCCATTCTCATCCTCCATCATTGTTCCACTGTGAAAGGAATTAACTACACTAAAAATTGAGTATGTACCTCAACCTTCAACCCCTTTTTGAAACAGGATTTTGGAGATTAATTGACAAGAAAACCTCTCCATTCTTCAACCCACCCAAATTGTTCTTACTGGGAGTAGCCCAGGGACTCTAATTCCTTTTTCATTAAAAAAACTCCAACTCTCACAACAACAATGGAGGAAGAGGATGGATATATTTAGAGGAGGAAGCGAGGGCATGAGAGAGACAGAGTAGAGAACGACGTGAGGCTACTGACGTTAGGGTTTTTTTATTTCGTTTTTATTGAGAAAACTCCAAATCTCAGCAACAATGGAGGATGAGGATGGGTAGATTTGATGGAGGAAAAATGGGAGCGTTGGAGACGAAGAGTCCATGGACGCTTAGGGTTTTTAATTTTTAATTTCACTTTTAATTTCTGCTTTTAGTACTTATTCAAAAAAGAAAGAAATAAAAATAAAATATACATGACAATATTCATTAATTGACATGACATGACCATATCAGCTGCCACATAAGGTGGTCAGCAAATGTGGTCAATCTTGTATGTCTAAATAGCATTACTCATAAAAAAGTAATATATATATATATATATATATATATATATATACCCCTTCTATTGAGGGATCCCTCAAATAATTTTATTTGAGGAACGCCCTTTAGGGTATCCTACAAATTTTTGCAATAATCCAAACTATCTATTTTTAGGTCTTCATTCATAGATCATCCTTACAAAAAATTCGACAAATCGGAAACTGTTTTGACATATAATTGTGTCCTACAAAATCAATGAACACGGTGCTTCAAGAAAGTACTAAAATTTCAATAACTCAATTGAATGGTCAAATGATATCGGATTCAAGTGATTTTTTGTAGAGATGATCTTTGAATGTGTATCTACAAAATAGACGGTTTGGATTAGTGAAATACAATCCGGAGTGGGCCCTACAAGGGGTGTCCCTCAAATAAGCTTATTTGAGGGATCCCTCAATGGAAGCTCTATATATATATATATATATATAGATGTCTTCATAAAGATGTCTTCATCTCTCGAGTCATGCTTAGGGATGATAGTAATCAACCTTTCTGGAAAGAAAAGTTTGTTAATGGTCTTCCAAATTTGTTTGCCCACAAAATACGCACAACCCTGAGTAATGAACAAGGCCATATAGATTGGGATAGCTTAACATATGGAAATATCATAAGTACAATCAACCAAGTTGGTATGAGAATGTGTATTTATTTTAAAATTGGTAGACAAATACAGTCCGATAGGAAATCAGCTAAATATGAATTAGGAAATTTATGTGAATAGTATGGTCTTGCCAGCATCCCTCCTTCCAGGAAAAATAAGCCTAGTTATCCCAATCACATTCGAAAACATCGTCATTATTCGGTAGAAAACAATTCTCCCGACATAATGATGATAATCATGAGTTCTATAGGAAAAAGAAATTTTCCCCCAAGAAAAATTGGTCAAAAGCCCCAAAAAGTCAAAAGAATAATCACTCCAAGAAAAATAATGATAAAACCAAAGTCAAATGTTTTAAATGTCAAAAGTTTGGTCATTATGCCTCTGAACAAAGTAAAGGATACTATTAAACAGTTGAAAATTACAGATGAAGAAAAAGAAAAGTTGATAAAGGTTTTAGAGTTGCGAGACTCTAAAACAAGCAATGATGAAACCATAGTGGCCAGCTCTAAGTCTGAATCTGACCAGTCTTCAGATTCACAGTCCAGCTCACCTAATATCCAAATTGGTTGTAAAGATAAATGTTGTAATAGATTAAAATCCATTTCTGTTCTTACTAAACAAGAAGAACAAGAAGAATTATTAATAGATTTAATAAGCAAAGTTGAGAATCCTGATTTGAAATCTAAGTATTTAAAGAAGTTAAGAAAAGTCATTAGCCAAGAAAGCCCAAGTCAATCTGTTCCCCAGCCGATTAGTTTAAATACCACTTTAGAAAAATTTGCTAAAAAGAAAGAAATTACCTTACAAGATCTGCAATTAGAAGTAAAAATGGTTAAAAAAGAAATAGTTGAATTAAAACAGATAAGTCATAAATTACAAAATGAAAATTATGCAATCAAGCAAGATTTAGTCCGTCTTATGGAAAAAGAGTCTTCTGAGTCCAAAAGCCAGTCAGAAAGTCCTCACAATTCTGATGACGAACCTTCTGATAGCCAACAAGTTGTAAATTTGATCAAACAAGTCAATTTTGGAAAATGGTATTCGAAAGTGACAATATTTGTCCAAAACTTTGAGTTCAACACAGTTGCCCTATTTGACTCAGGAGCTAATCTTAACTGTATTTAGGAAAGTCTAATCCCTACTAAGTTTTACCAGAAGTCTAGAGAATCCTTAAGCACTGCTTCAGGAAAATCATTCCAGTTAAATTTTGAGTTTCCAAAAGCCCATGTATGCCAAAATAAAATTTGCTTTAAAACCTCATTTGTTTTGGTCAAGAATATCACTGACGAAGTCATTTTAGGGTTACCTTTTATTGCCTTATTGTATCCCTTCTAGGTAGACTATGATGGTGTCATTTCTACCTATTTAGGCGAAAAGGTTAAATTTGAGTTTCTGTCTAAACCAGAGTTGCATAACCTGAAAGCTTTGCCAAAGCAGTCAGTGTCCAAATCAGTACAAATTATTAGAAAAAATAACCAGTTGAATTTTCTTAAAGAAGAAATTAAGTTCAAAAGAGTTGAACAACAGCTTAGCGATAAATCTCTACAGTTGCAAATTCAGCAGTTTGAAAATAAGCTAAAAAATGAGATTTGTTTTGACTTACCTAATGCTTTTTGGTATAGAAAACAACATGTTGTTTGTCTTCCCTATATCAGAACCTTTAGTGAGAAAAATATTCCCACTAAAGCCAGGCCAATCCCGATGAGTCAAGAAATAATGGAGTTTTGTAAAAAAGAAATTCATTAGTTGCTTCAGAAGAAAATAATTCGCAAAAGTAAGTCCCCTTTGTCATGCCCTGCTTTCTATGTCCAGAAAAACGCTGAGTTAGAAAGAGAAGTCCCAAGATTAGTTATCAATTACAAGCCACTTAATTCAGTCTTAGAATGGATTAGGTATCCCATATCTAATAAAAGAGACCTGATTAATAGATTAGAAAAAGCAGTTGTTTTTTTCTAAATTTGACATGAAGAGTGGTTTCTGGCAAATCCAAATAGATGAGTCAGATAGATATAAGACTGCATTTGTCACTCCTTTCTGTCATTATGAATGGAATGTAATGCCATTTGGTCTGAAAAATGCCCCTAGTGAATTGCAAAATATTATGAATGAGATTTTTAATCCTTACAGTCATTTCTCAATTGTCTATATTGATGATGTTCTCATCTTTTCTGAGTCAATAGAACAACATTGGAAACATTTCTCAATTGTCTATATAAATTCCTTCAAATTGTCAAACAGAATGGTCTAGTTGTTTCTGCTAAGAAGATCAAGTTATTCCAAACCAATATCAGATTCCTTGGCTTCAATATTTGCCAGTCACAAATCTCCCCAATCGATCGAGTCATTCAGTTTGCTGATAAATTTCCTGATCAAATTCTTGATAAAAGTCAACTCCAGAGATTTCTCGGATGTCTAAATTATGTTTTTAACTTTTACAAAAATCTGAGAAAGCAATGTAAGCCCTTGTTTGATAGACTGCAGAGTAATCCTCCCCCATGGTCAACCATCCATACTGAAGTTGTCAAACAGATCAAAGCCCATGTCAAGACACTTCCTTGTCTTGGTATTCCTTTAGTTGATTCCTTTAAGATAGTTGAAACTGATGCCTCTGACATAGGTTATAGTGGTATCCTCAAACAAAGAGCCTGTCCAAATTCCCCAGAACAGATTGTTCGATTTCATTCCGGTACTTGGACCCAGTCACAATATAATTATAGTACTATTAAAAAAGAAATATTAGCTATTGTATTATGCATTAGTAAATTTCAAGATGATTTGCTTAATCAAAAGTTTTTAATACGAGTTGATTGTAAATCGGCAAAACATGTTTTAGAAAAAGATGTTCAAAACATTGCATCTAAACAGATTTTTGCACGATGGCAAAGCATTTTAAGTATATTTGATTTTGATATTGAATATTTGAGAGGAAGTGAGAATTCCATCCCTGATTTTCTTACTCGAGAATTCCTGCAGGAGGCACAATGGCACCCAAAAAAGATAAACAAAAAGAATCAGCAAAACAACCCAAGCCGTCCCAGTCGCTCCGAATCCTTCCCCCATCCATGAGTCAAAATAAGCCAGAAAGTACACCAAAACAGTTAGTCCTCTTTCCTGGTTGCACTCCAATCTCAGTTGCCACACCAATATCAGTTGCTAATAAATTCTCTAGTTTAGGTTCCACAGTTGGCCAAATTCGCCCCAGTTATCAGTCAACCTTAATCTCCAATTATGATCCTTTTTTAGTTGATCCCTCAGCTGGTCCCTCAGTTGCCTTCAAAAAGACATCTCCCTATTTGCCCAAAAGCAATTTTCACCTGTTCGTTGTTGAGCCTTTCTATGATATTAATTCTGATCCAGTTGCTATAGCCAGACACTATTTCCCTTTGGGATTTCGTTATATGACGCCAAGTCCATACAAGTCTCTCAAGTATTATAGAGATATATTACTTGAAACTCAGTCAGTCGAAATTAAGCCGATAAAGGATCGTGATCACCCTGAGATCATCCTTTATCATTCCCTCTATATCCACAAAGTCATGAGTCAAGATTCTTTCAGTAGCCACCCTTATGAGTTGAAAACCCTTAAGTCAAAATTGCAATAAAATTATTCTGATTATATTGAAGCCTGGTACTCTATTTTCCTCCACCAATCTGAGGACTTTAGTCATTCCTGGTTTATAAATTTTGATAGTAAGTTCAAATGCTCCTTTCCCTACTGGTTCCTCCACTGGTGGGAAAAACATGGTCCAGTTGATGAAATTCTGCTTGTTTCAGTCCATGAGATAATTCACCATTTCACCAAAAAGGCCAACTTCTCCAAAATTGATTTGTTCTTCCCAAAACAGTTGCTTTTTGTTGCTAAATACAAAGTTCCTTGGATCCTCAAATGGTCCTACAAAGTAACCAAAGATGCCAGAATATTTGCCGGCCAATTCTCTGTTAAATGGTGGGACAAATTCGAAGTTGACAGAATTGCCAAATATGTCTATAATGATTTGCCCCATGATTCTATTCCACATCCTGCCTCCCCCATTGGTTCAACCCGATCTTCCCTTTTAGTTGAAGGAAAATCGAAGTCTGAACTCCAAGAGATTGCTCGCTAGTTGATAATTCAAGCCTCTCAAATGGATGACGATGAGGACATTGAAAATGACTCTCCTTCGTCGTCCAGCTGCCAGCCCATGCAGAGCCCTGCTAAGCCTAGGTTTTGGTATGAAGACAGCCAGGACCCCTATGACGCATATGATTTGAATTCTGATTAGGCTCATAGTTGCAAACACAATAATTGCCCAGGAGAATATGATTAAAGCATCCTAAAGCAGTCCACCTGCTTTCTCGTGCCTTTACAGTCATTATTCCCCGACACTTCATCCAGAGTAAAAGCAAAAGTTGCCTGAGTAAAAGCATAAAAGAAAAGTTATTCCTTCTGAAAAAGACAAAATTGAAAGTTGAATTGGTTCTTTCCCGTGCCTCTACAGTGGAAATAACCATAGTTGCTTTTTGGTTACTATAGTTACTTAACAATAGTTGTTTCTATCTATTTAAGCTGGCCTAGGCCTCAATTGTAAGCAGTTTTACAATTTACAATTCAGTTTTTTAAAGATTCTCCCTAAACAATTTAGAGAAATCTTCTTTGTAAACACTGAGTGTTCTTGTATCCGAAAAGACTTCAGCAGTTGCTGTCTGAAACTCTTGTGAGTATAAATAAAGTTGTTATTTTCAGTTATCTCTATTTTGAGTAATTTCATATAAGCATTATTTTATATTTATATATATATATATATATCAGTCCCCTTCTATTGAGGGATCCCTCAAATAATTTTATTTGAGGGACGCCCTTTAGGGTATCCTACAATCGTTTTTTTAATGATCCAAACCATCTACTTTTTAGGTATTCATTCATAGATCATTCTTACAAAAAATTAGACAAATCGGACACATTTTCGACATCCAATTGTGTCCTACAAAATCAATGAACACGGTGCTTCAAGAAAGTACTAAATTTTCAATAACTCAATTGAATAGTCAAATGATATCGGATTTAAGTAATTTTTTTGTAGAGATGATCTTTGAATGAGTATCTACAAAATAGACGGTTTGGATTAGTGAAATACAATCCAGAGTGGGCCCTACAAGGGGTGTCTCTCAAATAAGCTTATTTGAGGAATCCCTCAATGAAAGCTCTCTATATATATATATATATATATATACACACACCAAACGAAGCCTAAAATTACTAAGAAGCCCAGCCAAAGAGCAAATTGATTTGTGGGCCCCGACAAGTCATAGTAAACTAGAATATTGCATTATAAACAGGACCATTGTTTTGGCATATTGCAGCTGAAAGAAAGATGATGTGAGCTTTATGGAAACAACAAGACAAAACGTCATCGTAGAAAGCCTTGCTGTCTAAATGGAAAAAGGCAAAATGATAAATGATAAAGAGAAGGGCCAACCATGAATCTTAGCCGATAATTTTTTGCTTTTTAGTATATGGTGGTACATAAACACTATCACCATATCATATCATAGGAGTTCAAACTAAGAGCATTAGTTTACAAGTCAAAATTAATTTTTTACCGAATTAGACCCGTTCGTTAGCTATAATTTCTTGTCCTTAAGTAGCTAGAAAATTGACTGAAGAATGAAGAATAAATAGTAAAGAAGACAACTAATAAATCAGCAACTAAAAAAAACTATAAAGACGAAAATGATAAATAACTCGAGCTCTGTGGACTAAAACGTCATCTCTTCCATTGCTTTCAAGTTAATACAAAAATACTCATGAACTCAGATTAACTAGTAATTACCAATTGGACTCCCGAATGAGTCAAGGGAAAAGCTGATCTATAAAACTGACCCAATGAAGAGTGTGAGGATCCACCGTCCATCAAGGCTTTCTTGCACTTCTCACTCATCTCCTTCACCCTCTTTCTTTGATCACTATCATGCTCCATCACCTCTTTTATTCCTCTCTCTATCTCCTCTGCACTCACCACCACTTGATCGTCCCTCCTATAACTCATCTTAATTTCCACTGCCAAACCCAAATCCCTCACCAGTTGAAAGGCATTTAGTTGTTGCTCCGCGAACATTGGCCATGTGGCAACCGGCACACCATGCCATAGACTCTCCAGCGTTGAATTCCACCCGCAATGGGATACGAACCCTCCGATTGCCCGGTGAGCTAAGATGGCCACTTGTGGAGCCCATCCTATAACCTTGCCAATCCCAACCGTCCGATTGAGGAACCCTTCGGGCAAAACTCCCTTGTGATCTGCATAATCACTTGGTAACGCAATCATCCCCTTTGGTGGGGCCTGGCGTAGGGACCACAAAAACCGAAGCCCACTGTGTTCCAGCGCGCACGCTATCTCTTTCACCTGGTCCTCCCCAAAGCTTCCCATGCTCCCAAAGCAGAGGAACACTACACACGACGGAGGCTGATCATCAAGCCACTTCAAGATTTCCGAACCTTCATGGTTATCGTCACTCTTCAAGTTCAGTGTGGGTCCCACTGGGTACAGTGGTGGAGTTTTGCCATCGTCAGAAATAGAGTGAAGGGCATGCGATTCTAGCTCCATGAAGGTGTTTACCAAAATACCCTTGGTTTCTCTAAACCTTCTGGCATGGTTGATGAATTCAGCGGCGCCATGCTGGTCCAGAAACATACCAGGTAAGACTGATCCAGCAGGCAATGGGTTGACAAAACTCGGCACAACCAACTCAGCGTCCGAGTCCTTAAACTCAGTGCAGTCCTTGTTCTGCTCATCATGAAGGGTTTGGAGGTGAAACATGAGCCCAAGAAACCCTGCGCTGGACGTGAAGAAGATGTACGTAGGGACCCCAAATTCATTGGCCACGTCTATCATAGAGGTGCAGAACATGTCGATGACAAACCCAGCAAGCCTAGGCTTGGAATCGGACTGATCTGACTCAGTGAGTTTGCTGATAGCATCTTTAACGTGGGCCTTATGATTCTCAATGAAAAACTTGATGAAGAGGTTAGGGTTGATTCCCCGAGTCTCTATGGCTTCCTCCGGGAGATCGACGAACTTGATACGTTGTGACATGGAGTCTGTGTAGGCACCAACAGTACCCTTGGGCATGGAGTCAAAAGGTACCTTCATGATGAGCACTGTGATGAAAAGTTGGTCGTCTCGAGCAACCAAGAGCTTCGCAATCTCGACTGCAGACACGAGATGGCCAACACCTGGGGCAGGAATGAAAACTAGCTCTGCAGCTTTCTTCATTTTGGAGACAACACGAAGCAACTCAGAAAGAAATTAGAGAGATGGTTCTAGATCAAGCTTTCACTTGTGACTTGTGAAGATGGATTACGACGATAAGCTTTTATATATGAAAAATACCATATTTTTATACCATATTGTGCATTATCTCTCTAATAAAGATGGGCCTATTATATTAGTATGTGGTACACAATATGTCCGTATAAAAATATGATGAGCCTATTACCCTCTACATATAGACCGCTCAATTCTTGTAACTTTCCTTGGCCCAGCCAAGAAAGTGATGTCATGCCTTTGCTGGCATTCTGTAGAAAAGTCGGTCTCATTGTCTCAAAGCTTTCATGTTATCTTGTTGAGGAAGTAGTTTCCAGAAAGACTTGGAGACCAAACTAAAGAACAAATGTGGGGGCCCTCCGACCATTGGTTTGTGAGCCCTGATGAATCCTGGATTACCACACAACGATGCTTATATTTAACATAAAAGTAAGCACGCAATTGGATTTCGTCTTCAAACGGAAAAGGATAAAAGCGGTAAAGTCCAATACCATAGAATTTTCATAAAATCATACGGTCTTTTAAGTAAAAAGGTGAAGAATCATCTCCGTACAGCACAACAAATTTAAACATAGTGCGTAGAAGATAGTGAAGTTATACAAAGTAAATAAGTCAATAAGAATACCTAGTCAAACGCCTTCCTCCGTTTTCTGCAGAGAGGAAAATGCCCGGCTGTAGCACCAGAACTCACTTTAACGGCCAAAGGAAAACAGAGTTCTCTGTTTAAGTTCTTGATGGAGAGTCCCACGGCCAAATATGGTTTCCTCAGGTGCCCTGTGACACAAATTACAATTTTTCATTTTCAGGATTATAACCATTTTCACCTCCAAATGAATGAACAGTTACCATTCATGGCTAACCATTCGAGCAATTTAATATTTTTTAGGAGTCGAAGAACATGATTCGTATCTGTACTTCATTTAACCATATATGTAACATTAAAGTATAAGAATGCCAGGTAACAAATGTATACTGTGCTCATCTCATAAATTATGCATAACACATTACTGAATTATGTTAAACGTAATGCATTTTCTCCTTGTAAGATGTATCAGTTGTTAAGTAGAGTTGTATCTCTTTAGAAAAGCTATGTTTAGGAAGAGTTGTATCTCATTAGAAGTCTAGAGTTGTATCTGCAACTCTTGGAACTAATCCAAGAGTTATGTCTGTTATGAAAAGGTCTAAATGTTATTATAAATAGCCAATAAGATGGCCTAGTGTTGTAATGAATTTTGGGAAATCAATAAAGCTTCAGTTTTCTGTTTAAAAACTCTCTTCCATATTCCCTCATATCCATCTTTCTCCAACAAATTTGGTATATCAGAGCCAATCGATCCCTCCGCTGTGTTAATCATGGCATCAAGTTCAAATTCCTCAACCATTGGAAATATTCAAAATTTAATGTCTATTTTGGATGGAGAGAATTATGAATATTAGAGCCTACAAATGAAGACCTTGTTCATCTCTCAAGATCTTTGGGATCTTGTAGAAGATGGTTACGAGGAACCGGAAAAAACTTCGACAGGAAAAGCGACACCGGAATCGAAGCAAGCACTTAATGCCAAGGCTTTATTCCTAATTCAATAGGGAGTAAGCAAAAATCTCTTTCCAAGATTACTTTCTGCAACTACATCAAAAAATGCTTGGGAAATACTCAAAATTGAGTTCCAAGGTTCACAGAAAGTGATCTCCATCAAACTCCAATCCTGTGGCGAGAGTTTGATAATTTATTAATGAAGGAGAATGAGTCCATTCAAGTTTTCTTCACAAAAGTTTCTGGAATTGTTAACCAAATTAGAAGTTATGGGGATACAATTCCAAACAAGAAAATTGTGGAGAAAACTCTACGCAGTCTACCACCAAAGTTAGATCATGTTGTTGCAGCAATAGAGGAGTCAAAAGATCTCGCTGCACTTTTGCTCCATGAACTAATTGGTTCTTTGGAAGCACATGAAAAAAGGATTAATAGGTCTACAGACCAATCCTTGAAGCAAGCTTTCAATCCAAATTGGATTCGAAGGAGAAAGAAGACAAACAAAAAGGAGAATCTCAAAAGTCCCAAAACAGAAAAAGTAAAGAAGAATCTCATTGGCGGAAGAATTACAACAAAGGCAACTATAACAACAACAATCAACAAGGACGCATCCATCAAAACAACCAGAATGGTAACCTTGTCGCTGAATATCATGTTTGTAAAAAGACTAGGCACAAAAGTGCAGATTGTCGGTATAGGTGTACCCGATGCAGAATACCCAACCATTCTAAAAGAGATAGCAGATATCAGAAAAATAATTAAGCCAATTTCACATAAAATAATGACTCTCCAGAGCAACTATTTTATACATGTCTCAGCGCTCGTCAAGGACCACAAGATATATGGTCCGTGGATAGCGGATGCAGTAACCACATGACAGGAAACAGACAATGTTTTGTCAAATTTGAAGAAAATGTGAATTCACAAGTCAAGCTCGGAGATGGAAAGCTTCAGAACGTGGAAGGCAAGGGTATTATCTCTGTTCAAACTCGAGAAGGTACACCAAAACTAATCTATGATGTGCTATATGTTCCTAACTTGGCACAAAATTTATTAAGTGTAGGACAACTCCTACAAAAATGCTTCTATGTTAAATTTGATGATGATCACTGCGTTATTTCTAATAAAAAGAACAACATTGTAGTGGCTAAGATAAAAGTGATGGCAAAAAAAGTCTTTCCGTTGATCATGACATCAAAAGAAAACTATGTTTTGGAAGCTGAAAATGTAGAAGAATCACTATTGTGGCATATGAGATATGGACATCTAAATCAAAGAAGTCTACAACTTTTACACTAGAAAGATATGGTGTTTGGCCTTCCTTCCATTCATTCTGAGAAAGAAATATGTGAAGGTTGTATTTTTGGAAAATTCCACCGCATACCATTTTCACAATCAACATGGAAAGCAAGAGCCCCTCTTGAGTTGGTACATGCAGATATATGTGGGCCGACTCGAACACCATCTTTTAATAGCAAGAAATACTTTCTTCTCTTTGTTGATGACTATAGCAGGATGATGTGGGTTTATTTTCTAGAACAAAAGTTAGAAGCATTCTCTTTTTTCAAGCAATTTAAGGCCTATGGAGAGAAACAAAGTGGATACAATATGAAGACGTTGAGAACTAATCGTGCTGGAGAGTTCACATCAAATGAATTTTCAGAATTTTGCAAAACTAATGGAATAAAAAGAGAATTGACGGCAAGCTACACTCCACAGCAAAACGGTGTTGTGGAATGAAGAAATCGAACCATTGTGGAAATGGCAAGAAGCATGTTAAAAGCGAAAGGTCTGCCAAATGTGTTTTGGGCTGAAGCAATTCATACCTCAGTGTTTATTCTCAACAGGTCACCTACCAAGTCTGTCAAGGATATGACTCCTTTTGAAGCATGGCATAGGTTTAAGCCAAAGGTTGATTTCTTTAAGGACTTTGGTTGCATAGCCTATGCACATGTTCCTTCTCAAAAGAGAGAAAAGTTTGACGAAAAGGGTGAAAAATATATTTTTGTGGGCTATAGTGACAAGTCCAAGGCATACAGATTGATTGATCCAAGAACTAATAAGTTGGTAATTTCTAGATATGTTATTTTTTATGAATTCAAGGTATGGAGATGAGAAAAACAAGGTGAAATACCGAGACTTTTCGAGGAACTAGGAACATCAAATTTATAAGAATCTCTGCTGCCCCAAAGTCCAATTTCAAGGGCAAGAAGTCCAATTCCGAGTGCAAGAACATCTTATCCTAGTTCACCAGATTCAACTCCTAGACTTAATATAAGAACACATTCATTGGCAGACATATATGAGTCGTGTGATCTTGCTTTGAGTGCTTTGGAGGCTCAAAAATTTGAGGAAGTAGTGAAAGAAAAAATTTGGCAAGACGCAATGGAAGAAGAAATTAGAGTTATCAAGAAAAATTCTACGTGGGAACTTGTTGATCGGCCTAAATCAAAGGACATCATTGGACTTAAATGGATCTACAAGACAAAATACAATGAAGATGGCTCAATCCAAAAGCATAAGGCTCGGTTGGTTGCCAAAGGCTACTCTCAACAACTTGGAGTAGAGTTCAATGAAACGTTTGCTCTGGTTGTATGAATGGAAACTATATGAATTGTGTTGGCTTTGGCAGCACAATTGAAAACTCAAGTTTTTCAATTGGATGTCAAGTCCGCTTTTTTGAATGGAAAACTTGAAGAAGAAGTTTACGTGGAGCAGCCGCAAGGATATATTGAAAAGGGAAATGAAGACAAAGTTTGTCAACTTCGGAAAGCACTATACAGCAAGAGCCTAAAATAGCAAAATTGATCAATATTTCAGTCATAGTGGATTTGTAAGAAGTCCAAGTGAGCCATAATTCTATCTCAAGAAAGTAGGTACACATGATTTTCTTATTGTGTGTCTTTATGTTGATGACTTGATTTATACAAGTACCAAACCAAGGATGGTAGAAGCATTCAAGAAGGACATGATGAAAGAATACGAGATGACTGATTTGGGTTCTATGAAGTATTTTCTAGGAATTCAAGTCCAACAATCGGAAAAAGGGATTTTTATGTATCAAGAAAAGTATGCAAAAATCTCTTGAAAAGGTTCAATATGTTGAACTACAAGCCAATGAATACTCCAATGGCAATTAATTTAAAGCTTTCAAGTAATGATGGAGCACCAAGAGATGATGCTTCTATGTATAGAAGTATTGTTGGCTCACTTATTTATTTATCTAATACAAGGCCAGACATAGTTCATGCAGTTAGTGTTGTATATCGATTCATGAATGATCCAAGTAATCATCATTTTGCTATTGTTAAAAGAATACTAAGATATGTGCAAGGAACCAAAGGATATGGCATCAAATATACACACACTACTACAAAAAGTGACAAAGACGACCAGAAAAAAACGACGGTCTAAGTGAAAACCGTCGTTGTTTTTTAAAAGACGACGGTTCTATAAAACCGCCGTGTAATAACACCTTAGACACCTAAAAAATGGAGATTCAAATGGTTGTTTATAAACAACGACGTACCTAATTAAAAAACCGACGTCTATTTGAAACAGGATTTCCGCAGTGTAAAATCAAAGCAAATAAAGAACGGCAGAAGTTATGAATCGACCGACGTAGAAAGTAAAGACGACGATTTCAAAAAAAGCCGCCGTTTTTACGCAGAAAATAACACGACCAAGTTTTCGTATAAGGCGCCATATAATTACAAATAAATCCACGGCGGTAAAATACAAAATATCGCCGTATTAAATTAATGTACAACGACGGAAAATAAAATATATCGACGTCTTTCTTGTATAGTTCTACGACGGTATCTTTAAATCTCACCACGTTTGTTTTTCATTTAACGACGTATTATAAAATTTAACGTCGTATTTATTCCCTTTATACGTCATACCTTATATTTAAACCGTCGTCTATTATATGTAAAGATGACGATTTTTTTAAAAACCGTCGTCTATTATATGTAAAGATGACGATTTTATAAAACCGTCGTCTATTATATGTAAAGACGACAATTTTATAAAACCGTCGTCTATTATATGTAAAGACGACGATTTTTATTACAAACCGTCGTCTAATATATGTAAAGATGACGATTTTTTTAAAAACCGTCGTCTATTATGTGTAAAGATGACGATTTTTTTAAAACCGTCGTCTATTATATGTAAAGACGACGATTTTATAAAACCGTCGTCTATTATATGTAAAGACGACGATTTTTATTACAAACCGTCGTCTATTATATGTAAAGATGACGATTTTTTTAAAAACCGTCGTCTATTATGTGTAAAGATGACGATTTTTTTTAAAACCGTCGTCTATTATATGTAAAGATGACGATTTTATAAAACCGTCGTCTATTATATGTAAAGATGAAGCTTTTTATAAAAACCGAAAAAACCGTCGTCTATTGTATGTAAAGATGACGCTTTTTATAAAAACCGAAAAAACCGTCGTCTATTGTATGTAAAGATGACGCTTTTTATAAAAACCGAAAAAACCGTCGTCTATTATATGTAAAGACGACGCTTTTTATAAAAAAACCGTCGTCTATTATATGTAAAGATGACGCTTTTTATAAAAACCGTCGTCTATTATATATAAAGATGACAATTTTTTTTTAAAAAGGGTCGTCTATTATATATAAAGATGACGTTTTTTTATAAAAAATGGTCGTCTATTATATGTAAAGATGATGGTTTGTTATAATAACCGTTAAATCATGATTTTCATTTATAACCGTCGAAATTTTTTGTCCCTTACTTTATCTTTGAATGTTTATTTTTTTCGATTTTTGGTGTAGATGATCTCGAAGTATAAACAAACAAGTTTGACGGTTGGATCGTTGAAACTAGTTTCTTAGAATGCGTATGCCATCAAAACAATATATTCACTAACAATTAAGAGTTTATTTATACTTTCGTTAAATATAACATAAGATTTTGTGGTATCCACTAGTGTAAATATTTTAAATTGAAGATCAAATTCAGTCATTGTATTCATATAGGGTCAAGGAGTGTAGCGGTAAAAAATCATCAAAATCGGAGTTAAAATAACCGTTAAATCATGATTTTTCATTTATAACCGTCGAAATTTTTTGTCCCGTTACTTTATCTCTGAATGTTTATTTTTTCTGATTTTTGGCGTATATGATCTCGAAGTATAAACAAACATGTTTGACGGTTGGATCATTGAAACTAGTTTCTTAGAATGCGTATGCCATCAAAACAATATATTCACTAACAATGAAGAGTTTATTTATACTTTCATTAAATATGACATAAGATTTTGTGGTATCCACTAGTGTAAATATTTTAAATTGAAGATCAAATTCAATCATTGTATTCATATTGGGTCAAGGACTGTAGTGGTAAAAAATCATCAAAATCGGAGTTAAAATAACCGTTAAATCATGATTTTTCATTTATAACCGTTGAAATTTTTTGTCTCGTTACTTGATCTCTGAATGTTTATTTTTTCCGATTTTTGGCGTATATGATCTCGAAGCATAAACAAACATGTTTGACGGTTGGATCATTGAAACTAGTTTCTTAGAATGCGTATGCCATCAAAACAATATATTCACTAACAATGAAGAGTTTATTTATACTTTCATTAAATATGACATAAGATTTTGTGGTATCCACTAGTGTAAATATTTTAAATTGAAGATCAAATTCAATCATTGTATTCATATTGGGTCAAGGAGTGTAGCGGTAAAAAATCATCAAAATCGGAGTTAAAATAACCGTTAAATCATGATTTTTCATTTATAACCGTTGAAATTTTTTGTCTCGTTACTTGATCTCTGAATGTTTATTTTTTTCCGATTTTTGGCGTATATGATCTCGAAGTATAAACAAACATGTTTGACGGTTGGATCGTTGAAACTAGTTTCTTAAAATGCGTATGCCATAAAAAAAAATATTCACTAACAATTAAGAGTTTATTTATACTTTCGTTAAATATAACATAAGATTTTGTGGTATCCACTAGTGTAAATATTTTAAATTGAAGATCAAATTCAGTCATTGTATTCATATAGGGTCAAGAAGTGTAGTGGAAAAAAACGTCGTCTATTGTATGTAAAGATGACGTTTTTTATAAAAACCGTCGTCTATTGTACGTAAAGATGACGCTTTTTATAAAAACCGTCGTCTATTGTACGTAAAGATGACGCTTTTTATAAAAAACCGTCGTCTATTGTATGTAAAGATGACGCTTTTTATAAAAACCGTCGTCTATTATATGTAAAGATGACGCTTTTTATAAAAAAACCGTCGTATATTATATGTAAAGATGACAAATTTTTTTTTAAAAAAAGCGTCGTCTTTTAAAACGCGCTAAAAAATGGCCGCTTAAGTGAATTCGCGCTCGATAAATTTTCAAATTTTCACCCGTCTTTGAAAATCTTATCTCTCATTAACAAGCGTCGTCTTTTAAAACACGCTAAAAAAAGTCTACTTAAGTGAATTCGCGCTTGTCAAATTTTCAGATTTTC
The DNA here is from genome assembly GCA_903112645.1 of Prunus armeniaca. Classification (NCBI taxonomy): domain Eukaryota; kingdom Viridiplantae; phylum Streptophyta; class Magnoliopsida; order Rosales; family Rosaceae; genus Prunus; species Prunus armeniaca. Next base: position 17,070,678 of record CAEKDK010000003.1, on the reverse strand, counting down.
CCCCGTCTCTGAAAACCTTATCTCTCCCTCCTTGAAACCCTCATGCACTCTCTAAAACACCCTCATAAAACTCTCTACAAAATCATCAAAAGATCATCAAAGGAGTTGAGATTGAGTCTTAGCAAATCCATAAGATGTAGAGGGATGTTCTGTATTTGAGAATCAAAGCTGGTTGAAAGGTTGATTTGAAAGTCACCTAATCTCTTAATACCCTTCTATATCTTGCTAGTGAATTCTGGATTAGTCTCTTTGCGTTTTTGGTATGTTCTTTGTATCCCTAATTTCAGATTTTGTCTTTCTTGATTTGTCTGATTTGTTTACATATTTTTTATTTCTGGTTTCTTTTTAGATTTTCTGATTTGGTTATCAGGAGATGAGGAGGAAGCTTGCAGATTTATAACTCTTTCTTTTGCAGGTTTTCTATGTGAGACGTATGTTTTTTTGTTGTTGAAAATTTGCAGGTTCTCGATGGTCTTTTTTATGCTCATTTTACAAGTTTTCTATGGAAATATGGACCAATGGTAAAATTTCTCTTCCACCTAATTTTTTATGTTTATAATCTTAGCTTCTTTTTTTTTCTCTCTTTGTCATTTTGATTTATTTACAGGGATGATGGAGGAGACTTCAGTTGTGCATCATTTGTATGTTTGGATGAGGAATGCTTGGATTAGGAGTACGTAGGTCTTGTTAGGAATTATGTTTGTTGTAGAATAAAGATTGGTTAACTATGTAATAACTATTGAATCTTCAAGTTTTATGAAAGAAACTATTTTTGATAAAGCATTATGGTTGGTTTTCTAGTTAAAATCGTTGTATAGCATCATAGGAAATCAAAAAGCATTATTGTACGTAAAGATGACGCTTTTTTATAAAAACCGTCGTCTATTGTATGTAAAGAGGACGCTTTTTATAAAAACCGTCGTCTATTGTATGTAAAGATGACGCTTTTTATAAAACCGTCGTCTATTATACGTAAAGATGACGCTTTTTATAAAAAAAAACCGTCGTCTATTGTACGTAAAGATGACAATTTTTATAAAAAAAAACGTCGTCTATTGTACGTAAAGATGACGCTTTTTATAAAAACCGTCGTCTATTATGTGTAAAGATGACGATTTTTTTTAAAAACCGTCGTCTATTATATGTAAAGATGACGATTTTATAAAACCGTCGTCTATTATATGTAAAGATGAAGCTTTTTATAAAAAACCGAAAAAAACCGTCGTCTATTGTATGTAAAGATGACGCTTTTTATAAAAAACCGAAAAAAACCGTCGTCTATTGTATGTAAAGATGACGTTTTTTATAAAAACCGAAAAAACCGTCGTCTATTATATGTAAAGATGACGCTTTTTATAAAAAAACCGTCGTCTATTATATGTAAAGATGACGCTTTTTATAAAAACCGTCGTCTATTATATATAAAGATGACAATTTTTTTTTAAAAAAAGGGTCGTCTATTATATATAAAGATGACGCTTTTTATAAAAAAAACGTCGTCTATTGTACGTAAAGATGACGCTTTTTATAAAAAAACCGTCGTCTATTGTACGTAAAGATGACGCTTTTTATAAAAAACCGTCGTCGATTGTATGTAAAGATGACGCTTTTTATAAAAAACCGTCGTCTATTGTATGTAAAGATGATGCTTTTTATAAAAAAAGGTCGTCTATTGTATGTAAAGATGACGTCTTTATAAACAATCCACGACGGTTTTCATAAAAAAATCGTCATCTTTACATACAATATACGACGGTTTTATTAAAAACAGTCGTCTTTCCTCCTATAATTAACGATCTTTACCTCTAAACAACGACGATTTTCTTTGAAAACCGTCATCTTTACTGATAAACAACGACGGTGAAAAGCCGTCGTAGTTTGAAACCCAAATAGACGGCAGTCGATTTCACGACCGGGCGAAAACCTTTTACACGACGGTGGTTTCCCGTCGTCTATTTCGATTTTTGTAGTAGTGACAAGAGAAAGAAAGCATTTTAGTTGGGTTCACAGACAGTGATTGGGCTGGTGCAATTGATGATAGAAGAAGCACATCTAGGCATGTGTTTTTCTTGGGAAGTAAAGTAATATCGTGGTCGTCGAAGAAGCAAAGTATAGTGGCATTATCAATAGCCGAAGCAGAATATATTTTAGCCACAAGTACAGTATGTGAAGCAATTTGGATTAGAAGAATATTAGCAGATCTTCGTCAAGAACAAAACACTCTAACAAATTTGTACTGTGATAACATGTCCACAATTGCCATGACAAAGAACCCAGTCTTTCATAGCAGGTCAAAGCACATAGAACTTCGTCATCATTTTATCAGAAAATTGGTTGAAGATAGAGAGATTGAATTGAAATTCTGTGGTACTGATGAGCAGATTGCAGATGTTTTTACAAAAGCACTTCCAAGAGAGAAGTTCTACTATTTCAGAGAAAAGCTATATGTGGCAGGACAAATGCATTAAGAGGGAGTGTTAAATGTAATGCATTTTCTCCTTGTAAGATGTATCAGTTGTTAAGTATAGTTGTGTCTCTTGAGAAGAGCTATGTTTAGGAAGAGTTGTATCTCATTAGAAGTCTAGAATTGTGTCTGCAACTCTTGGAACTAATCCAAGAGTTATGTCTGTTATGAAAAGGTCTGAATGTTATTGTAAATAGCCAATAAGATGGCCTAGTGTTGCAATGAATTTTGGGAAATCAGTAAAGCTTTAGTTTTCTATTTAAAAACTCTCTTCCATATTCTCTCATATCCATCTTTCTCCAACAAATTCCTGAACAAACATTTCTGGTGGCCTTCATGGCAAAATTTGTCATGCTGCAAATTATTCTTAAAAATAGGAAATATTATTTTTTTGGTGGTTTATTATTTTGTTCTAAACCAACATTAAGAAAAAGAAACAAAAAACAGAAAGGCCCAAATTTAAGGAAAATAGCTTCTTTGACCAATTTATCCTCCCAGTGCAAATGCAAATTGGTTTGATTTGAGGGTGAAATAGAACTGTAAAATGGCCTGTTCTATATCTGGGTCTCATAATTTAAGCAGTTATAATAGCCTTCTAAGAGCATCTCCAACCGATGTGTCAAAAGTGCCACATAGACATTTAACGGCTAGAAATAACATCTCACATCACTCCAACCGATGTGTCAAATCTGATGTGGAATGAAGGCTGGAGGTTGAGATGTTATTTTTGACATCCCAAAAGAAAGATATCAAATGAATATTTTAATATTTTTAAAAGATAGCTGGCTGTTACTTTCATTTATTATTTTCCTTTTTTTTATTTTTTTCTTCTTTATCTTAAATGATTTTACTGTTACAATAATTATTTATTTGACATATCGGGTGGAGTGTAAAACTGTGTTGTCATATCAGCCATCAAATTTAAATTTGATGTTTGGCATTTAACATCTTCTTTGGAGATGTTCTAAGTGCTATAGAGCACAAAACATAAAACATTTTCAAGACTTCTTGGAAGAAGAGCGACCAATATAATACAGGGCACGCTCAATACTAAGCCAAATGGAAGAAAAGAGCCACTACTCATGCAGGGTATTCCATCAAAGATCAAAGAATCATTTAACTAAGGATATGAGTCATGACCATGCACAACACTACTATAGACAGAAAACATGCTTTTTAACTGACCTGAATAATATGGATAATGCCTTTCCGAGATGGCAGCTTATTACATTACTCTGGCCCAGATCCCAGTGCCCAAGTACACTACCAAAAGCCATATGGACAGACGCGAGCACCATCTGAGAAAACCTGCTTTGGACAACTGCTGACCTGCCCAAAATCCAAATTAGCATAACAGTAGAGTTCCATCTGTAAATACAAGTGTCGTGTTGGATAACATAAACCTAAGATGAAGTTAAAATCAATTAACAAGACATGCCAATATACTTGCTAGAAAGCAGCCAATATAACAGTTGTCCATAGCTAGCTGTCTCCCTTGTGCCAAACCGGACCATCCATGGTACAGCCTCTCCTCTTAGACCCGCAAGCCCAATATCCCGAAGGCCCACTTGGTTATGGGACCAGTGTCCTCTGTCTTTCCTTTAGCACTAAGGCCTCGTTTGGTTCACGGAATGAATTTGATGGGAAATAATTTCCCATGTCATTTCCCAAGGGATGGGAAATGGAAGATTCATTTCCCACGTTTGGTAATGCTGGGAAAGTAACCGGGAGATAACACTTTATTTCCTTTCCTATGTTTGTTTTGAGTAGGAATGGAAAACAAAGTTTGTACAAATTTTTAATTATACCCATATTAAATTAAATAAAAAAAAGAATACATTTAATAATATATTGTAATTCTAAATTGTTAATGGGACAAAATGGTCATGAAAAATGTGTATTTAATGTTGGTTCATTTCCCCAAACTTTCCCATGATAAGGGAAAACAAAACCCAAGTTGGAAAGATGGCTTCACTTTCCCCTTACTTTCCTATAGGCCAGACAACGATTTCTCATTTCTAAACTTACCAAACATGAGAAAGTAATTGATTTCCCATTCCCAAGTCTCATTTCCCATTAACTAAACGAGGCCACTGAGAATAACAATGAGTAGCAGATCTACCTTGGGATTGTCGCCACCTGTCCCCAATCATCTAGGGTTAACTATAAAGATGTAATGATCTGTTTGTTGGCATAAGCTGAATGACAATTGAAACTTTCCTTCATTTCCTTACTCTTTCATTAACGTCTTCCTATACTATTCTGCTATTTTCCGTCTTTCTGTAAAGCTAGACCTTATCAACTGGTATCAGAGCCCGCATGGACAAAACCCTACATCTCTCGATCTCTTATAAGGACCTCAGTGCCACCTCCCTTGATGTTCGCCATGACCACCTCCAATCCCAACTTGACGGTGTTGTCGACTCTGTCTCTTCTCTCGAAGCCCACCAGACTAACATCCAAACCTCCCTCACTTCTCTCTCCTCCTCTAACTCCGCCTTCCAGACTCAACTCACCAACCAATTATCCACTTTTCAGTCCCTCATTCTCGACGAACTCCGCAACATCCAGCCCTACACCTCTACCGTTCCACCCACCCAACCTGCTACAACCTCCCTTCCTCCTTCTGTTCACCCCGTTTTGTGATCACTCCTGTGGTAGAAGGGCAAAGTTCCCCACTGCCTTGAAAACCATTGATTGGTCAGCAAGTCAGCTTTCTTTGGTGTATGAGCGTGCCACTGCTAGCAATGAAGATTCTAGCAGACTTATTCTAGAATAGATAACTTGCGCCCCAAGTTATTGATTTCCATAAACAAGCGATTGTGAATTTGGGTGAGGAATATCTCCCAAGTAAGTTCTTTTCTTGCCTCAGACTGGTGAGGACTTTAACAATTTATCTCAGTATAAAGAGTTGTTCTGGTCAGAATGGTTGATGGAATTTAAGTTGTCTTAGGCAGAACTGCCTTTTACAAAACTATAAACATAAATATCCAAGCTAGAAAGATGAAAGGACAGCTGGAACTCCATTTCTGCCTGGATAGGAGGTTCTGATCCGGGCTGGACTGGACTGTTAACAACTTCAGCTGCTAAGCTTCAGCTGTAGATCGATACCAAAGGTTAATTTTGGCAGAGCTTTAATACACTTCAAGCTTTTGTGAGGCTTCTAAGTGGGCAGAACTGTGGCTTTTTCAGTCTGTAAGGACAGAAGTGGCTGTTCTCGAGGACTTTAGTGGGCTAGAGACTGTACTGTAAAATTTGTTGAGGTTTTCATGTTTGGGGAAAGCTCAAGCTCTACCTGTCTTGGTTTTTTGCTGAACCAAATTTGTAACGAGAGAAATCTCGTTTTGAATGACTTATTTTCTAAGTTTGAACCTTGGGAATTCTGATCTAAAGCTGGTTTTCACTTGGAATTCAAGTAAGCTTCTGGTTGATTTTGAGTTGTTTGTTTGATTGATGACTTGAGTGTTGGATTTATTGTTTTTTTTGCCCTGTTCACTCCTTCTTGTATTTATAAGAGATGTTATCTGGAGTAGGGTAATTCTTTTAAATAATGGGCGGCAATTTTCTTTAAAAAGATCTTTCATTTTTAATTGTAAAGAAAGGGGGTTTTGATCAATTTCTGGTAGATAAGCTCTCAATAGTCAGTTCTTAAGATCATTTCCCTGTTTTTCTTGAAAAAGAACCTAACCCCTCTTTAATTCCAACTGCCCCCCCTGTGAGAACCGTGATGGTTAGTCTAATTCTCAGTTTTGAACAGGTCCCTGTTTTCCTGTTTATCTTTCTCTGAGATTGTGTTTGCTTATCTCTTTGGGAAAATCACCTTCTGAATAGAAGAAATATCTCTAAATATATTCATATGTAAGGGGATTTGATCTTTCAGAATTTCAGAGATGTCCCTTCCCAGTTTTGCCAGCTACTGACCCTCTCTAATCATCTCTGTAATTGCTGGTTTTGTTGACTTTTCCAAATCTGATAAAAGGGTGTCACGTGGTTTTCTGAAAAGAAATGGGTCTTTTCTTTTATCAAAATCGTGCTGGGTTTATTTTTGTCTGGAGCCCAAAAGTGACTTTTCTTTTGAGGCCCAAGTTTTGCTTGTCTGTTTTGATAGGTCTTGGGCTAGCCCTTTCTGGATTTTGGGCTTCTGTTTCCCCCCTTTTTTTTTCAAAGACAAAACTGTTTGAGTTTTGTGGTTTTATTCTGGGCCTCCTTTGTTGGTCTAGGCGTATCAATTTTAGGCCCAAACACCTTCATTCTCCCTTCTAGCAGCCCCATCTCCTCACTATGCCTCTACTTCCCATACACCTCAACCTTCCCCTTCATTCCGCTCTATCTTTCCCCCAGCCACAACTGCATACAGCGATCTTGGCCTCTCCCACCCGCCATCCCCACTCCTCACATCAGCCTCCCCGGCTCTCAACCGTTCTATATGTCAGCTCGTTTTTCGCACCCATCCCACTCATCATTTCACCCAACACACACCACCTCTCTATACCACCCCTTCTCCTTCATCCCTTCCCCACCTACCTTCTCCGACTCACTATCCATACCTTCCACCTACCCCTTCTTTTCATTCTACCCATACCTCTCTTGCTGCTCTTGATCCTCTGCTCTATCATTCTCCCTCCTTTGTCAAAACATAAACTTCACTACAGTTTATGTTTTCTTCAATGTAGAAAACAAATATATGCTTTCTTCTCTCACTGCGAATGATGCCAAAAAGCATTTCTCTCGCTAGCTCCATCTCATTTCCAAATGGAAAATCAGGAAAGTCTAAACCCTAAAGAATTACAGACTAAACCGTGCAGTTTTCGTTTTCTGCAATGCAGAAAAGAGTTCCTCTCTCAAGCTCTTTCTCTTTCTCTTTCTCTAGTAATCTTTTAGTTTTTAGAGGTTTTGAAACCAAAACTAAACCCAAAACCTAAATTGCATTGCAAAATGAAGAATGAAGAGTAGGTATTAGAGCGTTGATTTCCTTACCGTTATTTGTCGAAAGAGAGAATGAAGAATCGGCTTCGATCGTTGGTGGTCGTCGCCGTTGGTGCGAACAATCGTATGAGATTTTGGGAATTTTGTAGAACTGTTGAAGCAGTTTTTGGAGTTGAAGATGAAAGGTCGCACGAAGGGGTTATGATTCAATTTGAGTGTCTGTTGTTTCTTATTAAGTTTTGGGTTTTTTGATGTCGTTTTGACGCAGTAAGTTTTGGTTTAAAACTAAATACTAAAATTTGATAATAATGGCATATGTTGTAATTTTAATGTTCTTTGATTTTATTTTGGTAAAAGTATGTATTACTTTTTTGTCTTTCGCCTTATGCTAATTAGGTGAAATTGTATTCTTATCTTCCAAATTAGTAAATTATATCTTAAAATGAAAGTTCCCTAAATTTAATTAGGGATTTTGACCTAAAAATATATATAAATTCAATTAGGAATATTTAATTGGGGCTGATGTGTGAAAAAAAAATTATAAATTATAAAATTTTAAAATTTAAAACTTTAAAACAAGGAAAAAAAAAGGGAGTTTCACTAAAACACCCAAAATGGAGGTTGAAATTATAAAAAAACCCCAAGCACTATTTAAACATATAAACACACCCAAAAACCATCATTACACACACTCAAAACCCATTTATAAACACACCAAAAAAAGTTGACTTTGGGTTGATTTTGGGTGTGTTTCTATGTTTAAATAGTCTCTCTCTCTCTCTCTCTCTCATCGCATACCTTGAACCAACCCTTAGAAATCTACCGTCTTGACCTAGACTTAAAGCCTACAGATCCGCGCCTCCCCAGCCTACTCTCTCTGCCGCCTAGGGCACCATGGCCTCGTTGTTGTTGTTCAAAGCCTCCATCATCATCATTGTAATCTTGTAAGCCCAACTTGAAATATGAAAACTTGAAATTTTGGGCATAAATTGAAATCTAAAAATTCAATATATATATATATATATATATAACTTCCATTGAGAGATCCTTTATTTGAGGAACACCCTTGTAACACCCACTCCACATTATATTTTACTAATCCAAACTATATATTGTTTAGATAATCATTCAAAGATCATCTCTACAAAAAATCACTTGATTCCTATATCATTTGACCACTGTATTGAATTATTAAAATTTTAGTATTTTCTTGAAGTACTATGTTCATTAATTTTGTCGGATACAATTGGATGTCGAAACAGTTTTTGATTCGTCTAATTTTTTGTAAGGATAATCTATGAATGTAAACTTAAAAAATAGATGGTTTAGATGGTTGAAAGAAAAAAAAAAAAAAAAAAAAAAAAAAGTCGTAGGGACCCTAAAAAATCCCACAAATAAAATTATTTGAAAAAACCTTCAATAAAAGAAGACGATATATATACACATATGAATACCAAACAAAGCCTAAAATTACTAAGAAGCCCAGCCAAAGAGCAAATTGATTTGTGGGCCCCGACCAGTCATAGTAAACTAGAATATTGCATTATAAACCGGACCATTGTTTTGGCATATAGCAGCTGAAAGAAAGATGCTGTGAGCTTTAGGGGAACAAGAAGACTATCGTAGAAAGCCTTCCTGTCTAATCTAAATGGAAAAAGGCAAAATGAAAAAAGACAAAAGAAGCGCCAACCATGAAGCTTAGAAAGTTGACCGAAGAATAAATAGTAAGAACATTAGTTTAGCATATGGTGGTACATACACACTACCACCATATTATAGGAGTTCAAACTAAGAACATTAGTCTACAAATTAAAATTATTTTTTATCGAATTAGATCTGTTCGTTCGCTATAATTTCTTGTCTCTAAGTAGCTAGAAAGTTGACCGAAGAATAAATAGTAAAGAAGACAACTAATAAATCAGCAACTAACAAAAACTATAATGACGAAAATGATAAATAACAAATTGCTTGTTGGCTTGGAGTCCCAGAAGTCGTAGTAGAGATTAGAATACCACTACAAAAAGTAGAGTCATCTCTTCCATTGCTTTCAAGTTAGTACAAAAATACTCATAAACTCGTATTAACTAGTAATTACCAATTGGACTCCCGAATGAGTCAAAGGAAAAGCTGATCTATAAAACGACCCAATGAAGAGTGTGAGGATCCACCGTCCATCAAGGCTTTCTTGCACTTCTCACTCATCTCCTTCACCCTCTTTCTTTGATCACTATCATGCTCCATCACCTCTTTTATTCCTCTCTCTATCTCCTCTGCACTCACCCCCACTTGATCGTCCCTCCTATAACTCATCTTAATTTCCACTGCCAAACCCAAATCCCTCACCAGTTGAAAGGCATTTAGTTGTTGCTCCGCGTACATTGGCCATGTGGCAACCGGCACACCATGCCATAGACTCTCCAGCGTTGAATTCCACCCGCAATGGGATACGAACCCTCCGATTGCCCGGTGAGCTAAGATGGCCACTTGTGGAGCCCATCCTATAACCTTGCCAATCCCAACCGTCCGGTCGAGGAACCCTTCCGGCAAGACTCCCTTGTGATCTGCATAATCACTTGGGAACGCAACCATCCCCTTTGGTGGGGCCTGGCGTAGGGACCACAAGAACCGAAGCCCACTGTGCTCCAGCGCGCACGCTATCTCTCTCACCTGGTCCTCGCCAAAGCTTCCCATGCTCCCAAAGCAGAGGAACACTACAGACGACGGAGGCTGATCATCAAGCCACTTTAAGATTTCCGAACCTTCATGGTTATCGTCACTCTTCAAGTTCAGTATGGGTCCCACTGGGTACAGTGGTGGACTTTTGCCATCGTCAGAAATAGAGTGAAGGGCATGCGATTCTAGCTCAATGAATGTGTTTACCAAAATACCCTTGGTTTCTCTAAACCTTCTGGCATGGTTGATGAATTCAGCGGCGCCATGCTTGTCCAGAAACACACCAGGTAAGACTGATCCAGCAGGCAATGGGTTGACAAAACTCGGCACAACCAACTTAGCGTCCGAGTCCTTGAACTCAACGCAGTCCTTTTTTTGCTCATCATGAAGGGTTTGGAGGTGAAACATGAGACCAAGAAACCCTGAGCTGGAGGTGAAGAAGATGTACGTAGGAACCCCAAATTCATCAGCCACGTCTATCATAGAGGTGCAGAATAGGTCGATGACAAACCCAGCAAGCCTAGGCTTGGAATCGGACTGATCTAACTCAGTGAGTTTGGTGACAGCATCTTTAACGTGGGCCTTATGATTCTCAATGAACAACTTGAGGAAGAGGTTAGGGTTGATGCCCCGAGTCTCTATGGCTTCCTCCGGGAGATCGACGAACTTGATACGTTGTGACATGGAGTCTGTGTAGGCATCAACAGTACCCTTGGGCATGCAGTCAAAAGGTAGCTTCATGGTGAGCACTGTGATGAAAAGTTGGTCGTCTCGAGCAACCAAGAGCTTTGCAATCTCGACTGCAGACACGAGATGGCCAACACCTGGGGAAGGAATGAAAACTAGCTCTGCAGCTTTCTTCATTTTGGAGACAACACGAAGGAACTCAGATAGAGATTAGAGAGATGGTTCTAGTTCAAGCTTTCACTTGTGACTTGTGACTTGTGAAGATCGATTAGGACGATCTGTAGCTTTTATATATATCATGTGCTGCGTCAATGCATTCACATGGATTTTGGTGTTTCCTATAGACCGCTCAATTCTTGGAACTTTCCTTGGCCCAGCCAAGAAAGTGATGTCATGCCTTTGCTGGCATTCTGTAGAAAAGTCGGTCTTATTGTCCCAAAGCTTTCATGTTATCTTGTTGAGGAAGTAGTTTCCAGAAAGACTTGGAGACCAAACTAAAGAACAAATATGGGGACCCTCCGACCATTGGTTTGTGAGCCCTGATGAATTCTGGATTACCACACAACGGTGTTTATATTTAACATAAAAGTAAGCAAGCAATTGGATTTCATCCTCAAACGGAAAAGGACAAAAAGCAGTAAAGTCCAATACCATAGAATTTTCATAAAATCATATGGTCTTTTAAGTAAAAAGGTGAAGAATCATCTCCGCACAGCACAACAAATTTAAAATTGGCAAAAGAATCCGTGAAATCTTGGCAACAAAGAAAACATAGTACGTAGAAGATAGAGAAGTTATACAAAGTAAATAAATCAATAAGAATACCTAGTGAAATGACTTCCTCCCATTTCTGCGGAGAGGAAAATGCCCGGCTGTAGCACCAGAACTCACTTCAATGGCCAAAGGAAAACAGAGTTCTCTGTTTAAGTTCTTGATGGAGAGTCCCACGGCCAAATATGGTTTCCTCAGGTGCCCTGTGACACAAATTACAATTTTTCATTTTCAGAATTATGACAATTTTCACCTCCAAAAGAATGAACAGTTGGCATTCATGGCGGTATGTGACTCTGTAACCATTCGAGCAATTTAATATTTTTAGGAGCCGAAGAACATGATTCGTATCTATACTTCATTTTAACCATATATGTAACATTAAAGTATAAGAATGCAAGGTAACAAATATATACTGTGCTCATCTCATAAATTACGGATGACACATTACTGAATTCCTTAACAAACATTTCTGGTGGCCTTCATGGCAAAAAATTATCATGCTGCAAATTCATATCTACATACACTTATCGGCAATTTAGCACGCACCCTTCTTAAATTATTATTGCCAAATTATTCTTAAAAAATACGAAATATTATTTTTTTGGTTGTTTATGAAGGAACTAGTACTTATTATTTTGTTCTAAACCAACATTAAGAAAAACAAACCAAAAACAGAAAGGCCCAAATTGAAGTAAAAATAGCTTCTTTGACCAATTTATCCTCCCAGTGCAAATGCAAACTGGTCTGATTTGAGGGTGAAATAGAACCGTCAAGATGGCCTGTTCTATATCTGGGTCTCATAATTTAAGCAGTTATAATAGCCTTCTAAGTGCTATAGAGCACAAAACATAAAACATTTTCAAGATTTCTTGGAAGAAGAGCGACCAATATAATACAGGGCTCGCTCAATACTAAGCCAAATGGAAGAAAAGAGCCACTACACATGCAGGGTATTCCATCAAAGATCAAAGAATCATTTAACTAAGGATATGAGTCATGACCATGCACAACACTACTATAGACAGAAAACACGCTTTTTAACTGACCTGAATAATATGGATAATGCCTTTCCGAGATGGCAGCTTATTACATTACTCTGGCCCAGATCCCAGTGTCCAAGTACACTACCAAAGGCCATATGGACAGACGCGAGCACCATCTGAGAAAACCTGCTTTGGACAACTGCTGACCTGCCCAAAATCCAAATTAGCATAACAGTAGAGTTCCATCTGTAAATACAAGTGTCGTGTTGGATAACATAAACCTAAGATGAAGTTAAAATCAATTAACAAGACATGCCAATATACTTGCCGGAAAGCAGCCAATATAATAGTTGTCCATAACTATCTGTCTCCCTTGTGCCAAACCGGACCATCCATAATTTTAGGAAGATTGAACCGTTTAATCCAGTCCATATGTCCTTTTTGGGAGCTAGAGGAAAAGCATCTGAAAAAGGATTACTGTCGTGTCCACAGGGACAAATGATTGATCCAAAGCAATTTACATGAACACTGTCTTCATGGAATATATCACTTCTTGTTATGGAGCCTGGAAAGGAGTTGTGGATGCTGTGATAAGTACACCACCAGATGGTGGATACTTTACAAGCAGATTTGTTGAAGTAGTCCACCACATTGAATGAAAGCAATTTACATGAACACTGTCTTCATGGAATATATCACTTCTTGTTATGGAGCCTGGAAAGGAGTTGTGGATGCTGTGATAAGTACACCACCAGATGGTGGATACTTTACAAGCATATTTGTTGAAGTAGTCCACCACATTGAATGAAAGCAATTTACATGAACACTGTCTTCATGGAATATATCACTTCTTGTTATGGAGCCTGGAAAGGAGTTGTGGATGCTGTGATAAGTACACCACCAGATGGTGGATACTTTACAAGCATATTTGTTAAAGTAGTCCACCACATTGAATGAAAACATAAGATGGCAACAATTCTTTATCCAGTACGCTTCATCACTCATTAGGTTCCAAGATTGCATCTAAAAGGGAACTGGGAGAAGGCCTATAACCAGTATCTTTCATTGTCATAGTCAATTCCTCCAACATATCATATATCTCATCACACTGAGGGTGCTTTTGGTCCCTAGACACAAAACAGTTCAGAAAACCGGTAATCTCAATCCAACTACATCCAGTCTCCTTTCTCAAGCCTTTTTCCCTCATTTGTTTCCTCACTCTGTCAACATTTTCCCACTTTCCTTCCTCGGCATAAATATTTGAGAGCAAGACATGGTAGCCAGTCTTGCCATTTCCTGCCTCTATTTCAAGCAATTTCTCAGCAACAATCTTTCCCAATTCAAAATGTTTATGAATTCTGCACGCCCCAAGAAGTGATCCCCAAATTTCCATCACATCACCCTCTTCGCCCAACCCTTTGACAAATTCATAAGCTTCAACCACTCTTCCAACTCTCCCTAACATGTCTGCTATACAACAATAGTGTGCCGTTAATGGTTTAATATTGTACTCCCTTTTCATTGAATCATATATAGAAAGACCGTCATCAACCAAACCAGCATAACTACAGGCAGACAAGACTGCAACAAAGGTAATAGCATCAGGTACAATGCCAGATCTCTGCATTGAGTGAAACAAAGAGAGAGCTCTCTCACCCATTCCATGTTGACCATATCCCAGTATCATTGTGGTGTATGTGACAGAATTCTTCTCATGGGTTCCAGTAAATACATTTTCAGCATAAGTGATTGCGCCACATTTGGAGTACACATCAATTAGGGCAGTTCTGACAAATACATTTTGGTCAAGGTACTGGCGGATAGAGAATGCATGGAGCTGCTTACCCATATCTATGTTTCCCACTGGATTACAAGCTGGGAGAATTGATGCTAAGGTGACAGCATTTGGTATTAGATTCTGCTCAAGCATCTGCCTAAAGACAACAAAAGCTTCTTCAGTTAGCCCATTCTGTGTGTATCCAGCAATCATAGAATTCCAAGTGGCCTGATCTCTATCATGGGTATACTCGTTTTTGAAAATTCGTTCTGCAATCCTTACTGAACCAGATTTAGCATACATGTCAATGAGATAACTGTCCATCCCCTCAAATTGTATTCCGTGCCTAATAAGATAAGCATGGGTCTGCTTTCCAATATCCAGGTTTCTAAGATTTGATGAAGCCGAAAGTAGAGCAGTTACAGTTACGGAATCAATCATAAACTTTTGCTTTTGCATCTCATAAACAAGCATTAAAGCTTCATCATCTAACCCATTTTGAACGAATGCAGAAACCATAGTATTCCATGAAACAACATCCCTCTCAGGCATTTTATGAAATATTTTGAAAGACATCTCAACAGAATTGCACCTTGAATACATCACGATAGTCGCATTTTGTAAAATAACGGGCATCACTCTCAAATGCTTGATAATAAAAGCATGTAGTTGTCCAGCTAATTCCAACTGTTGCAACTGTGAACATGCAGTCAAAGCTGATAGAAAAGTCACCTCATCAAGAATAGCCTGTTCTGACTTCACAGCTTCAAAGAAAAGGCTGATTGCTTCAATAGGAAGGTTATTTTGAACATACGCACCAATCATGGTGTTCCAAATCTCTGTGTTTCTCTCTAAACAACAGTCAAAAATCTTCCTAGCATAATCAAGGCAACCAAGTTCGGCATACATAAATATTGCTGAGCTCACGGCAAACAAGTCATTCACATATTCATCACCCAATCTAAGAAGCATACCATATAAAACATTCGCATTTTTATAGTCTCCCATAGCGGAAAGGGCAGGGAAAACATTGACAAAACTGACGGCACTCGGTGTTATTCTCATGCTCATCATCATCCTAAATTGCTTGACTGCTTCTGCATATCTCTCAGTCTTAACATACCACGAAACCAACGTATTCCACGCAACCACATTTCTCTTACGCATTGTATCAAACACTCTACGTACTAAATCATACTCGGAATAATCAAAGTCATTATAGCAAGCAGAGTACATATTCAAAAGTGAATTGCACACAATCCTGCTGGGATTTGGTAGGCACCGAAGAACATGGCAATGCAGGGCTTTACCCATCTTGAAATTGCGGGTATCAGCACACGCTTTCAGGGTAGAAGAATAAGTGTAGGGGTCAGACTTGACGTGGGGAGAGGAGGCCTTCATCTGGGCATAGAACAAGAGGGCTTCATTGGGCATGTTGTTGCAAATGAACCCAATGATGATGGTGTTCCAGAGAACGGTTGTCGGGCGAGGAAGAGTATCAAACAGTTGGCGGGCAAGGAGAGGTTGGCCTTCTTGGCAGAGTTTGCCGAGGCGGGAGCGAATGGTTGGGGTTTTGAGTTTTGGGAGTGGGAGGGCTGAGGACGAGAGGTTTTCAGGAGGGTTGGCTATTGAGGTTTGAGTGGAGGGAGAGGGTGTGGAGAGAGGTAGAGGAAGAGCAGAGAAGGCCATGGTAATGGTAGGCGGTGAATGAGCTACTCTGCTGAACTTTCCCTCCTAATTTGTGGATTGTGATATTGTTTGGTTGGTTGGTAGTTAGCTAGGCCTCTGTTTTCCTCTGCTTGCTTTGTGTAAAATTACCAAATTTAAACCCCCAAAATGCTAGAGTTTTTTTTTTTTTTTTTTTTTTTTCTATCACATATCATTTTATCGAGTATAAATCCTCTCATTCTCTTTTGCACTCTCAAGCAACTTCGAGGAAAGCAGGCAAATCAAATTCACTGAGGAGTAAAATAAAAATTAGTCTAAAATTTGAATCTAACAAGCCCCACCATATTCCCTCATATCATATGACATGAGATGATATGATGATGACCATATTAATTACTTTGATAAACACACGTTAGCTATCACATTATATGAAGAGAAAATATGATAAATTTATTAGTTTTCTATTTTAAACTAGTCAAAGTTTAACCTTAGCCAAAATTTAAATTGGATGGACAGAAGCACCCCTTCAAGTGTGTATATCTCGTTGAGTACATACTCCCCCTTGGAGCCCTACTTGGAGGAAGTTTGAGTTCTTGATTTGCAAAACAATTAGTGCCAAAAAAAAAATTTTTTTTTTTTTTTTTTTTTTTTTTTTTTATTTAACAAACTCCCACCTAAAATTGAACCGCTTGAAAAGAAAATTTATTTCTTACACTTACACTTTACAAAGAGACTCTTATATAAGAGTTCCTTTTTAAGTAATACTAGCCTCTCCGCACGTTCTTCGGTGCCTGCAAGAGGCTTTTTTTTATAAAAAAACTTAAATTTATTTTTGAATTAATAAAATAATGGGTAGTTGTGTTCCATAAAAATATGATCCATTATTTGATTTTTTTTTTAAATATGAAAACATATGAATTTACCATATTGTCCTTATTTAATTAATAATTTCAATTCTTAATGTTTGCATTAACCAATGACATTTTCTGGTATTTTGAATGTTTTATCATTCTCTGCCTTGTGCTTTATATATATATATATATATATATTATGTTTTCAAAAATAAAAAATTAAAGAATTATATTTTGCTTAAGAGAATGGCTTATTTATTGTAGTATTCCTGAAACTTCGGTCAAATCTCACTTTATCTCCCCAAAGTTAAAATGACCCACTTGACCCCCTTGATCGTGATTTCGTATTCCACTTTAACCCCTCCCATTATCTCCATTATAACTCTGACAATTTTGATGACGTGACATGGGTATTTTAATCTTTTTACAACAAGTGATGATGTGTCATGTGAATGACCCATTTTTTTTGTTTAAACTGAATTAAATATATAATCAAATAATGTAATTACTCGTTTAATTATATATATATAAAGAAAAATTCAGAATAAAAAAAAACTTTCTTCTCTATGCTTTAAAAACAAAATTTTAAAAAAGAAAAAACCCTACCTAGATCCAACTCTCCCTAGCAACACCAGCCCAAGCGACTTCCCCAATCGCTCTCCGCTCCTTTATCCTTCTTCCTTCTAATTTTCAAAACATAACAAAGAAGAACAACATCTTTAGTAGCTACTTCTTCTACTTTTTCTTCAACTTTTTTTCATAAAAAGATTTAGTTCTTAATTAAATGGGAAGATCTCCTTGCTGAGAAAAGGCACACACCAACAAGTAGCTTGGACCAAAGAAGAAGATGATCTCTCTCGATCTCTCTTTCTCTCCCCCAAAACTAACTTAGGGTAGGCTTTCTAAAAATTCTCTACAATCAAATCATCCCCAAATCCCAACCTTCAATCCCAACATTCAAACCCAAAATTCCCTCATTCTAGACCTAAATTGAAAGGGTGGTGCTAAAGGCACCAACTAGGGCACCAACTCTCTAATAGAGGTGGGGCCCGCCAATACACCGGGGCCCACGCTCTATTAGAGAGTTGGTGCCTCTAGCATTTTCCAAATTGAAATATTTTAACTCCAAATCAAATGGACATACCCTAAATCACTAGCTTTTCAAACAATAATTCAAAACAAGTAGTAGCCAACGTCGAGGGGTTGGTGTACACCAGGGCGGCAGAAGGGACAACAGGGTGATAGCACTCATCGTCAACGCCTGGGGCTCAATCGTGTACAACGAGTCCTTTGACGGTATGGCTGGTGGAGTGTGGGGGTCGATATGGCTGGTGGAGTGTAGGGGTGGATATGGCTGGTGGGGGGATGGGGGTGGGTATGGCTGGTGGTGCGTTGGGGTGGTTATGGATGATGGTGCGAAGATTGGTTGTAGAGAGAGAAGAAAAGAGGAAGGATGAGGCCATTCTTTGGAGATAGGGATTGATCTTTTGGGAGTGTTGGATCTGGGTAGGTTATTTTATTTTATTTTTAAAGCATAAAGAAAATAGATTTTTATTTATTAAAATTCCCTATTTTTATATAGATTTTTAATTAAACAAGTAATTATTTTATTTTATTATATATTTAATTCAATTTAAACAAAAAAGGTGGGCCATTCACATGACACATCATCACTTGTAAAAATACTAAATTACCCATGACATGTCATCAAAACTAACAGAGTTATTAATGGAGATAACAGTAGGGGTAAAGTGGAACACGAAATCACGATCAAGGGTGTTAAGCGGGTCACTTTAACTTTGGGGGGTAAAGTGAGATTTGACTGAAGTTTCAGGGGGCATTACAATAAATAAGTCTAAGAAAATTGACTCTACATTTTATTCTTAATCCTCCCTCGCTACCTTTTTTATTAATTAAAAAAAATTGAAATTAAACAGTTTAGTAACAAAGATTAAATTGTAGGACTTGTTTAAATACTTCGTTCTTCTGGACCCCTGTAGTTCAAGGAAACTATGGTCACCCACCATGAGACCTAATCTAATGGTTAAGAAAAAAAAAGTTTAAAAATCAATATGTTGTCATTTTATATTAATTTTATTTAACAAAAACTAAAATTAAAAAATTAAAAGAAAGGAAAACATGCTCTATGGAGAAAACAAATAACATGTTCTTGGATCCATCGAAGCTCACAGCCACCAACTCCAGTTGAAAACATGCTTGATGTTCTTTTAATAATAAGAGATTTTCTCATAGTTTACCAAATAGGCTGAGCTTCCCAAAAATTTTAAAAAATCACTTATCACCCAAAATAAGCAAATACCAAACGGGCACTTAATGAGCCATCATTTTTAGCCTAAATCATATTTTGCACAAAAACTAATTTTTCATATTTTGATTTGGTCGGAATTTAATTTTCTAGTATTTTTATTTGAATCCAAATGGGGAGTACTTTCTTATTTACATTGTAAACTTAAGTAAATAAAGTAATATAAAAATAAATGAAAGTAAAAGTACAAAGACATTTACTTAAATGTTGAAAATGGAAATAAGGTAACTGTACACGTGGAGTGCCCCACCATCAGCTGAGAAAATGGACAATTTGAAGCACCTACAATGATTTTTCCTACGAAGGGAGGTGCAGCTGTACCTCCTTGCATCTTAATAGGTCCGCCACTGTTGGTGGCAATCTAGTCGACATAAGGGGTGACATTCCGAAGAGGACAAGCAATTCGCTATTGGGTAGGTGGCTAGATGTGCTAGAGTTTTCTTCTCACCACACCCATCCCACATGATTGAGAGTCATAGAGACAAACATACAAAAATGGGCGGGTGGATGTGCGTCTGGGACAGGGAATGGGGAGACAATTTTACCTCGAGAATATTTTAATGGGTTAAAAGTTGACTTTTTGTTTGGGAAAGAATTTGGAGATTTGAGTAGTACCGTTGTGTAGAGCACGTCGAGATGAGTCTGTAGACACGTAGTGGGCTCAAATTGGAGTTGTAAAGAAGAAGTTACTATCAAAAGAAGTCCAGTAGCACAATCGTAATTTTTTCGAAGTTCAGTTTTTAAAAAACCCAGACTTTCTTCATCTCTTCCTCTCCTCCATAAACAGCAAACTTCAGACCGTGATATCTCCTCCGTTCGACCATCAAATCCAATGCCACAACTTGCAAACTCTTCATCTTTCTCTCATCTTTCCATACATACCCATATCTAGCCATGATTCTAAGCGATTAGACCAGAAAATCGATCAAAAACATAGCCCAAAAAAGGGCTGTTTCGAAAACAAAAACTTCGATGCCATTTCCGGCCATCACCCGCCACCAAATTACTTCCAAAACACTCCCCTACCTCTTCTATTGATTTCCCTCAAAGACTCGACCCAATTTCAAGTATAAATTGTCAAATCCAAACCTAAAACTTTCTAGGTTTTTCAAAAAGTAAACCGTTTTTTCGAGGGCTTTAACGGTGGAATTGATCTTCAAGTCAAGATATAAAGTTACTCCCCTTGATGTGCTTGATCTGTAGGTATGAATATTGGCCGGTGGTTTGGAGTTTTCCGATTGCCGAAAAATTGCTCTACACACCTGCCGGCAGTGGTAGGGTGTCAACGTTGGACTTTGGTCCTAAAATGATCCCCACGTAGTCCTGAACACGACGGTATACTCGGATTTCAATTTGGTTACCGTTTGATTGTCGATCGGATTTCACATATTAGGCGTTATCCGGTTTCGATATGTTCAGACCGTTTGATCGACTCCAATTTAAAATATGTTGATCTAGACACTTTTAGGATGTGTAAAACTTCGCGGATTGAGAATCGGAGTCTCAGATACTCCGAATCAATAATTCAAAGTCTAAATAAATGATAACTATCTAATCGTGTGATCGTGAGCAATCCGATCGTTCAATTCGGACCAAACTTACAGGACATGTATTGTAAACCTTGTTGAACCCGTAGGAACTCTCGGTTTGAAAATGGGAGGTTGTGGGCCCCACGGGCCCGGTTGACCCAATTTAGAATGTTTGACCATCGGTTGACCGTGAGTCTTTCGAGGTAGTTTCACCCTTCGAGAAGTGCTAGAACGACCAAGTAAACGAGGCTTAACTGTTTGTGAACTATTTTGTTTATGTTTGGATTTTGAGTTTATGTTGTAGTGTTTTATGGTATTCTTGGGTGTTGTTATGATATTCGAAGATTATCTTGTTATTTATCTATTATTATTGTGATTATTATTATTAAAGTATATGACTGAGTGATATCTGGTTATCTATGAAAGCCTATTGTTTTAATAGTGGAATATAGTATTATATGGAATTTATATGTAAACAAGTGTTAATTAATATTTGAATTACTTTGGGGTTTTGACGGGTTTACAAGATTATGGTTGAGATTATCAAACTTTGATTTCATACTTAGGTTTGTGAATATTTTGTATCTTTATAAGGTTTGTGCTTGAGAAAGGATTTTGGCTACCCATGTAAGAATTGATTTTGGGAAGTTGAGAAAAGATTTGGAAAATGGGTTTGTGAAAGCAGATTTATGGAATAAGAGAAATTTTATGATAAGTGTCGGAATATGGTTTTCAAACCTACCACAGGAGTACCCCCTAGGTACCTTTGAAACAATTTTGTTTGTCATTTATAACAATACCCCACAAGTTTCGGGGACGCCTGAATTGTGTGGTGCGAGAATATGGATTCTCGGCCTGACAACATGTCCCCTGAGTTCTGTGAGGATGTGCGGCTCAAGTTGACTAGGTGTCCCTTGAGTCTTGCGAGGAATGCTGCTCAGGCTAACTAAATTTCTCCTGAGTCTTGCGAGGAATGTGGCTCGAATTGACTCTGTGTTTCTGAGGCTTGCGAGGATGTGTCGCTTATGTGACACTTGGAATTGACGGAATGTTATTGGAATTGACGGAATATCATTGGAATTGAAGGAATATTATTGGAATTGACGAAATGTCATTAGAATTGACGGATCATGAATGGGGGTACGCCTAGGTGGAGAGTATTTAAGTTTTGCGATGTTTTAAACTAAAATTGAGGATTTTATCTTGATATTTATGGGCGAAGGTTTTAATATATGTGTTCCTACTTGAGAGACAAGGATTAAGAGTTTTCTAATTTTTAAGGATTTTGTATAATTCACAATTATTTTTTTGAGTGAAGTTTTATTTTACCATGTCGTTATTTGACTTTATATACCCGTTCTTTTTCTCCTTGTGTATCTTTTCCAATTAAAACGTTATTCTCCTCTCATTATTTTCTTTTCCTTTTCAATTTCTTTTCACATTTGATTATGCAAAATAGGAGGTAAACATAAAGGTTGAATATGTAACTTGTCAACAAAACAAAGAGAAAGAACTACGTATGACTTGATCCCTTAGTAAGGGTACATAGGCAACCAAGAGTTACTAGGTGCAGCCGCAAGATGAAGTGATTGAAAAGTTGTTCAATTAAGTTATTTTGAAATTTGATAACATATTCATGTTCTTCTAAAAGTTGAGATTAGTTTCAGATGGCAAAACGACTTATTTGGTATAAAGAGGCTTAGGGCCATTAAGATTTGATATTTGGTTGCATGAATTCTCTTTTTGTGCATGCTGAACAGTTGTGAATATTTAAATTGTTTGTTGTACAGGTGACAAAGTTTGGGAATGAGCAATTTACAGGGGAGACTCTACCGAATTTTCGGCATAAGTAAATTGTTTTTAACAAATTTCGAATCTTAGTTAGAAGGGCAATTTGGTCAAGTGTGCTTGGCACCTACTAGGTGTCGGACACGCACGAGATTCGGCGCAAATTCCAAAGTAGAATTTGGGTCGGGTCATGTCATTTGGTGTGAGGCTGCCTTTTTTTATAAAATTTTTATAGAGATCTTTTTTAAAAAGATTTATTTAGAATTTTCTGAAGGTTGGAGGGGTAGGTTGATCTTCTTCATTGTATGAAGGAGATGGTGGAAGTTGATCACCTGGTGATGGAAGGTTTTGCCTTTTTTCAATTAGATGTTGGTGCTAGTTGTTTGGTTTTTTTTTAAAAACTTATTTCTAATAACCAAAATAGAGTTTTGATGATACAATTATAATTTTTAATTCGGTTTTTTTTTCTCAACCCTTAGATCTAATCTAAGGGTGGTTGACCACAATTTTCTTGGACTACAGAGGTCTAGGAGAACAATTTTTTTTTCTTCTAACCACAGTTTTCTTGCACTACAAGGGTCCAGGAGAAATACAACTAATTAAATTAAACGCAAGTAATACAACTATTTAAATAAAAGACAAGCAATATAACTAATCAAATAAAAGACAAGCAATACAACCTAATGGTTTTCTTCATTTAACCAATCGGTATTGCTTGGTCCATCGTCATGGAAAAGTCTTCTTCTCATAACATCCCTTCGTTGTAGCTTCCAAAATGACTTTATTTCGGGGATATATGGCTCATATCCATGGCTATGGTTTCCCGATCCTTATTCTCCATGTCTTGTTTGCGTGCATACTTCCTTTCTCTTGTAAATTCTTTATACATTACCTTCTCATTCGCATCTCTTTTCATGTCTCTCTCAATTCTCATTGTGCCGTTCAAAGCAATTTGCTCCAAAACTTTTGTAGTATCATTGGTGGAATTACTCCCTCTCTTGGTCTTTGGCACCTTTCTCCCAATAGGCCTGGACTCCTGTTGGATTGGTGAGTCATGATTCATTGGAGAATCCAAAGGCAAATCCGATGTCGTTGAATCGTGGAGCGAGGTCTCATTCAAGACAACGCGGTCAGACCTGTAGGAATAATTTTGAATCTCGAACATTTTTTACCACCTCCTAACATTGGTGATTTTGGAAAGTTTTTTTGCCTTAGCCAATGGCATCGAACCACATTTATGCTTGCATAATCTTTATAATAAAAAATTTGAAATGCAAGAAAAATTGAAAAAAAAATATTAGACATGAAATTTAATAAAACGACAATTACAAATAATTTACCTTGTTGGCAAGATTTTCGCCACTTCAAACATTGTCTTTCGCTTTTGTCAATGCATCTCTCCATTTCCCCAACTCTTTATTCAAAAAAATTCACATACTAGCCAAGGCTATTTTCGTACGAGCAGAACATGACCTTCCACAAAATTCGGCATGAATTTTTCTATACATATAAGAGAACTTCATCGTATTGTCCGTGATCGAGCAATGACCAACTTGGATCCAACACTCACATAACAAAACATCTTCCATGGTTGTCCACACCCCTCTAGCTTCGATGGAAGATGCCATTTGTATTTCAATACAAATGAAATTTGGAAAGTGAAGAAAATTTGGTGTGGAAAGTGAATAATATTAGAATGAGAAGAAAATGTATGAAGATTTGGTGTGGAAAATGAAGAATATTGGAAGGAGAAATAACGATCGGACAAGCCACGTAGCTTCTAGCCATTGGCAAAAATCAGGGGTGACGCCAGCCTGGCCTAGCGTCGGCACATGGAAGTTTCAAATTTTTTTCATCGTTGGCATGTAAAAAATTTAAAGCCCAGGTGCTGACGACAGCTGCCCCCAGGCACGAGTTTGGACTCTTTTGCTTATGGGCTTGTCTGGTTTTATGGGACCCACCTCCTGTCCTAATTGTTGAAACTCGCTGGAGGCGTGACATGGGCTTGGGCCCCCTCCTATCCAAGCCAAACCGCAGCGGTGAAAGTGCTCTTAGGGGTGGATGTGGTACAGTAACCGAAAAATTTCATGTAAATCGTAAACTGCCTGAGAAATCGAAGTATTGCATTATTTGAGATTGCGAACCGGCCAAAGAGTTGAGGTTAATCGCAAATCGGTCAATGTCCGCAACGGTATCCACCGATTGGGTTGTTTTGGGCCTAAACAATACAAGCAATCCCAGAAAATCCACCACCCTAACTAGGCCTAAAAAAAGGGAAAAAAAAAGAAAGTGGGAGAGAAGATATGGAAACAGACAGAAGACAGAGAGAGGAAGGAGGAGGAAAAAGGAAAGAAGATAGAGGTAGAGAAGAAGTGAGAGCTGAGAGATGGAAAGCGACGGAGGAGGAAGTAGGAAAAATAGAAAGAGAAAAGGAGAGGAGCAGGAAAAAGAAAGAAAGAGAGAGATCGAAAAAAATAGGGAGAAGAAAAAGAAGTAAAAAAGAAAGAAAAAACGGACTTTGGTTTGGCGCAAAAGCAATGCATGAGTGTTGGCATGCCCAACAAATGGCTATCTTTTTTATTTTTTTTAATTCTTGAATTGTATATTATATATTATAAATATAATATTTAATTTTGTGGTGGGCTTTGCCGATGTCAGTTATGCGGTTAAAATGCGATCGGTAAATGCAATTTTGCAGTATTTTCGTTCAAAAAGCCTACCTTACTACGTACCGTTTGACATTGCTTCTTTGGAATGATAAATGATTTTTAAAAAATTTGGAAAGCACTGCCCGTTTTGTAAAATATGAGAAAATCACTTATTGTTAAAAATTGTTGTGAGAGAAAGCAGCTAATGAAGTACTTTCAATTTCTGATTATGCATAAATCAATTTCGAAGAGGCACTAAGTTTAATGATTATGCGGGAATCATATTCTGATTGTGCGGAAATTAGTACCAACAACACTTTTAACAAAAACTTTAGCAAATGTTAAATTGCTTTATCTCACAGCTGATTTCTCTCACAACAAATCTGACAGCGATTATTTTCACAACACATCAATGTCATCAATCACATCCTTTGGTGGGGGCTGCGTTTTATGGACCACAAATCAATCTCGTGACTCTTGTCACGGTGAGCCCTAATTGCTAGCTGGAGCCAGTAATTTTAATATGAACCCAAGCTACTTGTGCTTGATCAATGCGATGAATTAAATTAAACAACACCACACAACCAAACCAATCATCTAATTAACAAGACACCGTGGATAAGTAGGAAGAATGTTAGTATAGTTTGACAACATTACATGCCTCGTTATCATTGATGAATGCAATTGATTAGTTTGACCGATTGCCTCATTATCCACCACGGATCCCTTCTTTAAACAATCATCTTAGATTCGGTGAGCCCACATAACATGCCTCATTATCATTGGGAATTTTTCTCTCTCTTTTGTTTTTTGACAAGGAATTTTTTTATATTCTCAGAATTGTCCTACACCACATAAAATTGAAAGACGTCAATCATCCTTCATCCACCTCAACTGCTTTCAATATATGTCAAACATGCACCATCAAGAAAGCAACAGAGTGAGCAAACAAAGCAGCACAAAACATGAAGAGAGCAGAGCTGGTTTTCGTTCCCACACCGGCTGTTGGCCATCTTGTATCAGCAATAGAGTTTTCGAAACGATTATTGGACGGTTGTGATCGATTCTCAATCACAATCCTCGTCATGAAACCGCCATTTGAACCCTCTGCTATTCTGAACTCAAACACCAGCGCACAATCGCTTGCTGCCTCCCACGGCCACATCAAAATCATAGACCTTCCCACTGTGAACCGCCCACTTGAGCTTCTTCAACAGTCTGTGGAAAAATACATCACAGTCTACATGGAGGGCTACAAGAACCATGTGAGAGAAGCCATAGCTAGCCATGTCTTGCCCAGTTGCTCTGTTTCTGGTTTAGTGGTTGATATGTTCTGCACCACCATGATCGACGTGGCCAACGAACTCAAGGTTCCATCATTTCTGTTCTTCACTTCTGGTGCTGGCTTTCTCGGCTTCCTGCTCCACCTTTCGAGCCGCTACGACCGAGTCGGCACGGTGTTTAAAGAATCGGACTCCGAGTCAGTGGTACCGAGTTATGTCAACCCTGTTCCTGCAAGCGTAATTCCTTCATTTGCTTTCAGCAGCGACGGGTACGTTACCTTCGCAAACCATGCCAGGAGGTTCAAGGAAACGAAGGGTATAATCGTCAACACATTTGTTGAGCTCGAATCCCATGCGGTTGGCTCACTTTCGGATGGTGAAACCCCTCCTGTTTACACAGTGGGGCCCTTGATTGGCGTGCATCCTGCGCAGCATTCTGATCATCAGAGCAAATTTGACAAAATCATGACGTGGCTTGATGATCAGCCTTTCAAATCAGTGGTGTTCCTCTGCTTTGGGAGCTCTGGGAGCTTTGATGAGGCCCAGCTGAGAGAGATTGCTATTGGCTTAGAGCAGAGTAAGCAGAGGTTCTTGTGGTCCGTACGCAAAGACCCGCCCAAGGGCAAGTTTATGGTGCCAGAGGAGCACACAAGTCATGAGGAGTTTCTGCCTCGAGGGTTCTTGGAGAGGACCAGTGGGGTCGGGATTTTATGTGGGTGGGCCCCACAGGTGGAGGTCCTGGCCCACAGGGCGGTGGGAGGCTTCGTGTCACACTGTGGTTGGAACTCAATAATGGAGAGCCTGTGGCATGGTGTGCCTGTTGTGACTTGGCCTCTGTATGCGGAGCAGCAGATCAATGCGTTTCAGATGGTGAGGGACTTGGGGCTGGCTGTGGAGCTGAGATTGAACTACAGAAAGGACGGTGTAGATCATTTTGTGGTGGCTGATGAGATTGAGAGGGCTGTGAGGTGTGTGATGGACGGTAATGATGAGCTGCGGAAGAAGGTGCAGGAGATGAGTGGAGTGTGTAGGAGGGCTGTTGGTGATGAGGGGTCTTCATCTGCTTCATTTGAAAGATTGATTGAAGTTATGCTGGCACGCTTTAATTAAAGCAGTTGATTTTGTGTGCAGGGTCACAATTTTAGCGCAGACTTTTATGAATGCACGGTTTGCTTTGCTTGAGTAAATCTCACGTTTCTACTTTAATCTAATTTAAATTATGTAATTAAGAATTTAAACTCAAGTGCAGAATACATCCGTTCTAACTAACTTCACTAAGCATGTATACAATTAAATCTCTTTCTAAGTGGCACAAATGTTTGGAGGAATGTTTAACTCCAAATGCCAATAATGTTGCTGTTAATGAGAATGCAGGTTAAAAAGACAATGAAATGAATAAATTAATTAATGAAACAATAAAGAATTACAAATGGGGGAAGCCTTCAAATATTTCCATCTCTCAGATAATTGGAGAGCCTCACATGGTCCATGGGATCTCTCTTCTTTTTCTTGAAATGTTTAGAGGCAGCTTTTAGCACCTTATTCCATACCTGACCACAAATGACAAAACCTTCATATGTTAGAAATCCAGTCACCAGATTGATTTTAGTTCTAAGTTCTTCCCCTGCAAAACAGAGGAATTGGCGCTAAAACAGAAAACAAATTCCCAAAACTTTGATGCTAACAACTGCATCTTTATGGGTTGCCTTAAATTCTCATCTCTTTCCCCAAAAATTTCATGTTTTACTTCAAACAGCTTGTAAATTGTGATCATTTTCAGAGAAAATCTCAAAAGGGTAATCTCAGATTCAGTGATCTTAACCTTCTGCTCTAACCCAGATTCTTCCAGCTTATAAAAACATGTATATAAAATAAATAAATAAACAGAAAGATCTAAGAACCCAGATGAAAAAGGCAGTACCTTTGAGGCTAAGGGGTTACAATGAACCTTAACAGGAGTTGGAGAGAAATCAGAAGTCAATGCCATCTTGCTTTTCTTCTTCTTCTTCTTCATCATCTTGTTCTTCAAAGCACTCCTACTAATATTAAATCCAGCGGTGGAGATCTTCTTCTTAATACTAGAACTGACTTTCTTGATACTGCTTTGACTTTCCAACTCCAACCCCATCTCGAAATTGAGCTTCCTTGGCGTCATGAAATCGAAATCCAAGTCCAAATCCATGGGAGCATGAGCCCGAGGGACCAAAGGGGACCATATTGAACTCTGAGTGTAGTCAAAATCGAAAGCAGAGTTGTCTGGAAACTTGCAGACAAGCTCTTTTGACATCACTGGCTGCAAATACTCCACCACTTTGCAAGTGCTGCTCAAAACTATGAACCTCTCTCTTTCTTCTTCTTGTTCTTCTTCTTCTTCTTGTTGTTTCAGTGAAGTGAGTGAAACTGCTTCTTTTAATGCCATTTGTGATGTAAAGCTAAGAACTTTTGTGCTGGTGAAGTTTGGTTTTGGGGTTTTAATTGGAATTTGGAGCAGCAAAGGGGAAGACAGAAAGGGGAAGTAGAAGACAGAGACAAGAAAGTTACCGTTGGCTTGGGTGTTAGTGTTTTCTTAAAGTCTTTTGACTATAATAACATCTGAATATGATGTCCAACGGCCAAAAACAAACGTTATGTGTCTGACTAATTTTTTTTTAGATATATCGGGCCCAGGCCCAAAATAATCTAATATGATTGATTTGGCCCACTTGCTTGGTTCTATTAACACCCAGATAATCTCTCAGCTAACTTTTTCTTTTTTCTTTTTTCTTTTTTTTTGTCTTTTGGCTTTTTAATTTCCATTTTTGTTCTTAAGAAATCAAGATCCTAGTCAGTAAGTAAATCTTGGTTATTGAGTAAAACCACAAAAGTTTTACTAAGAAAAAACTCCCCCAAAAGTCATCAATCTATCCCCTTAAAAATTCTCCCTTATTTGAACTTGGCTATGACAGATAGGGGTCATGGTTAGTACCGGAAAGGTCAGCGAATACAATTAAACTACAAACGAAGAAAAGGAAAATTAAATGTGAGATTAAGCAGATGACTTTCGTTCTTAGTAGTTACATGTTCACACATCTTAATACTTTAAGGAAGAGATTAGAAAAATCCAAGGCTTTTCACAATCATTACTAATCCAAAATATTTCATTTCTGAAAATAAAAGACGTGCAAACTGCTACTTAACAAAAAGGAAAAGCAACTTAACAGATTTTTCCTTGAAGAAAGAAATCTACGAAGTCCTTCTGTGTCATCCAAATGATGACTCACTCATAGGTCCAAGAAAGGGATCCAACGACCGATCACATCCCTCACTAGAATTCCACTTATTTCTTCCGGACCAAGACCTCTCTTGTTGAGGCTGCAAAGGAATTCTCGCGAGCAAGTTCGCAGCCAAATTTCCATACATGTTGACATGTCGGAGCCACACACTCCTAGTATCTGCATTTATTAACAAGCCCCCTGATCATAGAGCTAGTTCTGGTGACGTTGCCCCACATCATCCGAAACACAAACGGATGATTTCCTTCGATTTCAAGGTAATCGACACCTTCACGTTTAGCAAATTCAAGGGCCCGGCTGAATGCAGTCAACTGAGCCCTTGTAAAGCTGCTGACCATGCCTACATGTTGCGCAAAGGCAGCTTTAAATACAGCATTGTGATCTCTCATAATGCAACCGACTGAAGCAGTCTTTGATTCGTGCTTGTAATGACCTGTGAAGCTGAGCTTCCAGAAATCATTCAAGGGTTGGAGTCCAAGCAATGTAGCGGACACATGGTCCCTTATGAGTGATTAGCATCCTTTGGGAAGGGTCTGCGGCCATATTTCTTATTGTCCTGAATAAGGCTGTGGTTTAGCAAACACACAATGATGGATAACTTGAACAATTGAGCAGATTTTATACTAGAGTTAGCTTAATTTCCCTGTTATGCCTTTTCAAGTCATAGATTATAAAAAGGGAGTTTCACTAAAACACCCAAAATGGGGGCTGAAATTATAAAAAACCCAACACCCAAAACACTTTATAAACACACCCAAAACCCATCATTACACACACTCAAAACCCACTTATAAACACACCCAAAAAATATACAATTATTGATTTTGGGTGTGTTTCTATGTTTAAATAGTGCTTGGGTTTTTTTATAAATACATGTCTAGGATTGGGTTTATTTATAAATTTGTATTATAAAAATGGTAGATATCGTATATGGCAGGGGACCGTTGCGACGGCCAGATAATTTATTCAATTGCTTTTTAATGTTTGAATTTGAAATTTAAAAACATAATTTGCATTTTGAGTAGTGAAGCTAATTAAATTGCTTCCTAAATTCAACAAAAGTTCAAGCCTGGATTGTTATAGATAGCATAATTTTTTCCAATTGAACTCTGAAACATAACTTACATGCTAAGTAATGGAGCTTTTTAAATTTGCTTTCTAAATTCAAGAACAGTTCAGGCCACACTTGTTATAGATGGCGTCGGGTTGGCAACGGTCCTATAATTTATTGTCCAAGTTTAAAGGTTGTGTTTAAATGTGAACTCTGAAACATGATTTACATACCAGATGGCAAAGTGGTGTTGCCAAACAGTTAAAAAAAACAGGATGACGTGGAGATTTTAATTTAACAGTTAATAACAAGAATAAGAGCTACACAATTTATTTACCTATGTAAGCCTGCTTAATGAAGATTACAATTTCTTTTTCAGCAAATTCTAGCAAAGGAGTTCATCTGGGCTTTTTAGTTGTTCTTAGTTAAAACTGAAAGTCTTATGTGTCTGCAATGAAATATATAGAGAGTAAGAAATATGCTCAAACTACGATGACACATTTAGCTTTGATGACAAGCAAAAGTTTTATGCGGCTCTCTGGTTCCCAAATTTGGTATATTTTGATCTTCCTGGTTACATTCCCAAACAAAAACTCCTAGGTTTCAGGTTCAGTGATGAGCATGAACAAAGAGTTCTGTAATATTGAAGTTCTAATACCACATCAAGCTGAAAAACATGCATTAGTGTGTGAAATATGATTGCTAAGTGTCACGGGATGAGCGAGCGGCGCGGCGCGGCGGAAGCGAAACACAAATTTCGCCACTCAAAGCACACCCGTGCGGCCTAGGATCCCATCGAATCCCAATCAGCCTTCTCCCACTTCATGATATTCATGACTCTCACAACTCCGCGAGAGGTTCCCCTTCAAGTGTCGTCTTCCCCTAGACAACGAGTCACACTACCATGTGACAATACAATCACTCCGCATCCGGCAACGAACCCTCGACGCCCATACATCAAGCGTTGCATAAGACACGTCAACTGCATCGACCACGTCGCATGCTTAACTCCTGGCTCGCCCATGTCCAAGTCAAGACATAGCGATCCCACACCATCGGTTTACCCACACTTCTGTCGGTCATTCCTTTAGCGTCCACGATAGCCCACATCCTCAAGCTATACACGCAAGCTGTCATACTTGCATGTCGCCCAAGCCTTGGCGACATATGTCTTCCGAATGTCCCACATAACCATCTATGCATTGCATGGGGTCGCAACCCATGCGTACCGGCATCCGAATATCTTCCTTCCATCTTGGACAAGGCCGAACCCAAGCCAAGTCCATCGAGTATTGTCAAATGCCTCGCTAGCCGATGGCATAGCGAATGCCATACGTTGACCTCACTCTTTACCACGATGCGCAATACGAACGGCCCCGCGTGTTCGTACTGTCCTCGGGAATTCCTTTCCCTCGGAGACACAGATTATCCTTTAACAATCTTATGCCCGCCCTTATGACTACCTCCAATGTCATAAGGATGCTCGTTTAGTGCCACAAGGGTGTAAGCACCAGGGGTGGTGGAGAGCATGACACCATGTCACCCCCTATATAGCATTTTATGCATTTAGCCTTCTGCCAGGAGGGAACATCACCTATGCACGAGGAGTCATAATTGGGCATAACTCCCTCATACGAACTCCGAATGGCGAACCGTCAGTTGCGTATCCTGCGTCTCGACATCACGAACATTTCGGTTTTTTTGGTTCCCTCAGGTTCCTCCCGTAACCTTCGGAAATACCCAAAATACCCCTCACAAGTGCAACCCGGCCAACACCAACCATTCTAGCTCTTGAGCTCTAGCCTTTTCCACACTTAGACTACCTCTTAAGCGCATAGATGTCCCAACGGAGTCACGGTAGCATTTGTCTATGTGCGACCCGTGACATAAGGCAGGAAAGGATGTTAAACTATTTTGGAATATTAACCCCGAGGAACCATTTAATAACAAGTTAATAGCTTCCTGAGAAATGTAGAACCTGAGAGAGAGAGAGAGAGAGAGAGAGAGGAGAGAGAGAGAGAGAGAGAGAGAGAGAGAGTAAGTTTGTTTCTCTTTGAGTGAAAAAAGGTTTTATCGCTTGGAACCTCTCTAAAGCTTATGACAGAGTGAACTGGTATTTTCTGGAGTATGTTCTCAAAGAGATCAATCTTCATGAGTCTACAATCCAACGGATCATGCAATGTGTCTCCACGGTTCAATTCTTGTGAATGGTGAAGCTACCCCGCCTTTTGAGGAGTGAGACAGGGGATCGTATTTGTTATTGGTGTGTCTTGAGAAGCTTTCTCACATGATTAGTGAGGCTGTTGTCAAGAATGAGTAGAGAGCTGTCAATATCTCTAGAAATGGCCCTAAGATCTCCCACCTGTGTTTTGCGGATGATCTGCTCCTTTTGGATGAAGCTAGTACCAGACAGGCTAGAGCGATGAAGCAATGTTGTTTCCCTCTTTTCAACCAAGGCGGCCGACGAAAGGAACTTTT